>OX424549.1:2410000-3010000 GCA_949152445.1 Cerastis rubricosa
CCCCGACACAAAAAACCTCTAAAAAGCCAAAAATAAATTAATCCAAGCGTCGTAGCGTCGGGGGACCGCTAAGAAGACCGCTTAGTACAAGCACAGAGCAAAGCGGACCCCCGACGCTACGACGCTTGGATTAATTTATTTTTGGCTTTTTAGAGGTTTTTTGTGTCGGGGGTTTTTTAAATTTTTAATTTAATTTTTTAAAAATAATTATTGTTACTGACCTTCTTTCTTTGTTTTGCTATTGTTTCTGTTATTACCAGAAGATCTACTAAGTGTGTGATTATATTTTTTATAATGATTGTCTAAGTTCCATTTTACGGAAATGCTATTAAAGAGAATTTTGTTGATGAGTGAAATGATGGTTTGGAAAGTCTTTTTCCTTGGAATGAACCATTAATGGTTTAGCAAATAACCATTTATAGAGAAAAACGAGATGGTGGTCTCTCGATGTAACTATTGACTTCATGGGTTACAATAGTCGTAAGAAAATGCGTTTCAACAATATTATAATATCAATTAATTAAATATAAACTATTCTCAATGGTGTTAATACTGTTACTGCCTGAATCATCTCACTGCTGGGTAAAAGCTGGAAGTCATGGGGAGAAAGCCCCATGACTTCCGGTTCTATCAATCTAGGGATAATGGTCGTTAGTTTGGTCGCGCTCGTCCCGCCGTAATTAAAAAAATCTTCAGTAAGTCGTAATTAAAGAATTTGAATTCAATGCATCATTGACAAGTCTTAATCATAAAGTTTTTACGAGCGGAAAGATTTCATTCACAAGTTATTTTATGGTTGATTGAACCAAACAATTCGTAGGTACAATACCAGGCACTAGCGTTTTAAACTATAGAATGTTCTGGCGGTTAGTAATAGCCATTTTATTTCAGAAATCATTAAAGTTTATATTCTGTAGTGCTTTAAAATAAGTCTTCAAATAAAGCGAATAATACAATGTGTTGTTATGCATCCTCGTCAAAATTCAGAATGTTGTCACAAAAGACATTTAAAATAAGCAATATAAATTACGCTACCTAATTAAACACACTGCTTTTTTTGTTGTTAAATTTGTCAGTATTTCAGAATAACCCCCTTGACGTGGTTTAGGGAATAAGAAATTATCAAATTAATGTTTCAGATTTTTTGTATGTGTGTAAGTTATAATATAAGGCGAGAATAAGACGGGCCGCGTTTAAAACACGGGAGGTTCACTTACCGATTTCCGTAAAAAAGAAAAAATATAAAAAAACCTACTGTAGCGCGCACCGTTTCCGAACGTAAACCGCAACGCCGTAAAGTTGGCAGCGCGTGCATACTTCCCAGGACGCCAACCGAACAACCGCGTCCTGTTGCCCGCGCCTCATACCCCTCCCGTTCTTCTTCCCGGTGCAATCGTAGGATACACACGTTTGCGTCCCGATTATTGTTAAATAACTTCCTGCTACCTATTTGTAAAGTATTGTGATTAACTGTGTGTTACCACGAACAATAAACTATTTTCAAACGAGTGTGCGGACTTCTCAATTCCACGAACCCTACAAGTGGCTGCCCAACGTGCCGCGAGTAATAATAAGTGCTCGTTCGAACTCAATAATTTCATTATACCTAATCTGCGTTATTCACGTGTGTTCGCCATCACCATGCCGCGGACGCGCGGAGATCGGGCGGCAGCGCTCTCAGGTGACGAAGCCGAGATCGACGGCGACAATGAAAACGTTGCAAGTTTTTCATCAGGACAAGTGGCCGCCATGATGGCCGCCATGCAGCAATCCCAAACGGAAGCGTTCGAGCGCCTGTTGGAAAAAGTTATCAGTCGTCAACCGCCATCCCCAGTTCCAAACTCTGCGTCTGCATTACCGGCCGTCGGCAGCGGCACCTTCACGCACTGCACCGCCCGGTTCGGCGGTGACGCCGACGAGTCCGTGGACGCCTTCATAGACGCCATCCAGAGCTACAAGGACTGCGCTAATGTCTCGGAGGAAAATGCCCTCAGGGGCCTCTCTATGGTGCTCACGAATAACGCCGCAATTTGGTACCAGGGAGTGAAGAAGGAGATTCATACATGGAATGATGCCATAGAATTGTTAATCAACACCTACGGTGATAAAAGACCCCCGCATCGTATCTACATCGAATTATTCGGACAAAGACAAGGCGATCAAAATACCGACGTGTTCGTCGCTAAATGCCGTGCGTTGCTTTCAAAAATTCCAGCAAATGAAATATCGGACAAAGCGCAAGTCGATATGGTATACGGCCTACTTGATGCACGAATACGTAAACACCTGAGGAGGGAGGACTTTACGAATTTCGCGGGTATGCTCCGCCTCGCCCGTTCCATTGATATCGAAGTTTCCGAAACGCATACTCAGACGCAGCCGCAGCCCGGCCCGCCATCCAGCGGCCGCTCCACAAAGTCGACGAGCGCCGTGGCCGGCCCCGCCAACCGAAACGTCAACACAGCGCGGGCGCCCGCGCCGCAGCCGCGCCGCTCCACAACGCCAGCAACGCCGAGCGCGGGCAGCGTCGCACCAACAGCGTCGTCGAATACGAGTGTTAACGATAAGGCGTCGAATCAACATGCGAAACTTAGATGTGTTTATTGTAAACAATACGGACATGTGCGTGACGAGTGTGAGAAATTAATTAATAAGAGCGGTGGTAATAATGATAAGTCTCTAAATTGTTATGGTTGTGGAGCGAAAGGAGTAATGAGGTCGCAATGTTCTAAATGTAACAATAACTTGTCATTTTCATCTGTTACCATCGAAACTTATTCGTCGGATTTGGTAAGTGAATACAAAGATATTATTCCTTCTACATTCTCGGAAAACACTCCAAGTCAAAATATTGCCCGTAGTCGTAGTAATAGCGTTTATCTAAATAATCAAAACCGCGATGCGCATTCTATTAGTAATTGTAAATCGCCGTGTTTACTATCGCAACCATGCGAACGCTATAATAATAATAATTTCTGTTGCGATTGTCGTGTTACGTTAGGTAAGCACAAATGTAAGTCAGGTGAATGTTATCCGTGTTTTTGTCATAAAGTACGTTCGAAAGTTCCAGTATTAACTAATGAACCGTTCTCAGGTACTCTTGTCGACTCATTTCGTAGGGTAGATGTTCCTATTTGCGATAATTGTGGTGGTCACTCACCTGATAGGGTAGATGTGCCTGGTATCGCTCATTATGATAGTGACTCACCTGATAGGGTAGATGTACCTGTTATCATTCATTATGATAGTGACTCACCTGATAGGGTAGATGTGCCTGTTATCGTCAGTAATCATAGTCACTCACCTGATGGGGTAGATGTGCCTGTTATCGTCAGTGATCATAGTCACTCACCTGATAGGGTAGATGTGCCTGTTATCGTCAGTAATCATAGTCACTCGCCTGTTAGGGTAAACTCACCTGTTATCGTCTCGACTCGTGGGTTGTACTGCTCAAACGTTGACACGCCTTCAGTAGTTTCTGCATTTTGCGCCGACACTACGGCGACTACTACCTGGGGTGGTGTTAATTTAACGGTCCCTCTCTCTGCGTCACACGCTCTACTGACGACGACCGCACGTTCAAAGCAGCTGAGGCCAGTGCTCAGTATCCAGATTCTTGGTTTACGGGGTATGGGTCTCATTGATACAGCTGCTAGGTGCTCCATAGCGGGACATACACTTTATAAAATATTTAAGGAAAAGGGACTTACCTTTGGTTCCAAGCAGGTTAACGTGAAGCTAGCTGACGGTGTCGTCCGTTCACGCGAAGTTCTGGTGGCAAGCGTCGATGTCATCATCTCTATGGACAAAAGTGTTCGAGTGGACTTCGTGATTTTTCCGGAAGCGGATAATAATGATACTCTTCTTGGTATCGACTTCCTCAATGCTGCAGGTATGGTTCTTGATTTTTCTGCTTCTTCCTGGCACTTCTCTGGGTGCACGCAGACTTACCCGCTCGAGTATGAGGGTGAACCAATGCCACAGCCTAACCCAATCTCCGTGTCTTCTATATCGTTAAGGGCTGACGAAGGTTTGTCCCTTACCTGTGATCAGCGCCAGCAGCTCACTGATTTACTTCAACGCCATGAAGATGTCTTCCGTCTAGGAGGAGAGGCTACTCGTTTCGCCGAGCATCATATTGATACGGAAGGTCATGCGCCTATTGCGGTGCCTCCGTACCGCCTCACGCCCGCGAAGAGGGCCATAATGGAGGCTGAGATCAACAAAATGCTGAACGATGGTATTATTGAGGAATGCGAGTCAGCGTGGGCCGCACCCGCTCTCCTCGTCCCTAAGAAGGATGGCTCGACTAGGTTCTGCGTCGACTATCGTCGACTCAATGCCGTTACTAAAAGTGACACTTACCCTTTGCCGGTTATCGAGGACCTTCTTCACGCAACCAAAAGGGAAGGGTACATGAGTACCATAGATCTCCGGTCAGGCTACTGGCAAGTGATTGTATCACCTGCAGACAGGGACAAGACAGCATTCGTGTCGCCTTTTGGTACGTACCGTTTTATTCGTATGCCGTTCGGTCTTAAGAACGCTCCCGCCACTTTCCAGAGGCTAATGGACCGATTTCGATCTGGAAGTGTCTTGAAGGATGTTACGTTATTAGTTTATTTAGATGATCTGTTGGTCTTGTCCGAGGGGCCGTTCCAGAAACACCTGGAAGACCTGGACGCTGTGTTCAACCGCCTTCGTGTTTTTGGGTTGCGTGCCAACAGGGATAAGTGCAACTTTGCTTGTAACCAAGTTAAGTACTTAGGTCATCTTATTACTCCCAAGGGTATAATGCCCGATGAGTCCAAGGTGCAGGCTATAATTCAGATGAATGAGCCAACGAACCTAAAACACCTGAAATCCTTCTTACAAACCTGCTCGTGGTTTAGGAAGTTTGTGCCAGGGTTTTCCGAAATAGCTCAACCGCTCACCAAGCTTACTAAGAAGAATGAACCATGGGCTTGGACCGAAGAGCAGCGGCGAGCTTTCAATGAGCTGAAGAAGAGGCTCATTACAGCACCAGTCCTCGTACAGGCGGACCACAGAAAACCTTTTATCATTCATACAGATGCTAGTAATTACGCACTGGGTGCCGTCCTCCTGCAAGGTGAAGGTAACGACGCGCACCCTATCGAGTACTCTAGTCGTTTGCTTACTTCTGCTGAACGTAAGTATTCCACTACAGAGCGTGAAGCCCTCGCCGTAGTCTGGGCCGTAGAGAAGTATCGCCCATACATTGAGGGACACCCAGTAATCTTACGTAGTGACCATCAACCACTGAGGTGGTTATTGACCATAAAGTCTCCCAGTGGCAGGTTGATGCGCTGGGCCCTAAAATTGCAAGCTTTTGACATCAAATATGAGTATACTCCTGGTAAGGTAAATGTCATTGCTGATGCCCTTAGCCGGCCTAACTGCAATGAGTCTTCACAAGAAAGCTGCGGGGTCTGTTCGGTGATCATAGATGTACCACGCAGGAGTCCAGCTGATCTACGGTCTGCCCAGATAGATGATCCTGAGGTGAGTAAGATCATCAAAGATATAGAGAACACCACTGACCTTCTGTCTTCTACTCGCTGGTTAGAGCGCGGTTATCTTATGGACCAGGGTGTCCTCTATCGTCTCGCTCCTGATTCGGAATCCGAGGAGCCGCAATTAGTAATGCCCAAATCCATGCTTAATGACGTTATGGATGAGTTCCATAACGCCCCTACTGCTGGTCATCAAGGTGTGGACCGTACGATTGATCGTATCAGACAGCGATACTACTTCACAGGTATGCGTAAGTACGTTGCAGACTATTTAAAGAATTGTGTCGATTGTCAAAGGTATAAGTTCTCCAATCAAAAACCCGCCGGTCTTATGCAGACACCTATTCTACATCAAAGGGGTGAAGTACTGGCTGTTGATCTGTTCGGGCCTCTACCAGAAGCTGAAACAGGAGAAAAGTGGGTATTTCTTGTTGAGGATACTGCCACTCGATGGGTGGAGTTATACGCCCTCAAGGAGGCTACAGCTGAGGTATGTGCCAAACTAATGATTGAAGAATATTTCCTTCGATATGGTTTTCCCAGGCGTGTCATCTCTGACAATGGAGTGCAGTTCATATCCGCAGTGATGCAACAATGCATGTTTCTATTCGGTGTCAAGCAGAACCTGATACCGCTCTATCATCCTGAGGCCAACCCGGCCGAAAGGAAGAATCGGGACTTGAAGATCCAACTGGCAATGCTGGTCAAGAATGAGCATCGCATTTGGCCCCAATTCTTATCACAGGTACGGTTCTCCCTTAACACTGCTACTTGTTCGACCACCGGACTAACGCCAGCATATATGACGTTTGGCCGCGAAATGCGGACACCATTCGATGCACAGCATGATATGCGTGCAATCTTGGATAAGGAAACGTATGTACCTCAGGTTACGCCATACTTGTCAAAATTTATCGACTCTTTGAAGGAAATACGAGATCGGGTCGAAAGACGCCAAGACCTTCGAAAAGAGTATGCTGACGCCTCCCGACGCCAATCTCCAGCTTTCCAGGTTGGTGATCAAGTATTGCTAACCACTCATTCTTTAAGTAATGCACCAAAAGGTTTAACTCGAAAGTTTATGCCTCAGAGAGACGGACCGTATATCGTAAATTAAGCTATTAGCCCCACGACCTACGAGTTGGTCGATAATCAGGGTCAGTTGTTAGGTCGTTTTCATGTTTCGGACCTTATAGCTCTCATTAGTAACCAGACTGACACAATAGAGCCGATCCAACCTCGCCGTCTACGAGGACGGCCGCCTAAAGCCCAAAAGAAGGCGCGCTCTTAGCTTTATGCCAAATCACTTTCGGGCCGATGTCGTGACTTGGAGGAGGAGAATGTAGCGCGCACCGTTTCCGAACGTAAACCGCAACGCCGTAAAGTTGGCAGCGCGTGCATACTTCCCAGGACGCCAACCGAACAACCGCGTCCTGTTGCCCGCGCCTCATACCCCTCCCGTTCTTCTTCCCGGTGCAATCGTAGGATACACACGTTTGCGTCCCGATTATTGTTAAATAACTTCCTGCTACCTATTTGTAAAGTATTGTGATTAACTGTGTGTTACCACGAACAATAAACTATTTTCAAACGAGTGTGCGGACTTCTCAATTCCACGAACCCTACACTACCCATTTTATTATTGATTCGGGTCGAGAAACATTAGCATAGTTACCACCTTGAATTTGACGAGAATGCAAAACAATACCTTGTATACTTAAATTTACTCCCTGAGCAAACGTTTCGTTTCCACCTTGCTGACTGGAAAAAAATACTACGGCATCCTTCGATCAATAATAGTACTAGATTCCCGATGAGCGCTTCAAAAACGGCACGAAAAATAAGACCACAAATAATTTTGTGGTCTTATTTCAAATTAGTATTGTCCAAGCATAGCCAACGTGAAGACGTCGAGATGCCGTAGTGCGCGTTTTAAAACTGTGAAAATAACCACCGTAAATCCACGATTGTGGAAGGATTTTTTTATTTCGGTAAGTTTATATTATTTAAGTGTTTTTTGTGAAATAAAAACAGGATAAATAGTAAAAATAATTAAGTTAGCTAATATTTTGATGTTTGGCCAATGTTTGCAACAAAGCACCAACTATTGTTACAAACATCGACTGTTTTGGAACCGGCAATACATGGAGTAGTGTTGTTATTTTATATATTATTTTTGTTTATAGATTTTCTAGCGAACCATTTCGATGTGCAGAATACATAGACCTTATAAACATTCGAGAATATATTCAATTTATTTTGATAGTTTGGACATAACTGGGAACACGCAAATAGATTACAAAAATCTTTATCGGAAGAAAACTATAAGTACCTGTAGGTATTTTCTTGAAATACTTTAAAACTGTATTAAATAAACCGCGCCTGTTTCTTTACAGGTTCAACAAGTTTAAGTTCTGATGATACCACAACAATACGTGACGAGCCTCGTTAGATCATGAAAAACATTGTATGCACCTATATAATTTGAGGGTTGCCTCGATTTCTCTAGGACTTGGTGACAACGGGACCACCACAAGAGTATATGCTTTAGAATAAAAAAAAGAATTTTTAACACCGGTTTACAATTATTGGTGGAGAAATAGGTGGACAAATAAACAAAATATAGTCGAATGGACAACCTCCTTTTTTTAAAGTCGTTTAAATATAGTACCTACTACTTAATCTACTACTTTAAAAAAAAAATGCCCTCATACAAAACGAGCCTTGGCCTAAAAAAATATATTCTGCGACTCTACGACTTTCAATACTTACTGTGTTCTGAGCATTGAAATGTAATACCAAGAAATACGTCTAGTTCTAAATTAGTGTAAGCACGAAATTGTCAACGTAATTTTTTTAACCTTGTCACTTAGATTTTAAGATACATTTTAGAATAAATATATTTGTACTCATGACTTTTTATTTTCAAGCGACGTTTTAAATTTATTGCCTTTTAGCTTTCTCCGATGAAAGGACTTAAATAAATATCTTTTGCAATTGTAATTAAACTTTATGTGAGGGTGTTATGGTTTATAATAAACTGAAGTTGTTAATATTATTAAACTTTTTTCTATGAAATATAGATGTTTACGTGTGTGCAAACGTGGACACTTTAGCGATTCATTTTTGTTCCTGATCCTTAATCTAGTTCTATTATTGATCGAAGACGGCATCAGTTATACGATACGCTTACACCCGCGGAGGTTGCAAATTACCGAACGTACCGGAAAAAAGTATCCGTAATCAGCATCCTAAGTCTTCACCCAATTCATGGTCTTGTGGTATTCTGAGTTGCATCCAAATCCGTTCAGTTGTTAAGCGATAAAAGTATCAGGCAGACCGTCACATAGACACAGATTCATCGTTTTCATAATTTCTGTTCCATATTGCTTTTAAAATTTTATGATCCACGTAAACTTTAATGTAGATAGATATTCCTTCAGCAATCGCGACGCTTCCAATTACTGACTGCCAAATATTATTTCAAGAGCAATTTAATTTTTACTATAAAACTCATGTTACTTATCTAGAATACTTTGGTATTCAAATTCGCAGACCTTCGATTTTAGTATTCATTATCCTTCGCATTCAGACATTTACGACTAGAATGATGATAACCAGCTGTTTTACTTGTAAATATTCTTGTATATCCGCATCTAAATCTTATGTGTTAAATTGTACGATTCTCTATAAGAGTTTTCTGATGCCAGTTCTTGCCCCAATTTCCGGGTCTGCGAAAATGTTTTCTTCTTCTATTGAAGTCATACTTACCTGGCTTGTCTTTTCTACTCCTATTTTGTAGTCGACTTTCAGTTTGCCGACCTCAGCTGAATATCAAGGTTTACATAGAGCGGTTGCTCAGACCCCCACAACCTATTCACTGGAATCTCGATCCCTCAGTAAAATAGGTTGTCAAACTATCGGCCTTCTGTTTGCTCGCGGTTCTATCAAACTTTACATCGCTTTTAGGTATCGTATATTGGTGTAATAACTGATTTTATTACCCCCATTCTTATAGTAACAGCTAATTACCAATATCTACGTAATAACTTTATTACTTCTATATTACGTAGTGTTAATAATATTGCAATAGATGACGATTTGATGGATGCATCGTCATGCGATGATATTAGCTATTAGCCAACCGGTTTTAACTTTAACGACATGTAAGATATAAATAACAAGATTAGCTAATTACAATTCTTCGATGGCTTATAATTTAGCTCGCTTGCTTTAGCTCGAAGAGGTGATATAAAAGTACACGGCGTTGTCCAAAGGCCCGTGAGAGTCGAAAATGTCAATATTCTAAACTTCTGGTCTTTTGTCCCAAGAAAGACCTATGTGTGTCAAAATTATTTCAGATTATTTGTAGAATTAATTATATTATCTATAGACTACTTAAGATGTTCAAGGCAAATAATAGCAAAAACTAGAGTAAAAACATGGTTAAATTGACAAGGATGTTAGACGGATGGGTGGTAGAAAAAAAACCGGCCAAGTGCGAGTCTTACTCGCACACAGGGTTCCATAGCTCCAAACAATATAATAACAATATTTTGAACTGTCATTCATTAGTTAGTAGTATTAGTTAGTAAAGTTCCACACAACCGCAAAACTAAATTTGTTTTTCATAGTATGTTTATGAAAAACAAAGTTACTGCTGCAGTTTGATGAAAAAGTCCCATATCTCAAAAACTAAACATCATATCTTATTGAAACCAATTTTCGTTGATAGTTTTTTTTACGTTCTACAATCCTAAATATTTTCAGAATTTTCCTCCTCTTACTTTAGAAATTAGAGGGGGGGGGGGACACACATTTTATCACTTTGGAAAGTGGCTCTAGCGCAAACTATTCAGTTTAGAAAAAAATGATATTAGAAACCTCAATATCATTTTTGAAGACCTATCCATAGATACCCCACACGTATGGGTTTGATAAAAATATTTTTTTTGGTTTTCAGTTCTAAGTATAGGGACCCCCTTAATTTATTGTTTTTTTTTCTATTTTTGTGTGAAAATCCTAATGCGGTTTACAGAATACATCTACTTACCAAGTTTCAACAGTATAGTTCTTATAGTTTCGGAAATAAGTGGCTGTGACATACAGACGGACAGACAGACAGACAGACAGACAGACAGACATGACGAATCTATAAGGGTTCCGTTTTTTGCCATTCGGCTACGGAACCCTAAAAACAGGTATTTCTTTATGACCTATTGTTATGAGATTATCTTAAGTAAACTAAGTGATATCCCACGGTCATATAACTTTATAGGAAGGTATGTTTTTATCTAGATTTATTTGAGAAGTACAATAAAAACGCAGGAAGAATATACAATTTTTATTTGTTAGGTATTAAATTCACTTTTGGTTGTATAAAATTAATGTTCTTACACGCTAATCTCCGAAACCACTCAACCGATTTCAATCAAATTTTGTGAACGTGTAATTGCGTCTGGTGGTTTCCGGCTTCAAAGATACGATAGTTTTGGACCTGTTAGGTGGCACCTTGGGATTGGGAAGCAGGGGCGGTTCGCTAGTCTTACATAATTTATGTTAAGATATCTAGAACAAGATACTTCGATATATTTTTAGTTTAACAGTTTCCTAATATTGCTTCACTAGTAGCAGACTCCAGTTAAAAGTCTAGATAAAAGATAAAACTACTATGTAATGCTTACTTCAGACTCTTTACGAAATGCAGACAGACACTTGGGTAATGTTTCACTTCACTATCTAGAGTCTATTTATAACTCAAGGCTTTTTTAATTTTGAAATGAAATTGCAAATAAATATCCAAAAATGTGGTTTAGTAATTTTTGTTGGCAAACCGAACCGAACGAATTACCGAAAAAAAAAAAATATTTTATAGAAAAGAAACTAACATCAGAACATCTGAAAGTCAAAGGGCCACATCCTTTGTCCAGCAATGGGATGATACAGGCCTAAAGTAATAAACAAAACGACAGGTCATAAACAAACAAAAAATATCAAGGATGGTGACATCCACGCGAGTGGATGCCTCCTAGCCACGGGCTAGGAGTGGGCCACTCTTCTCAAAGAGTGGAGGCCTTTTAGATACCCTAGCAGGAGGAAATAATAAGCCGATTATGCTACCACTCATTATCCTATGTAGAACAAATCGATACTACAGTATAGATATGCTTAACATTATCAAACGCTTTAGATAAGTCAACGATTACTATGGAATATTTGACATTGATTTAGCAAACCATGTGTATTTCGTTTTTTATTTATCAAAATATGAGTAATAAAAACTTGATTATTTGTAATCTGATTTTGTGGGAAATTTTTGCTGCGTTATTGTAAGTTTCAGTAATTTGAAGGTTTTCCTGTAAACGTGATTCTTCCTCATTGTATTAAAACAATGCAGTTTTTGAATTATTTACATTTTTCTTTTGATTTTTTGTGTTATTTGAATGTGGTATTACGTAAATTGTTCAAGTTAGGAAGTAATGGACATTTTATTATAATTTTTTCCTTTATTTTTATTTGGAAACCGGATTCATGGTCTTTGGGTCACGGTCTTATGGTTATGTATGTTGGTACTCGTTACTATACCTTTTCAAAGGCAACACCAAGAAACTTCTAGATTTTTCTGTAAAAGTCACCAATAGCAGTACTTTAATTGTTATCAACATTATTAAACCAGTCTTCCTATGCTTGCCCTTATTCCATGTAGCTCAGGATGGCTAAATAACCACTGAGGTATTACTACGAGTAATATAGTTCAATGTAAATAACTCTGTCATTCTTTCTCAGTCAGCCATCACGATATCATTCTCACCTTTTAAATACGAATTACTTCTGGTTACCATGATCTTTCACACTCTGGAATAAGATTAAAACAATACTGCTTTATGACGTCATGGTAGGCATGTTTTAGCATATTACAGGGCCCCGTTGAGACAGAGGACAGAGTGCTGAATATTTACAAGTAAATAGTAAATCTTTGCCTAATCCCTTACAAGTCAGATGTTTAAGCTATCACTACTAAAACAGGTTTATCGTTAATCTAAACATATACCTCACGCCTGTAATGCTCGAAGGGTTAAACAGAGGTGTACACCGACGACCCTAATCTAAATACAAAGTTAGAAATAGCAGAAAGTAAGTCCAACTCAAGTAGCTACCTACTGTAATTTTAATTTAAATAAAGTTTAAATTGTAGAAAATGTAGTTTTCCTTATCCATGAGAACATCACATTAGTCATTAATATCCTTTAAGGTTGTCTTATATTGTCTATAGGACATTTTTCATCAGAAAACAAGAAACAAGTATCTACTGACGTGTTTGTCCTTTCTTACCCTGCGGCCTTGTACAGAACCCTGAACCCGGTAGTGATGATGACCAGGATCTGACTCAGCTATAATCCTCTTTATAAGGGCAAATGTCACAAGGAAGAGTGTTTTCTCTGTGGTCTGTTTTCTTTTTTTAAATATTATTGGCGGTTTCTTGAGAAATTGGTCGAATGCTTAATTTTTTAAACTATTTCTTGGTTTTTATGATGACTGGGCTTTTGATGACGTTTAGTTTTGTTCATTATTTAAGCGACTTTTAAATGATGGTGCCTGTGAAGAGATTGATGGGGTATGGACTCTAGTACTTATTTATTTTCCTTAATAAGGAAAAAAATAATTTTAATATGAATTTGATCCCTTATTTGTAATGATTTGTGTTTGTAATTTGCAATTTTGACAGATTTCTTAGTAAGAATATGAATAAATTTATTAAACCATTGATAGTTATAGTCATTTTGTAAGTCTAATCGGTATAACAAGTTTTATTTTGACAAAATTAGATAACAGTGGTCCCCAAAGTAGGCTGCGCCTGTATCTTGGGCCCGTATTTGCGATAACTTTAAATTAAAAACATTTATTTATAGTTGTGTTTTTTTTTTGTGACATTTTGGTAAATAACTAAACATTTTGATAAATTGGATTACCGTATTTAACAGAGAATTAGAAGACAAAAAAAAAACAATTCTAATGTTTAGGAACAATGTGCGTGTGTGTGTGTGTGTGTGTGTATGGGTGTGGGTGTGTTAGTCGGTATGTGTGGTGAAGGTTTAGCACAGATTAGGTGTCTCATCGTAAGGTAAGGAGAGAAGCAATTTCTGGATCACTTTTTTACTTGAGTGATCGCTTAGGCCTTTTATATTACATTATTTATTTAATAGATTATCGACTCTTTGTACATTGCCCTTATAACTTTTATTTAAAGCTAAGTTTTATTGGTATTTATTATTTTCGAGAGTATTTTATTGTTTTCAATTACTTGACCAAATAACTCTTAATTTTGTACTTTACAAAATTTAGTCACACTAAAATGATACTGACACACCTCACTTAACACCTCCAAGTAAATGAGGAAGCAGGCACGCAGTAGGTATGTTGCATTTAATAATATGCATTCATCGAACCTGCCAAGTGGCAACACACAAAACTTTCTAAAGCGTCACTTATTGATCTCGAAGTTCCGAACACACCAGTGAAAGTTGATTTGGTCGACTTTTTTACTTATTATGTATTTAATGGATTATTAAATTATATTTACAATGTGAATGGTCTTGTCATGTTTCTTTTCTTTCTTATTTTTTTTGTTGTTGTTGGTATTGTAAATAAATTTAACCAAATTTCTTCACTGTCCTAAAAACAATTACGCCACATACTCCATATGAACCTTTACTGTTGGATATTTTTATTAACCGATTTCAAAAAAGGAGGAGTTTATGTATTCCACCGGCCACCGGCATCTAATTTTTAGGGTTCCGTACCCAAAGGGTCAAACGGGACCCTATTACTGAGACTTCGCTGTCCGTCCGTCCGTCCGTCTGTCACCAGGCTGTATCTCATGAACCGTGATAGCTAGCCAGTTAAAATTTCTACAGATTATGTATTACTGTTGCTGCTATAACAACAAATACTAAGAACAAAATAAAATAAAAAATTAAGGGGGGCTCCCATACAACGAAGTGATTTTTTTTCTCGTTTTTATAAATAATGGTACGGAACCCTTCGTGTGCGAGTCCGACTCGTACTTGGCCGGTTTTTTTTTCTCTAACCGTGGTAATGAAAAATTGGCTCCAGTTGAAAGTTTAATTCAGACTTTTAAGAAATTTCTTAAACACTAACGACTTGCCGATTATAAATTAAATGTAGCTTCAATTAAATTATCTGATAATGCTAACAAATAAATCATAAGTTAAAAATAAACTCGTTATTGCAACGATTACCTCTTCGGTCGGACACAAATAGCCTAGACTTTCGAATCTTATGTAACTTTCGATTCTGGGTAATACACGTTGTTTAACCCAGATTCTTACTACTAATATTTATGAATATGAATGAGAATCTTGTCTGTCAATTTGGTGCGGTTTACTACCAAACAGTATAGCCGTTTTTGGTGATTTTATTTGCCTGATTGATGGTAAAAGGCCTCCTGAGGACTTAAACATAACTGGTGAAATGTGGGTACCTTTTGATACACCTCTGCCTCACCTTTGAACCTTTTGGAGAATATCTTCTTATCAAAAACAAGCTTCATGCCTGGTTATGTTTATCTTCTTACTTTTATCATCATCATCAGTCTATATTGTTCCCACTGCTAGGACGCAGTCCTCCTCTCTTTGAGAGGGAGTAGGCTGTAATCCACCACGCGGACCCAGGGCGGGTTGGTAGATGTCATGTCTTCGGATCTAGAACATGCTGGTTTCCTCACGATATTTTCTTCACCGTTTTTGAGGGCAGCGGTCATGAAATAAATTACACAAAGTAATGCGCCTGCCTGGGTTCGAACCCACGACTTACTGCTAGTAAGGCGGGGCTGCTACCACTCGGCCACCGCTGCACTAGAACCACCGCTGCTCTCTGCCACCGCTGATCTCTTTTACTACTTTTGTAAATGCAAATATTTGTCAGGTTGGATGGATGTTTGGTACTCTTTCACGGTAAGGGTACTTCCTTTACCTTGCCGGTACTACGTTGCCTTCAGATAATTTCTTTAACGTGGGCGAAGCCGCGGGCAGTAGAGCTTCTTTTTGATAAAAAGTTAATTTGGCTTCTAAAGCTACAAATTTCAGGAAATGCAAACAGGCCTAATAGCATACCTAGAGAATGATTTATTAATGAATAGAAACCTGCCTAATTTTATATTATTTCCTACTTGAATGTTTATGCATGGAACCTTCGTATATTTTTAGATAATTACGAATATTATGGTCGGTTGAAGGTTCACGTTGATATTATTTAATATCGCGGTTAGTGAATGATAAATATGATATAAGAGACATAATATCGAAGAGAAATAGTGGAATTTGGTGGTCTATGAATAAATAAGACAGTGCTTATACAAAATTATACAGGATTATTACTTACTAATCATCCTGTATATTTTTCTAAAATAGTTTTACCTATTATCATTTTTTAAATTATACATTTATTTAATAAGTACAATATCATAGGAAATCTCCTGATATGAGTTGAAAACATTAAGTTTTTTATTTTCATATCTATAAAAATAAATGAAATTGAAATATCTGATGTAATAAGGAGTGACTTAGGCTACTTCTGTTTTAGAAAAATTCTAAAAACTAAATATTTTTTTTTATTAAATTCCACGCGGACGAAGTCGCGGGCACAGCTAGTTATGTCATAAATATTGTATCTTCTACTTATGAATTTAGGCTAATGCGTAATTGTAATAAATACTATACCTATAAGATTGGATAGCTATTAAAAATCTAGATGCCATATAATTATTTTTGTAGACAACATATTTTATTCACCCGGTTTTTTTAATTAATTTGAACAATAATGATGTTAAATTAAACTAGTTTGATTTGTTTTCAGAGCTCAATATGACAGTGTGTATGTTTTAAAAGATGATTTAAGATAATATTATTTTTTCTGAGGTTTCTAATACTGACATTATCTTCCATGAATCTCAGCCATCATCTTTCTTAGTATTTACCTTGAGTTTTGCAAAAATGATATAATCATCACCATCGCAGCCGAAAGGCTTCCATTGGGCATAAGCCTCTCCCAAGTGTCGGGCGCCACGTCGCCCGATCATATGCCTCTCTCTAATCTCCACTGTTCTTCAGATCATCGATCTACCTTCAGAGGCCTTCCAGCTCTGCGTCGTCCGTAACATGGCCGCCACTCCAGAACTTTTCTGCTCTATAGACCATCTGTCCTGCGCTGCGAGCAATGTGACCTGCCTGAATCATACCTTGTTTGGTAATTCTTCGGGCTATGTGTCTGTTTAAAAATGATTAAACTTTATGTAAACCTTATGATCAAGCCCGTAGATATACATAATGACAAATACATCGACCGAGTTTCCGAAACACAACTTGCCCCGACGCTTCCACAAACAAACCTCCATTACATAAGCATTTGAAGTTTATTGTTTCTAGAAGTTTCCACTCCTTACGCGTGGTAGTCACGTAGGCAATACCCTCAGTCGTTTATCCAATTATGTTTACTTATGCACTTGCAATCTTTAAACTTGTTAAGTTATTACCGACACGCATTTCTTTACTGTTAGAGATTGAGGTCAACTCATTAGAAGAATCTTAGAAATGGTAATAAGTGGGGAAAAGTTGGAGCGAAACAGTACAATCTTTGCCTGAATTTTTGAGGAAAATCATGATCTTAATGTGGGATGTGAGAATAGCTCATGGTGTAGTGAAAAGACTAAGCGGCCATCTTCGTTGGAATTAGTGCTGATTGTGATTTGCCTGGGTAATAATGGACTTTACATTAGCAATTTATTTATACTCGTCGAAGATACCTAAGAAAAGTGTTGTCAAACGACCAATGTTCAATATTGTCCTAAACAAATAATTTGGTGTTGTTTGCATTTTTTATTGGGTATTGCACAAAAAATATATAAATAACACTTATCAAAAGGCGCGAACTACAAATTGGGCTTGTAAACATAATTATTTTTTATTTTTATTTTATCTTAGTTTAATATTGTCATATGACAGCTCAAACATCCACTGCGGAACACTGGGTGAAATAACAACAGAATATTTTTAGAAGTAAGTATAAATACCGTACAACATACAATAATAAAAAACGCCACACCATTGCAATAAAAATGATAATTTATGCGATTCCATGCGGTATTAACATCTCTTTATAAATATATTTTTTTATGCTAAACCATCACGTAAGTTATCGACACTTTTCTTTTTGTGTTTTTGCAGAACTTTGATGTATGTTCTTAATTTAGAAAAAACTAAGAAAAGAACAAATTGACCTTTTGATTCTTGAAAATTAATGACCTAGCTTTTTTTGGAATTAATATATGCGAGCTTTGGTAATTTGTTGATTGCATTTTGTACAGCAATTTGAAAAATAAAGTCAAAATTTCAATTTGAAGAGTTCCGACACGTCTTAACCGCGGCCATAACAGCGATGGGAAACTAATAAAATTTTACAACGCCATTGTATAACAGATTTAAAAAAAATCCGAAGGTTGCCTTTGTTCCGTTTTTTTTTTTTTTTATTAGGAATTTTTGAGTTGACGGAATCGTTGTATTAATTCACAATTTAATGTTACATTTACATACAGCACATTTGCCTGCTGCTGCCCCTCGCGCTGCAGGCTATAATTCCCTAAACACTGCTGCAGCAGGACCTAGAGAAGTGTGTGTTTACATACTGTCCTACCACTCACTTCGCTTGCGAGTTTCGGCAATGGCAGATGTCGAAATAATTAAAAAGTCCGCGTCGTGTCTTTTTGTGAAACATAAATATGTTCGATTATTAAAAAGTTTTTCAAAAACCTAAAGATGATGGACGATATCTATCCATCGAATTATAGAAGGCCTAAAAGTGGCCATCAGAGATTTTTTTTAACTCGGCAAGAACTGAGCAGAATGTGAAAACGCACAGCCTTTCGCGCTGCCGGCCGTGCCGGTCTTTTGCCTTCCGCACAAAAAATCGCCCAATTGGGTAGCGCCCCGAGCAGCGAGTGGTAATGGCAGTGAGTGGAGAAGTATCGTGTTAAAACACTCGTCCTGCCCATTTCCTTGCTCACTTCG
Organism: Cerastis rubricosa; assembly: GCA_949152445.1. Taxonomy (NCBI): domain Eukaryota; kingdom Metazoa; phylum Arthropoda; class Insecta; order Lepidoptera; family Noctuidae; genus Cerastis; species Cerastis rubricosa. Next base: position 2,428,617 of record OX424549.1, read on the forward strand.
GCTTTACATTAAAAATAAGTCTCTGATGGTCACTTTCAGAACTCATAAAGAAAAAAAAAAATTCGATGTATAGATATCATCCGATATCTTTTCCAACGAACTTTTTTTTTTTGTATTTGAAATCTTTTTAATAATATAACATAATTATATAACGCAAAAAGCGGAACTTTGTAATTATTTCGACGTCTGCCATTGCCGAAACTCGAAAGCGAAGAGAGTGGTAGAGCAGTATGAGCTTGTACACAAAACTGCGGATTGCTGCGATGCGATTTCGTGCGGCAAGGCGTCTCGCCCTTCCACGATTAGGGTGACCATTCCTTCGACGACCGCCAACTGTACTGAACGTGTTATGTAAACTAGGGCGTGACATGGATCGTAAAAATAGACGATGCGACGCTCATTCTTGTGATGTATAACATCGCAAGAATGAGCGTCGCATCACACAGCATCGACAGGGATGAAAGGCACAGGAATGCGCGATGCGAATCATTTCGCAAGTTCTTGCGATGCGTCGTGGGAGCTCGTAGATTTTTACGATACGACGTCGCATCGCAGTTTTGTTTACAAGCCTTATGTAAACACACACTTCTCTCGGTCCTGCTGCAGCAGTGTTTAGGGAATTATAGACGGTAGCGCGAGGGGCAGTGGCAGAGGCTGCATGTTAATGTTGTTTAAAATGAAAACTATTTTTTTCCTTCGGTTTCAGGTTCATTATACGTAGGATTTAAACATAACTACCGAAATAGCGAAAAGAAAGAAACATAAAGTATTTATTAGACTTGCAAAGGACACAAATTATAAAACATAAAAATAAAACATACATTTAACTAAATTAAAGGTCTCTTCTTAATAACATGTGCGATGATATTTTATTATCCAACGAGCACGCGTAGAAACGGGCTATGTCGACGGAAGAATTGACAAACTGAAACATTGTCAATGTCTATCTGTCATTAAGTCTATTCTTCCGTAGACAAAACTAGTTTCTACAGTGGTCATGCTATTCCTGCAGGGTACCATGTGTAGACAATGTTACATGGGTGCAATGAACTGTCCTGAGGTGATGTCCAAAATGACTGTCTTTGATGACTGTGACTTTGATGTAGTAATTGTTATCTTAGGATTTTTCAAAAGCAAACGTCCCTTTTAAACACATTATTGATTTATTTGTATTTTGATTATCTTTTTAAGTGTGTGAACTTATTTTGTTATTTTTGAGGGATTTAAATGAAGGTACTTTCCTGTTATTGAATAAGTTAATTACTTAGACATTGTGATTATCGATTGTGACGTACAATAAAATGATATTCTGGTCAAACATCACTAAAGTTTTGTGGTTAGGTTAGTAGTAGTGTATTTTCTTCGGATTATAAGATCAACAAAAATAATAAAGACAAACAAGTATTTTTTTTTAGCTGTTGCTCTGGGTTTATTCATCCTTTTATACTAGTTATTTTCGAGAAAAAAGTCCTCATTTATATGGGTATTTATCACTTATTTGTATGGGTGTGTAGCTAAGTATCTGTACCTTTAGGTATATTTATTTACACTTATGCAACTGACTTCAAGATCAAGCCACGAGGCTGATATTAAAAAATAAGTTCGCCATTATTTAAGTCAGACTAAATAGCACTCATTTAGCTTAAATATTTAAAAATATATAAAATAAGATGTAAGATGAAGAAAGGAGATAATAATTACTATGACTAGACTTTAAATGAGTTCTATTAATATATTAGGGCTGCAGAGACAGGAACCTCCTCACAATGCGGGCCGTATCGAGGAGTACTGTCTTCTGAATCTGGCTCTTGATCCAACTGCCAAGTGAGAGCTTCATAGTAATTATTATTAGGATTCTCGTTTTTTATTTCCGTATTTGTTATAATATTTATTAGTCTATTTTATTTGTATAATGTGTATTAGTACTTAGATACTAGTAGGTAGGTAGTAGGTAACATAGATATGTTAGTATATGAATTTTTGATAACTAGTGGTTATTTGTGAATATTTGTTTGTACCCCTATCACAATGTTGTCGTATTTAACCCAATGGTTGACTGGTAGAGAATGCCTTGTGGCATTAAGTCCGCCTATGTACCACTATTGTACATGAAGTTTAAATAAATAAATAAATATTATCGACTTCACTGTTGGCGCCATAATTGACCACGGATTGGATACTGCGCTGCGTGTAGCGGGTTCGATTCCCGCACGGAAAAAAATATTTTTGTGTATGGCTTAAGGTAGCTGTTTCCGGGTCTGGCTGACATCCAATATACAGGTGAAAAATAAGTTAGTAAATTAACAACACCTTTCATTGCCATCTTCAATTCTACAATAAATAATAAACTAAACAAAACAACATCACGCCTGTAATCCCGGAAGAGTTAGGCAGAGATTATATAGGTACATATATAATAAAGGTACACCCACGTTTCGCCAGTTATATTATAATAGAGGGCTAGCCTATCGCCATCATTCGGGCACAAAACGAGACTCCGTGACTGCTACTGAGAAATTCCCGATCCCAATAACACTTGACCTGTCTTGAGAATCGAACCTAGGTGCTCAAACTCAGTCGTCGTGTTTGCAAACACAATATAAATAAATAATAATCTATTGTTGTTATAAATTCTATTCAACTTGTAATAAGGCACAGCCACCGTTCGGAGCAGCTCTTACGAAACCAGCCGAGCTAATATAGCTGTTACGAAATAGCCCTCAAGGCGACTGCAAGGCTGCGAGCGGTCATTTATTTCATTTATTTGATTTGCATATTTCAAATGATTTAAGTATTGCATTTGCGTATTTTTTTTCCGGAATATTGCTGTAGGGGAATTTTTCAAGACATAAAATACTGCGTGTAATACCAGAAGGGCATAGACAGACCTTTGTTTTTTAGTACAAAAGTGGTGACTAACATGTTGTGATTTTTACCAAAACTGTATGTTTATTCAATAATGTTTTTTAAATTTCACATGTGAAATTTCTTATGGAAAATAAAGATATCTCAAACCCGAAGAACTTAATTAAAATAATAATAGAAAGAAAAACTAAATTTCTGAAGATACAAAAAAATGATGACGAATTTGAAAGATTTGTTTGTATGTATAAGTAATTACCCGTCTCCCTAGAAATGTCAACATGAGATATTTATTCATTTAAATAAAAAATCTCAGTATGAACATTATTATTAAGATAGCATTGTAAAGATATTGTCATGATAAATAATTTTATTTCTTGGGTTGTCATCTGTCTGCCTAAGCATAATAACTTATTATGTTATAATAAATTATTATTCCCAAGTTATAAAAGCTCATATATTGTGTCAACATTAGATAATGTTGTACCCATTGCGACATCCGGGTTTCTAATTAATCACCTCATTTTCATTTCTTTCGTATATATCCCTACTTACATCCACAATAATTTATATATTTGGACATATGCTTATAAAGGGTTTAAAAATAACAATATTTCATAATACTTGACTAACTAACGGTTATAAAGTTTATTGAACCATGTCTTTGAACCACAGGTAAAAGAAAACAATAGGTTCTGTAGTGTTTCTTTTTATTGATAAATCATGGTCACAGTATTGTTAAGAATTGAATGAGGGTTTGAAATGACAGGGTTTTCAAGAACAATGACAAATAAAATTATTGATCTATGAATGAGATATTGCCAACACCAACGTGTTTTTTTTTTTTTTTGGTAAAAAAGGTATGGTCTCTTTGTTGATTATTTTATTAATCTTATAAGCATGCAAATCGATAGGTAATACTAGAAATAAAAATAATACTAATAATAAAGCTGAAGAGTTTGTTTGCTTGCTTGAACGCGCTAATCGCAGGAACTGCTGGTCCGATTTGAAACATTCTTTCTGTGTTAGATAGCCCATTTATCGAGGAAGGCTAAAAGCTATATACCATCACGCTACGACTAATAGGAGCGGAGGAGCAATGAAAAATTTTGCGAAAACGGGGAAAATGTGATGCAGACGAAGTTGCGCGGGACAGCTAGTTATTAATACATATAACCTCATCGGTGAGGTTCTTCAGAAAGATAAGGTGCGTGTTTGACCAGATCATCATCATCATCATCATTTCAGCCCAAAAGACGTCCACTGCTGGACATAGGCCTCCCCCTAATGCCCCATTGACATAAGGGGTTTTGCCATAATCGCCACGCTTGGCAGGCGGGTTGGCGATCGCAGTACGGTTGTTACAAAAGCGCAGAGAACGCTGCTGCCCATTCTCTGGCAAGTCCCTTAGTCGGCTCTTACGACACCCATGGGAAGATATGGGATGGTGCTATTATTTACGTCCGACACCATACATAACCTAAATAAATATTGATAGCAAAATATATGGGTGCAAAACGTTAAGTTTGAATAAAGTTAAAGTATCATTGAACCTGCATTTGTGCAACAAAATAACGGTTGATAACGGTGTCGGTTTATGTCTGAGTCAACAGTGTTTTGAAGGCATTAAATATCATTGACGAATGTCAACAAACTGCTTCGAAGTATTTCTTATTACATTGTTTTCTTTGTCAATGACGCATGCATAGAGTTTTAATGAATTCGAGTTTGGTTATTTATTCACGTGTTATATTCTGCACTATTATTGTCCTTTTCAACTATATGCAGCAGAATACCAGTTCCGTGGAGGAACTGCCTATTTGACTTTTTTTTTAATTATTGATTTGTTCTACCTTTTGTAGTAAGCAACAACTAATTGTCGGGCCTACGCTGTCCTCCCACACTTATGTACTAACGACAGCGTTAGTACATAATGTGGGACAACATTCAAATATTGTAAAACCAAATGATTTTAAAAGAGTAACCATGGAGTTTCTTGCCGGTTCTTATCCATAGGAAACGACCAACCCGAACCGAGCACCTTTTGTCGACGTTTTATAAGTGCCCATGTAGGCCCATGTAAAACAAATATTTTGATTTTGATTTTTGACTTCTACACCCCAAGTAGTATATCGATACGAGTGATAAAATCAGTTTTTTTTTCATCTTTACACAATCGAAGAGACGTCTATTTCAATCATCATCATCATTCTCATACTGTTATCACATTTCGCAGCATGTCTTCTTTTTCCAGACCTACTCCTCTGTAAGTCGACATCTCAATATCTCTTTTCTAATAGCCTTATGGCTTCGACGGATGGACTGTGTTGACGATGATACCTATGCATTCATCGTTTCTTTTATCTTTCCAACTAGCCCTTCGCCCGCGACTTCGTCCGCGAATATTGTTATATAATATAGCCTATGTCACTTGGTAAAGATGTAGCTTTCTAATGGTGAAATAATTTTTAAAATCGGTCGAGCAGTTTTTGAGTTAAATCGCGAGTAACAAAAAGCAAATCTTTCCTTCTTTATAGTTAATACTATAAAGAAGGAAAGATTAAACCAAAACTAATGTCTAAACTAATGTTTAGATAAGGGACAAGAATAAACTTGGTTCATTTCGGGCACGCATATGTGGAGGTCTCTCATTGCTCCCAAATGTCACAATTAATATCTACGATCACTCTACTTCAATTAGAGTAAAAGTAACAACAATGGTATTGAAACCATCTAGCGTTAATATTTTGCATTTTACAGTAATTCTTCTATCGACTTAAACAAAACTTCTCTTTCATACGGCCAAGAAAAAGTTTACTCAAAATGTTCTTAACGGTGAAATGAAAAAAAGGCATGGCACCAATTTTTTATTTCATCTGTACACTTTCACTCAGACGGTGGTCGTGTACCGGAAATGATAAATTATAGCAATCTATTGTTACTATTCTTGGCGGGTTTAGTTTCAGGCTTTTTTGTAGAAACATTTTTTCGTCAGGGAGACACTTAACGTACGTCTTTGAGGGATAGAAAACCTTAACTATGTCTTCATTAATCAGAGCGTCCTTTGACAAAAAGACCTTCCCTTGTTACTGTGCCGAATAATCAGTTATTCTTTCTTTTCCCTCAGACTCCTCCATTTGTCATGGTCTTATGTCTCTAGCCCACAAGACTCGAAAACTAGAGGAATATAACATCAACGCTAGGGTTTACCTTGGAACACATGTGACCTGTGCTCTATGTGCTCTGTATGGTGTTGGAGCTCTGTATGGTGTCGGACGTAAAGAATAGCACCATCCCATATCTTCCCGTGGGTGTCGTAAGAGCCGACTAAGGGAATTGCCAGAGAATGGGCAGCAGCGTTCTCTGTGCTTTTGTGACAACCGTACTGCGATCGCCAACCCGCCTGCCAAGCGTGGCGATTATGGCAAAAACCCCCCATGTTATGTCAATGTGGCGAAACTTGGGGGAGGCCTATGTCCAGCAGTGGACGACTTTCGGCTGAAATGATAATGATGATGATGACATGTGACTAAAAGAGTAATGAATATAAATGTGGATGGATGGAGAGGGAGACGGAGACCAAAGAAAAGATGAAGTGAAAAATGATATGAAGGAAAAAGGAATAAATGATAGCATGACGAATGACAGAGGAGAATGCAGGAAAGGTGCTGTGCCGACCCCAAATAAAATTGGACAAGGGAAGGAAGATGATGCTTGGGTTTACCTTATATTCCTATACTTATCGATCCATCTCTAATTTAATATACTTTTACTCACAGCTTTGCTTATCTTTTTGGGTTAACATAAATGTTCACTTAGGTTCCCAGGTTATAACTATTAGGAAACACATGTTAATAACTCAGTCATTACTGAAACTTTGAATGACAAACTTAAAAACCGGCCAAGTGCAAATCGGACTCGCGCACGAAGGGTTCCGTACCATTATTGATAAAAACGAAAAAAAAAAACACTATTTTTGTATGGGAGGCCCCCTTAAATATTTTTTTTTCTCTTTTTGGTATTTGTTGTTAGAGCGTCAACAGAAATACATAATCTGTAGAAAATTCAACTGGCTAACTATCACGGTTCATGAGATACAGCCTGGTGACAGACAGACGGACGGACGGACAGCGAAGTATCAGTAATAGGGTCCCGTTTGAGCCTTTGGGTACGGAACCCTAAAAACGGAGGCTGGGGCAGACTGGACGCGGAATCCAGAAACTGTGAACTAAGCTAGACTTACATGTTTAGTAAAACTTCTAGCACTCCCAATATATCTGTCAATCAAGTAGCCATTTACTTCATCCGTCTTCAATAAACTTTATTTAGTCGATACCTAATTTTATTCAACAATTCTAAGCACACTTCAAGTACATAAAAGTTACGAATTAAGTTCTATTGTAAAAAAAATCGGCGACATTGACGTTACATTAACATATATTGCCAAAATAACCACGGGATCATTAACTCATTAATATTAATGAGATGTCGAACGTTAGCGAGAGATTGACAAATGATTATTTTGTGACATTTGTTTGATCGGAGCCGAAATCACGTAGGTACTCCCTACATATTGTTAGTACAGGGCCTTTACAAATATTCCCTCCCCGACCCTCGCTCGAGACAGCCCGCGATGCTGTGCCAGTAGTTTTAAATCAGCCCCTAAATAATGATATCATTCAGATCCAGCCTGTCCCCATGCAGTCCTCCCCCAGCGACGCCCTAAGCCGAGGCTCGTACCCCACAGAGGGTGCCCTTAGCGTGAAGTCGCTTAGTTTGTAAGTTTTTATGCCCTGGCTGGAGGCCTTACTCTTTAGGCACCCACAAGATAGTCCGGTTAAGCAGACGACAACCTCCTAGGTTGAACTGCAAGATGCCATACAAAGAAAAAAAAAACTTTACAAATATGTTAAAGACACTTTATAGACATGTTTGGTAGAGAATAATCAGCCAATAAAATTCCTATTGCTGGTTCACACGTTCCTCTTCTGTAAATACTTCATTTGTCAAATTATCATAAGTAGTTCAGAAGTTATGAGGGAACAGATACATGCGTACATACCGGTCAAAATCATAACCCTCCTTTTTACTTCGCCGTAGTCGGGTAAAAAGGAGTGGAACAGTGTTTTTTAGTTTTGTTGCTGTTAAATACTGATAGTCAAAACGATTGTGAAATATCTCTGAATGATTTTAAAATACCCTGTATAGATGACCCTCTGAAAAGACACGGATATAGCCCTCCGACACCTACAAAGCTACTTATTTAAAAAGAAATTTCATAAACCAGTTATGTAGAATATTTGGAGCAGTACAGTAAGTAACCCAGTTTAATAAAAAATAAAGAAAAAGTTGAAGCATGTCTCTGACTCATTCTTGTTTTAATTTTACGCTCAGAGGATTGGTTAACTGATTTCATTCATCATTGTTTTTTGTTTTGCGTAATATATGGTCCAGACTATAGGCAGTCGCTTCATTTAAAATACTAGTATTCAGCTGCATCCGGTTAGACTGGAAGATGACTCCAACATTGTTAAAAAAAGGCTAGGCAGATGATAGTATGGTTGAAGCGGAGAAGGCGGGAGAATTCGACTCTTACCTAGATTCGCTACGAACAGCACTGAGAGGAATAAGTGGAAAGAGGATAGGGAGGCTTTTGCCCAACAGTGGGCCACAGAAAGAAACTTATTAGGTTTGCGGAGTTTTTCTAGAAAGATTAAATTAACCGTGTATGTTTGCTTATTCCGTAACAAAAATCAAATATGCATGAAATTAACCGGAGGCAATAAAATATGATAACTAACAACGAAAAACGTAGATTCTGTGACGGCTTTTAAAAATGATTGCCGGATGACAAGAAAAAAATGCACTAAACTGTACATTATACTATAATAATAGTACCTACTACGGGACGACGACGGCATGACAAAGGCTTATTTACCATCGTTTACCTAAATATGTTTCAAAAGAAATAGGTTATACTTTGAGGTTTAAAGCAATTCATCACGATTTGTCTATTTTCTGCCATATAAAGTTAGAATTGAGTATAATATAAGAGGAATTTTATCACTGCTCACCCATCTACCTATTGATATGAATTTGTAGAGACCTACAAAAAGCAACTTATAACAAAAAGTACTACAGCGCCATCTATGAACAAACCGAATATTTAATATGATCTGAATCTCGCAAGCGAACATCGACTTAAGATTATATAGAAAAACCCGACAGCAAAAGTTGGGCAGTTCCCCACCAGACAACACCTGTCTGGTCGGAGGATCCTCCCTTTTCTAAGGAGTATTGACGAACTTTACACCCTGTTCATCATATTCCTAAAAATAAAATATTTAAAAATAAATACATGTAGCGTGTGAAGTAATATTTAAATTTCGTCCGAATTGACTGGAATTTACGCTACGATGCTGTCGCGCGTTTACAAAACGCGCGACAGTATCGCTACTATACAGTTTTGCGCGTTAGTCGCGTTTGCAACGTGCGACAGAAATGATGCAAACGCGCTGCTGTATCGATACACATGCGCGACAGTGTCGTGTGGAATAATGTCCACTACGTAATCTTTCTTTAGTACGAGTCTGAATCGCGTTTGCATCGCGACTGACGCGCGACCGTATAGCGCTAGTAGCGATACAGAATCTGGGCGAAGGTACACAGCCAACGACAGCATCGCGGCTGAATCGATACAAATGCGCGACAGCATCGCCTCTGCATCTCTACAAAGTCACCATGGGCAAGGGGCCTTAACTCCGTGCGTTCATGCTAGACGTCTATAGAAGGTCACATGCGTATTTAAGCGTGCAAAGAAACTATATAAAAACCACAATGACATATATAATACATATTTTAATATTACGTAATATTATGTAAGTATACCAGTAATGCAGGTTATTAAAACCGGTCGGTATAACGCCAAACACGATATTCGCCGCCTTGGCATTCAAGTTACTTATTTAATTTTGTTTTTTTTAAAGACCTACTTTAAAAAATCAAGTTCTTGAGGACGACTGCCATCTGCTGTTTCCTTTTTTTATTTTTTTCTTATAGTATATCTAATGGTAGACGTAAGCAATAGACGCAGATACGTATTAGACAAAATCTGCGATTATGTCATCTTGAGAATTCTAAATTATCCACCAATAAATGTGAATCACTCGAACTGATATTTATTTTGTATGCAAGCGGTAAAAAGATTTGTTCTCCGCTACTTAATATTACTCGCGCACGAAGGGTTCCGTACCATTATTCAAAAAACGATAAAAAAAATGTTTTTGTATGAGGGCCCCCTTAAATATTTATATTTTTCTGTTTTTATTATTTGTTGTTATAGCGTCAACAGTAATACATAATCTGTAGAAATTTCAACTGGCTAACTATCACGGTTCATGAGATACAGCCTGGTGACAGACTGACGGACGGACGGACTGTCCAAATGTTGTGCTTTTCATTGAAACAAACATTTTTTAAATGTTTCAAAATCGAAGTCTTATATCAATGTCAAAAATTTACGTACAAAAGTAAACGTGTCTATTATCGTGAGATATTTGTATAGATAAATTAAGTAAGCACTTTACTCAAGTTTTTTTTAATTTTATTAAATTATATCAAAATAGCGGCGACTTAATCTGTGTAAATTTCGTACTGTCCCCTTAGAATTTAAACTTTTGGAAAATTAACCATTACGATCTTTATTATTTGCGAGAGGGATTGAAGTTAGGTTGGCTGGGGAAGCGGGGGTAAAATTTGAATTCGAGCTGTCATCCTATGCGCCACGCGATTCCTCCATCACGATGGGCAGATAAAAATTGGGTACTCGCACCACGGACGCATTTAAGTTGACGTTGCGCCGTGACTCCAGTAACTGCACCCTCGGTGTGTACCTCGTCTTCAAAGGACCAGTCTTTGTTACGGGAGTCAACTCATCCTTCCATACCTTTATGGAGTTTGCTATTAAAAACTACTTCTGTAATAATAATTCACAACCGTTCACAGATGTTGATGATAATTGTTGATTTCAGTCATGTCACAGCTGTCACCTAACTCTTCTGATCAGAATTAATTGTGACATCTGACAAATGTCAAATAGCGGCTATTCCATACCATTGATATAACGTGCTTTGATTTAGTTATACGATACATTAATTATACATTGTTACTAACCGCGGCAATAGATTATTTATACATCTACTACGTGATGCCCTCGGCTGTGGCCGCGTGGAGTTCGGTAATTGACAAACGGGATCGTACTACCAAGATATCCAGGACATAAACTATCTATGTGCCAAATTTCATCCAAATCCGCGTAGTCGTTTTTGAAAGAGTAACAAACATTCACATACATCCTCTAAAACTTTCGCACTTTTATTGGTAGTCAAATTAGAGTATTATCTTGGATGTTGCCAAATGGTGGTGATAGTAAAATTTAACTAAGCGATCAAATTGGCATGCTTGCCAATTCACTTAATACGGATGCTACCGTAGACTCAAAAGCAGAGGCAGCTGCTGGTTGTCTTTAGTTTGCTTTAGTTAAGCATTGGTACGGATAATCTTTGATGTCAGTGGTTTCATTTTCGATAGATATCATTTTTGACTGGTAAGTCCAAAATCTGGTCAAAGACGCGCTATCAGGATATAGTAGTTCCGAAATAAAAAGAGAGATATATTTACAGAAGAAGCAGCAGATCTCTAGAGATTTGCGATTTTCCGTTCACACAGACCGGTTTGGAGAGCATTGGCCGGCGCTCTTCTTTTTACACAGACCGGTGCGAGCTATACTATACCTACGCTTGGAACTGGCCGGAGCCGACAGCCGTTTCACATATACCGGCTGGAAGAGCACTGTTTTTGAGCGGATGCTCTCGGAGGCGGATGGATGCTCTCGGAGCCGAGCGGGTGCTCTACAAGGCCGGTATACCTCCAGTTCCGCGCAGTCCAAGTTTTGTTTTGTATGGAGCACGCAATCGGAGCCGGTAGGCCGCGCGAGCGCGGAAGAGTACGTTGTCAGGGGCAGCCGGTCGGCTCCTCATATTATTTTACACTAAGCGCGTTAGATTCTTAATTATAAAAGAAGCGACATGTAAAAATGAACCTTATTACAATGGCTCAAAACTCTGTTTTAAACGTGATAAAAATCTGCTCTTCTTTCCGAGCCGGTCGACCGTAAATGGGAGAACAGAAAAAATAAAGACAAAAGATTGTTGAAAAACTAGAGAAGATTCTAGACCTCCTCCGACAAACGCGTCACTACTACCTTGTCTGACGCACGCATCACAACATCACGTGATTTAAGAATGGACAGACTTATTTAACACTAAATATTATGTAAAAACATATACATAATATACGAATTTATTAAAATATGTAGGTAGATTTTTGTTTCCTAGCCAGTGTGACAGATTACTGCTAGATCAAAGATTCAAAAGGTCATGGATTGTAGTTATTAGTTCCTGTTTTGGTAGCTTTTCATGGCGTCAAAGATGATTTATATTCATTTAATCGTGTGTTATGTTGCTTGTAGCTATTGGTGCTAACCATGTCGTCGTTTACTGGAAGCTTCGCCGTGAGAGAGCACTGAGTGTTGTCAGTTTCAAAGTCATCATGAATGAAAAGCTGCTAATCTGCGATCAGACATAAAACTTAGCGTAATTTGACCATACGTACACTTCCTATTGTTGTAAAGTTTTGACCTATTATTCCATTAGAACTATCCATTTTAGTTTTACTTATCATCATCATTTCAGCCAAAAGACGTCCACTGCTGGACATAGGTCTCTCCCAAGTGTCACCACATTGATATTTTGGGGGGTTTGGCCATAATAGCCACGCTTGGCAGGCGGGTTGGCGATCGCAGTACGGTTGTTACAAAATCACAAAGAACGCTGCTGCCCGTTCTCTAGCTAATCCCTTAGTCGCCTCTTACGACACCCACGGGAAGATATGGGATGGTGCTATTCTTTATGTCCGACACCATACAGAGCTTTACTGATAAAATCAGTCAATCTAGACTTCCGGACAGTTAACTGAAGCAGGACTTCTTGATTGTTACAGACAGCAGTTAAAAATTATATCAAGATCCCGAAATTGTAAGTCAAACACATTTTTTTAAATCTTGACTCTTTGTTATTGATCATAAAACCTCTAGCCTCTTAATATTATCTTCATTTATCATTCTTTCATTTATATTAACTAACTAGCTGTCCCACGCAACTTCGTCTGCGTCACATTTTCTCCGTTTTCACAACTTTTGTCATTGCTGCTCCGCTCCTATTGGACGTAGCATGATGATATATAGCCTTCCTCGATAAATAGGCTATCAAACACTGAAATATTTTTTCAAATCGGACCAGTAGTTCCTCAGATTAGCGCGTTCAACAAATAAATAAACTCTTCAGCTTTATTATTAGTAGAGAAGCTTTATAATTAGTAGAGATTTGCCAACTTTCTTATCTTGCGTGCATTAGAAAGCTCAATGAACACAGTAATAACTGTTTCAACTTAACTGTGGTCGGTAATTGCCTCGCTGCGAGTAGCGAGTAGCGGCTCGGTCAAGGCAACCGTTGTGGCTTGGGTAGTAAGATCATGATCGCTGAGCATATTCGATCTCACCTTGGAAATTATGCCAACAGTTTATTTGATGGGGTTTTAGAAGTATTATAATTTAGTGATGTTAACGATATTGATATTTTAAATGAGATTCATATGGTAGCTATTCAGGTTTGGTGAGATACAGTGAACTTGTAAAGACAAAATGAAAAAGTAAAATTGATTGTTGCGTAAGTACTTGAAGTCGCTGATAATCAAGTATCGTCAAGTTCCTGTTATCGGTATACAAAGGTGGAGGTGGAGGGACACCGTTCACCACAGATCATTCTGAATCTACATAGAATTTTTCATATAAAGTAATATTGTTAAGAGGAAAGATTTGATTGTCTGCATTGAATAGGCTCCAAAACTACTGGTCCGATTTGAAAAATTCTTTCAGTGTTAGATAGCCCATTTATCGAGGAAGGCTATAGGCTATACATCATCACGCTACGACCAATAGGAGTGGAGCAGCAATGAAAAATGTTGCGAAAACGGGCAAAATGTGACGCAAACGAAGTTGCGTCGGACAGCTAGTAGGTAAATAAAAATAACAGCTCTTTCATACATTTTGACCGTGTAAATATTGCATTTTGTAGGAAATGGCTGGTTTTTTTTTAATAACCGACGAAATATGTCTGTAGGCGGTTCCGAATTATGTACTGAATACGTGCTAACCGTTTAGCGTCAGTGTTCTTCCGCCCTGTATAGGCAAAACTATGCAAATGAAATATCTCAAGAAAAAAAAAATACACACCTATTCTTCTAGACATAATTAATCAACCAATCGAGCACGTCTGCTTAACACATAAAGATAAAAAGAACATCGTCAATATGCCAGACTATCAGACAATGACACAATTAATTATGTATTCAATATAGTGCGAAACATTATACGCATTGCTTCGTTTATAAATACAAATTACATTAGCTATTGTTGCTATGGGGGAAGTACGGTAGCACAGAAACTTTTTTTAACCAGTATGTTGGCCTCTTATTGTATTGATACTTCATACTACGCCAGGCCAGCTCAGCTCGAGGTCGAAATGTTATGACCAGAGTTCGGAATTAGGTAGAGTTATTTGTGTACTTACACTGGTTTCATACAGCGAAAGAATAAAGTGGATAATGCCTCAAATCCCGAGGTTAATTTTAAAGATCAGAAAAATCCCGCGATTTATTAAATAAAAAAAGTTATTTACTTTGACACAATTTAAACCATCCGACATCGGATGTCCGAAGTTGCAAAATTCCAATGCACACACGCAAGGGAAGATCCATATTACCTATATCAACATTTCGATGCAAGTACAAAAATAACTCTACCTAATTCCGACCTCTGGTTATTACTGACTAGCTGACTAATGCAATATACTGCAGCTTCGTTTGCGTCACATTTTCCCCGTTTTCGCAACATTTTTCACTGCTGCTCCACTCCTATTGGTCGTAGCGTTATGATATATAGCCTATAGCCTTCCTCGATAAATGGGCTATATAACACTGAAAGATTTTTTCAAATCGGACCAGTAGTTTCGGAGCCTATTCAATGCAAACAAACAAACAATCAAATCTTTCCTCTTTATAATATTATTATATATATTATATATAGTTTAGATGTGTGGCTTATTGTATCTAATTCATTTGTATGTACAAGAAGTGTATAGAGATGGTTCTCGTCTTATTGTTAGTAGGAATTGATGATCAATTTAGTTGTCAGATCATCGTTTGCCTAGCCTTTTCCCCAGTATGTTAGGGTTGGCTCCAAGGCTCAACCGTTCCGGAATCAGGTAATTACCAGTATTTTACATGGAGCGACTGCCTGCCTATCTGTCCTCCCATAACCCAGTTAATACTGAGAAATACGTACTCAAAAAATACTTATTCTTGTTCTCCAACCTCTTATAAACGCCCTTGGACCTCTAACTTGGTTTTACATGCCGTCGAGAAATATCTCTCAGGCATGCTGGTTTCCTCATGATGTCTTCCTTCACAGTTATATAGTTCACAAAATTATTTTTCCTTTAAAATACATTACATTTAATGAAAAAAAAATATGTCAAGGAAAATAACAGCTTCACATAACCGTCTTTTATTTTATCCACCAGTACAGATCTAATGCCATCATCTTATATTTTTTTAGCTATTCGTGTCAAAAGGTCGCGGAATGAACTTTTTCCGATGTCATATTTAAGCACGGATATAATTTAATCGCGCCTAGGGCCGGATAGCGGTTGCAACCCCTTCTCACCTTCAGGCATTAATTTTCAAAATCACAAATCTTATTCTTTTCTAGACAATCCATTTCGCAACTTTTCTGAAATTTACATTTTTTATCGCCAATTCTTTTTTTTTTGTCCTTGGATTTTTTTTAATTTTATAAAAATGTTTGTATTAGGTTTTTTTTAATATCGAAAAATTATACGTATAAACATGTAGTGACTACTATTATTTTTATTTACGCTACAAAAATGGCGACCCTCTATGATATTTGTCAAGATGCAGTGCTAATATTTACAGGCCATTGACTTCACACAGAGTTCATTATTGATTGATATTTCGTAAGTAATTTCATAATGACTTTATTAATTATGCATGTTTGAGGCGAAACGATTGTTTTTACTTATTTACTTGTTTGTTTTCGAACCTTAGCTTTAGGTTAAGTAAATAAACCTTCACGACTACATTAATCATTGAAATCAAGTGGCAAATGATATTTTGCAATCCTTTTGCCTTCTTCTGTATTAGTCTTCACTTTAGAAGTTACCTCCTTTCTAGCCTTATTATCTTTTATACAGTCCTTCCATCGTTTCTTAAGGTAGCGATAAATGCTAGGGTGTACTTGACAGGTTTGGCAGTTCATTAAGGTGACACCACACCAATCGATCGATCGACATCGGTCGACGTTGATCAATTGGTGTGGTAGCTTTGGCTGATCGACGGATACCGGGCGATAAACAATTGATCGACCGCCGATCGATGCCTTCGATCGACATTAACTAATCCATTCTACCGTGGACCGATGGCGTTGATCGACTTTCGATCGATTGGTGTATTAGAAACTATCGATCGACGTCGACTTATCAACCATTGATCGATGGCATCGATCGGTTTTCTTACTTGTAGGCGCGTGCGCGCGTGTATGGCTACGTTTAGGTCTTCCCCTACTCTTATAGCCATCCTCATTCAAAAACCCTAGGTACTCTTGAAATACTGATTCCTCATTCCTCCGCATCACATGGCTATGCACTGACAATCGATTTCCAAACAACTTTTCAGACACTAGTGCATCTTTCAGCGAACATGTAGCATGGGTAACATGATCGAAAATAATGCTTCGATAAGGTTTTTTTTCCAAATATTGAAATAGTTTGGTAGCTGATGAAACACATTTTTTTGTTTCACTGTTTTACGATAAAACATGATATTGAATAAAAATGTGTGTGTACAATGAAATTTTGTCAGTATTAGACATTTTTGTCAGTATTACACACACATTTTTATTGAATAAAAATGTGTGTGTAATACTGACAAAATTAATATCTAAGTACAATGAATGAATGATGTTGTTTTTCTGTTACTGATTGATTGTTATGCTTACGTATGTTTAAATAAGCAATCATTTTTTACTATTAAAATTTTGCCTCTAAATTGAAACCTATAATTAATTTTAGTTTTATAGTTTAAGTTAAAAGCTTAGTAACACATCAATTAAATTCGCTTGCGTAAATAATTTCTTGTTAGTTTTTTATCGGAAAACAAAAAATCCAATGGGTGCGTAAGAGAACTTGTTTGAGAGAATTTTTGAGGTCATAAATAATAAGGCTCTAAAGGTAATGCGGATTTAAAAAAAATACGTTACTAATCAATCTACTCAGACTATTGCTGAGTAAAAAATCTAACAGTTTAAAATTGACGTTAGAAAAAGATGAGTTCTTTCAGACCTATGTCAATTCCGTAAGCAATATAGTATGACTATGGAACGGCATTGCCGCAATTCTTGCATGTGAATTTTTGTGTCCGATAAAAATCTCGTATCGACATGAATGTATTTATAGTCGGAAACAAAAGTAAGAAGTTATGGATAGTTTTGGCTCTCTGAAATGAAGACTTAGTTCAGGGTTTACTGGCAGCTATTTTCAGCGATTTTTTTAAACTTTTGCTGTAAGCACCACTGCTGGGCAAAGGTCTCTACCATAATCTTCGACTCTTGTCTCCGTTCGATTTTCCGGGCATTCTCTTATAAGTCGTCATTAACATCGCGAGGAGTCGGGACGTTCAGCGCTGAACGTGGCGGAACAGCGCTGAAGCTGTACACGGATGGTTCTGTACGCTGACAGAAGCAGAACTGTATATTATTTTTTTCCTGACATATACTTTTTTTAAACACTGCCACACACTGAGAATTTCTCATGTATCGTGGGTGCGTTTACAAACATTTAAACTTAAATAAACAAACAGCCAGTACCGGAACAACTATCTGCTTTCTATCAATTATCTTTATCTATCATTTCAAAAGGAATTTCAAATCTAACATATTTTTTGTAACATCATTCATCATTTCAGCCCAAAAGACGTCCACTGCTGGACATAGGCCTCTCCCAAGTGTCGCCACATTGACGTTTTGGGGGGTTTTGCCATAATCGTCACGCTTAGCAGGCGGGTTGGCGATCGCAGTACGGTTGTTACAAAAGCACAGAGAACGCTGCTGTTCATTCTCTGGCAAATCCCTTAGTCGCCTCTTACGACACCCACGGGAAGATATGGAATGGTGCTATTCTTTACACCATACAGAGCTGAGATATTTTGTAACGAAAACTGATAAGTGTAGAATTTATCAAAGATTGCAAGAAGTTTATAACAGGTGGTTCTGTATAATCAGTATTACTGATTTGTCATTTAGTAACCGGTTTTTCCTCGGTTACCGTGATTCGTGATGAATGGAATTAATGATATGACGTTGTTTTTAATCTTATCTAAATCTAATATTCTCTACGTTGAAAAATCACGTTTAAATGATTTATTGGTATCTATTTTGTTTTTATTGATATTCAAGAGACTTTGAGCTTACAAAACATGCAATTAGAACATGTTTCCTTTTGCATTGTCATCTTTAAGATTAATGGTAATTTTTAATCAGCTGTTGACTTTTAAATCGATGAGGACGAGTTCATTAATCTCTTTAGTACTTATTTTATGATCTTAGTCTAGCTAAACTCATTTAAAGTCTTAGCTATTCGAGTGTCCCAAGAGACTTGTCATCTTTTATATTATAAATTTAAAGCCAACCCGATATAGGGTTATTTTTTTAAAAAAAACCGGACCTATGCGGGTCGGACTCACTCACTGTGGGTTCCGTACAAGTTTGTATTTTGTAAAGACTATATTTTTGTACGATTTCATTATAAATGACCAGACTACTAATGTTCAGTTTTCAGACTTTTCTCTGAACTTGTAGTATAAGACGATGTTACTTGCCAAATTCTATAGTTCTAGGTCAAAGGAAAGTACCCTATAAATTTTCATTCCCTTGAGACGGCCGTATCTTTTTTTTTACGTTAACTTAGAAGTTTGATTTTTTCACAACTTCAAAGGACCTTAGACCTGAGTATATGGTTTTAATTTCAAGTCGATACCTCTACGCGTTCCCAAGATAAAGGTTATTGATAGATAGACAGACGGACAGACGAACAACAAAGTGATCTTATAAGGGTTCCGTTTTTTCCTTGAGGTACGCAACCTTAATAAATAAACATCGTCTCAGATCCAGAAACAAAATCATGCCTAATCAGCAACATCTTATTTATTTCAATAAACAGTAGCTCACGAGATTACATCTGCAGCTTCCTCATCACAAACTAGACTAATGACGATAGTACAAGTCAAAGTATCTCTATGAATTATATCAATCTATTCACGTACACAAGAAAACATATCAAGCTATACCAGCATACATTGACCTGTCATTGTACGGAAAGACTATACGAGGCTTGGTCAGCTGAATTGGCTGATTTCGTCGTGTCTACTGTTTACCATCTATCCTCATAGACATTCGTCCTTCTTCACAATGTGTTACGGGTAAATTCCGCTGCTTTTTTGTTTAGTTTTCCTTTCCTTTCTATGTATTAATGGAGTTTCTTGTGGCACTTTGTTGTTAGGTATGTACTTGCAGCAATGTTCATCCTCGTTTAGTTTGAGGAATGGTTCCATAGAAGGACTTTATGCTTTACATATTTTATTGTTGACTAGCTACAGCTTCTACGGCTTCGTCTTCTTCGTCTCTTCGTCTACGGCTTCTCCCGCGTAGAGGTTAGGAATGACACATGGGAACGTATTATGGAGACATTACATTTTGTTATTTATTAAACTCCTAACCTAGGACCTATTCGTATCGTACCTACGTATTAAGAAATTCTTAAATCTGGTAAATATGTAGCAGTATTAGGCGAGATCAAGAAACCAATAAAAATAACCTACGTCAATCGTGATTACATAAAATAGGTAGTTAAAATAGCTATGAATAAATTAAGGTTTCTATTATAATAATAGGTATTTTGTAAGTGTTAAGTTCGTATAATTTGCAAACGGCATAATTGTTTTTTAACTTTGAAATGTTTCTTCTTCTTCTTAGTCGAAACACTCTTGTCAGTGGTCATGGTTGCGCAGACGAGGTACACGGAGAGATGTTCTGTGGGTTGTTGAAAATTTTAATACATATACATATAACTGTTATACGTTAAGAAATAGCCTGTTGTTTTTCTATTTTAGACCCCGTTTGTAGGTTAATTATAAAGGAAGTCCTGTAATTGTCTTATTTTTAAATGCTGTAAATTAAACTGGAAGAAAAGGTTTTCTCGTTTTGTTAATAATTGATTAAGTAGCATAATAATAATGCAAATTAACCGAATAATTACCCACCACACAGCTGATAATTAAAACAGAGTTAATTTTAGTATTCAAAATGCAAATTACCTACTTAAATTGTATCTCATTATTTAAAGTACACAACATTTATTTTGATATTCTTATTTACAGCATTTTTTCTTAAGACTGCAGCAAGTTATTGAGGTCAGCAGATTGTAGACCAATGTAAAATAGGTACAGTAACATTTTCTAAATGCGGCGTATGAAGATTTCAAAAAAATAATTAAGAATATACACGCAATGAATAATTACTTAGATGTAACAAAGGCCTTTAACAGTGTTTATCACAAGTTAACATTGTGTCCTCTTGTTTATATCATTGTTTTTCCTATTTAAATCCTTATTGGTGGCAGAGGTCGGTGCCAAGTATTGTCTGTAGCGTATCTGAGTCACGTCAGGGTCAAGGTTTCATTGCACAGTAAAGTAAACACGTGTGGAGTACCACAAGGAGCATGCTTCGGACCTATGGTATTTTATAAACAATGATGTCTTAAGTCATTGTTTCGCGAAACGTTTTGGAAACTTAGATCTGTTTGAATGGATATTAAGCCGAATGGAAAGATTTGATTGTTTGTATACTTGTACGAGTTGGTTTTTAATAGGTTAATTTACTACCGAAAGGTAATAGTAATGTATGAGTTTAAGTATTTAAAACATAATTTATTTGATCCTGATTAACGCGGAGCAAGCTCGTTAGATATTGAGCGTAAATAAAAAACTTGTGTCTAGATTAGCCGTAAATTGAATTAAATTCAACGCCGCAAGGTTGCCTGCTTGTCGGTCTTCTACAGGCTCTACTTCGGTAAGTTTGCCCCAGAATTCCAACTTATCCCACCGGTCCCCTTCTACCATCGGACACCTAGACGCACTGTAAGTTACCATCCCTACCTTATTGCTATTCCACCAATTTGCACTGTAAGCTCGTACCATCGTCGATTTTATCTTTGTCATCTCTGACCTAGACAAGAGTCAAGAGCAAACCCATCGCAAATAAATAAATATATATATATATATATCTTGCGGGTTTTAGGATGGTCACAGAACATAAAACGTGCAAAATGTGCCATTTTGTCATTAAAATCATTTAAGCAAAAACGTGCAGATTGTATAATTAGTTAATTATTCAAAGTTAACTTGTGTTTGACTAAATAATTGCCATTTGTTTTTAACTGGGATCAAGAATGAATTGTTTGTAAATATAGCTTTATCTTTGTAACTTAAAAAGAAAGTAAATAAAAAAAACTCAGGAATGTTTTTAATTAATAAGAATTCAGATTATATGCTGGTATGAGAGACAATGAGACACAGATAAACATAAAATTACTTATTCATGTTTTTGTCGCCAAAGCTTTTGTGCCTAATGTAAATAAATTATTTTTATTGCCTAACGGAAACGTGAAGTGTATGCAAATTCTTTTTTTTAATATTTTATCAATTGTGACAGCGATTACGCATTTCCAAAAGGTAATTTTCGATTGAATTTCAAAGTATGCAAATACCAAGTTTCTTAAATTTTTGTAAGAACAAAAAATCTAAGAAACTCAAAATAGAAGCGTAATTTTATTTTATTTTACAAGTATTATTTGATTTATTGCCTAGGCACAATTTACAATTGCAAAATATTTCCGTAAAACTACAATACCTACGCTATCAAATGTATGTTTCACAAAATAAAGAAACGTTATTTCATCGACAGTTCTTCGCTGCAAGTTTATTATCGAAGTATTGCATTTATTGTTTGTAATATCAGTTACCAACCTTTTTTCTTTGTATCTTATTGCTGAAACACTTGATTGCAACATCCTGTATCGAGAGCCAGACGGATCAATACTTGTCTGTCACTCACAACTTTACCAGCGGCCTACCATGACGTCTTAAAACATTATTGTTTTTCTCCTTTTCCAGTGTGGGAAAGAGATGTCGCTAGACATCCTATATAGCTCCGTCTCTTTCCCACATTGGAATAAGAGTAAAACAATACTGCTTTAAGACGTCATGGTAGGCCAGATGAGTTGGACAAAAACGGGCAACAATCTACGTAACTTATACTATTAGGATGAATGTAGACTTTCCAGCACTATATAATATTTTTACTAGCGGTTTCGCTCCCGTTATGATAACGGGAGCGAAACCGCTACGGGTACTAAAACCAACTTTCCCACGGGAACGTTTTTAATGTGACACTCGGAGATAATGAGTAATGCGTAAAAGATGTGCGTCCTTGTTGCGCAGGGTGTGAGCCAGTACCAACGGTTTCCTGGGCATGGTCGCTGACAGGCTAGACTCCTGTATAGTAACTCGTTGCTCCAGTATTTCTGCTGGTATGCTGAATGCCCCCCTCCCTACATACAAACTTACAAACAAATGTTACCTCTGTATAATAAGTAGTATAGATTTAAAATCTTATTTGCTACACCGCCTAGTCTACATAAGCCCTCGCTTTTTCTCATTGAGGTGAGCGAAAAACTTCACAAAGTCTGTTGCATCCCTAATTACATCCAGGCGACTATATACTATACATAGGCACTCCTTTTGTTTTTATTGTCTTACACCCGTATCTATAAACAAGTCAAAGTGATTACTTGAGTAAAAGTTATTTTATTTCGTAGTAAAACATCGCGAGGAAACCGGCATGTCCTAGAATTAAAAACTCGAAGCCATGTGACATCTACCAACCCGCACTGGGCCCGCATTAGCAATATGCTTGCCCGCAGGTTTGCTCGTTGTAGTACAGACGTCAAAGTAACTCTCTTTAAGGCGTTCTGTCAATCGTTCTACTCGAGCGGCCTGTGGGTGTCATATACTGGACGAGCCTACAATGTCCTGCGCGTCCAATTTAATAAGTCAAAGTCAAAGTCAAAGTCAAAGTCAAAATGTTTATTGCGAACTAAGTGTACAATGTTGGTGTTGGTTTATGTTGGTAGGTACTTAAGACTTAGCAGCCTTTTACAAGCATTGCAATTGGGTATCATACGCCTGCCTTTATCATGCTAAAATATCATGCATTAAATATTATTATTACTTAATTATTTCCTTTATATTAGCACAATTAAATTGAGAAATTTTATTTATGTCAAAATTAAATGTCAATAGTTATGAATTCAATACAATTATTCAGCAATATTAATGTCATCATTTCGGGTAATACAAATTAAAATTATGAATGTAGGAATAAGATAGACTAATTTTATTTTGTTTTTATTATAGGACAGATCATCACTTTTGTACATCAGAGTAAATCGTTATTTTAAGCTAGACTCTAAATATTCTTTTACTGAGTAGAAACATTTTTGAATTAGGAATAGTTTTAGCCTTTTTTGGAATATTGTTACAGATTTTTCAGTTTTAAACGTGTTGGGCAACTTATTATATATTTTTATTGCCATATAGTATGGGCTGTCACTTAACATTTTAATTCTTGACGATGGAGCACATAACCTCTTTTTATGGCGAGTGTTGACGTTGTGCGTATCTTCTACTTTAATGAATTTGTCCATATTTTTAAAAGTAAACAAGCAAATGTCAAGTATATATACAGACGGCAGAGTTAGAATCTGATATTGAATAAAGAATGGTTTGCAGCTCTCGGTATTGTCTATTTGGGCTAGAATTCTTATACACTTCTTTTGTATTATGAAAAGTTCATCTACATTTACACTATTACCCCATAGCATGATGCCATATCGCAGCCATGAGTATGCGTATGCGTAGTAAGCAGCCATAGCTGTTTGTGTGTTAGTGCTTTGTTTAATTTGAAAAAGAGCGTAAGTGAATCTCGAGAGTTTCGTTTTTATATGTTCTATGTGTGACTTCCAATTAATGTGTGTGTCAATATTAATGCCAAGTAGGCTAAATGTACTAACTTCTTCTATTTGCACGTTTCTAAATGTTGTTTTTAAATTGAGGGGTGTTTTTTTATGTGATCTAAATTGTATTATTTTAGTTTTATTGCTATTAATTTCTAAGTTGTGGATCTGGAGCCAAGTATTTATAGTTTGGAGGGTATCTTGTATTTCTAGACTAGGGTTATTTATATTTTTACACTTCATTAATATTGAAATATCGTCTGCAAATAATACTGGTAAAGCGTTTTCTTTTTCTAGTGTTTTGGGAAGGTCATTAATATAGATTAAAAATAGCGGGCATCCTAACACACTTCCTTGTGGGATTGAGCAAGTAATTTGTTTTTCTTGTGATCTAATAGTTTTGATCTCGTTTTTAGCATGGTCGTAATTTTCAATTTGTACTATTTGTGTCCTATTATGTAAATATGATTTGAACCACGAATAAGCTGGTCCTCGTACGCCGCAACCATATAGTTTAGTAAGTAAGATGTCATAAAGGACCTTGTCGTATGCTTTTGTCATGTCTAATAGTAGCCCAATTACGTATTGTTTGTCGTTTATATGTTGTAGCGCTTGTTGAACATATTTATAAACTGCTAATGTTGTTGATCTACATTTCCTAAATCCATTTTGTGCGTCGTCAAGAATATTAAACTTTTCCAGGAATAAATATAGCTGATTGCACATAGCCTTTTCGAATATTTTGGAAAAGGTTGGCAGCAGTGCTATGGGTCTATAATTGCTTGGGATATGCTTGTCACCTTTTTTATGCACTGGTTTTACTAAAGCTACTTTTAGTGCGTCTGGAAATTGGCCGTCTTGGAAGCTTTGATTAATTAAAAACATTAGAGGAATGGAAAGTTCTAATGCGCATTGCTTTAATAAAATTGGTGGAATGTCATCGATACCGCAGCTATGTTTATTTTTGGTTGACCTTATTATATTAACTATTTCTTTCTGGTCTACCGGGTGTACATACATTGAACAAGTAGGGGGGTTGACCACGGGTTTTCCAATGTTCGAGATGGTTGTTTGATTTTGCCCTACCGTCGCAAAGAATTCGTTAAACCTGTTGGATACATTCAACGGACATTTTACTTCTTCATTATCTATCTTCAGCGATATATTTTCACGTCTATTTATTTTTGTCTTCCCTGTTTTTGTATTAATTATATTCCACATTGTCTTTACCTTATTGTCAGATTGTTGCATTTGTTTAATATATGTTAGTTTTTTTGATTTTCTAATAGTCAATTTTAATATTTTACTAAATAGCTTATAGTGTTTTTTTATAACACCACTTTTGGTTTCATTAAAAATTGTTCTTAAGACTCTTTTGTGTTCGCATGATTTTTTAAGACCTAAACATAACGCATAACGCCTTCAGGATGCTGTTGGGACTGCCATGGCGCTGTAGCGCGTCAGGAATGTTCGCGGAGTCTCGCACAGATGGCTTCCACGCTATCATGCGAAAGAAAGCAGCCTCCTTACTACAGCGTCTGCATGGTAGTGACAACAGCATTTTGAAGATGATTGCTGCCAGACCGGACTGTCCCTTCCAGAAACACTGGGTGGGGTTAGTAATAGGTCTTAACAAATAATAATTATTGTAAACACTAACAATACTAAACTAGTTACTTAAGCACCATTGTTACTAACACTAAAATACTAACAAAGCTATGGACTGTAGTCTGAAATAAACGTTAATTTATTTATTTTTATTTATTACAGTCCACTCCCTCATAGAGAGGAGGCCTGTGTCCCAGCAGTGGGAACTTTATAACCTGATGAAGATGATGATGAATTTTATTTAAGATACGATTTTTATTCTATAGTTTAGCAATTGACTGAAGTTAGAACCGTCAAACGATAGAATTCTTAGCTTTGCTTTCTTTGACGTTTCTTACTTGTTTCTATTCTATTAAATGTTTCCCTAAATAATAACTTAAGCACAAATAATAAATTTAACTTGGCCATAGATACGGGTGTTAGTCTGCTTATTCGTCTTGTTATTGATGTTCCGTTTTTTCTTCGAAAGCCACTTTCCGTAAAGTAATTACATTGTTTACTTTTCAAAGGAAATACTCGTGTTTTCATTAAGCGGAAGTGGGGCATCGTTACAAGAGTTAATTTATTTTGGCTAGGCATTGTTACTCACTGTAACTCATCGACAGTGTCCTTTGTTTGCTTGTTGTTTTATTGTCCATGACTTTGTAATAACGGGACATCTTCTGGCGCAGACAAACTTGCAAACTCTATCATTAATTCGTAATAGTTAATGCTAAAAAATGCAGCCATTGACAACTTTAAACATATGCCTAGCCTTGGGGACGGCTTCCAGTCGAACAGGATGCAGCTCAATACCCGTATTTAACATGAAACGACTGCCTACCTGACCTCCACAACCCAGTTAGTACTCGGTCATACGCTACTCCTTGATAAGATTGCTTGTTGGACTTTCGGGCCACTGACAATTTGTAAAGACTGTCAAAGATCTACAAATGACAGCCGGGACCAACGGCTTATCGTGCTTTCCGAGGCACGCAGGAAACTCGATATGTATTAACCTGAAGATCGACCCGAGCTGCTGTTTTTATTTAGCCACGAGCTCCATTGACAAGTCTAAACTCATTTTTATTCATCAGAATGTACATTTAATACCGTCTATCGCCTAAACGCTACGTAATCGATTACTGAGATGATCGTTACTCAACTCGACGACCAACGACCTCTTATGTCATCTGGTTGCAGTGTTGTGGCATTGCTGTGTGAAGTAATGGCTTGTAGTGGTCGGTTTGTCTTACTGTAGAAGAGATATTGTCCTATTTGCGTACGTAAGCGTACTACGAGTACTACGCACCAGGGAGTCTACAGCGTCAACGAAGACACGGCTTCGAAATGAATCCTACTTTCTAATATTTTTGGATTCATGAGTTTTGAAAATAAATCGGGAGTAAGGACCAATGTCCAATCTTGTTGTCATTAATTTTTAGTTCGGGCCCCTAACGAAACTTATGTCCGTGAGTGATACGGAGTAGGAAACGACCGTAACTTCGGTCGAAACTACGCATTTTGTGCTTCCAGAGTAGACCCCCTGACCTAATGCAGGTTGGTCTAAAACTGAATTCTGCATCTGAATGTGTATTGGTTCGTAATTACAAAAATGTAGTTAACAGGCCTTCTCTGTGTGAAAAAAGTCCTTTCCTGTGGGAATGTGTCAGTCTGATAATTATTTATTTTATATTATGTAGCTACAAGTCATAAACAATTTAATGGTTCTCCCTCTTCATTGCTAATGATATTTTTTATAAGTTTGTTGACTCCAAATTGTGCAACCTACTCTACGTAAGCTTTATGCGTTAAAGCTACGTTATTGATGTTGTTACCTTTTGCAAGGTCACTTAATCTATTATATCTATCATGATTTTAGCTCACCTTGTTTCTTGTTTTGTGTGTCTGTTCTTAACATTCTGTGAAAAGTGATCTAATGTGGCCATGTCCTTACTAAATCCAATCGTTCTTGTTCTAGAACATTCTATTAAGTTGTGTGATGTCATCTTAAAAAACGCTTTTTTACCCGACTGCGGCTAAGCCCAAAACGAAGGTTATAAGTTTGACCTGTATGTAATAATTATGTGTTAATGTGTCTAGTTTCTTTGTTCCGTCATAACTCCTAAACGGTATCTTTCACAAAATAAAACTAAAACGCTGGAAATAAAAACTAAGAACCATGGCTGCGGTAAAAAAAACCATTCCACTTTTATTTTATAAAATGAAATGAGGACTTTTATTTAATTTTAAAATATTTTTGTTTTTTTTTTTTTTGTTTTTCTTGATAAATCAAAATAAAATACAATTTTAAAAATATAACTCACAATGTCCTTTACGTAACACAAAATAAATAATACTGCTAGAATTTTCGAAACGACTGCTGCAATTAAGATAATTATGGTTTTTATTTGTTCTGAAAAGAAATACTGTGGGAACAGCTCTTGGCTAAACATATAATAACAGACACACAGGTCGATCTTTAGGTTAAGCCGCGCTTGCCTACGTTGGTCTGTGGATGGGTGACCACCAATTACATACCGATTGGTCCCGGCTGTCATTTGTAGATCATTGACAGTCGTTACAGGTAGTCCGAAAGTCCAACTAGTCTTACCAAGGGGTATCGTATTAACCAGTACTAACTGGGTTGTACATGTCAGACAGGCAGTCGCTTCATATAAAATAATGGTTTTCAGATTTCAGCTGAATCTGGTTATACTTGAAGCCGGCCGACCCCAACATAGGAAAAGGCTAGGCAGATGATAATTTGAAGAAACAGTATTCTGTGCAATCATCGCATTTTTTTGTTTTATTGCCAGCAACAGATATATCATGCAATGTAACCTCGGCAATATTTCGCAACACCCAGGATGCATATTGTAAGCGCTGAATTGCACTAGTTAGCTTCAATTGCATAGATCTGCGCGTGAGCATTTACCTTTGTGTGCATTCATAAAACGGCCATTAACTTTCTTTCTGTTGCAATAAGTATGTTATTGTGTCATGATTTAGCTATTTTAAATCTAGTTGGGGTCTGTACAGCATCCTGTCTTCTAATAATACTCCTCATCATCTGCCTAGCCTTTTCCCAAACTATCTTGGTGTCGGCTTCCAGTCTAAGCGGATGCAGCTGAGTACCAGTATTTTACATGAAGCGACTGCCTATCTGACCTCCACAACCCAGTAACTGGGTAATACGATACCCCTTGGTAAGACTGGATGTCAGACTTTTAGCTCTAGAAATGTCATGTTAAGATAGAAATGTCTACTGTACGTGTGTATGTCACTGAACTCCTCCTAAACGGCTGGACCGATTTAAATGAATTTTTTGTATGCGTTTGGGTGGATCGGTGCGTCCCTGGATCGTTTAGATCTATATATCATCACGCTACGACCAAAAGGAGCGGAACAGCAATGAAAAATGTTGCGAAAACGGGGAAATATGACGCAGACGTGGTTGCGCGGGCCAGCTAGTATATTATAATTTTATTACTTTTTAGCCTCGATGTTACTAATCAGCTGACACAAACGATTATGTCTTACACGTGTAAATTAATAAAATCTAATTATCACCATAATTAGAAACAATTGTAACATTGTAATGAAACGTTTCACTTTCCGGGTCAAAAGTCAGTTACCTATTGTTTGATATGAATTATGTAGGCACGAGTATATTGATCAGCGGTTGTTAAGGCGTTGAGCACACGATGGACTATTTTGTCCACCAGACACTCGCGGACCATTTGCAAGAATCAACGCACGACTGGGTGACACATCGTTTCTATTTTTTTTCTTTATCTTGTTCTACTTTTTGTAGTAAGCAACGACTTATTGTCGGGCCTACGCTGTCCTCCCATACTTAAGTACTAACGCTGTAACATTCAAATATTGTAAAACCAAATTATTTTAAAAGAGTAGGTAACCATGGACTTTCTGGCCGGTTCTTCTCCATAGGAAACGACCAACCCGAACCACCTTTTGTCGACGTTTTATAAAAGCCCATGTAATCCTAATAATTTTTTTTTGACATCATGTTAAATTTCCAGTACGTAAAGCATGACCTCGCTTTGTATGGGTTTCCAATACAATGAGAGATCCGCAAAACCGTTTTGTTTATAGCGTGGTTAGCTAAAAACCCCTTTCATTGATGTTATAGGGTAAAAGTAATACACTCTGCGAAAATTTCAAGTTTCTACCCGCGGCGGACATACAGTGGAGTCTTAGTACTAGGGTCCCGTTGCGCTGGCACCCTTTGGTTACGGAACCATATAAACAACGAGACAAAAAAGGCTAACAATGGACAGCAGTCATATCTGACCATACCACAACTTGTACATCGTCATCTCAGCGCCTTAACTTATGCTATTTTTGCACTAATGGCACTGGTGTGTTTCCAGAGGTTACTGTTTAATTAAAATAAATACAGTCTATGTGTCATTCCATTGTATGTAAATGTCGGCTACATTTTAATAACATTATTTTCTCATTCACTTAAAAATAATTATGAGGAATATATTTTAATTGGTTTAAAATCAAATTGTATCTAATAAAAGGAATTAAAAATAATTACCACCACAAAAATACTTTGAGATTCTAAGCTCCTTTACCAAAAAACGAAAAACTTAATACCAAAAAAAACGAAACATGTAAGTAACAAAAAATAAAAGAATATCTACAATGACAATACACAGTACAAACTGTTTTTTTTTAAGTTATATTTACTTAATCTGGTTTTATGTTAAACATAAGCCTTAAAAATATAGTCAATTTTATCGTCAGTCAAAAATAAAAATAATGTGAATTAAAATGACAATAGGGGACAAAATAATACTTGAAATATAGTTAAGACAATTAAAATTTCATTATGAAAAAGTTACTTTAAATAAAACAATTCTATCTGAACGTTGCGTCGCCGCGTCGCGTCGGTGTGTATAGATGCAACACATACTTAACAAGTCTATTGCTTAATTAAAACTACGCACTAAAACAAGCTTACCTGCCTTAATAAAATTATCCATGAACGACTCGTAAATGCTAATGATCTAACACACATGTGCTAAAGTTTAAAATACACATAATAACACCCCATAAAGTGTAGACGAAGATACTGAATTAATTATATCACAGGTGGAAAATAATTCTTAAGAACCCTGAGTTATTTTTAACACTATTCCGTTACCTTCTTCTTCAACCTTTGACGGCACGGTTGGCGCAGTGGTTGAGCGATTGACTGCTGCGCTACTTATCGCGGGTTCAATCCCACGCATGAAACAAATATTTGTATGGCCTACAGACAGTTGTTCCGGGTCTGGCTGTTTGTGTATATGAGTTGAATGTTTGTAAACGCACCCACCATACAAGAGAAATTCCAAGAGCGGGGCAATGTTTAAAAAACATC
Source organism: Cerastis rubricosa (assembly GCA_949152445.1). Lineage (NCBI taxonomy): Eukaryota > Metazoa > Arthropoda > Insecta > Lepidoptera > Noctuidae > Cerastis > Cerastis rubricosa. The sequence goes on from OX424549.1 coordinate 2,459,784, forward strand.
ACCTATTTCTGAGTGTAGGTCTGTTCAAAATCTCCTTTACCGAAGACAGTCCCCTAAAACGGGCCCCGCCTGTCACCGCTTCCTAGTGTTTTAGCTAGAAAGAAGAAGTGGCGGACAAAGCCCCTCGGCAACACATTTTTGTCTGTTAAGTTAGAAGAATTTGTACTATATACTGAGCCGTTTGTTTCTACAAGGTGGAAACGGAAACCACGAGTCCGTCAACCAAGCATTCTCTAAATCAAATTAAGTAACTCTACACACAAAAAAATTGCTAGCTATAAAAGTTTATTTGGGGGTTTATCACGGTTCACTGAACTCAATGCAACGCACTCAAAACATTGTGCTAATTGATGGAGAGCAGCGGTGGCCCAGTGGTGGCAACCCCGACTTACGAGCAGTAAGCCGTGGTTTCGAACCCAGGCAGGCGCATTACTTTGTCTAATTTATTTCATCACCGCTGCTCTCAAAAACGGTGAAAGAAAACATCGCGAGGAAACCGGCATGTCATAGAATAAACATTCGAAAACATGTGACATCTACCAACCCGCACTGGGCCCGCGTGGTGGATTACAGCCCACTCCCACTCATAGAGAGGAGGCCTGTGTCCCAGCAGTGGAAACATTATAGGCTGATGATGATGATTGATTATGCATTGAATAATTACAGTGATCATGTAGGTATTTCAAGCAAAGAAAAATATTGAACCCCCATATGTTCGCAATTACATATTTCCCAGGTATGGCCTGGAACAAAAAAAAATATTGCAATGACGGGGAGGGCAAGCGCTTTTCGGTTTCGTTAAGGGTATTTTTACCCCCTTCCATCAGTAGCTAAGGGTCGTAAACTACGCGGGCCTGTGGTAATGGGCTAGCTGACCGTCCGTCCGTCTTATTGACGACAGGGACGCGTTCGTGTTCCACGCGCGCCTTAAGGATATGTCAGCAAATCGGAAGGGGACCGAGAGGGCCGATGCCTGCCAGGGCTGCGGGACTGTTCGAAAGAGATACCGTAGCCTTGGAACACAAAGGGCTTAGAAGGAACATGTTTTTTTCCGTCAGTACAAGTCTGACACTCCCTTCCGCTCCGCCCAGAGCAGGAGGGGTCATTTGATGATATCCCATCCGAAAAAAAAGGGGTCGTAAACTAAGCACGATTCCTTTCATTATTTTCTAGTACCAGTATAGTTTTCTAGAAGCTAGTACATTTTCCACATAATTAAACTCGTCATTCTCTTTGTTACAGGACAATGGACGAAGAAGATTCACAATAATGACCTAAAACAAACCAACTATCATATTTCACTGTGATTTAAATTTTAAGTCAAAAGATCTCCTAAAGATAAGTATAAATGATCACAGCTATATAGAAGAAGAATTTTGTGAAAATGCCTGCTATTTTGACAAAGATTAGAGAGCAGGCGTCGAGGGTCCAGCCTTCGATCGCATTGGGGGTTGGAGTTGGGGTGGCGTTGGCTGCCTGTGCTGTATACGGGACGAGGGATAAGAAACAAGCACCTCCGTGCAACAATAATAATAATTATAAGGTTGGTAATAATTATAAGGTGAGTAATAATTATAATGTTGGTAATCATTATAAAGTTGGTAATCATTATAAGGTTGGTAATAACTATAAGGGTCAATAATTATAAGGTTGGTAATTTTTTTTGCGCCGTGCTGCCTCTTTGGTCTAGTGGTCGCAAGTGTGACTGCTGGGCATGAGGTCCTGGGTTCAATTCCCAAGTCGGGCAAAATGTTATTGGGTTATTCCAAATAATAAGTTAACATGTAGATGTTTTATTATCATCCATCCCCGTGTACATGGTCAATTGCTCCTTTTTCCTGTGATATCTTTGGACTTTGTAGTCCATCCGAAATTATGGATTTAAAGAATTGTGGATACAACTAGAGGTTTTCAAGCAGAAGGGGCTAAACACAAAGTACCAAATTATAAGATTTTTTGCAAGGTTTTGGGCTAAGAGGGCAGGACACTCATCATCTTCCCATTTGCGTCCAGAGACGGTTCAAAGACTTCCAGGTGGACCACGGAAAGTGTACCTGCAGGAAGATGCTCAATTGGTAGTAAATAGTGAGAGAAGAATGAAAAAGTAGAAGACAAGATTTATTGCAGCCGTACCACGTCTTGTTCCAAATCTTTCAATATCCGCCTATGTAACATTAGTAACAACACTTTTTTTGTCGCAGGTCGCTAAAAACGGCAAGCTACACAACGTCGACAATGGCACAGCAAACGGCGACACTTGCGGGGGCCGCTGTGGAACTGAGCAGTGTGCTCTCTGCAGAGGAGACGCCGATACTGACAATAAACAGAACATTGTAAGTGCAACGTATTTAATAACGAATTGATAGCTCTTTGACTAAACTCTTGATGTACAGAACGTGGTTCAGAATGAGTGCTGAATATGTGGTAAGAGCTTTTTCGCGTCGGTATTGCTTCCACCCTGTTTAGTCGTATCAGGAAAGTATATTAAGGCCCAAACTCGGTTTGACACACTTTACTTCGCTGTAACATTCAAATATTGTAAAACCAAATGATTATAAAAGAGTAACCATGAAGTTTCTTGCCGGTTCTTCTCCGTAGGAAACGACCAACCGCGAACCGCATACCGCATGTATACACGAGACACGTTTCTCTTCTAAAGGGGACATCAATTTTATAACTTACGATGCCAAAGTTAATTGACTGCGCAAATGTACTTGTGCAATTACAAAATTGGTCGTTAAAATTTATCATGCATTGAAAATTGATTAGCTGTTAATAGCTATTTCTTGACAATATGTTGTTTCTTATCGGAAATGATTTATGCGATTTTTGTTTGACAGTTTCATTAGCTAACGTAAATATATGCCTATCACGTGAGTTTGCATCTCGTCTTAGTCTTAGCGTGTTACCAAATGCTAATCGATTTTCGAATTAATTGTAATCAATTAAATTTTATTCACAAACAATTTACATTGTGTTTGAAATAACAACAAAAAATTGTAATAATCTTCTTATAATGTATTGAATTAATTGGTAATATTGTTTATCGAATTTGAGCAGCCAAGATTTAATACAGGCCGCATCAATATATTAAGTATGCTAAACTTGAACCCTTGAGTCCCCCCCCCCCTCCCCTTGAGTCTTGAACTAAATATCAGACAAGTAATATTAATATACAAGGTGCAACATAAACGCACGACCTCTCTTGTGGTGTCTCGGGCCATGAAGCTGAACAACTTTTGTTCTACAAGTACACTCACGAAATTCGCAAAAAAAAAATCTATGAGAATGAACGCGATTATTTGATCAACATCTATGGTAAAAATAAAATAAAAAAGAAACTAGCCATGTGCGAGTCGGACGCGCGCACCAAGCGTTTCGTACCGTTATTTATAAAAACGAGCAAAAAATAAACACTTTTTTGTCTGGGAGCCCCCCTTAATTATTTATTTTATTTTGTTTTTAGTATTTGTTGTTATAGCGGCAACAGAAATACATAATCTGTAGAAATTTCAACTAGCTAACTATCAAGGTTCATGAGATTACAGCCTGGTGACAAACGGACAGCGAAGTCTCAGTAATAGGGTCCCGTTTGACCCTTTGGGTACGGAACCCTAAAAATGATGATATTAGTAGGTTCAGTTATTAAAATGAAATGTATAATTTTTATTTTCTAACCCTAAGCTTCTTCCATAGGAGGATGCAGACGAGACCCAGTCAGTTGAGGAGCACGTGCCGGGGCTCAACCTGGAGTTCCTCCGTCAACTGATCTCCCTCGCCAGGATCATGGTGCCCGGAGTCAGGAGTCATGAGGTCGCCTTGTTGTCTGCGCATACGCTGTGCTTATTTACTAGGACCTTCTTGTCAATTTATGTAGCGTCTTTGGAAGGATCCATTGGTAAGTGGAATTTGTTAATATAATATTTTTAACCGACTTCTAAAACAGGAGTTGGTTTTGTGTTCGACCAGTTTTCTTTTTTTTCATGTATTTACACCGATTCCGCGTGACAATTGGTCAGACTTAAGAGCGTTTATACCCTACGGCATTTCATACAAACTTTCAAGTCGTTATTTTCCGAAATGACTGAACAGATTTTAATGAAACTTCCTACGCATAAGCAGTATACATAGGTCTAAAAAGTTACTAAAAAACATTTTCGAAAAATAATGTTACAGGTATATTAGACCGATTTTTAATTATCTATAAAAACAGAAATTTCCAATTATCTTCATTTTTAAAAGACATTTCGAAAATGTTTTTGGTACCTTTTTAGACCTATGTATACTGCTTATGCGTAGGAAGTTTCATTAAAATCTGTTAAAAAAAGTGGAAAAAAAAATTACTTTCGGAATTCGGTGACTTTTGTTTGTTTCATTGACCTTTTTGCCACCGACTTACTTTCCCCATTTTTTTTGAGTAAGTCTGTTATTTTTTTTTTTGCTAAAACGTTTTTCTGCAATATTAGCATTTCAGTTGAAACAAGCCCCGTTCTCATGCTTAACCAAAGTGTCGGCACATTGTTTCAGTTATATAATTTTATTGCTGTGAACTTTTGCCTGCAACAATGTTGAAACACTGTTGTTTACCACGAATACGTTTTACTGTTTCTGAGTTACCAGAATCATCTCAGTATTCATGTTAACGGTGCTTTAACATATTGTGTATGAATGAATAAGAACTGAAAACACTCGCTTTTAGTTTTTGTCGAATAAATACATAGATAAACTCAAGCTTTTTCCCATGGGGGGTAGGCAAAAAACAACGAACGCCACCTGCAAACTTTTCGCCGAATTTATCTAACCAATATTTTACCCAGTACTTATTGGGTTGTGGAAGTCAGAGTAGCTCCATGTAAAATATTGGTACTCAGCTGCATCCGGTTAGACTGGAAGCCGACCCCAACATAGTTGGGAAAAGAATTATGTAAAAGTCATCACCATCTGCCTAAGATGATAATTTTAACATATCACAGGCTCGCTCAATCATCATCTGTCGACACTCTTCTATTTAAACATCTGTAGCGACCTACAAAAAGCAACTTACTACAAAAAGTACTACAGCGCCATCTATGACATGACGGAAGAACTAATATCAATTTCCTACATCTTGCAAGCAAAGTTTACATCGATTTAAGAGTATATAGAGAAACCCGACAACATTTGTCGGGCAGTCAATTGCCCGCCAGACACAACGCCTGTCAGGTCGGAGGATCCTCCCTTTTCAATGGAGTATTGAGGAACTTTACACCCTGTTCTTTGTGGGGTACAAGGAACAGGGTGTAAACTGGTGACCCCGAAGTGATTGCTTTTTGTAAGTCGATACACATAACTAACCTAATCCAAACCTTTGTTTTCCAGTGAAACACATAGTCCAGAAGGACATGAAGCGTTTCGCAGCCCTGCTCCTGCAATGGTTCGGTATCGCCGTCCCAGCCACCTTCATCAACTCCATGATCAGATACTTGGAGAGTCGCCTGGCACTCGCATTTAGGACGAGGCTCGTCAACCACGCGTATGACTTGTACTTCAAGAACCAGACTTACTATAGGGTCGCCAATTTAGATGCTAGGATTGAAAATGCTGATCATAGGTAAGAGTTTTATTCTTTATTTTTTAAATGGTATTTGGTAATATATTTATTAGCCTACTTTCCTTACGCTAAATAGGCGCTTACAATACACAATACAATACACAATACATTACACAATACAATACACAATACAATACACAATACAATACACAATACAATATACAATACAATATACAATACATAATTCAATATACAATACAATATAATATAATATACAATACAATTTACAATACAATATGCAATACAATAGCCTATATTGTCCCACTGATGGGCAAAGACCTCCCCCATAGCCTGGCACTTTTGTCTCCATGTGGTTTTCTCCGGCCAATCTTTCATAGACGCCTCTAGACCAAATAGGCTAATAAAAAAATAAAAACAAAATATATTTCTAACATTAGTTAAAGTGAAGGAGCAATGTGCATATAAGTATGCCCGAAAGCGTATGCGCTTCATGTTGCCTTATTGTTACAAACGTAGAGTAAGCCTCCAGTCTGTCAGTCAAATAGTTTAAGTTTTGTGATCTAATGTTTTGATCATGAATAGACAAAAATTGCCGAAGCGCATACTTTTACTGGGAGACCTGTAGGTACTTATTTTTCTTAAACAACTTATTTTTCTAGCTTTTGATCCTTAACTATGAATCTTTATACTAAAATACGTTGCAACTGTCCTCTTCCAGGCTAACAGAAGACGTGTCAGTGTTCACGCAGTCGGTGGCACACCTGTACAGCTCGCTCACCAAGCCCTGCTTCGATCTGCTGCTCATCGTGCTCACGCTCGCCACCTACTCCAACAAGATGAAGGGCAACATATTTATTGGTGAGTAGACCATCAGAAGTCATGGAAGTGTTCAGTATGTGGCACACGTGTACAGCTTACTGACCAAGCGAGGCAACTCTTTTGGAAATCTGCAATACAGGCATCTCTATTCTTGTGTTGATGAGTGTCTTATCTGTCATACTAAGTTTCTTATCTTTACCAGATTGTTACCAGATGTTTGTTATATGTTATCTTGTTTATGGTGAAATATTATATATAACGGTCTGCTTGTTGCCATTTTCCCGCTAGATGGCGCTGAAGTCAACATTTTTAGTTGTTTTGTTTTATTTGTTATTGCAACATTAGTAAGCCGCAGGAGTAGTTTGTGCGTTACTCGGACTTTGCACTTCATTGAACTTGATCATGGAAGAGTGTTTTACTATCAAATAAGTGAAGATAATTAAGTCCAAGAAAAGAAAAGCTTTGCTTCCAATCTTAGTTTTTAGTTAATAATTTGAATAATTCTGTTATAAAATTAATCACTTAAATCAACCCCAAAAATCTCCCATTTCCAGGTCCCAGCATAGCAACAATAGTGATCTGCATGACGGGTCAGTTGCTGCGACTGCTGAGTCCCAGGTTCGGTGCGCTGGCTGGCGAAGAGGCTCGCATGAAGGCGAACTTGAGGCACGTGCATGCGCGGCTCATTGCTCATGCTGAGGAAGTCGCCTTCTATGGAGGACATAAGGTAACTAAGTAGTTGTTAAATGTGTTGTTTTAGGTATTTATTTTCTTGCCTAGGTCTTAGGCAACATAGCTGTAGAGGCGTAGCGAATTATATCTGATTCAAAACTGATAATTTCATCGCTCAAAGTTTTTCATAAAAAAATGCATTATAACTGATCCAACACCGACGAGTTTCTTAAAGCAAAAATACAAGAAACACAAGATTGAAACCTGCATATGTCTCTGAATAATACCAATCGTTGAAGTTACCTATTCTACTTGATGAAGTTCTTATGCGGCGTCTCCCTACAGATAATAGACCGTCTTCCATTTTGCACCACATCATGCTCTCCTACACCTGCTCTCTTATGACTGCATCAGCAGGTGGAGTTCAGCTGTATTTTGGTCCATAAATATCCATCAGTACCCTAAAAAGACCTTTTTTTTACGGATGGGAAATCATCAAATGACCCCCCCTCCCCCGCTCTGGGCGGAGCGGAAGGGAGTGTCAGACTTGTATTGACTAAAACCCATCCATGTTCCTTCTTAGTCCTTTGTGTTCCAGGGCCACGGTATCTCTTTCGAACAGTCCCGCAGCCCTGGCGGGCATCGGCCCTCTCGGACCCCTTCCGAAAAAGAAGACCTTACAAAATCTATAAAGAACAGATTCCTAACAACCTCTTTGAACTTTCCAGGTGGAACTGGGCCAGCTGCAAGGCGCGTACAAGGAGCTAGTAGCCCAGATGACGTCGGTGTTCAACAAGAAGCTGTGGTACGTGATGCTGGAGCAGTTCTGTATGAAGTACGTGTGGTCCGGCACTGGTATGGTCATGTTGGCGCTGCCTATACTGACGGCTACGCATACTAGTGGACAGAAAGGTTGGTGCTATTGATATTTTTTTGTTAATGTCAAAAATAGTGATCATCCCCTATTCCATGTATCAGGAGTTATTTGTTTACGCGCATGTTTCAGGAAGCACAATAAGTGACCGAGCGGAGTACATGACGACGTCGAGGAATCTCCTCAACTCAGCTGCCGATGCGATTGAGAGGCTCATGTCCAGTTATAAGGTAAGAAAATATTCATATTTCATTTAACTAGTTTGTTAACATTTTGAAAAAATTTCAATAGACTTGTGGTTATAAATAAGTTTATATAATTGTTTACGGAATTTGAAACGGATCATCTATACCATACCAATAAAAGCTGAAGAGTTTTTTGTTTGTTTGTTTGCTTGCTTGCTTGCTTGAACGCACTAACCTCAAGGACTACTGGTCCGGTTTGAAAAGTTCTTTCAGTGTTAGATAGCCCATTTATCGAGGAAGGGTATAGGCTATACATTTATGATCTCGCTCAGACCATAATGAAGAATGTTTCAAAATCGGGGTTGTTTTTTTCCTTTTGAGAACTTCCGCTGCGTGCACTGCGTAAACAGTTAAAATTCGCAAAAATCGCGTATGATAGAAATTTTCCCCTTTAAATGTTCAAAAAAAAAATAAGTCCGCGGCAGCATATAATATGTCGTATCTTTTATGGTTGGCTCTTTTTTATGCTAACCAAATTTGTTCTAAAATATGCATTATTTGCGAAGGTGTTTTTATAAACATCATCTTAAGCCTTATCTAAATAAATACGTTATCCATCACAAGTATTTAATTTAAAACAAAATTGCCCTTTACATTATTCGATTTCAATGAATATCTTAGGAGCTATCACAGTTTGGAAAGGGAACCATATTTCTTGTCACCAAAATTTATATTTGTCATTAAGCTGTATCACCTAATAAATATATCTATCGCCACGAAATATTTTCGTTCTCAGATAAACAAAAAGTGTTCCCAGGTATGAATTATCAAATTAATGTTGATATAGGTATTTGTAAAATATGAGATGGATTACCAATAAAATTGTAGTGCATTAGATGAATAATAAATAATTAATATAAACTTCGTTCTTATAATAATAGTTTTAATACTTAAAAAATAGCTTTGTGCTCAGAATGGTAGATCTGTCACCAAAGAAATAGATCAGTTAGTTATCTGAAGAAATGCCTAATAGGTGAGGAGACATTAATGAGTAGTAAGGATGCGAGAGCGAGCGAAGCGAGCTCGAAACATTGGGCACACCGACTCGGACACCTCACCTAGGTTCGAAGGGGATGGCGGGATCTAGTGAACGAGCGGAGCGAGTGAACTAAGACCCGCATTCCTAGGGCCAGTATCATATAAAAGTGTTTTAATGAGCCCACCAAAAGCAACATTAAACCTTTAATTTTGTTTTTCCAGGAAATAGTGACCCTGGCGGGTTACGCGACGCGCGTGTCGGACATGCTGGTCGTGTTCGGTGAGGTGGCGCGCGGGAAGTGTGTGCGCGGCGTGCACGTGGGCGTCACGCACGCCGCCTTCCAGGTCACCTTCCGCGACAACCGGCCCGTGCACGAAGGTACTGCTTCTGTAGGCATGTCATCATCTGCGTGCGCGGCGTGCACGTGGGCGTCACGCACGCCGCCTTCCAGGTCACCTTCCGCGACAACCGGCCCGTGCACGAAGGTACTGCTTCTGTAGGCATGTCATCATCTGCGTGCGCGGCGTGCACGTGGGCGTCACGCACGCCGCCTTCCAGGTCACCTTCCGCGACAACCGGCCCGTGCACGAAGGTACTGCTTCTGTAGGCATGTCATCATCTGCGTGCGCGGCGTGCACGTGGGCGTCACGCACGCCGCCTTCCAGGTCACCTTCCGCGACAACCGGCCCGTGCACGAAGGTACTGCTTCTGTAGGCATGTCATCATCTGCGTGCGCGGCGTGCACGTGGGCGTCACGCACGCCGCCTTCCAGGTCACCTTCCGCGACAACCGGCCCGTGCACGAAGGTACTGCTTCTGTAGGCATGTCATCATCTGCGTGCGCGGCGTGCACGTGGGCGTCACGCACGCCGCCTTCCAGGTCACCTTCCGCGACAACCGGCCCGTGCACGAAGGTACTGCTTCTGTAGGCATGTCATCATCTGCGTGCGCGGCGTGCACGTGGGCGTCACGCACGCCGCCTTCCAGGTCACCTTCCGCGACAACCGGCCCGTGCACGAAGGTACTGCTTCTGTAGGCATGTCATCATCTGCGTGCGCGGCGTGCACGTGGGCGTCACGCACGCCGCCTTCCAGGTCACCTTCCGCGACAACCGGCCCGTGCACGAAGGTACTGCTTCTGTAGGCATGTCATCATCTGCGTGCGCGGCGTGCACGTGGGCGTCACGCACGCCGCCTTCCAGGTCACCTTCCGCGACAACCGGCCCGTGCACGAAGGTACTGCTTCTGTAGGCATGTCATCATCTGCGTGCGCGGCGTGCACGTGGGCGTCACGCACGCCGCCTTCCAGGTCACCTTCCGCGACAACCGGCCCGTGCACGAAGGTACTGCTTCTGTAGGCATGTCATCATCTGCTGAGACTTTTCCCAATGTACTTGGGTTGGGGTCGGCTTCCAGTCTAACCGGATGCAGTTGAATACCAGTATTTCACTTGGAGCGACTGCCTATCTGATCTCCACAACCCAGTTAGTACTGGGTAATACGATACCCCTTCGTAAGACAGATTGTCAGATTTTCGGGCCACTGACTACCTGTCACGACTGTCAAAGATCTACGATTGACAGCCGGGACCAACGCACGGTCAAACGTGCTTTGCGCGGCACGGAGGAAACTCGGTATAGAATGATGTTTTCATCGATCGACATCGGTCGATTAGTGTGATAACATCCTAAATGAGCCCTTAATGTTTTGCTGATATAACCGACATAAGCCACAAATCAAAAGAACAAAAAGAAAAAGAAGGATTTGACTACTTATGATACTAAACTTATATTTTTTCCTGTTTGTAGGCAAGATAATCTACACGAACGACTTCGCCATCCGCCTGCGAGGCGTGCCCATAGTAACACCAGCTTGTGACGTAGTAGCGGGCGGGGTTACCTTGGACATCTCGCCCGGGACGCATCTGCTCATCGTGGGACCTAATGGGTGCGGGAAATCTAGGTAAGCACCAAATGACTTACCATGACGTCTTAAAGCAATATTTCTTTAATCATATTTCAGAGTGGGAAAGAGATAGCCCTAGACGTCGTCTATAGCTCCGTGTCTTTCTCACACTGCTATTTTACAGTAATAAGTGCTTGGTTATAAAAGAAAACATTAATGCATCAGTTTTTTTATGCTTTGATAGTAGCTTCTTTGTATGACGAGCGTATCAAACAAATACTTCAAAATTCTGGTATCATACTTTAGAGACAGCTTATATTAAGGACTGATATTCGCTGATAAGACCTTACCCTAATACGTTAAAAAAATGTGTCTTGTATTTTTGTTGTCCATAGCCGTACTAGTGAGACAACGGAAATACATATTTCTTTACCTCCCCATTATCCTTACTGATCCATGTATACAAACGTTACTTAAGACTTTAAATACTAACCGTACTGCTTGATAAAACTGTTTTGTATACAGGATTATTGATAAAACACTAACAACCTCTTAAGAGGTCATTCTACTCATCATTATGAACAACGTTTACTATGGGACCAAACCTGAAATCGCGATAAAAAATCAGCTGTCCCGTACCCCGTGTCCCTCTATACAAAACAGTTTTATCAAGCAGTACGGTTAGTATGTAAAGTCTTAAGTAACGTTTGTATACATGGATCAGTAATAAATACGTTAAAAAAATGTGTCTTGTATTTTTGTTGTCCATAGCCGTACTAGTGAGACAACGGAAATACATATTTCTTTACCTCCCCATTATCCTTACTGATCCATGTATACAAAGGATCAGTAAGGATAATGGGGAGGTAAAGAAATATGCATTTCCGTTGTCTCATTAGTAGGGATACGGACAACGGGAATACAAGACACATGTATTTTTTTAACGTATTAATAGGGTTAGTTTAAAAAAACTTAGTGTACAGTCTTTAGTCTAGTGTGTGTGTTTAAATGTTTGTAAACGCACCCACGATACAGGAGAAATTCCTAGTGTGGGACAGTTTTCTTTAAAAAAAAAAAAATGCAAAATTTTTACGTGGGTTTCAGAATGATGTTCTAATTACGTGGTTAGCGTTTTCGTGTCGTTGTCCCTTCCACCGCATATATAAGTTAAGTGCTGAGAGACATTCTTCTTGCAATATATCTGTTTTGAATGTAACTGTTTCCTCCCCACAGTTTATTCCGCATAATCTCAGGGCTGTGGCCCGTGTTCGGCGGCGAGCTGCACGTGCCGCGGCCGTGCGCGTGCGCACACTGCGCCGACGAGACCAACCTCGCCGACACCGGCTTCTGCACCTCGCGACCCATCATGTTCTATATACCGCAGAGGTGAGATATTTACTATACAGATCGATAGCATATTAAGCCGAGATTTGTCAACAAAGTGCGCAAAAAAATGACGCAATAAAACAACCGGTTCGAAAAATACTTTAGCTCGTAGCCAATAGAGCAACCCTCAACACAGACGACACGAGACGCGTGTTGTTAAAGCGACTTGAGAAATGACAAATGAATGAATTTGTTGAAGAGCGACGCCACTCACGTGTGAGCAACAAATGAATCGCGTGCGTCACTTGTTACGTCACATTGCATTTGCTTCGCCTGACGTCATTTAAACGCATGTCGAGAAGTCTCCAATTAGGCATAAAAAATGCCTGTAGATGAAGGCTCCGCTCTTCCCTTACATTATAAACTTACAAATAGGTAACAAAAGAGAGAAAAAATAAAATTAGGGTACTATCAATAAAACTGTATATGTGTGCGTGGGCGTGTATGTGTTTGTGTGTGTGCAAACGGAGTGATTACGGGATCTCCTCTTTAATGAAAAAGGTTTCATTTTCTTGTTGTATTCAGATAATTTAAATAGTAAAAACAAAAATATGAAAAATATTTTAAGATATCTCTAGAAATATAAAAGTTATGACATTTTAAAGTTTCGCTTGCAATGAGGTAAAGTGACGTCACTTTACCTTACTGTCACAATTTTTTTTAATACAAGTTTTTAAATACCTCCATAACCCGTTTTCTATTCAATGCATCCATCAGCACTATGTTTTGAGTGTGTTTCACTGACTTAAAACGTTATATCTTCCCTCAAAAAAAAAAAAAACCAGCAATAATTTTTGCGTAGAGTTACTTAGATATTTAGAATACTTGGTTGACAGTGTCGTGAAAGGTCCGTTTACACCTTGTATTTTATTCCATTTAATTAAATTTTGTGTTATCAGAAACTTCTCCATTTATGCTCTTTCTCTCTTCTCCGCAGACCATACATGTCCCAAGGCTCGCTAATAGACCAGGTGACCTACCCGTCGCGCGTCAAGGAAGGTGACGTGGCCGCCGAGAGACGCGCAACACACATCCTGGCGCTCGTGCGGCTGGACGCTTGTGCTGCCAGGCATGGTGGCCTGTGGGCCGTGCGGGACTGGCGGGCCACGCTGTCCGGCGGGGAGAAGCAGAGGATGGCTATGGCGAGAATGTTCTATCACAGGTAAGAGAGGCACGGTGGCCTGTGGGCCGTGCGGGACTGGCGGGCCACGCTGGCCGGCGGGGAGAAGCAGAGGATGGCTATGGCGAGGATGTTCTATCACAGGTAAGAGAGGCACGGTGGCCTGTGGGCCGTGCGGGACTGGCGGGCCACGCTGGCCGGCGGGGAGAAGCAGAGGATGGCTATGGCGAGGATGTTCTATCACAGGTAAGAGAGGCACGGTGGCCTGTGGGCCGTGCGGGACTGGCGGGCCACGCTGGCCGGCGGGGAGAAGCAGAGGATGGCTATGGCGAGGATGTTCTATCACAGGTAAGAGAGGCACGGTGGCCTGTGGGCCGTGCGGGACTGGCGGGCCACGCTGTCCGGCGGGGAGAAGCAGAGGATGGCTATGGCGAGGATGTTCTATCACAGGTAAGAGAGGTACGGTGGCCTGTGGGCCGTGCGGGACTGGCGGGCCACGCTGGCCGGCGGGGAGAAGCAGAGGAGGAGAAGGAGAAGGCCGCTTATCATATTTTATTCAACATAAAACCTGACACTGACCGGCAATTCACAAAAAACGTAAGAAAATTTTAATTTGGTGGGCCACCCTGTCGCTTCCACCTTAAATCCTAGAAGGTGCAAGGGGGTTACTAAGACGTCTTAAAGCAGTATTGTTTTATTCTTATTCCAGTGTGGGAAAGAGACGGAGATATAGATGACGTCTAGCGCCATCTCTTTCCCACTCTGGAATAAGATTAAAACAATACTGCTGTAAGACGTCATGGTAGGCCATCAGGCTCCACGTTAGCATTATTATTGTATTTTGGATGGGCGAGGACATCCCTTATGGCCAGAATTTACAGTAGCCAACCTTATGCAGGGCCTGTATCACATCCTCTTATAGCCATATTACTTAATATCACTTGAAGGGAAAGATATAGAGCTATGGATAGCGTCTAGTTCCGTCTATTTCCCACTCTGAAAATTAAAACAATACTTCTAAAAAAATTCATGGTACGCTACCATATTGGGTACTGCCATTCGCGCCGATGTAGAAGATATTCCCCTCATTAACAACATGTATCTGTCCCCAGGCCCGTATACGCGTTACTGGATGAGTGTACGAGCGCTGTGTCTATGGAAACGGAAGTCGTGATGTACGAGGAGGCTGTGAAGGAAGGCATCACGCTTCTCTCCATCACGCATCGACCTAGTGTGTGGTGAGTCAAGGATTTTCTAATACAAACTGCACGCGTAGTATGATCGCTGTAGCAACGGGCTATGTAGATGGAAGAATCGATAAACTGACACATTGTCATTGTCTATCTGTCATTATGTCGATTATTCCGTAGACAAAACTCGTTTCTACGCATGCTGAAAGAAAAGTGATAAAAACCCTTTTGATCAAAAACTCCAGTGTTATTTAATGTATGTAGTATTTGAAAGGATGTAAGTAGTTCTTTAGTAACAAAAATGCGTTTGATCTCTGGAAACTTCTTCTCCTTTTTATCGGCACCTAAATAAATTCATAAATATTTTTACACTATTGGAACTTCATCTCTTGGCGCTGAGCTGAGCTTAGTTTATCAACAGTGTGCTTTAATTTAGTGTTGATGTGAATGGGTATAATTATACAGGGTGTAACGGAAAGGCTATATAGGGACTGTTCAAGTATTACGTAAGCACTATAGGGGGGCGGGAGGGTCTTTGCATTGCTTATTTTTGATGACATGGAGGTGGGGGATCTAGATGGTGATTACGTCAGCAGTAATTATTTACTTTTTTACACATATGGCAAACAACACATTGTCTATGCTTGAAAACGAAATGCATTTTCGGAGATTCCTACAAATAATGAATACGCTTAGGTACTCGCTTAGAACTGAGTAGGGGAATTAACGCGCGCTATTCACTTGTCTGTCACTTAGGTATAACCGCTGCTAATGAATCAATCAATTGTACCAATTTTTACGTAAGCATGGGGGGGAGGGATAAGACCTTTGCTTACTTTTTCTGACGAGGGGGAGGGGTGGGTTAATCATTGCAAAAAATCTGCTTACGTAATACTTGAACGGCCCCATACATACTTAAGGGTGTGCTACAGACCATCAAACTGAACATGTTCCTCCATCGGACAAACATCGTAATAGCACAAAAAAAAAATCTGCTGCCCCATACAAAATTTCAATACCTATTCGACAAATGTATGGGCCAGCTGATATTTGTTTCGCTATTACGATGTTTGTCCGATGGAGGAACATGTTCAGTTTGATGGTCCGTAGCACACCCTTAAGTATGTATATGTTACCGGCCAAACCCGATTTCAGGCCAAACTAGTTTGTCCTAGGCCAAACCGGTTTACTGGTTTATCGTGTCAGGATATACTAACCCAAACAAAACATTTACAATGCGCCCAACTTGGATGTGGCATCGCTCGCTACGCTCGCTCAGCTCGCGCGTTTATGGTCACCGTTCTAACCTAACCTAACCCAATTAGATGGGGTGCAGAGTCCTTTTGATTGAGTTTGGCCTAGGACAAACTAGTTGAGCTGGAAATCGGGTTTGGCCGGTAACATATATATATATACCCTTTCCGTTACACCCTGTATATTTTATTATTCAACAAAATTTTAGTAGTCACAGACGGACATGTTTTGTAAAAAGTATAAAAACCAATCGATAAATCAATCTACCTACTCCGATCCCTGATGATAACAAACTGACAAGCACAAATCCTCCTTGATAACTATGAACAATATTAATCAAACAACCAATTTCCCCCTACAGGAAATACCATACCCACGTGCTAGAGTTCGACGGATGCGGAAACTGGTCGTACCGTCCTCTCGACAGCGAAGCTAACATCAACACCGCCGCCACAGCTCTCTCAACCCTCGCCACCACCACTAGCATACCCACCACCCACACCACCACCACCACAGAAGCAGTACCTGCTGAACACTGACATACAAGCTAGAAAGGTGAAGGGACTGTGAAGAAACCGGTTTTTTTAAGTCAAGTACAGATTGGTAGCCTGTTGCAATGCAATTTGAATCTTATGCTGTTGGTATAGTGCACACCGCTACCACTCCTATCACAACGATAGAAACAAACAACAAAACGTTTTCGATGTCAAGTACACATTTATAGTTTATAAAGCTACTTAGCAATATATTAAATCGTCAGTTCTACTGTTTAATCCGTCTAATCAAACCAAACAGCGTTTGCAATGCAATTTAAACTCTATGCCGTTGGTGTAATGCCAGCTTTCACTTACACTATGATCCACTCCCGCTCCTACCATGCAAAAGTGGGGGTAACAAGAATGAATGGAAAAAAATCTGTGAAGTAAGATTCAAATGTAATTTACAGCTACTAAAAGCTAACCATATATGGTCGTTTCTTCCCTGAGATACTGTTAATCTGACCAAAAAGTGCTTGAAATGCTTGAATTTAGTCTGTCTTGATTGAAGACATAAATCATCTAGTAGGAAGACATGTAAAAAGAAAATGGCAGACCAACAAAATAATAATTAGCACGAGATCAGATTTATTTCATCCTTGTTTCATATCGCTGGTTTGCAACAAGGTTAACATAACTCAAAAATGTTGTGTAGTTGAATTTAAAATTAATTAATTTCCTACACAAAAATATATTGGCAATATAATGAAAATATTTTCAGTAATAACTTAAAAAGAAAGTTTGTGTGTCTTATTTTTCAAGTTATGTCATTATTGCAGCGAACAAGCGATATATCGAGCTTGACTGTATTCAAAGTGATAGAAAAAAAGCAACTGCAAGAAGGCAACTACATATTTTAGCAAATAAATTTCTGACCAAACTACAAAATATTCTAAGTAATAGCAAACCAAGAGAAGCAACTGTAGCAAGGCAACTATTTTTGCAACTAAATATATATGACTAAACACAGACCACTCAATATTCTAAATAGTAACAACTACCACAAGTTTTAGCCATAGTTTATTTTTACACCTTACTACTTTTGAACATGTTCATAGTATAGAATTTGAATGCATTAAAAAGTAGTAAAACAATTGCAGCTAAATTTATCCTATTTTGAGCCCAATCATTTACAGTTCTATTTGAATGAAATAGAACTATTTAATGATTCAAAATAGTACAATTATTGCCTATTAGTGTTTTAACACGAAGGGGCCATACATAAAATACGTCACACGATTTCAGCTGGTCACATTTGTGAGATTCCCCCTTCCTAGTGTGACGTTATTCATCATATTTTGCAATTTCATATGATAGAGTTATTTTGAAGTTTTTTGTTAATAGTGCTTTCCTGTTTTAATACTTCGATTTTGAAACGTGGCCAAAGAAATGTCACAATTCGTCGACCCCCTCCACCTTTATTCTGTGACGTAACTTATGGATGACCCCTATGAGTAATAGGTACCAATACTGATGATAAAATAGACTTTTAAGGCTTTTAAAGATTACCCTGGGGTAGGAAAGCCAGAAGGAGGAGACTATGAAACTTTACTTTTTAGGGCTCTTCGTTTAAAAACCTTATAGAAATTAAATATTTTAATGTTGGCAGTGTAATGAGGTTTTTGAAGCCGAATTGAAGTATTTTAAATCAATTTTAATTTTGGTAGACATTCGAAAATGGTTTTAATTGGTAAATAATACAGGTTTATAATATGAGATTGAAAATAATGAGATTAAAATACTACATTCCATCTTTATTTTTATAAAAATATAAAATATCTGGTTTTTATTTAATTTAAACCCAGAAGTAAACATTATATTACAATTGACCCATTTAATTTTATTTATAAGACCAACAGCTATGCAAAATCATTTACTTAGTAGCAGATATTGCATCACAAAAATTATAATTAGTCTTGAACCATATAATCATTTGCTAATTACGCGAAATGACAAAACAAAACCGTTTCCTTACTGATTAAAACGTATTTTCTTCAATGTCCTATAATTTACAGGGTTAAAATTAATTAGCTAGAAGAAGTCCATCGAAAAGTTGTGAGTTCTTCTTGCTTACTAAAATTCACCTTGCATAAAACACCAGTTACTGTAATTTAGTTTTAATAGTTAATTAATAATTATTATCTCTTATGTTTTTTTTTATTATTATTGTGAGATTATCAATCATGGCTGTTAGATATTGTTTTTATTTTTGAAAATTTACTATAATAATTATAACATATCGAAATTATAAGGACATTATTTTTCTGTGTATTTATTTTGGTATTATATGTTGATGTGTGTATATTGTAAATATGATAGTATTACGTACAGTTACAGAGGTTATTAAGGGAGATAGATGAGAAATAAAGTGGGTTTTATATGAATTACGGCTTTTATTCAACTTTTAACTACACAATTTCAGTTCAGCAAAAACCTGGACGTACGGAACCGAAAATTATGGCAGAAGAAAGGACATGCCGGTATCCAGCATTGCGTTTATCCTTAAATGATCTTCTCTATCTATACTTGTGATATTATAAAGCTGAAGAGTTTATTTGCTTGAACGCGCTAATCTCGGGTAGTTCTGGTCCGAATTCAAAAATTGTTTTAGTGCTGGAAAACCCATTTATCGAGGAAGGCTAGGCTGGCGGAGTATCAATGAAAAATGTTGCCAAGACGGGGATAAATTCGCGCAGACGAAGTTGCGAAATAATATTTACATGATTCTGTTCTCTCGTAAACATATTCATCTAGAAGATAGGTAATCATGGTTAATTATAATTGCTCATTATAAACATTAACAGGCTGATACGAGATGTGTATGTTCAAGTTTGTAACCCTGGATGATTCAGTGGCTTATCGCTATTAAAGTTGTTATAGTTAACAAGAATAGTTACAGTGCAAGTCATTAGCTGAAGCTATTTATAGAAAAAAACATATCATGAATATATAAGGGTAATTCGGCGCGTGGCCCTAATAAAATAAACTCATAAATGAAAAATACAAGTGTAAGCCAACAACGCCGCCTTGACAATGCCCTTTAAGTGTCAAAAGATTTTGAAGGTTTATCATCATCATCTGCCTGGCCTTTTCCCAAAAATGTTGGGGTCAGCTTCCAGTTTAACCGGATCTAGCTGAATACCAGTATTTTACATGGAGCGACTGCCTATCTGATTCTACAACCAAGTTAGTACTGGGTAGTACGATAATCCTTGGTAAGATTGGTTGTTAGACTTCGAGATATTTTTTCAAGCAAATGACTATCTAAAAGGTTACATTATACACTTTTAACAAACTATACATTCACTTACCAAAAGTTTATAACACATAACACAAAACTTTCATTAAATTCCCAATCATAATAACACCATTCTGCAATTGTCCGCCATTGACGTTTTACATTTGCCAAAGACAAGTTTGTATATTTTTTTAATAATCATTTCCCGTATTAGGTTGGTACGATTTGGTTTTATTTGAATCGTCTACTAGTTGGCCACACACGTAAATTACAAACGATTTCGATCCTTACTTTACCTACGATTAGGGTTTAAATTTGCTGGTACGACGCGTACCGAATTCGGTACGCGTGGGACACCTTTACGTGCTTTCAGAGGCACGGAGGAAACTCGGTATGTAATGGGTGGTCACCCATCGACAGCCCAACCTAATCATTATAATCTGGATCTCTTCAAAGTTTGCGTGAATCAGATTCTTCTAGGCCAGTGTGCTCCGCCCTTGGCCAACGCCCAAACCCCCAACCACAGACCAACCTGGCCAGCACGTTAAAAAACATTAAATTAGAATTTTTAAACTGACATGGCCAATAACACTAGAAACTGGATATTAACCACCATCATCATCTCATCATAGGAAAAGGCTTAAAAGTCAACGTTTGGGAAAAGGCTAGGTAGATGATGATCATCTCATCATCTGCCTAGCCTGTCCCAGCTTTAGTGGGGTCCCGGATACAGCTGAATACCAGTATTTTACATGGAGCGACTGCCTATCTGACCTCCACAACCCACTTAGTACTACGATACCCCGTGCTAAGAGTGGTTGTCAGACTTACGGTTCACTGACTACCTGTAACGACTGTCAAAGATCTACTAATGACAGCCGGGACCAACGGCCTAACGTGTTTGCCGACGCACCATAAAATAAATAATAATAATATCGGGATCTCAAAACAAATAGTGAACATGGTAAATATTCTTTTTCAGTTTTATTGACAACCTTAAATTCGTTCATTGAAATAACGCACATCCTAAACCGCTGGTTTTGCAAGCATTACATAACAAAGAAGTAAAAATACTACCTGTTGTCATGAACAAATAGTGTGATAGTCACGTTTAAAATAAAAGATTATGACTTCCGGATTCTTTTTGCATAGGTATGATGAAATTGCTGGGAACCCCCCAGCAATTACATCACGCATAATACAAAAATAGTTACCTGACGTATTTGTAAGTTATTAAGAGCATTTACGCCTTACGACATTTCATACAAATTGTCAAGTCCTTATTTTCCGAAATGACTGATCCGATTTTAATAAAATTTCACACGCATAACCAGGATACTAAGTCTAAAAAGTTATTCAAAACATTTTCGAAAAATAGTGTTACAGCTAAATTGGATCTGTGTGGTGTCGGACTTAAAGAATAGCACCATCCCATATCTTCCCGTGGGTGTCGTAAGAGGCGACTAAGGGACTTGCCAGAGAATGGGCAGCAGCGTTCTCTGTGCTTTTGTAACAACCGTACTGCGATCGCCAACCCGCCTGCCAAGCGTGGCGATTATGGCAAAACCCCCCCTTCTTGGGGGGGTTTACTAAAAAAAAAACAGTTGTTGCCCGCGTGAAATTGTTATAAAAATTATACTTCCGTTTTTGAATCGGATTTTGTTAAGTTTCAAGGGTTTTCATTTATTGCGGGTTCCGTGCAAAAAACTTAAGCCCTCTTGAAATTTAACAAAATAAAGCTTAAACAATATTTATTTATTATATTTATATCTTAAACAATATTTCAATGGTTTTTCTAAAATAAAAGTAGCGTAAGTTAGTACCTGTAACAACAGCTACCTACCTGCCAGTACAAGTACCGCCAAAAGCGGTCTAGCCGTTTCGGAGATTAGCCGGTACAAATTTAAAAGTACCGTATATACTTTCATATGCATGTAGTAAAAAGCAGTTATTTTGAAAAATTACAAACACACTTCTATTTTTTTTTTAAACTTTGCCTCACCCTAGGAATTTCTCCTGTATCGTGGGTGGGACAAACATTTAAACTCACATACACAAACAGCCAGACCCGGAGCAAGTATCTGTAGGCTGTACAAATATTTGTTCCGTGCGGGGATCGAACCCGCGACACGCAGCGCAGCAGTCGCTCACTCAACCACTGCGCCAACCGTGCCGTCAGTATTATTTGTTTAGATAAAATAGACAAAATCATAGGCAGTAGCGATTACACGTCATCGGTAGTAGGGATGGTACAATACACCAATATTCCCAATGACCGTTACTGAAACGGTCACTGACTGAAAAGGTACTTTGTATTAAATTACCTACTACCACTTGTTTGTGAAAGGTAAGCAACCCTACCTAGATAAACAACATACATTTATTTTCAGGCAACATTGGCCCATAGATAAAGGTTCGGATCGATGATCTGTGGGTTTATCCACGTTGGTCAGTTTGTTTAGGTCATCTTGTCAATGTCCAGTCTTTGCACGTACATTTATTTCTTTGTTGTCATACGACTCATTTGAATGCATAGCCAAACCCGTTTTCAGGTCTAACTAGATTGGCCTAGGACACACTACTTACTTAAAAGGATGATCATAGAGAACCCCGTCTAAAGGGGTTAGGTTAGGTTAGAACTGTGACCAACCACATCGTAGTTGGATGCAGTATAACTGTTTTATTTGGTTAAGTGTATCCTGACACGACAAACCAGTAAACTGGTTTGGCCTAGCACAAACTAATTTGGTTTCAAATCGTGTTTGGCCGGAAACACATACAATATGTCAGCCGTTAGGAGTACTAACCCGGAAACTTGAAAACGTAAACTTGAAAACGTCGAGGCGGTCTAGATAAAGCCTTTGAAAAGTTTAGGCCGAAGAGTTCGAGTTTCCATTAGGTGTTTCATATAATAAGTCACTGTTACGGCAGAAGGACATTCTCAAAGCAGGAACAGCTCAATCCTGTTGGAAGTCGCTGCAGAAATTTTATATAAATAGGCACTTATCCGATGCAAGGTGCTCTACGACTTCTTTTTGAGTTTTAGTTTTACCGAGTAAAGCTTTACATTTACCATCATTCCATGCATTTACCAGCATCATTGTCTTACCTTAACCGTCTCTTTTCTTGGCTTATCCCAATTCATTTTCGGTTGTGGCAATATGTCTTCTTCTTCCATACTAAGAAGCTTTATATTTACCAATGTTTTCCAATTCATTGGTCGCAAAGAACACAGGCAACTATGTTGGGGTCGGCTTCCAGTCTAACCGGATGCAGACCTGTATTGTACAAGTAAAATACTAATATTTAGGTACATTCAGCCTCATATCGTTACGAACTGGGACTCCGTTACAGCCAACCCAAACATTTTCGAAAAAACCTACCTACTTAAATCTAAGGTCATCAACCTCACTACAACAAATGTATGTATTAAACAATGACCCAATTATTTTATCACTTAATTCTTTCTTCAGTAACTTCACTAAGGAGATTCACAGCCGTCACAGAGTGAGTAACCTCTTCAGTTGAATTAAAATAGTTGTTATTTTGTTATATTTAGAATAACAACCATTTATCTGAAAGTTCACTGCGGAGGCAAATAGAGGTGAAGTAAGCATTGAACTTAGAAATTTATTTCTGTTTTTACCTTGAGAAAGAACTGTTATCTGCCTTTCTAAAATATAGGCTAAATAGCGGGATGAATAATTAAACGGTTTTTAAAAACTGTTTCATTTTATAGACTATTTATTTATTATATAGACAGGTTTGACAACATTGTGTTTTATTGTTTGTCGAACCTGTTTATATAAATAAATCAATGTGCCGTAATTCGTTCGCCATTATATTGCGATTTAATTCCTCTGTTTAAAATGGGACACGCGCATGCCAGTTATAACTCATAACCAGAGATCGGAATGGATAGAGTGTATTTGCCTAAACTTCAAAGAAGTAAGCAGCATGTGCAATGGGCCCCCTTATTTAACAGCTTTATTTTGGAACTTAAAAATTATCTATCTTTTCCGATATCTGCTCATAACAGTATTTTATTAACTACTAGGTAACCTTTGCCTTTCAGTTTCTCTTTAGTACATAAAGCCAACCGTCGCGTGTCGGCTACATCGTGCTTGTACTGCGGCTACGGCGAGTCTACGCTGCTACGCAGTGTTTAAACTTTGGCTACGGTATGCGTATGCTGCTACGCCAGTCCTACGTAGGTCATACGCTGTGCCATAATAACTGCTACGGTGAGCCTACGCTGTTACGCCGTCGCTACGCTGAGCGTAAGTTGCGGCTACGATAAGCCTACGCCTACTACACCATGCCTACGCAGCTGCTACAATTGTTTAGGTAGTATGATTGTAAATGTATACATTATGTTATATGTACAGCAGAAACATTATGTTAAAGTAAGATTCATAAAGCAATGTTTAAATTCATTTTAAACACTCGGGAGGAGACAGCGAAAGCAGCAAGAAAATTTAATTAATAGGTAAACACCCGTTTCGCATATAAACTTAAAACTTGAATAAAAAATGAGAACATATTCGGCTTATGAACCTTTCGCCAAGAGATTATGAGCGAATTCCCGAGAGCATTGCCCTCTACTTCGGCTGGATATAAATAATTCATAAGTAAATAGATAGTGTTGCTAAGCTAGGTAGTCACGTGAATTTGAGAAATATACGTAAACAATATGGTCAGTGAGATCAGCTGTAGTTTGCGTCACGCGGAATTTTAATCGTTCGGTTGATGAGAATAGACTCGCCCCTAGTCACAAAGAACTCTTAACTGGCTAAATGTGGGTGTACTATACAGTCATTCCTTTGAGCACGAATGTCCGGTGACAGCAGGCAGAGGTGTACCTAATAGTGCACCCACGTTTCACCAGTGATGTTTAAATCCCATAAGTGTAATAGGGGCCCTATTACCATAAACCGGGCACAAATCATGTTCTGTATGGTGTCGGACGTAAAGAACCACCATCCCATATCTTCCCGTGGGTGTCGTAAGAGGCGACTAAGGGATTTGCCAGAGAATGGGCAGCAGCGTTCTCTGTGCTTTTGTAACAACCGTACTGCGATCGCCAACCCGCCTGCCAAGCGTGGCGATTATGGCAAAACTCCCCTTATGTCAATGTGGCGTTGGGGGAGGCCTATGTTCAGCAGTGGACGTCTTTCGGCTGAAATGATGATGATCATGATGGGCACAAATCTAGACTCCGTGGCTGCTACTGAAAAATTCCTAATGGAAATACCCAACAACAACAACATGGCATGGTTCAATTTCTGGGTCGGGCAAAAAATTATCGACCCAGAAATTGAACCATGCCATGGTCAGCAGTTGCGATTGCACCCACTGGTCCAACGAGGCGGTCTTACCTTTACCATTCCTTACTTAGATATAATATTCTACTCATCATCTGTCTAGATTTTCCCAAACTATCTTGGGATCGGCTTACAGTCTAACCGCATGCAGCTGAGTGCCAGTATTTTACATGAAGCGACTGCCTATCCGGCCTCCACAACCCAGTAACTGGGTAATACGATACCCCTTAATAAGACTGGATGTCAGACTTTTGGCTTCTGACTACTCGTAACGACTGTCAAAGATCTACAAATGACAGCCGTGACCAACGGCTTAACGTGCTTTCCGAGGCACGAAGGAAACTCGGTATGTAATTATGGTCACCCATCCACGGAACAATCTCGGCAAGCACGGCTTAACCTTAAAGATCGACCCGTGCCGCTGCTATAATTTAACCACAGGCTCCTCTATCTCTTATATCAATATTCTACTGAACAGCTATTATTAAATTCGTCACACATTAATCCTGCACTTTTAAAACATTCTGTTTCCAGTAATATTGATAGTGTTAGTGACTATGTCAGTTTAAAAACTTATATTCCTCAATATTATCTACAATTACAACTTTATATATACAATAGCTGTCCGGCGCTACTTCGTTTGCTTCACATTTTCCCCGTTTTAGCAACATTTTTCAATGCTGCTCCACTCCTATTGGTCGTAGTGTGATGATTAGTGATCGGATTTTCGGATGCATATTTACCTAAAGTTCGTTTTTTGCTGGCAAAAGGTACAAGAGTATGGAAGCGGCTATTTAAATGCCAATTTTTGTCGCGGGATTGCGAAATTTCATAATTCTTTAGTAAGTTTAGAATGTAGTACTCAAAATATCGTAACGAATATTTTAAATTTATTTAAAACCTGGCAAGTTTGTTGAAAATAACAAGGAAAAAAATACAACAACTATTTGAATTCTTTTTTTGTGCTGAAATATCGAATGTTAAAACAAAATTGTAAATATGTCTGGGCATAATTCATTTGGAGCTAAACGAAAAAGTAACTAGACTAGTTTTTAAATAATCTATTCCCATACTGACGCGCACTCCATACTAGTCAACACTCAAACTTTAGGTAAATATGCATCCGAATATTCGATCTCTAGTGATGATATATAGCCGTCCTCGATAAATGGGCTCTATAACACTGAAATATTTTTTTTAAATAGGACCAGTAGTTTCGGAGCCTATTCACTGCAAACAAACAAACAAACAATCAAATCTTTCCTCTTTATAATATTAGTTTAGAAAAAAAAAACTCTACCTTACATAGTTAAGAAGAGGTCTTGATCACTCGTTGGTCGCGTGTCTCAGTGACCGCTGACTCCAAGATAAAAGAGGTTGTTAACATTTTTAATGAGAGACCCCATTTTTTATTTATTTACTAATGATTAAGTTACTAAGATATTTCGTGTATAATTGGATGCTGGCGCCTTTGTATCGATAGAAATTTATTTGCTTGATCTTTTAAGTGTATGATTCGCTATCATGTTGCGATCGTGTTGAGTTCTCTTGTTTTTATTTTTATCATGGTCTTTTTGATTGAATGAGTCAAGAGAAAAGAGTCACATCATCTTAACTACATATATCTACAAGTTAAAAAAGAGCGTTTACGCCTTACTACATTTCATACAAACTTTCAAGTCCATTTTCCGGAATGACTGAACTGATTTTAATGAACGCATAAGCAGGATACGGATAAGTCTAAAAAGTTACTTGAAAAATAGTGTTACAGCTAAATTAGCCCCATTATAAATTATCTATAGAAACAGAAAATAGCAATAATCTTCTTTTTAAAGGGAAACCCTTTGGTAGCTCGCGCCCGCTAAAGTGAGTCTTTTGTGTTTATTTAATCCCAATGAATGACATTTTCATGAAATACTCATTCAGTGGGATTAAATGAACTTAGAGGATTGTATTGATTTATGTATTACAATTTTGTAAATACATACGTGTTACAATTATTGCGAATAATATTTTGTTCAACATCAATCCCGACACTAACCTGCACATGGCAAAAAGTGTAAGAAAATTTTAATTTCACGGTCTTCCCTGGCGCATCCCCCTTAACGGAATCGTTTGATATGATTCCCATGCCACATAATGCGTAACATCATCTGCCATCATCTGCCTAGCCTTTTCCCAAATTATCTTGGGGTCGGCTTCCAGTCTAACCGGATGCGGCTGAGTACCAGTATTTTACATGAAGCGACTGCCTATCTAACCCCCACAACCCAGTAACTGGGTAGGTAATACGATACCCCTTAGTAAGACTGGATGTCAGACTTTTGGCTTCTGACTGCCAACGATGTTTAAGTCCCATGTAATAGGGGGCGTATTACAGACTTTTGGCTTCTGACTACTCGTAACGACTGTCAAAGATCTATAAATGACAGCGGGGACCAACGGCTTAACGTGCTTTCCGGTGCACGGAGGAAACTCGGTATGTAATTATGGTACGGGGACTCGTGCGGCTCTTATTATTTAGCCACGAGCTCCTCACCTCACATCTTCTTAAAATTACCATAATATTTTATTGCACAATGCAATGTAATCTTCGTACAATGTATGAAGTTATGAATCTACAAATTACATAAAAATACTGTAAAAATATTGTAGCACGCACAATGCGAGTAGGTAATATAAATATTATGTCATTAAACAATGACAGTACACAGTCATTTTTTAAGTGATGGTTCCGTTTCGCAATATTTCATATATTTTTCTCACGTTTACAAGGCACTTGTCGACTTTTTCAGACATTATTGTTTTACTCCTTTTCCAGTGTGGGAAAGAGATGGCGTTAGACATCCTGTATAGCTCCGTCTCTTTCCCACACTGAATAAGAGTAAAACAATACTGCTTTAAGACGCCATGGTAGGTCAGCAGTGATGACGGAACCAACCTGTCCAGTTCGTTCCGCCATCACCGTCGTGGCCACGCGTTAGTAGTTCTTATTTTCTTTTTTTTTAACATGAAGATGTAGAAATATTTTTGTTACGATTTTTAATATAATGAACGTCGTCGCACACCGTCACAATTCGGCACGAACTCGTCTCTAAGTAAAGAATGAAGATTCTCGTGCTCTGCAGTGCTGGTATCACCCGGATCGGTTGTGACACAGCACAGCATGCCGGTATCGCTCGCACACGCCAAGCTTATCTCTCGATGCTTGGCCCGCGGTTATCAGCCCCTAATTAAATCACTGTATCGCTGGCTTACTAATTGAGCGCGACAGATGTTGAAATATAAAACTATTATGGCTCAAAATTAACACATTGATTGGGCCAATTTAGGGGTAATAAAGAAAAAAGTTCTGTAGGTATGGTGTCGGACGTAAAGAATAGCACCATCCCATATCTTCCCGTGGGTGTTGTAAGAGGCGACGAAGGGACTTGCCAGAGAACGGGCAGCAGCGTTCTCTGTGCTTTTGTGACAACCGTACTACGATCGCCAGCCCGCCAGCCAAGTGTGGCGATTATGGCAAAACCCCCCTTATGTCAATGTGGCGTTGGGGGATGCCTATGTCCAGCAGTGGACGTCTTTCGGCTGAAATGAAATTATTAGGGGTAATAAAACAATACGCTGGGTTTAACTGTAATGGTTCCAAAAACTAAAAAACATGCTTTAATGTAACGACATTTTATTTCTCGTAGTATTTTTCTCAGCAAACCCTTTTGTTTGAAATAAATTTCATGCATGCATAAAGAATAACTAGTCCACCATTTTTGGGAGTCCGGATATAGGATGTAGAATGGTCACTTAGCTAACCATGCATTGTCATCCAAACTAAACATGATTGTATGCAAAATTTCAACTTAAACGGAAACCGGAATGTAGGTCAAAAGCCAGCCTCGGCAAGCACGGCTTAACCTTGAAGATCGACCTGTGCGGCTGTTATTATTTAGCCACGAGCTCCTCGTACATAGTTTCATAGAACCAATGACCATGTAAAACTATTCTTGGTTAAAGGCCTCCTCTATAAAAAAATAATCTATCACACTTAGGTATGTTTACTTTGCCCAAATTTCCGCGATTGCATGCGCACGCGCAGAACTCGTGATTTGCACGACATCCCGTGAGGTCGCGAAGTCGCGAGGCGTAACCGATGGTTTATTTTACGAGAGTTTTACGATAGGTACCTACGTTAAATTACAGATAAGTAAAGTATGTAGTAGTAGTAAAGTAGTAAAGGGTAGGTATCTTATCAGACACTAGAATCTAGAATAAATTATAAAAAGATTACTTCGCCTTTTGAATCGGATTTTGTTAATAATTTCAAGGGTTTTTTTTTTTTGCAAGGAACCCTTTTTCTAAAACAAATGCACTTCAGCTATCTGCTAACAGTCCCGTTAAAATCGGTCCAGTCGTTTCGAAGATTAGCCGGAACCGACAGACAGACAAAAAAATGTTATAAGTAACTTAAATGCATCCAGTAAAAAGCTGTAATTTGAAATTATAACCAGACTCTTTAATTTTAATATTTTTTAAAGATGCATAGCAATTGTTATAGTATGTATATTTAGGTTAAGGTATTTATCTATGGGTCGTTGTAACCAGAAAATAAATTGATTATTATTCCGTTTATTCCGTTTTTCACTGTTCATATGAAAATTATAGGTAGGTACTACTAGATACTAAAAGATAAGTCAACCAGTTTCCCAGCAGTTGGATTGTGAAGTGGAGGTCAAATGGTAGGTTTTTTTTGTTTGAACAAACTGATATCCGCTTCGAGTTAGATAGGAACTTGACCCCAACGTGACGAGAATCAGGAAAATATTTAATTGTCGATAAAAAAGATCTCAAAAGTCAAAAACCTAGGCGATCCGACTCTGGGGATCGTTATCATTCCAAATCTCAGGTTAGGTCTTGTCTGTGACCAAAATAAATAGGTATAGGCCAATTCAGTTGGTTGTTATAAGACAAGACAGCAAATAAATTTGGATAGAATTATAGAAATCGTGAATAATAAATAAATGAGTAAAAAAATGACAATGACAAAACGACACTTGGGGGAGGCCTATGTCCAGCAGTGGACGTCTTTTGGGCTGAAATGATGATGATGATTATGATTAAAAAAAATGACGACCTTATCTAAAACCATAATGAATTTATATGTATAAAAAAAAAAAACAAAATAAGAAAATGAACAATTTAAAAAACTGTTAAAAGCGCCATTCCGGCAATCCCAAACGAATGATTTTACATATTTAGAGCAATCATTATCTTGTAGGTACCACGTGTGTGCCACGCGTGGAATGTTAGGTATTTACAGAGTTTTATTTATATTAGGTACCTACTTAATTATAAATATTTATTGAGGGGTTATCTCAAGCCATGACCATCCCGAAGAGGGAGACCTGATAATATGAGCAAGGCCTATATCCAATTACGTGCTATTTCTGTTAAATATTATGATTGTTAAAGGTTCTGGAAAAACCATACATATGACATATACCTACAGGGTGTTACGGAAAGTTACATACTTAAGGATGTGCTACAAACCATCAAACTGAACATGTTTCTCCATGGGACCAACATCGTCATAGCGACAAAAATATCAGCTGCCCTATATATACATTTGGGTCGAATAAGTATTGAAATTTTTATGGGGCAGCAGATCATTTTTTCGTTATTACGATGTTTATTTGTGGAGAAACTTGTTCAGTTTGATGGTCTGTAGCACACCCTTAAGTATGTATATACCCTTTCCGTTACACCTTGTACATGTTTATGTGCAACATCTATCAGAAAGGTATGGTCGTATTTAAGACAGTGGTATAGACTATCAAACATAACAATTTTGTCACTGAGACCAACAGCGTAATCGCAAAAAAAAATATCTTTCCCTTTTAATTGGGGCGACTAGGTTTTGAAATATGACCATACCTCACTGCTAGAGGCATTACATCCTGTCAATAAGGAAAATTATTACCATCATACCTAAAAATATTTCCTGAAGCTCACAGGAAATACAGGAGTGTTTTTGTTTGTTTTGTTTTTTTTTTTTTGTGTTCCTTGTGTTATGTAGCTAGTTAATTAACTATGAAATTCCGAAGCTTAATCACACATAAGAGAGCATAATTGCTCATTTTATTTAGTTACATAAGACTGGATATAATGTCATAGAACAATGAGATTGCGTAATACTTTGTTATTATTTGCTTCTCGCTCACTCATACGTTCCGCGCGCGAATGGGAAATGGCGGCAACGTTCTACTCTCAATTATTTAGTTTAAGGAAAAAAAAAAAAAACATTGAAGGAACGACTCATTCTATTTAAAAATAGCATGAGCTTCAGAGCATTTCTTAAGCGAATTTTGGAGACGACTTTAGGAATATGGGGCGAGACCACCTAGCAGCGGGGCAACGTACCCACCAACTGACTGAAACGAACCACAATCTCTTTTAAAGGCTAAACATATTTTTTTTTCAGCTCATATCAACCAGCATGAACTAGCTGTCCGGCGCAACTTCATTTGTGTCACTTTTCCCCGTTTTCGCAACATTTTTCATTGCTGCTCCACTCCTATTGGTCGTAGCGTGATGATATATAGCCTATAGCTTTCCTCGATAAATGGGCTATCTAACACTGAAAGAATTTTTCAAATCGGACCAGTAGTTTCGGAGCCTATTCAATGCAAACAAACAATCAAATCTTTCCTCTTTATAATATGCAGATGATGATTTCTGAGATAACTATTGAGGCACAGGCCTAGAAGAAGTAAGAAGGTTAAGAAATGAAAGCGAGAACTATTGTTCTCGCTTGACGGGTATGCATGTCTTATTAGACATGCATACCCGTGGCACCGGGCACGTCACACGACCGTGCCGAGGGCATTGTCAGACGAGCCACCATGACCCATCACACGACCCGGCGCCGCACGCTGCGATAGTGAACTAATTACTGAAGTTACTGCGGCTGATAGCGTGATTCCGGCTGAATATAGGCCACTCCTTGGTTTCGTAAGATGACTTCATGTTTGGGATAAAAAGCCATGTCAGAGATCCATGGCTGGCATAAAAACTCTGACACCACGTTAGGTTAGGTTAACACACGAAAAAGAAGAAGGGACAACTCTAGCTCATCTTATTCTCTACGAGTCGATGACAGTCAATTCTTGTCTGACCGGTATGTAGCCGCCTGCACAGATTATGCATTAGTTAGAAACGCATAACTAGCAAACGGTCTACCTGATGTTAAGCATTGCCAACAGCTTAATAGTCATTTCCCAAATATATTGCAATCC
This sequence comes from Cerastis rubricosa, assembly GCA_949152445.1. Lineage (NCBI taxonomy): Eukaryota > Metazoa > Arthropoda > Insecta > Lepidoptera > Noctuidae > Cerastis > Cerastis rubricosa. Next base: position 2,492,161 of record OX424549.1, read on the forward strand.
AGTGATGTCTAGCTGGATTAGCTAAATAATTCCAGAGTTATATTTGGAGCGAATGCCTAACAAACTTCCATGAATCATTTGCGTTACACGACACTCCAAGATCAAAGATCTATGAAGCTCCGTCTGAGCCTCTGGCTTTCCTACTCAGACTTTCTAATGATGATTTTTTATTACCTTTATTATTCCTGAGAGCAGTCGGTCAGCTTGCTGCCGAAAAAAAAACTCCCATCCTGCCCTTCGAAACAAAAGAAAACAATGATTAATTTCATCCAAAGTAGAAAGAAACGACGGACAGACTGTGTGAAAGATGATATGGCTAGGGTGACTCTTGCGATGATAATAGAGAAGTATCCAAGAAGAAGACATGTTTAGGACAGGAGAACGTTGATGATGATGAAAACACCTAAAGCAGAAACATATGCACAGCTAAATTTTGGAAAAATAATATAGAACACAACTAGTATCAAGGCATTCAATTTGAAAACCTAGCTAGGTAGAGATCTAGCAGTGGACTCCTATAGGTTGATGATGACGATGGTGATAAAGGATAAGTGCAGCATTCAAAATGATTACCTACCTCAACTAACTTCCAGAATACTATGCTCGGAAAAACCAAAAATTGCAATCATATAATAATTAGGTACGCTAGGACTGTGTGAAGGATGATATGGCAAGAAAGGAGGTGACTGCTGACTGATATTAGAGGGAACTAAAAGATAATACATTACCAGGCCCTGTGCCCGTATCTTTAGCCAATTGGGTAGTTAGCACCATTAACCAAAACCAAGATGCTTTTCTAAAGTTTTTTTTTTTAATCTCGCTTATAATAAAATGAAAAGTTTATCTATCAACATTGAACGCGTATACAAACTTTTGAGTTCGTGCTATTAATTTAACCGTAGAGGAGTTCTCTCGTAAGGAGTTTATCCTGGCTGCAGGATCAAGTCTTGTTTGTCAAAATGTATTATCACCAGAACCAAAACAGGGAGCAAAATTTCAGCTCAACCGTTTGGGGGAGCTGGTTTTAAATTCTGTTGAAAGATTTGACCAAGACTGTAGTTGAGTCCTGAAGACCCGATTAATTTGCAAGTAACCGCAAAAATAGATTTGCCAGGTTGGCATACAAAATCTATGGGCGAATCGCGTTTTCACCGCTTATAAATAGATTAGTAGTGTCAAATGCTCCAATCAGTATGAAAAAAGTACATGTATAAATGCATATCCTAAAAACTATTTGATTTTCTAGTGAAATTTGCTTCAGCTTAAAATTTGTTTATTTTTAATTTTCTGCCACTTTCTCAAAGTTGTTCACAAACTAAGTGAAGTGAGGGCAGAAGTGACCTGAACTAACTGGGTTAGATTTTGGTCCTGGTATACTTGTGTACTAAACTTCGTAATCCGTTCAGCTGTTATGGTGTAAAAAGTAAGAGACAGAGTTATTTTCGCGTTTATAAAATAATTATGTAATTATGTGGATTACTGGAAATGATTATACCTGCACGCGTAGCATGACCGCCGTAGAAACGGGCTATGTGGACGGAAGACTCGACAACTAACACATAATCATTGTCTATCTGTCATTATGTCGATTCTTCTGTAGACAAAACTGGTTTCTACAGTGGTAATGCTACGTGTGAGATATCTCTACGGAAATAACCCGTCCACAAAATCAGCGTAAGATTCGCCAATATTGCAACAGTTATCCTTCAGGATGAATTTAAAAAAAAAACGATATTAAGACTCACAAACAATCCGACCTCGCAGTTATCACCGCTTGAATTAACTGAAAAAAATGTTCAATATATCCGCTGTGGCTATCTTGTAGTTGTTTGCAGGTGGCATCTGATGTAATTTTTATCGCAAAATAACCAGTATAATGTTGTAATATACAAGGGTCATTTGTCATGGACCGGGACATAAGTGTGCTAAAACTAGTAACCGGTGGATCGCGTACAGATTGATATCATTGCATCATTTCATTTCGGTTCGATACCCCGTGTGGCGGAATTATAAGCAAATATTGCATGAATGTTGGTTTTGGAGAACTTTTTTGATGTTATCTAAACTGTAAGCTTTGAGATTGATTTCAGCTTTATGAACTTAGCTATAAGTAGGTAATATTGGTCTCAAAAACGGTGAAGGAAAATATCGTAAGGAAACCGGCATGTCCTAGAACTAAAAATTCGAAGACATGTGACATTTACTAACACGCACTGGGCTCGCTTGGTGGATTACAGCCCATTCCCTCTCATAGAGAGAAGGCCTGTGTCCTTGCAGTGGGAACATTACAGGCCGATGATGATGAGGTAATATTATCAAAAGGTAGAATTTGTTTGTAAGTTTGTATGTAATCTACGAAACTACTAATACGATTCCGATAATTTTTTCATTAACGGGAAGCTTAATTTTCCCTGAGTTTCATGGCTACATTTAAAACGTTCCCGTGGGTTAATTTCCGCACATAACGGGAGCGAAGCCGCGAACTAAAGCTAGTGACTCATAAACTTAAATATTGCACCGGTAGCAGGTAACGGTCTGAACTGAATATTTAGATTCACTGGGTGCAGGATTTGGTCATTTAAATAATTTAACGGGTTATTACCGTAAGTTTATAACAGCTTTTTTTTCGAAAATAATTTAAATTTTCTTCTCTGTGGGTGTGCTGGCTAAGTGATAAGTAGGTTAGAACCAAAATATCAAAAAATTAATTCTTACGTCTTTGTGGTGAATTACGGCCCTCTCCCTTTCTGTGAAAGGAGGTTTGTGTCCCTGATTATGCATATGTCATGGTTGAGAATGCCTTCATTATATATCTTTTAGTTCTGAAGTCCAGTTATGTTACCCAGTCAACTGATGACTGCATTAGGAATACGCATGACATTAAGCATGGCATTAAGATCGCCTCTTTACTATGTGCTTGAAGTGTTAAATAAATAAATAAATGCGCTAATCGATCCAAATTCAAAGAAAAAAAAAATACTTTTATGGGGAGTTAATTGTTAGGAAAATAAATAAGTATTTTCCCCACGGATTTGAAGTTTCTATGAAGAAAAGAAGAAGTTTTTTACCAAACTTCTGTTTCGTAACAAGTCATGAATGAAGACAATGTATGAATGTACCTATCGCCGTGCGTAACCTCTGCTGATTAGTGCAACTTCATCCAATTAACGCTAATTATATAACAATAATATATGTAAGTAGAATACTTGAATTATCGCAGAGGTTACAAACTCTGAAACACCCACTGATACGTTACATTTGGGGGACTTTTTAATACTTGTAACTTATGGGGATTGTTGTGAAACATTTAATTGTTGTCATAGAAAAGTATCTAGGACTTAACGTACCCAAAACGGTGCCAATGCCAATTCAGTTTTTTGGTGAGAAACTATTAAAAAGAAAATTTTATACGGTTTCTACTAGTTGATATGTGGAGAATGCATATTATATTAAAAATAAAGAATCATCTTTTCCTAATGGGGTTTGCCATTAGAAATAGGCTAAGTTATGTCAAAATTGAATGCACTATTTAACGCATTTATGTGTATTTGATGAATATTAAAAAAAAAACCTCCATATAAGCAAGTCTTGAGCAAAACTTCATGCTTATGCTCATGCTTAACCATGTGGTGCCATGTATTAATTTTTTATTAAATAGTTGTAGATGGATGGACAGGGTGAAGGATGATATGGCAAGAAATATATGTCTGATGAGCATAGATCGGAGTAGGCAGATTGATTTTTGGCACTTGTATCACAAATGCACACAGAAAGAATAACATGGATAAGCCATTTTTCCAAAAAGTAATTCCGGTATTACCGGATCCAACTATCTAAACTAAATTAATTTATTATTTATCTATTGAATAATAAAAACAATCGAATTCCGATCGATGCATTAATAATTATTTTTATTTTTAGCGTTTTTACGGCCACAACTTTTTATAAACTGTTGCACTTAAATTTCAATCAAATCTACCAATTCCGGAGGAATGTCCATATTAATATAAACGTTTCGGATCAATGACCCCAATTCAATCTACCTACTCCGATCTATGCTGATGAGATGACAAGTAGTAGAGGAAGACATGCTGCGCCGACCCCAAATAAATTGGTATTAGAGCAGGGAATGATACATAGTCATTAAGGTAAATGTAGTAGAGGTAGGACTCAGGCATACTCCTCCGATTCCTACAGACGAAGAAGGTCTTCCAAGACTTCATTCAGAATATAACGGAAACTCATCAGTGCAGTACCAAATCATTTAAAACACACTAGCATGCGCGAACCGCATGGCATGACACACAATTTATGTAAAAACTCGTGATTGACTCACATTTTAAATACCTAACAAATAATTAAGATAAAAGCCGTTATCTTTCTCCAGTGAATTAAACTGGTATAAGTTTTTTTATTATTATTTATTAAGCTGATTGTTTTAAAATGTGTGCTAGGGGATAATGCCCCCAACGGATTTGTAGGAACCGGTCTTTAAACTTGGTGGCAGTTTATTTTTAATATTTGTTTGTAAATGTCAATAAAGTGAAACATCATTGAATATTTTGATTGGCTGACGTCGCGACAGACCTCGACGACGAGGTCGGAAAGAAAGAGAAAAGAGGTCGGTTTGTGTCTGAACTTTTTAAGAGTACTAGTCTCTGTACTACTCTCCTGGAGGAGTGTGATAGCATCATCGGGACGAGGGTGTGGACGGCGTACTGTACTAATGCGCGAGGGCTGCGTTGAGGAGTTTTTGATGTCCTTTTTGTTGGACTGTTACAGTAAAACGCACTTTAAGAATCACTTAATATTTTATTCCACTGACTTTCTTGCCACACGGTTAACAATCGACTGACTCAAGAGCTAACGCGCTACACCGGCAACCGACAAGAGTGGGGATTCGATGTAGCGCGCCAACTCGGTCGGTAAAACAGTATAACTTTAGGTTTTAAATACAATCCCAAATAATTCTACATTTAGTTTAAATATTCAATTTAACGGTATATAAATTACAGGAATTAATTATTGCATTACATTGAATGTAGGTCTATTTTTAACTCAATTGATAAAGCGTAAATAAATCAAAAGTAATGCCATCTAGTGGTATAAGATGACAGTCATATTAGCTTACATCAATGACCGTCACCATAACCAATGACTAACAGAAAATACATACAATAATAATCAATATCATAACTTATTTTTAACAACATTCTAACATTCGGCCATCCGCATAAATTACGCGTCCTCGCGTATCTATACGAATAGTTTAATGTAAAACAATAATAGCGTATCTGACTCAACTATTACAGTAAGAATTACAATTATCGAAGTCTTAATGGATATCTTAATTGATCCTGACTATTACAACTATAATTATACAAAATAATTTATAAACTAGTGGTACAAGTCGCTACTACCTTGCACCTAACTAACATTCGGCCATCCGCATAACTTACGCGTCCTCGCGCATGTATGTGAATGGTTTTTTACTTAGGATTTTATACTGGTAATATCAAAATCAGCTTCATTTAGCAACTACATCTGTCTTTACCGAAGCATAATGGAATATCGTAATCAACTATAAATATAACAACTGCAATTAGGTATTCAATATAATATACTAGTGGTACAAGTCGCTACTACCTTGAAACCACTAGGGCGGTACAAGTCGCTTCTACCTTGAAACCACCAATTTATTTATTTTTTATTTGTGGTACAAGTCGCTACTACCTTGAAACCACTAAGGCGGTACAAGTCGCTACTACCTTGAAACCACCTATTATTATTATTTTGTTCGTGTGGTACAAGTCGCTACTACCTTGAAACCACTAAGGCGGTACAAGTCGCTACTTCCTTGCAACCACCATGACTCATTTATTCGAAGGTCGAAATTGGCATCGCGTACCTCTACCGCGAACGCCATATTAATTTTAATCTCACAACCCTATAAATGATATATAAATTTTATTTAGCATTTTAATCACCCTCCTCATTGGCCGAGGAAGAGCTAGAATCAGTTCTGTTATAGTGGGCCCACGCTTTCATTTTGTCTACGGCAATAACCGCGGAATATTTCCGATTGCCCTTTCGAGTAATCGGGGTGTCCTCAATGCGATACCGGTCATTACCTAAAACCTCAACTACTTTATATGGGCCCCGATATTTTGGAATTAACTTTTTACTTTGCCCTGTAGCACCAATTTCACGCTCAACACTGACCAAGTCGCCGACGAGAAAATCAACAGGTTTAGTAGACTTTTTGTCATAATATGTTTTCTGCTTCGCTTGATAAGCAGTTATATATTTATTAGCTTCTTCACGTATTTCTTTAATTTTATCTTCTGAATACGGTTCGCTATTATCAATGGAAGCTTTAACCCTCCCTTCCGTCATTCCGGTTAGGCTGATACCAAAAAGAACTTGGGCTGGTGTTTTACCTATACCTTTGTTATATGTGTTATTCAGGCCTAACTGAATCTCGGGCACCTTAACATCCCATTTTCTTTCGTCCAAACCCACACACTTGGCGGTCAACGCTTCTAGTAGGGTACGGTTGTACCGTTCGACTTGACCGTTAGCGCGTGGGGTTGCTACCGCGTTTAAAATGTGCTTGATGCCCAGTTTTTCCAAGAAACTGGTAAACTTACCACTTGTAAAACAAGAGCCACGGTCAGATATAATTCTTTTTGGTAGCCCAAATATACTAAAATAATCTTGCATTTTCTCGACAACTATTGAAGACTTAGTACTGCGAACCGGTTTCAGGACGATAAACTTGGTGTACGCATCTATGATGACTAGCAAGTGTGTATTCCCCTTTGAACTTTTGACAAAAGGGCCAACATGGTCAATGTGGACCGTAACGAATGGTTTTTCATCTTTATGTATTGGGTGTAATGGTGGCCTCTTCTTTGATGAAGACTTTGAATAAGAACATTCGAGGCATGATTCTACATACTTTTTTACAAAACGCCTCAGTTTGGCGAACCAATAAGTTTCTTTAACTTTAGTCAAAGTCTTATCAAATCCAAAGTGGCCCAAATCATCATGGCATTGTTTGAGTATTTGCCAGCGTACGCCCTTCGGCACTACCCATCTATCACCGTCAGAAGTTTTCCTATATAATTTACTATTCCGTACAATATAATTATTTTTAATCTCAATAACATCATCTGCTTGGGGGTCATTTAGGATCGAAATTTTCCTTTGTATCTCTGAATCTGCCAATTGAACGGTACCCAACCAGTCTGATTCACCGACTGCCATCACAAAACAGTCAACACCATTACCATCAGGTAGAATGTTGGTAGGTGGTGGATTCCGACTCAACGCGTCCACGTGGGCCATTGAGGCCCCCGGCTTATAATCGACGGTAAAATTATACTCTTGCATAGCAATCCACCACCTGGCGACACGCGGTATCAAATCACGCTTGAGGAAGGTAGCCCTTAACGAATTGCAGTCAGTTATTACTTTAAACTCTACGCCGATGAGGTATACGCGAAACCGTTGAAGCGATGCAACAACAGCGAGAGTTTCGAGTTCATATGCCGTCATATGCTGCTCCTCAGTCGTCGTTTGGCGGCTGAAGTATGCTACTGGTTTCAATAATTTTTTGTCATCACGCTGCATAAGCATTCCGGCTATACCTATTTTACACGCGTCTGTGTGCAGTTCAGTTGTCGCATTAGGGTCATATAACGCCAAAATGGGTTTTTTCATTAATTCGGATTTTAGTTCGTTAAAAGCTGTGCTTTGTTCTTGGCCCCAAACCCACACGGCCGTTTTCTTTAAAAGACTGGTAAGCGGTTTTGCTATCATAGCGAAATTTTTGACAAACCGACGGAAGAAACTACACAATCCTATAAATTGCCTAACCGTGTGCTGGTTAACAGGTTGGGGAAAATCTCTAAGCGATTCAATTTTACGCGTTCCCGGTCTAATACCCTTTGCACTTAATTCAAACCCTAAATAATCTACTGTAGTCTTAAAGAAACAGCACTTCGACAGTTTAAGGGTTAAGTTAGCTTGTTTGATCAAACCCAATACTCTCTCTAAACGGTCAAAACCCTCGTCAAGCGTTACTGATGGAACAATGATATCGTCCATATAAGCAGATGCAATTCTCTTAGCATTGACATCTTGTTCTTCTCGCGATGGGAAGCCTCGGTTATTATTTAGAACTAAGTGCATTGTGCGCATAAAAGTTGATGGTGCATTAACCAGCCCGAAGGGCATTCTATTAAATTCATATTGCCCTTCGGGCGTTACAAATGAAGTTTTATGACGATCATTTTCTGAAATGGAAATTTGGTAATATCCGGACGCAAGGTCCAGTGTAGTATAAAAGTTATATCCCGCAAGGTCATCGAGTTGGTCGTCTATTCTAGGCAACGGGTAATTTTCTTTAATGGTCTTACGGTTCAACGCTCTGAAGTCAATGCACAACCGAGTTTCACCGGACTTCTTTTTAACAAGTACTATAGGGCTCGCATAGCAGGAGGTAGATGGACGAACAATACCGCATTCCAGTAACTCTTGTATCATTTCTCGCACTTTGGTTCGTTCAGTTATCGGAAGTCGATAGGGTCTGTACACTACAGGTTCGTCGTCTTTCAAATTTATGGACATTTCTGTAAGTTCAGTTTTTCCCAACTCTTTTAAACTAAACGCGAAGCATTCTCTATATTTATTTAATAACTCTACTAGTTCTTTAGGTTTATCTTTGGCAAGGTTCATATCGCTAATTATATCGTCTTCTTTTATCGACCGTAAAGGCTCACCAAGCTCTACATTAGAAACAACAGCTATATTATTCGATACACTTTCCTCTTCTGCTTTTAACCCTCTAGCTACTACGATATCCTTTCTTAAGAGAAAGGGTTGGCCGGACTTGCCTTTAATAAACACAACTCCCTTCCCATCAACACAAGTGAATAGCCCTTGCACCAGATAGTGTTCGCGGCCTAATTGATAGCGATTATTTCCGGGAATGTACACATCCCCATTATAAACCGGGTCAGTGTGAATGTATACAGGAGTCAATCCATCTATCATAGTATCTATGGTACCGAAAAGTTTGATCTTATGGACCTCTAATTCACTTGCGTTACTAGAAAAACGTAAATTTGTACTATCTTTCTCTACAATGATATGGGGTTGTTCTGTATACGTCTGCCCTACAAGAAGGGGTACTCGCATTACCTCGTTAGGAACAATAAGAATTTCAACAGCTGCAACTACCCCATCAACGGCGACAGACGCTAAACATTTTCCCAAGGGTCGAACTATAGCCTCACCAAAACCTTTAAGCACGGGCAAGTTTTGAGTAGGAACCCAATCAACAGATATATTTTGGGCGCAAGCTAAACTCATCATAGTAGCAGAGCTACCGAAATCGATAAAACAATTAACAGGATGCTTGTTAATGAAACATTGTTTGTAATACTTAGTGGAGTCACTGTCTGAACTGACTACACACATTACCGACTTTGCTGGTTTGCTATTGGTTGAAGCGGACGTAGCAGAAAGATTGCATCCCTCTACGGTATGACCAAACTTAAGACAACGTGTGCACTTTACTTGTGGTTTAGTGCATTGTGACTTATAGTGTCCTTCTTGTAAACAATTATAACATTTAATTATACGGTTTTTAGTGTCCCCTTTTTCTGTACTGTCTGTATTATTGTTGAAAACCCTTGTCTTCTTTTTATCATTCTGATGAACGTTAGTTTTAACAGCTTTTAAATATGGTAAAAGCTGATCCGGAGTGTCAAAACGGGCGGCTTCAGCTCCTAGTCTGACACTACGGTCGTCAATCCCGTGAACAATGCAATCTACCGCGCGTTTGCCTTCGATACTACATCGGTTGAGTAACACAACTTTCTCATAGAAATATTCTTCTAGAGAATCGTTAAACTTAGCGCGTTTGGATAACATCGTTTGAAGTAAGCAGCCATAATTTTCATTACTGGGGAACGCTAACTTCAGTTTTTCTTGCCATTCGTTCCAACTAAATAAAATGGTTGGCAAGCCCTCGTACCATTTTTGAGCAATCCCCTGTAGCTTTTGGAGGGCAAAATGAGCTGTTTGTTGATCGGACCAATTATATATCAAAGCACATTCGTTTACTTTATGTAACCAAATATCAATCGTCTGTTGTTTGCGTTCAGGGTTAAATTCAGGAATGGTATTATGATTGGATAGTTTTCCCAAGCTGTTATTTTTGTTATTTACGGCCTGCAACGCTTGGACAAGCTGCGAGACAGAAACCGCGTCGTTCGGAGCAGGGGCAAAATAAGTTGGCTTGGACTCACCGCGCTCTTCAGGTTTCCAATTCAGTGATCGGTGACTGCGCCGACCGCAGCTGCGACTGCGACTGCGACCACATCTGCGTTGGCTGCGACTGCGTCGGCTGTGTCTGCGACTGCGATCGTGACTGTTACGTCTGCGACTGCACTCGCGTTGGCTGGCACGCCCACTAGTGCGCCGGCTATGTCTGCGACTGCAACTGCGACCGCGACTGCAACTGCGGCCGCGTCTGCACCCGCGTTGGCCGGCATGCCCACTAGTGTGCTGGCTACGTCTGCTACTGCGACTGCGCGATCTGCGACTGCTTCGACTGCACCTGCGTTTTCGGGCACACCCACTTGGCAGCACAGGAGATCCTGGTCCGCTGCTGCAGTTTTCTTCATCATTGCGTCGTGTCCTGTGGATTAGCATTTGCCTTTCCACCACTTCAGAATGCCGTTCTTGTTCACTAGACGGCGTTCGCAAGCAGCGTGTATCGTATGGATTCATGTTACAACGGTTTTTTTTTTTAAATTCAGAACGACCAAACTTATTCACGTAGGCTTGGATATAATCGGCTGGTATAATCAACTAACTATATCCCACTACCACTTCTGAAATGTTGGACTGTTACAGTAAAACGCACTTTAAGAATCACTTAATATTTTATTCCACTGACTTTCTTGCCACACGGTTAACAATCGACTGACTCAAGAGCTAACGCGCTACACCGGCAACCGACAAGAGTGGGGATTCGATGTAGCGCGCCAACTCGGTCGGTAAAACAGTATAACTTTAGGTTTTAAATACAATCCCAAATAATTCTACATTTAGTTTAAATATTCAATTTAACGGTATATAAATTACAGGAATTAATTATTGCATTACATTGAATGTAGGTCTATTTTTAACTCAATTGATAAAGCGTAAATAAATCAAAAGTAATGCCATCTAGTGGTATAAGATGACAGTCATATTAGCTTACATCAATGACCGTCACCATAACCAATGACTAACAGAAAATACATACAATAATAATCAATATCATAACTTATTTTTAACAACATTCTAACATTCGGCCATCCGCATAAATTACGCGTCCTCGCGTATCTATACGAATAGTTTAATGTAAAACAATAATAGCGTATCTGACTCAACTATTACAGTAAGAATTACAATTATCGAAGTCTTAATGGATATCTTAATTGATCCTGACTATTACAACTATAATTATACAAAATAATTTATAAACTAGTGGTACAAGTCGCTACTACCTTGCACCTAACTAACATTTTATACATAGTTTGTTTATCTGACGGCGTGGTTGGCGCAGTGGTTGAGTGATCGACTGCTGCGCTGCGTGTCGCGGGTTCGATCCTCGCATGAAACTAATATTTGTAAGGCTTACAGATAGTTGTTCCGGGTCTGGCTGTTTGTATATGTCGGTGTTGATGTTTGTAAACGCACCCACGATACAGGAGAAATTTTTAGCGTGAGACAACTTTTTATAAAGAATAGAAATATAATATATTTGTTTTACTTTTTGTAATAATGTATTTAGTTAACCAAAATAACGAGCCAGTCAAAAATATTAAATTTATGGACAGATTAACACTTTGACCGCAGAATCGAACGACTTTGTAGGTCCCTGACCATCTATTAAATTATATTACTAGGTATTTGATTTTCACATGTGGTTTTATGTGTACCTACTGTAAATGATATATTTGCCTTCATTGATTGTTGTTTGATATTTCTTTTAGAGCCTTAGATTATAGTGTCATTGAACCACGTGTTTATTTATGTACATTATTTAGGTGCATTTTAAAGAGTGATTTTTATATATTACAAAACATCACGCCTGCTTGTCTAATGGAAACTGCAGAGTTGTTTAGTAAGTTGAATTTTTGTGTCCCATCTAAACTAATAGGTATTATACAAGGTGTAACGGAAAGGGTATATACATACTTAACGGTGTGCTACAGACCATCAAACTGAACATGTTTTTCCAGCGGACAAACATCGTACCAGCAAAAAAAAATATCAGCTGCCCCATACAAAATTTCAATACCTACGTATTCGACCCAAATGTATGGAGCAGCTGATGATTTTGCGCTATTACGTTATTTGTCCGATGGAGAAACATGTTCAGTTTGATGGTCTGTAGCACACCCTTAAGTATGTATATACCCTTTCCGTTACACCCTGTATAGACTTCACTACACCAGAGGTCTGGCTCTTTGTTTGGGCAATGAATTAGCATTGCCATTCAACGTGGATTGCCACGTAGAATGGCAATGTTAATTTTTGAAATGCTTGGCAGCACTGCCACGTCAGAAGCTGAAAGTCTGACATCCAGTCTTACCAAGGGGTTTCTTATTACCCAGTTACTGGGTTGCGGGGGTCACATAAGCAGTCGCTTCATGTAAAATACTGATACTCACCTGCATCCGGTTAGACTGGAAGCCGACCTCAATAAAGTTTGGAAAAGGCTAGGCAGATGATGATGACTCTATTGCCACGTCAGAAACGTAATCTTCTAATTTCCTCCTTATTATCTCAAGCGCTACAGTAGTGTCTAAGGTTATGATTTGAAACAGATAAATTAATTATTGCGTCTGTATGTTGTCGGACGTAAAGAATAGCACCATCCCATATCTTCCCGTGGGTGTCGTAAGAGGCGACTAAGGGTATTGCCAGAGAATGGGCAGCAGCGTTCTCTGTGCTTTTGTGACAACCGTGCTGCGATCGCCAACCCGCCTGTCAAGCGTGGCGATTATGGCAAAACCCCCCCTTCTTGGGGAGGCCTATGTCCAGCAAAGGACGTCTTTTGGCTGAAATGATGATGATGATGATGAAATTAACTATATTAACTATAGTCATGTATATATATAGTATCTTTATTTAATTAAACCAAACACAAGCACAAAGACTATATTTGAATGACATGGTTTGTTTTATTTTTAACAAATTATGCACTAACTTTGGGATATTAAGTTCACATGAAGGTATTAGAGTTACATTTATCTTAAGTTGAACGAACTGAAAAAATATGTATTTGCGGTGTTATTTACTTTGGAAACAAAGATACATAACTGCAAGGTAAATAACCTAGCCAATGCATGTTTCTAATAGGCACTCAAATTACTTAAATAAATACGATCTCGGTATTATTGATTTGGGTCTGCTCAAATATTTGCAAAACCACCTGCATACATGCAGGCACTTGCAGTTTGTCATATTAATCAATAATTTTAAATAGGAAATTAGCGGCAGAGCATTTTTATTACGTATTTACTACAAAACAAGAGTTACCCGTGTCTATCTACTCGTTATCATGAAAATTGATACCTTAAATAACGAATGAAGTAAGTTTAATATACAATGTACGTTGTTATTTATTTGTACCGACACTAACTAAATACATTATATCAATTTAAAACTACAAAATAAAATAATTATACTAGCGGCAAACTACAGATAAAGGGGCATCAAAAAACTCCTCAACGCTGTCAGCTGGTAATGGCTCAAAAGACATGGCAATGGTTATGACAATATTTAGCCTCTTACCAAAGTAGAAACCATGGTATGTAATAACGTACACTTTTTGTAAATCTTACATAGTAAATGTAAGATTTACAAAAAGTGTACGTTATTACTACAAATACGGTACGAATGCCACGATAACGGCATGTTGACCCACATTCAAGTCAGGGGTACCCAATTATTATCTACGGCAAACAAATCACGTAAAATACCTTTCAATTTCGTCAGCCAAGTCTGGTCCTAAGTATGTTAGTTTTGCATCAAAATCCGTTTCGTAGTTAAGTAGATCAACGCGGTCTCACAGGCAGACACGAAGCGACTATAATGATGAATATGATGATAATCTGTTCTGTTCATGAAGTCCGTTTTCACCCTGTAATAATACCCTGAAAGGGTAAGCGTCATTTAAAATATCAACCTTCCACTACAGACCCTAAAAGTAAGACCTAAAAGGCCACTATCACCGCTGGGCAAAACTTCAATCTTTAGGCTGATTCTACTACGATCTGCAAATCTTATGTTCGAAAGAAGAGCTCACAAAATCTTTAGGAGTGTTTGGTGGTGAGTCTAGATAGTCATGAGGAATTATTAAAAATAAAGTAGATTTTAAATGCTGATAACTTTTCCGAAAACACGAACAGCGTATCACAGTGAACTGCTCGAAATAGGTGTTTCCCCAAAGGAGGTTCTTCCCCATTCACTACGCTGGATTGGTCTATAGCCTCTTCCTGGAAAGGACTTCCCATACATTCTGTCAAGCCCAATTGCCAAGAGGTATTCCTAATTGGCTGTACGGTAGCGTGCCTGTGCTACCTTTGACCTTCCTCAATATCGTTTTAATTGATATAGGCCCTATATTATAGGGCATTGTAGGCCATGTGAGACGTTTCAGTTTGAATAGAACAGTCGGTGGTGACCACCTCTATACAGGGTGTTACGGAAAGGGTATATACATACTTAAGGGTGTGCTACTGACCATCAAACTGAACAAACATCGTAATAGCGAAAATTTCAATACCTATCGACCCAAATGTGTGGGGCAGCTGATATTTTTTTCGGTATTACGATGTTTGTCCGATGGAGAAACATGTTCAGTTTGATGGTCTGTATCACATCCTTAAGTATGTATATACCCTTTCCGTTACACCCTGTATAAGTATCTCTGACGTTTTACTGCCTACTTACAATAACAAAAAAAACATGAAGTTCATTCAATAATCGTTAATCATCTTAAAACTTCACAGAAAACTAGGTTATAAGGTTACAGTACTTGTAGGATGAAGATCATTTGCCTAGATTTTTCACAACCATATTGGGGTCGACTTCCAGTCTAACCGAATACAGCTTAATACCTGTATTTTATATGGAGCGACTGCCTATCTGACCTCCACAACACCGTTCCTGCAATGGGCAACACGATATCCCTTGGTTAACTTCTGACTCCCTGTATAGGCTGTCAAAGATCTACAAATGACAGTCAACCGCTTAACGTGCTTTCCGAGACACGGAGGAAACTCTGCATGTTATGACCAAATCAAATCAAATCAAATCATTTATTGCATCCATAATGTACATGATATGATGGTCACCCATCCACGAACCGACCTCGTTAAGCACTGCTTAACTACGAAAATCATTATGTTATATCCTGTCATAACCTAATATTATATTTTAATCTCCGTATACTATTTATTTATCTCGTCATCGCTTCCATGGGGGTGTAACCAGACTTCAACCCCGGACGCCGTAACTCCGGAACTGTCGGCCGATAAGCATCAGTCTCTACGAATAGAGTCGACAGATAACCACTCTAGCCGGTAGAGTCCGGTTTAGGTCGCGTACCATATTGTGAGATACTGCTTGACCTCCTTACCCGGATGAGGATCGGGGTATAAGAGGAAGCGAGGCCGTCGACAATCGTTTATAAGGAACGAAATCTGTGGAAGGAAGATGGTTGGGTTAAATGCAGCGCCGTCACGCCGTGCAATACTGTGTTTTTAAAGCAAAGTTATACAATATGCCATCATTCGTTTAATTTTCTAGTGTATTTTAGGCATAAAATCCATACTTATGGCTACTTGCCATGATCGTAGAAATGGTAAGAGAAAAGCAAAAGATGGCAGGAGACTGGATAAGCACTGGATAGTAATGGATGCATAAGCTGCAGATTATAGATTGATAGATTTGTTTTAAATTATGCTATAATAATTGGGTTGCAATAATTACGATGTGAATACTCTCTCCTTATACTTAAAAATAGTTTTGTGGATTCGATAAAAAAAATCGTCGGTACACTATCAAATTTTGTAAAATTGACGAAGTTTGAACTCTGATCCAAAACTGCAGATAGGATTTAACCACAAACGTTGTAGGTAAGATCTTGAGGTCATTACTCTCAAAATAAATAGGATAAAATAAAACGCTAGCGCCCGTACCAGATACCACACAAATGCATCTTCAACGAGCCGAGACTTTGCCCCCAGGACATTACTAGAGGGAGACAGCGACAAACACAACAAAACATCGATACTAGAGCTTCACACAATCGTAAACTAAAGGAAAACACAATAAGTAGCGGTGAAAGCGATGATTTATTACACATAAGAGTATCACGCGAGTCCATTGTCCACGCCACGACCTCCGGGCTGGCGATATCACGAACAATGCTCCGATAAATGTAGAAAAAACTGTCCACGGAACACCCCCAGCGCCAACAAACCTGCGCGCACGCACATATATTAATCCGTGCGTTTTTTCACGCGTATCAGTAGCGCTCCGCCCTCCGCAGTGACCGCACGCATGCGGCTCGATCTCCTCCACTATTTCAATTGCCTCCGACGCAGAAATTTACCGCGATGGGTAAATTAATAAGTGTGATCGTGTTTGTTCTAGTCAGTAACTTTTTAAGTTTAGAAGGGGAGTTGTTGGGTAGTTGTGCGAATTGCGCGAATGGGGACTTGAGTGTGACGGAGCTGACTCAGGCGCGGATCGAGTTCGTGAAGCAGCAGATCCTTAAGAAGCTGCGGCTGAGCAAGAAGCCGGCGGTGGCGCTGCCGGTGAACAGCCTGCCTATGCCAGTGGCGCAGGGACAGACCCTCAGCGAGGGCACCAGCAAGCCACCGGAGTTTGACGACTATTACGGCAGAACTGAACAGAAGATTATTTTTCCCGTTGAAGGTAAGCTTTCAAACCGTTTTCAGTATGTTTCGAAAGGAACGTTAAACACCAGTTTTGACACCTCTAAAATATCTTATCAATAGTATAACTAGAGCTACTTTCCACCTACTTCAGTTGTCAGTACGGACTTTTTTTATACACTGAGCGATTTTAATATTTGGGAAACCTATAGATTTCCTATATTTAGACTTATTGCAAACATGTTTATTAAGCATTAAGCGAAAAAAATATGATTGGAAAAAAAAAATCCATTCAAGAAATACTCAGTGTTATTTATTTGTTGCCATACCTTTTTTACGGATGGGAAATCATCAAATGACTCCCGCTCTGGGCGGAGCGGAATGGGAGTGTCAGACTTGTACTGACTTAAGTCCATCCATGTTCCTTCTTAGCCCTTTGTGTTCCAGTGCCATGGTATTTCTTTCAAACAGTCCCGCAGCATTTGTTGCATACCTTAGATTAAAATGTTTGCATTATACTTTAAATTGGATTGTATTAAGTCTGAGGCGGTATTTAGTCAAAATGCATAAAATTCAACCTGGTCGTAGTTAGACCAAGAAAGCTTTTCACCACCGTATCTACGCTTTACTCTTAAGTGGAGAAGATTCAGGTCGTTCCCACATCCCGCAAAATTTGCCATATAGATAATCTTCGTTGAATATGAACAAGTCACTAACTAGAATGTAGAGTAATTCCATCTCACTTAATACTGTCGTTACTTTCTGTAATCTTTACACCGCCACTGAACTAATTAACTCTATAACTAATTAAGTCATTTTAATAACCACAGAAAAAGATGATGTAACTATCGCATACATTTACCTAGCATAGCAGGTTAACTGTAAGGGGCCAGGAATTGAACTTTGTACTCAGCGCAGCACGGCATGGCAGCATGTTAGTATGTTAAGGTCGCCTATTTTAGGTTTTGTTAACTTTGCTTAAAATGGAATGTGGTGCCACAGAAAATAAAGCAGGTGTGGCACAAATTAACAGGTTTTTTTAAATTAAAAAGCCAAAGTTGTGTTATTTATTTTAATGAGATTAGTTTTCGGTCTGCCAAGTGTGATGGGGATTTGTATTGCAAAGTATTGGGCTACTAAGACATCATCCTCCGCATCACACGACCCACTTGTCATCACCGTAACATAACACAAGTATAACGTTAAAACACAAATAAAATATCACTAACAATCAAATTGTTTATGTTATTTGTATTTTCACAATATTATCAATAGTCAGTGCTGTCCCCCCGCAGAGGGTCAGAAAAAACATTCACAGACACGCTTTGTCCGCATTTTTTATTCATTTCGACCATTTTTTTTTTTATAAATAACATGTTACCCAGTACTAACTGTATTCTGGAGGTCTTATAGGCAGTCATTCCATGTAAAACACTGGTATTCAGCTGCATCCGTTTATACTGGAAGCCGACCACAACCGTTAGGAAAAAGCAGATGATAAATATGTTAAAATAGGTAATTTCGTTTTAAGACCAATGGTATGGTAATTAGGTATATACAGCTATTTAAAAATTCAATTAATAAACCGCTATCTGTTTTGCTAACGCCAATTTTTAAGTTGAAGGACCTATTTAGTTGCCACCTAAGGTTTCATAAACTGACCTATACGACTACTTTTGCTCTCGTTTAGGGGTTTTCCCAATCAATTCCTTCGTCAGCAGCCCGAAGATTATATGATTTGCCTCCGGTGGATGGCAATAAGCTCGCCCTGGGATTTGTAGATGTTTGCCAGTCTTCACGGGTAGTCAGCAGCCGAAAGTCTCACAAACAGTCTTATCAAGAGGTATCGTATGGCCCAGTTACTGGGTTGTGGCGGTCAGATAGGCAGTTGCTAAATTAAGAATACTGGTATTCAGCTACATCCGGTTAGACTGGAAGCCGACGCTTAAATCATTGAGAAAAGGGGAAGCAGATTAATCATCACCCCCTCTCCTCACCCTGGTCATATGTGGATGTACTATAAAAGACTCCTTTCAAACCGTTGGAATAAAAATAAGCGTGATCTTATGTCATCAGCATCATCATCAGCCTATAATGTTCCCACTGCTGGGACACAGGCCTCCTCTCTATGAGAGGGCTGTAATATACCACGCGTGCCCAGTGCAGGTTGGTAGATGTCACATGTCTTCGAATTTTTAGTTCTAGGACATGCCGGTTTCCTCACGATGCTTTCCTTCACCGTTTTGAGAGTAGCGGTGATGAAATAAATTGTACACAAAGTAATGCGCCTGCCTGGGTTTGAACCCCCGGCTTATTGCTCGTAAGTCGGGGCTGCCACCAATGGGCCACCGCTGCTCTCCGTGATCTTAATGTATGTTATATGTAATCTCCTTTGGTTGAAGCTGTAACTTTATTCCTACTGACGCGACTGTTTCGTATGACTCACTGATATTATTAAACAAATTCTAATAATATATTTCACGCACGGGTTATAAATAGAACAATAGTGTCGATATGGTAATTAAAACAATTAGTTAATCTGTAATGACGTACGCAAATGATTTAATATCTGTCGAGACGTCACATGCAGCAGCTACGTCAGACATTCAGACAGGCATATTTCACGCCTCCATTCATGATAAACTATTCTAAATAATAACTACAATTAAAACACATAACATAACATCACGCCTGTAACCCAGAGGGGATAGACAGAAGTGTACTATTACAACCACATTTCGCCAGTTATGTTTAATTATAATTATGTTAACGGAACATATGGCTAATTTCAAACTATGAGAAAACTCACTTGACTTCTGGTATCTGAAAGTCTCTAAAGACCTCATTTATTTAGTAATTGAAAATGCTTTTGCTTCTGTTTCCGTCGTTGGCGAATATAAAATGGGAAAGTTGCATCACAAGCTCGTCTTTAGTAGAAAATTTTCAGTCTCAAATGTATACTGAATGTGATTTGAATAATCTTTATCTGCGTGAAATGAGGTACACTGAGGTGTTATTAGAATTACAGTTTATTTGTAAAGTTTATCATGTATCCCTTCAGTTTACATGACATTTTTAGATAATTTATATGTATTCAGGGCATATTAAGCCAAACAAAACATTTGCAAACATTCATCTACTTTAGCTATTGAAGGTACTTTTGAATATCAAACTTTACAAGGAAATACAATTGATTAACCATTATCTTCATCGCCTTTTCCCAACATGTTATGTTATGGCCGGCTTCCAGTCTCCGGATGCAGCTGAGTAACTACTATTTTACATGGAGCGACTGCCTATCTGAACTCCACAACCCAGTTGGTACTGGGTGATACGACACCCTTTCATAAAACTGGTAGTCAGACTTTAGGGCCACATTTTGGCCACCTGTAACGATTGTCAAAGATCTACAAATGACAGAAGGGAATACAATTGATTCTAGTTGCCTTATTGCTCATAGAATATCCTTTTGCCTATGCCCTTTAGTTTTCTCTAACCATGATTATATTATGGTTATTAAAGGTTGACTGGTAGAGAACGCCTTGTGGGATTAGTCCGCCTATGTACCACTATTGTACATGAAGTTTAAATAAATAAAAAGTATATATTTGATGGGTATTAGAGTTGGGGCCAACACCAAAGAAACGATGGATGGACTGTGTGAAGGAAGATAATGGCAAGAAAGGAGATGTATGATAACGTGACGAGTAATATCGAAGTATGGAAGGAGAAGACATGCTGCGCCGGCTTTAAATAAACTGGGATAAGCAGGAGAATAATGTTTTTGTTTGTCTATTTTAAAGATATACAAAAAATGGAAGTCACGTTATCTGCAATCAGCATGAATAAACAGAATAATGACTAAAGGAGGTGTTATGCCTACACGGGAAACAAAACATGTGAATATAATAATTATCTTGAAAGATAAACCTCGATCCTGACCCATATATCGGCGATACATACAAATATTTACTACTTTGTAGTAAAAGAAGTAGATTGTTGGTATTTTGTTTTGTGATTATTCAATGAGATTTAAGACGCAGTATACGTATAAGTACAATGAAATAACTAAGATAAACGTTGTTTGATAAATGATTGCTGATTTTACTCAGCTTGTTTTTGCATTAAAGCCATGGGTTCGAACCTAGGCAGGCGCAATACTTTGTCTAATTTATTTCATCACCGCTGCATACATCGTGAGGAAACCGGTCCTAGAACTAAAAATTTGAAGACATGTCACATCTACCAAACCGCAATGGGCCCGCGTGGTGGATTACAGCACACTCCCTCTCATAGAGAGGAGGCCTGTGTCCCAGCAGTGGGAACATTATAAGAATAACATCATAACATGATGCCTGTTATCCCCGAAGGGTTAGGCAGCGATGTATCTAATAGTACACCCACGTCACCAACATTTATCCTCCCATACTTAAGTACTAACGCTGTAACATTCAAATATTGTAAATCCAAATGATTTTAAAAGAGTAACCATGAAGTTTCTTACCGGTTCTTCTCCATAGGAAACGACCAACCCGTGCACCTTTTGTCGACGTTTTATAAGCGCCCATGTAGGCCTATGTAAAATAAAATATTTTGATTTTTAGCCAGTTATGTTTGAAGTCCCATGTAAAAGGGGGCGAACCTATTGCCATCAACCGGGAACTGATCAAAACTCCGTGGCTGCTACTGAGAAATTCCTGGGGGAAAAGTCAAATAACAATTTGCCCGGCCCGGGAATCCTTATTGGGTTTTTAGCTAGGATCTCTTACTCGGCTGTCGTGATTGCAACCAGCAGACCAACGAAGCTGTCATAATATCTAGAATTAGAGTTTCATAATTGCCCGTGTACTATGACCAGAAGTAATTATCCGCATGTGGCTTCCTACTTTCTTGATAAGATACGCGCTCCGAGAGAAAATAGATAATATTAATGATGGCGCTAGATTGTATAGCATTGTATAACGGGCTGGTTTTTGCCACTCCACGTCTAAAGCGCGTATTTTGCGTATGGGTGGGAACATTATTCGATCCATCCTTGTTCCCCGAGAAAGGCCAGCAGCTCCTTTGGTGTTGCTGACAATCTCGCGAAGAGTACCTGGGCTACCGAGGTACTTTGCCCTGCATGATGCAACGTCTGGGCTGTGTAGAAGCACGTGGGCTGCTGTCTCGTCTTCCTCCATGCACACAGTGGGCTATCTGTGACTCCTAGGATGAAGAGGTGTTTATTAAAAGAGCTATGTCCAGTGATGGCGGCTGTGACTGTGCGGAGCTGTAATTTGGTCAGCCGAAGCGCCCGTTTAGTGAAGCGGCCGTCTGTAGTAGGAAGTGCTTTCTTGGCCTGTCTACACTCACCATGGTCTAGCCACAGTTTGTGGTCTCGTTGCCTGGTGTGTTTCCTTACCACAGTTCGTAGATACCCGAAGGGGAGTGGCACGATGGGTTCTGGTCCCACTGCCGTCGATCCCCTTCTAGTGAGTTCATCCGCTGCATCGTTGCCCCGGAAATATGGCGCTAGGTTACAAAATGATAGTTATTTACATCAATAGCACAACTTACAATTGTACTATGTTTAACGACAAGAAATACATCAATAAAGTTCTTATGACAAGGCTTGTTAAAAATTACGAAGTTCGTTTACATCCCCTATTAATCTATTTTGGCGATGATTTTCAAAAATTCATACGGGTTTTTCACTTTCATTATTTATAAGTGTGTGTAAGTATGTGCAAGTGTCAGCGAATTTAAGATTTTTATTATGCAGAACAAATAATTTCATAATTTGAAGTACAAGGTATTGGGATTGGAATCATATAGTTCAGAAATATAAAAATATTACTACTAAACTAAACTGTCATTCTTTAAAAAGACAGAAAGTACTTGCTCTCAACTACTATTTGATAAAAGAAAAAGTCATTTCATTTTGTAAATAATTCGTACACGTACACATTCAGATAGCAGTCAGTATTTGTAAAAACTGGCATATGTTGCTCTAAATTATCTCTTAAAGCTCAGTATTTTTCCACTAATTAAAACAAAATAGTGACACGGAACTAAATTTTAATTAATTATATCTTAGTAGAACGGGGGAGGTAATAAAAAACTGACCCCTGAGCTGTGGTAATTAAACTAATTTAATTTGAGAGATATCTCAAGTCGTGTAGCACTTGATAAACCCTACAATTGAGAGGCCATTCATCGGTCCGGTATTATAATTAGATCTTTAGTTTTGAGGCGTAAAAACGATTATAATTGTATCTAGTAAAATCATCATCATCATTCATAATTTCAGCCCAAAAGACGTCCACTGCTGGACATAGCCCCCCCCAAGTGTCGCCACATTGACATTTGGGGGGTTTTGCCATAATCGCCACGCTTGGCAGGCGAGTTGGCGATTGCAGTACGGTTGTCACAAAAGCACAGAGAACGCTGCTGCCCATTCTCTGGCAAGTCCCTTAGTCGCCTCTTACGACACCCACGGGAAGTAAGGAGATGGTGCTATTATTTACGTCCGACACCATACAGAGCCCAAATACCCACTCAAAATGTTAATAAACTGTAAATCTCGGACTTCGTCTACGAAAAATAAAACAATTACAAACGATTTTCGAAAAATGCTAAAATCGCTAATAGAGGAGCTCGTGGCTAAATAATAACAGCCGTTCGGGTCGATCTTTAGGTTACGCTGCTCTTGCCTGGGGTGACCCCGTGAATGGATGACCACCGATTACATACCGAGTTTCCTCCGTGCCCCGGACAGCACATTAGCCGTCCCGACTGTTATTTGTAGATCTTTGAGAGTCGTTACGGGTAGTCATTGGATATCGTATTACCCAGTACTAACTGGGTTGTGGAAGTCAGATAGGCAGTCGCTTCATGTAAAATACTGGCATTCAGCTGCATCCGGTAAGACTGGCTTGAAGCTGACCCCAACATAGTTACGGCTAGGCAGATGATGATGTCGCAAAATTTATTTTTCGTAGACATTGTTCGTAGCACTCGTAGACCGTAGTCGGAATTCTCGTAGCAGCCGTAGCAAGCTACTGTGGTTATGTAGTAACACAGTTTAGGTATTTTTGTTTCATAAAAACTCAATCTATTGTTAAAAGGCAATCTCTTACATTTATACCTATACAGTAAGCGCTTTTAAACAATAGATTGAGTTTAGTCTAGTTATCTAGTTGACGAATTTAATTAAAGAAGTTATATACATATTTTTTGTGTGTATTTACTACACAATGAATAAAACTGGCATTTAAAATTTATAAATCAGTAGTTTATATTACCTCCCAAGGAAAGGGAAGTATTACAATCGAAACTATTTCTGCTGCTATGTAGAGGTGCAATATTGTGTTTTACATAGGTATGTGGCTAAGTTGCTACCCACTGTGTTTCTTAATTACAATGTATGTAATGTATTAATTGAAATTGTATTACTACGCCACAAACTAGGAGTAATCTCAATACACCCCTTTATCTATTAAGCACCTATTCTTTAAGAAGTAGTCGATGATCACGCGCCCCACGGGTGTCTCGCGATAACCGTGACCTCTTGGGTGTAACCGGCTCGCTTATGTACTGTACTTACATACAATATAATATACATAGGTATTAGATACAAGAACAATAATAGGAATATTCTATGTGGTGTCGGATGTAAAGAATAGCACCATCCCATATCTTCCCGTGGGTGTCGTAAGAGGCGACTAAGGGACTTTCCAGAGAATGGGCAGCAGCGTTCTGTGCTTTTGTAACAACAGCACTGCGATCGCCAACCCGCCTGCCAAGCGTGGCGATTATGGCAAAACCCCCCCTTCTTCGGGGAGGCCTATGTTCAGCAGTGGACGTCTTTCGGGCTGAAATGATGATGAATGATGAGATACAAGAACTACGGTAATCGAAAAAAATATCAATTTTGCGGAGTGAATGAGTAGAGATCATTACCGATTAAGGAAAATCCGCTATTGGTATGTTCGTAAAACTATGATTTCTGTACTAACTACTACAACTTTTTGGTTTGCTAACCATCCAAGAACTAAAAAGAAAATATTTGGGGAACTCTTCACCAATTTATGGCTTCTTAAAATAGCTAGAATGTTTCGTCAAAAGAGAAAATTTCCCCTACCTTATGGTACGTCACTTGGAAGACAGATCGCTAAGGTAGATTGTCGGGTACACGCTGTTAAAATATGCATAATAAAGCCAACTACGCATTCCATACAACAAACTAAGAAACTCTAAGCAAAAAGATTTCTAAGTTTGCCATGAAAACTGCTGAAAAACATTATCATCATCATTTCAGCCGAAAGACGTCCACTGCTGGACATAGGCCTCCCCCAAGTTTCGCCGCATTGATATAACATGGGGGGTTTTGCCAAAATCGCCACGCATTATAAAAACATTATACTTTCAGGTAACTACTGTAAATTATAGGTGTGCAAAGGGTATTTAAAGTTATTTTAAAAACATTATTGTATCTGTCACGTGATTCATAAAAAATAGTGGTCTGATCATTCCATTTTTACTAATGTCTTAATCAGCATGGGAACATTTATTAATTATTATCTATATGGTACAAAGTTAAAGTTAACAACTGCGCATTTTTGTTTATTTATTACTGAGAACGTTTTCAAGCCAATTAAGTTGATTAAAGAGACAACTGTATTTATTATAATAATTAATACGATTATACCTAACTTGCATAGTTGGTGGAACTGTTTTTGTGATCGCAAATAAGTTAAATATAGACCATCATCATCATCATTCTGTTGATCTTATCCCAATTTATTTGGGGTCGGTGCAGCATAAGAAAGAAAGAAAGAAAACATATTTATTTGGCACATGCCACAAAATCACACAATAAAAAATAAAAAAACTTAAAACTAAAACTGAAAATGATAATATTGTGTGTCTCACGGCTGCATGCGGCTGCGGCAGCATGTCTTATGAATCATATTTTAATCAACATTAAACCGGACACTGCTGTGCAATTCCACAAAACATAAGAAAATTTGGATCTCGCGGGCCATCTTTGCTATTCCAGCTTAAACTGGTAAAATAAGGACAAAGTTAATAACCTTATCAAAACTAAGGTTTAAAATAACCAAGGTTTAAATTATTGCTATTAATTTTGAAACATAATCATACATACGAGCTTCTTAAAAATAACTCAATATTTTACATACCTTATTTATATTACTAGATACCAATTAATATTGTTTACCCCGTGAAGAAAAAAATCTTATTGATAAACAATTACTTCCAAGTAAATACATTAATTATCTTAATTAAATATAGGTACTTTAATTTGCCTACTGCGTTTCTTGAACGAGATCAATATTTACTAAGAATTTTTATCTTGTAACGAAAATTCTGTGTTTTGTCAACAAGGAAGTTTAAAGATCATCATGTTTATTAGGTTTCTGTCACTTGTGATACGTTCTAGGTACCTACTTACAGAAACTACCTAATTAAAAAACCGGCCAAGTGCGAGTCTTACTCGCACACAGGGTTCCATAGCTCCAAACAATATAATAACAATATTTTGAACTGTCATTCATTAGTTAGTAGTATTAGTTAGTAAACTTCCACACAACCGCAAAACTAAATTTGTTTTTCATAGTATGTTTATGAAAAACAAAGTTACTGCTGCAGTTTGATGAAAAAGTCCCATATCTCAAAAACTAAACATCATATCTTATTAAAACCAATTTTCTTTGATAGTTTTTTTTACGTTCTACAAAAAAAAATATCAGCTGTCCCATACATTTGGGTCAAATAGGTATTGAAATTTTGTGTGGGGCAGCAGATACTTTTTTCGCTATTACGATGTTTGTCCGATAGAGAAACATGTTCAGTTTGATGGTCTGTAGCACACCCTTAAGTATGTATTTATACCCTTTGCGTTTCACCGTGTATCTGGATTCATGTGACAAAGCAAACGACTTTGTCACGTCCTAAATCGGATCTAACAAAACAGCTCTGTAGTTTGGCAGTAGTGAATCCCTAATATATCCCTATTATTATTCTATATTTTTTAATATTATGTATTATTTAGTACTTATAGTGAAAAATATGGCATTTTAAGATACAATGGGGTTGTTGTATCCTTGTGGATAAAAAAAATAAAGAAGAAGAAAAAATAGTGGCAGAGTCGTTCCAAAAGCGCTAGTTTTTCTGTTTGAAAATGTGAATCGTAGAAATGTGAAAATGTGAAGTGAAATCGGCTTTTATATTTTGCAGCCAGGTCATCCGTCTTTCCTTTATTGTTACTTTTGATTTTATAGTACTACAAGTAGAATCGCAGAACACGTAAACTAGCAAACGATTATGCATTGTACAAGAATGTACGTAAGAGAAATTCCTATCCAATGTGTTATAACCAGGCAAGTAATTACACAGTTCATAATATTATGTCTGTACATGAATCATGGATGCTACAAGCAAGGCATGCACTTGGTGTTATTAAAATAATAGGTGTGCAACTTATGCAGCAACAAGAGAAGGTGTATTTAACTTAAGTATGGGATTCAGTATCTCATTTGACTAAACCTGAACTAGCAACAAGAGCTGACTCGTAGTAGTTTTGCAATTTGTAGTTACTTTGTAGTTAGATGCACGCATAACTGCGTGCGTTATGTTGGTTCAATAGCTTTTTAAATTATAGGTGCTTCCTTTACTGTCCTTCTTTCCCTTTCCGTTACTGGAGTCATAGTATCTTTGATTGAAGACATACTATGTATATTGTAAACTCATTTTAGTCTAGCGAAAATAAAACGAAAAGCCTAAGCCATTAAGATCTTAGAAGAACACACACCTACATAAACTCATGCATTTTTGCCACGGAGTTAGGCAGAACCCGCAGACCGCCACATTCTACTATCTTTACATTCTCATTTTGCCTCGTCCATGTTCATACATCTAGTCATACACGCAAGCTGGTTGCGAGAAGAAGAATCGTCTATTTAATTAATTAACCAACTGACAGACAACACTGTACCTAAAATGCTAGTTCTAGAACCGATCAGTAAGGAAGGACCTATTACTGAAAATTCATTCCTTAAATGGTAGAATGGTACAAAGATTGTTTACCTGGAAACCAGGCACAAGCTTTGCCAAATGTATAAATGACAGCAATCCTTTACGTTTACTACTCAGATAAAACAAACACTCAAGGCAACAAACTGTTTACAACCGTGTTCATAAGTCATACAAACAGGTACTTGTCTTTGACCTCTCTGTGACTCTCATCCGTATAGATTACAAAAATAGTAGCCATTTCAGTAAAGTCATCCTTATCTGTACCTTCTTACCGGATGCGGACAATATCTTAAGATACATGGTCATGTCTTGCTGCGTGTGGACTTTGGAATTCCCGATGAAAGTGATGATTTATTATTGCTATCTATATCATCACTTTTCATCTTAATTATGAAGAGGATATAAATACTGTTAATTGTTGGTGTGCATTTTATAATTGTATCTTTTGATGTGATTGATTTACTTATTACATTGTGAAATACTCTGAGACTACCATTCTCGTTACACAATCCACTAATATACAATACACAAGCCTGAGTTGCCACTGCTGGGCAAAGCCCTCCCTCCTACCACCATCAGCCTCCCTCTCAGAGCTGCTCAGGACTAATTTTAGATCCTTAATCAACTAACAGGGCGTTTTGATCATTATTGTAAAAAAAAAAATAGTATGTCAATAAAGAGTTACAATCAATTGTGCTCTTCAAATAAAATACTTTCCTACATTGTAACAAGCAATATCTGCAGTTAAAGTATCATTTGTATGATGAATGATCATATTCACTCTTACAATCTTAATGTTAACTTTTTTCCCCAAACTACAATACTTCTACAAAACTTCAGATTATTATTTCAGCTGTTCCCAGTCACGTAAATCTTATCAATATAAACAAAATTCCGGGCAAAGCCAATGATTGATTTAATCACAAATATGTGACCATTTATCTGAAATACAATAACTTAATAAAGAAATGATTTAATAATATTTTTCTAGTGAATTATTAAAAGAAGTGTCGTGGTTAAAACGATTATATACCTACACATGTTGTCTTGTTATCGCTTGGAGTGCCCCAAGGGTCGCTCCTTGGTCCAATTAACATAGGTCATGCAGACCGTGTATTTTATGTACCTATCGTGTGGTTGAGATAATAATTTACTTTAGATTTGTTCAACAGGTAATTTAAGTATTGATTTGCAAAGAATTTTCAGTTTGTAAAGTACTCTGATGTTTCAGATATTACGAACAATGAAATACGAGAATCAGTAGTAGTTTAATCTTTAAATTGATTACCTAATGTTGAAAACCTAATTGGTTGTTAATATTTGTAATTGAACATTCAGATACGGTGGTAATTATTCTCTAATCTACTGCACGTGTAATTTAAATTGTTAAATAACATCAGATGCTGATATTAGCAATTTGATTTTACGCTAATTATTCGTCTGATTCAACTTTCTATTCAGTTGATTAAATCTCAGTTTTGTTCTTATACAAATCTTATCTTGACAAATTACTATGTTTGAATCGCAATTTCAATATCTCAAACACATTTGGGGCCTTTGTTTTAACTCTTTTATGCTTCATCTTACTTTAAATGGTATTCTGTAATATTATTGACACCTTTAATTTAACACACATCTGACATTGTCATGGTATTTGTCAATGTGAGGATCGACTTCTAGTCTAGCTTAATACCAGTCTTTCTTAAGCAGGGACTGTCAGGCCCGAAGGCACCTAAGAAGCAGATTCCTGCTGGCTTCCCTTCGGGAACAAGGCACTCTACGTAGTGTCTACTGTAGTCAAAAAGTATATTATATACAAATCTGTGGGGTGGGTATCACACTCACAGTACAGCTGGCCTACCGTGACGTCTTAAAACATTATTGTTTTACTCCTTTTCCAGTGTGGGAAAGAGATGGCGCTAGACATCCTATATAGCTCCGTCTCTTCCCACACTGGAATAAGAGTAAAACAATACTGCTTTAAGACGTCATGGTAGGCCATCAGCGTCCGTACCATGACGTCTTAAAACATTATTGTTCCATTCCTATTCCAGAGTGAAAAAGAGACGGAGCTATACAGGTCGTCTAGCTCTATTTCTTTCTCATTCTGGAATAGGAATGGAACAATAATGTTTTAAGCGTCATGGTACGGACACAGGTCTATGTTAGTTCCAAAATTCTGGGTAACGCGATACCTTGCACCTACATGAACCCATGAGACCGATTTAGTAGTGGCGAAGGGCGAACGTTTTGAAGGGGGACTATCTTACGTACTTACCTACATAATTTGGATATATAAAAATTTCTATGGATAAATGTATTTTGATTTCGGTTCTGTCAAGTTAAAAACTTGCAACAATATGTAGTAAATAATGTTCCATCCCTCTCTAGTATGGTGTTCCTCTGTTACTCTAGCCTAACCAGATCCTCTCTTCTTTCCAGGTGAATGCCTAACGTCTGGCAGGTATCCGTTCAAGTGCCTGCAGTTCGAGCTACCACCTGATGTGGAGCCCGAAGAAGTCAATGTGGTGGAGTTATGGTTCTATAAGGTATGTACTGCAATCTTTATAAATACCTCTAGTAAGTCTATAGCCACCTATTTTAGGGTCAGCTTTCAGTCTGACCTTGCTGAACTTAGTTACGGGGTAAAAATATACTTTTTGATTTATTAACTTTTAGAAGTGTCTGAATGACGATCGTCCAGATAAATAAAGGGTGTAAGGGTGTGCAGGGTGTTAACGACGCCGAGAGGCACTTGTTCTCCCCATCTTTGCGATATTTTTTTTGTTCTGGTGACTGGACTGGAGACACACCTGGGAAACTTCTAGTTACAGAGATATTGGAGGTCAAAGTTACAACTATTTTACAAGTTTTTTTTTAAAAAGAAGAATTTTGATGTTATAATTTTACCTAAAAATAGTGCGTGCAGTCCCTCCGCGCGGAAGAAGTGAAACTTCGTAATGTGGAAATGAGTGCTTTCATACCCCCTCCATGGTAGCGTTAACGCAACCTTGATCATCCATCCACATACTGACCTCGGCTATCGTCGCTTAACCTTGATCACCCATACACATACTGACCTCGGCTGCCGTTGCTTAACCTTGATCACCCATCCACATACTGACCTCGGCTACCGTTGCTTTACGTTGCTGACCCATGCACATACTGACCTGGGCAACCGTCGCTTAACCTTGATCACCCATCCACAAAATATAATTTAGGCTATAGCACAAAGAGAACCACGCTCGCGCTGGCCTGTAACAGGTATACTACGCGCATGCGGTCGAGTGCATTCACTCTGGGTCTGTCTCTTTTTATTCCCCCTCCATGGTAGCGTTAAGCGTTTAACGTGACCTTGTTGGAAGTCGCATAAGAAGTTTAACTTCAAAAATCACTTCCCGAACTGTTAAATGCTTCCATGCATCCATTTTTCACCGTACTTTTATATGCATCCATCAGCACAATGTTTTGAATGCGTTCTATTGAGTTCTACCTTAAAACGTGTTTTTTCACCCGGTATTATCCACATGTTATTGTTACTTACCTGCTCGAAGTTAAGGCAAATATACTCTACTTATTCCAATTTCTGATAATAAGGTCAGAACCACTCCTCGACATATAAAAACAATTTGTTACCGATGATGTCTAACCGATTCACTCCCTTTTCCAGGAACGCGATCCGCTAGACGAATACAACCAAACGTTTGTGATATCAGAAGCGGCTCACTGGGATAGTCAGCAGCAGTTCAAGAAGACCAAGCCTATTGCCATCAAGGAGACGGATATTGGGGAGGGCTGGGTCCGGGTTGAGCTTGCGTGGGCAGTCAGGGTGTGGCTGGAGGGACGGGAGAGGCTGCATACGTTGCACGTGGCGTGTAGGACTTGCCAGGTAAGAATCTTACTTTTTCCTTTTAGTTATTGTCTTACTGGCTGCCTCGTTGGTTTAGTGGTCACAAGCGCGACTGCTGAGCGTGAGGTCTTGGGTTCGATTCCCGGGTGAGGTAAAGTTTTATTGGGATCTTCTATCAGGAATTTCTCAGTAACAGCCGCGGAGTCTGGATTTGAGCCCGGTTGATACATGGGACTTAAACATAACCGGCGAAATATGAGTGTAGGTACTGTTAGGTACACCTCCCCCTAACTCTTCTGGAATTTCGGGCTTGATGTTAAGATGTTACTTAATAGATACTTTATCAAACGCGTAACTAGTAAAGCCAAGTTAAATATAAGGTAACCTTTTGATAACGATATTAGAATGTCGAAGTTTAGTGAAAATTGGGCTTTGTAGATTGTCGTCTGTCCCTTATATGTATACATATGTAGGTTTATACAGGTACCTATTTGAAAGTCTTTTTGTAAATCTCAATCTAACAATAACTCCTGATTACCTACTATAGCTATAAGTTTGAAACACAAACAAAATCTTACTGAAAATATTTTGTCTTCCAGCTACGCCGCGCGCCTCTTTCCTTCCATGAAAAACACCGGCCATTCTTAGTCCTCTACACGAAGTACGCAGGCAAGCGCCGCCGGGGCAGAGCTCTAGAGTGCGGAGACACCACCAGCGAGTGCTGCAGGGAACCCCTGTACGTCAGCTTCAAAGACCTGGGCTGGGATGACTGGATCATCAAGCCTGACGGTTACCATGCCTACTTCTGCAAGGGCTCTTGTGCGCCCATATCTGCGTTGACGAATACGGATAGCTACCATCACAACTTTATTAGAGTGAGTTTTATTTTGGTAGAATTTTATTTAATGTAATGATGTTGTGATGCATGGAGCATCTCTTTTATTACTCAAATGATTTGAAACATTCTTCATAAATATGAAGGAATAAGACAAAATATTCGCTAATATCTAGTGACACTTGTATTCAAAGAAAGTGTATTTTCTTATAGACTGGTTTCTAACAATTCTTTCTTCTTTACAGAAATACTTCTACACGGTATCAGAAAGAAAGGCAGAGTTCAAGCCTTGCTGTGCTCCGACTACGTTCAGCTCTCTACAGCTACTCTACATGGACTCTACGAATACGGTGACGCAGAAGACGTTACCAAACATGGTGGTAGAGTCCTGTGGGTGTATGTGAGAGGTAGAGACACTAGCTAGACGCGCTAGCATGTGAAAGGACTAAATAAAGATAGTGGTATATGAAATCAGCTTCGTGGAAGCACGTGAAGTATAAATACAGTTGAAACCATTATGGTTCTGTTTAACGTTGACTTTCGATACTCTAAAGCACTGTTTTCAATGGAGATCAGAACCCAACTTTGAGTAGTAGCGCATTCAAGGCAAAAAATAACTTCAGCTGACTATAACTTCAAACTTAATTACATAATTGGATTTGAACTAAAAACAGTGACGTTTTGTCAAAATGAATATGGATGCGCTGGGGCCTACTATTGGACCATTTCTGTTCGATCGTGATGATAAGACATGAATTAGATAAAATGTTGTGTAGTCTTTTTATATTATGACAGTAATTATTTGTGTGTAAGTGTGTGTGTCTGTAAAAAGTTGAGCATTTTTGTGTTGTGGTCTTTATAAGCAAAATGTGATATCGTATAAATGTTAGTGATTAAATATAATAGTTAGTTACAATATTTTTTGATTAGATATAAATGTTAGTGAAGGAGATAGTGCCGAAAGGAGTAAGAATAGTATAAAAGAATATAGGTTTTTTATTGAGGCAGATAACTAAAAAGAAATTACTGGTTTTAATATTTGTTGCGACAGGTAGGTATTTGCGAAATAACGAAAGGAATGTGTTATCTACCTGAATTGATTTGAACCTTATTTAACCATATCAGTATATTTCAAATAGTTCTCTTGTTTTATATTTTACTGTCCTGTAAATGTTTTTTTTCTGCATTTCTCACACTGCCTCCTTCAGTTACGATTTAAGTAATTAACTTTGTGATTATAAGATTAATTATTATTTAACGATAACCAGTGCATTTATTTTATTTATAAATTTAATGTAACATGATATGCCATGTTTTCTTGTGTATTTGAATTTTAATATACTTACTTGTAATTTCTGCGGTGAATTGCAATTAGGCTCTTGGGTTTAAATGTCGTATATTTTTATTGAATTTTCTTAGTAAATGCTCGGGCCCTGTCAAATGTTTTGTATTTTGCTTTTCACAAGTATATTAAAGTTCGTATTATAAAATGAGATATTTACGTTAATTGTAATGTAAATGTTAAGTATGATAAATTATCAAACTTGTTTATAATATAGTTAGTATTTAGTTAAATTAAGGATATAATTCTGTAAAGATTTTGTTCCTATAGTTTAAGTTAGTAAATTCAATTTGAGGCCAAAAAAACAAATTTCACGCTTCGACAATTGTTGTTTTTGTTTTAAATTGCAATAACAGATTAGTATTTTTGGTCTAAAATGTTCACCTAAATAATATCATATACATGTATCTTACGAAGTGTTTCCAAATACATTAGCCATGTCAGGTTCGGTGAAACCGGACCGGGTCGAATGACTGACTGCGGATAACCGGACACTGTAAGATAATGTCCTCTGGTGTCCCGAATCGCGTCCGCAGTTTGTCCGTAGTTCCATACCGGTTTGACAAAACCTTTTTTTAAGCTAAAGGCACTGTCTTTATCATTGTGTAAAAAAGAGTTTTTATAAAAATGTACTTAAATATTGTCGTGTCCCAGTTATTAATGATTTCGTCACAACGGTGTCTAAGTATTATAGTTTAAGACCAAATCAGAGAAAAAATATTAATATAAATATGAAAAATAAAATAAGTTTTCCTTTTTTATCTGTCGTTTGATTCCTATCTTCTGAAGTCCTGAACCACTTATGTATTCATTGGTACAGACACTTTTATTATAATTATTTCTTCTGATAGATACCTATCTATAGAGTATCATAGGGTCTTGCCACACCAATCGATCGATCATCGATCAATGACATCGATCGCTGGTAGAATGGATTAGTCGACGTCGATCGATAGTTTCTATTAGGTAAAACTATCGATCGAATCCCTTTGTTTACTGCTGAGGATCTCCCATCTGGACCTGCTGGTCGACGCAAGGAAAACCTGTGTTGGAAATTTATAGAAGATTCTAGTCTAGAGTCCAAACGCAGTTCTGTTCCACAAAAAAATGGGTCACATAATATACTGCATGCCCTGATTTCCAAGATTCCAAGCCGCCATAAAGTTTGAATCGTTATACTTGGCAGACCGACTCTCGCAGCTAACTTCCGAGCCGCCGCGCATCATCATCATTTCAGCCGAAAGACGTCCACTGCTGGACATAGGCCTCCACCAACGCCACATTGACATAAGGGGGGTTTTGCCATAATCGTCACGCTTGGCAGGCGGGTTGGCGATCGCAGTACGGTTGTTACAAAAGCACAGAGAACGCTGCTGCCCATTCTCTGGCAAGTCCCTTAGTCGGCTCTTACGACACCCACGGGAAGATATGGGAATCAAATGAAACAATGCAATTAATTAACGACACGGAACACGTTTAATAGTTACAATAGCAACAGATCACAATAGAAATGCATCTTCAAACTACAGCCCGTCGAAAGGGCACGGTCTATAAATTATTTCTTACTTCTAACATTCATTTTCTTTTTCACATTGCAAGCCATCACTTCATCTTTTTAAAATACTTTTATAACATACTCTGTCCGGGTGAAACACTTTGGTCATTTTGGAAGTAAAATAGTTTAATAGATGATCAAATATTAAGAGCGTTTATACCCTACGGCATTTCATACAAACTTTCAAGGCGTTATTTTCCGAAATGACTGAACAGATGTTAATGAAACTTTCAACGCATAAGCAGTATACATAGTTCTAAAAAGTTACTAAAAACATTTTCGAAATGTCTTTTAAAAATGAAGATAATTGGAAATTTCTGTTTCTATAGATAATTAAAAATCGGTTTAATTTAGCTGTTACATTATTTTTCGAAAACGTTTTTTAGTAAATTTTTAGACCTATGTATACTGCTTATGCGTAGGAAGTTTCATTAAAATCTGTTCAGTCATTTCGGAAAATAACGACTTGAAAGTTTGTATGAAATGCCGTAGCGTATAAACGTTCTTAAAACTGGCGAGCAAATCATTAAACTGTGAGTCGAACAGTATCACTGTTCATTTTTAATATCGACCAGAACAGAATATAATCTTAAATCGCCTTTTAATTTATTTTTAATGACTGAAACTCTTCAACTTTAATTAACAACTTCAATTTGCACTTAAACTCTATAAGTAACCGAAAAAGCTCACCCAAACAGAAATAAAACATAAATTAAATAAAGAGGGTGACCAGACAACACTCTCGATTTCTTGTATAACATTAAATAATTATAAAAATCACAGAATTTGAGGATACAAGCATGTCCAAAAGTTATGGAGTCTACAACTAGTTTACAACTGCTAGCGATTGCTTTTGTACATACAGGGTGAATTTTTCATGTGGACTTGGATGGAAACATCCGAAACTATAAGGAGTAGCGAAAAATACTCAAAGCAAGACTCTTCGTTCCTTTAAGTATTTTTGCTGCTTTGGGCCTGATTTTGATGAAAACTAAAAAAAACAGCTAGTATATGATGACACGGCGATCAAGCTATACATTTCCAGTAAAACATGGCCTCTTTTCGTATAGATTTCCAATACAATAAGAGATTCGCTTATACAAGTTTTTTAAAGCTGGATTGGTCGCCGTCTACAATAATAAAAATGCTGCGTTTTTATGTGCGAATAATTTAAGCAAGGAGATTGAAAAGCTTATGCATGTCATAAACTTATTCGGTTCGGCTTTCATAGGCCCAGCCGGGCGCCAAATCGAATTAATCGACCTAAATTTGTGTGAAGCACGACTTATGCATTAACTTTTGTCCATTTATGTTAGGGCCCATTTATTATAAGATATTTTGAAGGTCTATGAAGCTTTGATTACAAGCCTTTGAGGCTATTTACTTTTTGGCTTTATGGCTATTTATTTATTTGATTTCAATCGTTCATGTCTCAGGTTTATAAACAAGCCTAATGGAATAATATTACAATTTGTCAGCTAACATTTTTATCATAAATAATGTCCAAAAAGAATAAATACGTAAGTACTTAATTGTTGTTTAATTGTTGTTGGGACTTTTTTCGTTAATGATGGGATGATAAAATATAAATTAAATCATCGTCACTGTGTTTTCAAAAACAATCGGTAGCAGTTGCTAATTCTACAAAATTTCTATCTTTTATCAAGTATTGCTTTTTTTCTTTATAATTTCTATTACGTTTTTTTTTTATATAATTTATAGGACGGTTGTACAAGATATGTTTGTTACAAACATTTTCTTATTTTTTATTTATGAAAAAAATTATCAGTTTTTTTAGGCATTACACTGCTTATATTACGAAAAATGATTTGGAATATTTAATAAAATATGTAACATAGCATACTATCGATACCTTCGATATTTCGTAAACTGATTTAATTATTATTTCAGCTGAAAATAAGTAACCACAAGCTTAGCTAAGCATTTCAAAAGAATATTTCATATTTGTTTCTTGTATAAAAAAAACAACAGTGAATGCCCTCATAATATTTTTACTGTATCAATTTGCCAATCGTTTTATGGCACATTTTGCTATTTCAATTTATAAATGGCACTAATACTGGTTTTGTTTTTGATGACTTATTAACATCTATAGCTTTCATATCTAAGTAGCCTCTAGTTATGAATCTTGACCTAACTTGAAGAAGATAAAATCCCCACCAGGAATGCAATAATTGTCCACAGCCAAGAAAAGGTCTTCCAGTACATATCGTCCCATGATGGTTTTACTGACTTTGGCACCTGATCTGAGATTGATATACCTTAAAATAAAATTTGACTCTAGTTCCGAGGAATTTGAAGAATAGGTATTTGAAGAAACTATTGCCGTCGCGCTGTGCCCGACCAAGCCCCCGTAAAGTGCGAAAGGGACAACTACAGCTCAGGCTGATTTTACCTACAAAAATCTTGACCAAAAGACGTTTTGTATTCCGCTGTTTTCTTCTTCAAAACTAAACTGATCTAAATAATTCTTATATCAAAATTTAGATGAAAAGTATATCTATGCTTCTATTATTTTCTTTTTAAAAACCTATCTTATTTGTCTGATAGTCGTCTGAACGTGGCGGTAAAACGGGCTTTTAGGATTTTCATAATTCTTTTAGTGATTATGTTTTGAAAAAAAAGAAAGATTTGATAGAGGCATGTAAGCATGAGGCATTAATAAGACCTAGATTTCTTGGAAAAAAAAATCATTGCTCTAGACGTATTATCAACGAAGAAAACAGCGGAATACGTTTGTACCGAGAAAGGAGAGGGCCCTTCTTAAAGGCATATTTTACTTTCGTTAATACTGCGATCATCATTTGGCTTTCTACTTAACGACAATTGTGTTAGCTTTCTGTGGAATGACCTAACCTAAACTGTGGACAACACTAGACAGAAAAATATTTTAAGTATATTATTTTCATCAAATATTAACCCAGTTAACAAAATGTTTTGCTGGACACAAATGTATAAGACTCCTAGGAGATAAAGATATTATAACATTACAATAAAAATTAATAATTATAACTTAATAGCTAAGAAACAACACTTTTGGAATGAATGGACGATCACAAGCCTTGGATTATTTTAATTTTGTAAAATGTGCAGGCGTTGCTTTGAATCAAAATAATTCTGTTCAAAGTGTGAACAGTGGTCAAAATAATACCGAAAACATTTTCACTGGCAACACTAATTGTTGCTACGTTCTATGAGTATAGAATAATTTCATGACATTTTTCTACTTATTTTTTTTTGCATTTTTTTTTTTGTAAAAACTTAAAAATGTGTAAAAGACAGGTTTTCTTTTCATATACAGTATTTCCAAAATAATAGAGAACGAAAAAGTGCAACAGCCTGTACATAAAAATATCGAAAGTCTAAGGCACTTAGTTCAAGCAATGTACTTAGAGTATTATTGCTCTGTTTGAACGTGTGTCGAGCAATATGCGTCCATGCGAGCAATTTCACCGATCAACGCGAAAAAATTACGTTAATTGGCAGTTTAAAATATCTTCAGAATAAATTACACACTATAAATAAATATTGCTCGATTAAAAAAAATTGCTCGGATGCAAGTATTGCCCGGACACGCGAGAAAAATATATCAAATAGCTCTCATAATCGTACACTACTAATCTCTTTTCGGAAGCACCATATACATCAAAAATATCTATCAAAAATACACCTAGTTACAACATACAAAGTTACGTAATTGTGACGTTTTTTCTGATATTTTACGTAATAATGTAAAATAATCGTTTCGATATGTCTTCGCTTGACAAGTCTTAAATTATGCATAGTGAGAAATTTTCTCTATTTATTCCTTTTCAATGGGAAATATTCCCAGTGATGGGAACAACTTGTATTGGGAAATTTCTCATTGAAATTTTCTAATCTTTGGACAAGTAATTTTTGATCACACGTATTTCGACTTTAAGTCAATCACAGATTTAAGCCACGGAATATTAATTGTGCTTTAAATATCACGATATTAAGGAACTTTAATACACGCATTAACAAAAATGTAAGACTTTTACATAATCCGGGCTTAAATATGACAAATCCACCGTTAGAAAGATACTAGGTGACAGACAATACAAGTTACAAAACTGAACATTTTCTAAAACAGATAAGCCATATTTAACGCCGCTGTTTACGATATTCCATGGCTCCGAATCTCAAATATTAGCTACTAAAAACTATAATACTTACCGAAAAAGTTCTTCGAGAGAACTTTTTAATGGGAATTTTCCCATTTCAAGTTCTTACGGCATAGGAATATTTCCCAATCATAGATCACGGGGTTTTAACCGTTTAGCCTTATTTATGGCTTTTAGTTAGTATTTAACTGTCTTTTTAATTACGTAGTAAAACTTTAATTAAAAGTT
The DNA here is from genome assembly GCA_949152445.1 of Cerastis rubricosa. Lineage (NCBI taxonomy): Eukaryota > Metazoa > Arthropoda > Insecta > Lepidoptera > Noctuidae > Cerastis > Cerastis rubricosa. The sequence continues at coordinate 2,532,150 of OX424549.1, forward strand.
GTAGTCAGAGTTACATGAAACTTAGATGTTTTTTTAAAACTTGTTTGGATGATTTGTAAAAAATATCAAAGGTTTTGATAAATAGTTGAACGTTGATTTAAAATGCAATTTAACAACGCAGAACCTACCTCCTTATTAACACAATTCTTGTTTCAATCGTTTTAAATTTTATAGATAATTTTTATTACTTTTCTGTTACAAAGTATTATGAATAAGGAGAAAAGTCTAACAGTCTATGCAAAGCTTCAGTGGGTCAAATTGTCCACAAAGCTCGGAACTTTACAACAAACAAAAGTTCTCTAAAATTTAAAAAAAACCTACGCGATTTTTACATCACTACAAATCAAGTTTGACTAAACAGTTTCATATGACATAAGACACATTTTGATATAATATGTCCGAAGTTTTTCAGACAAGCATTAATATGACACATCGTGGATTAGAAAGTGACGTGACAGAATTTGGTTTACAAAGAACCTTTTCTAAATCTCAATGTTGCCATATTGATGGTCTAAAAACTCGAATATTTTTCGGAATTCATCTTTCTATAATAACCTCATATTCTCACGGCATGTTCAATGGTCTCCAACAGCAGTAGTAAGCTTGGCAGTCTCGCTGTCTGATGGTGGAGCCGGCTCACTGCTGGACACCTTGATGAGGGAGGGCAGCGGGGACGTGGGGGGCTCCGGTCGGCTGGCGAGGGTCAGGACTCCGGCGTTCACGTCTTCTATGGCTTTGCGAAGCTGTGAGGACAGTTTATGGTAAGAATAGCGGCTGAACAAAATAAATATAGTATGTTTTGAGAGGTTTTTAAATATTTATCATCTACTTAGCCTTGTGGCTTTTAGCCTTTTGGAAGCTGACCCCAACATGATGATAACTTAGAAGAAACTTACCTCTTTGAGAGAAACGACTCCTATGAGCCTTCCTATAGCTGTCACGTACGCCCTGCTTACCCCCAGTGTCGAGAACAGCGAGTGGACCTACGGACAACATACATTTTATTGTAATATACCTACCCATTTGAAAAAAATCGAGTCAAGTTTAATTATTTTGGCAGAAGAAATTTATTTCTAATTTTATTTTTTTATTTAATTCAGACAATAGATCCGTAAACTGTTAGTATAATCTTAAGTAGTTCAAGTAACAAAATTATAATAAATAAAAAATACATTTATAGCCAACATGGACGTATGTGAGCACATGTCTACATGCCCAGTGCCTGATAAATCGTTCACCAACTTTGCTAGAACATTGTTGGTTAAGTTTCCATACCTTAAGTAACGAGGTCCTTTCAACAAGTTGGAAGGGCGCGGGGTCGATGTGACAGATGTACAGGTTCTCATCTTCATACTCCGGGTCGTCGGGGTGCTGCGTGGGAAAAATACACATATTAAAACAATGGAGGTATGTAAAATCTGACAAGTTGATAATAATTTCCTGCGAGCAAATTGACAGCTTATAATTTGCTGAGTGTATGTACGTTTTCTTCGTACTTTCGAAGAATGCCAATTAAGTAGGTATTTATTTATTTATTAAAAACTTCATGTTCAAGAGTGGTACATAGGCAGATTCAATGCCACAAGGCATTCTCTACCAGTCAACCAAGGTCTTTGTAAAATATTTTGATTTTGCTCAACAATTTTTCCTAGACTTTACGAAAAGTAGGTCAGGCAGTAGGGTGTCTAGATGCCTACATTGAGGTAAGTTAGGTTAAGGTTTCTTTTTTCTTTGCGTGCCCATGTATGGGGGGCACGCAAATTGCCTAGAAACCTTATAGTCGAGTGCAATTATACAAAAAGGTGGAACGAAGTTACTAGTAGTCGAATTTTTATGGGACACTTTTTTATTGGGTTCCTAGAAGGAAAAAAAAATTTCGCTGCACGCGACTTCTTTTTTGTTTATTGCAGTCGACGACGTGAATATTTCGAACTTTCTCCTCCACACCTCAAGGAACTCAATAAAAAAAGTTCAATGAAAACCCGACCATTATAAAGTTCGTTTCACCTTTTGAATATTTTTTGGCACTCGGCTATAACAACAGTAGTAAGTTTTAGGTACAAGCCAAAGTTTTTACACGTGTGTAAAGGCACCGCTATTGACGTTAGGGTCGCAGACAGGTTATCAGACTATCGCGATTCTGAATAACCGCATAGACTGTTAAAGATCTACAACTGGCATAACCTTCGTATAAGGATCTCACCATATCTCTCTTCCTTGCAATCTGCAGCATCCGGTCGAAGTCGATCTCCTTGGCCATCTCCATCTGCTCCCACGCCTTCTGGTCCTCGGGGGACATGTCGCATACACGCTCGCGAGGCTGAAGGAAAAACATATGATTTATTTTATATTACTTCATTAAAAGCAAACTAGTACTAACAGCAGTGAAATCAGTAGTTTCTGCGACTCCATTTAGCTTCATTACATCATCATCATTCATCATTTCAGCAGCAGCAAAAGACGTCCACTGCTCGACATAGGCCTCCCCCAAGTGTCGCCACATTGTCATTTTGGGGGGTTTTGCCATAATCGCCACGCTTGGCAGGCGGGTTGGCGATCGCAGTACGGTTGTTACAAAAGCACAGAGAACGCTGCTGCCCATTCTCTGGCAAGTCCCTTAGTCGCCTCTTACGACACCCACGGGAAGATATGGGATGGTGCTATTCTTTACGTCCGACACCATACAGAGCACAGATCCATATATTTCTTCATTGACAGCAAATTAGTACTAACAGTAGTAAAGTCAATACTTTCTGCGACTCCATTTATATTATTTTGCATGCCAGTTTTTGATTTTTCCATCAGGAATTTCCCAGTAGCAGCCACGGAGTCTGGATTTGTGCCCGGTTGATGGCAATAGGCTCGCCCCCTATTACAAGGGACTTAAAAACGACAACTTTTTTTTAATTGAGATGGGTTTGCTCTTGACTCTAGTCTAGGTCAGAGATGACAGAGACAAAGGCGACGATGGTACGAGCTTACCCAAAAGAAGCCTGTTCACTCTAACTTTGAAGAGATTAGGGTTGTAAGCGTTCGGAAACACAGACGCAGGCAGAGAGTTCTACTCCTCTGCTGTGCGAATTAGCGAAATGAGGGTGTTCTATTACTGCCAGGGCTGCGGTACTGTTCGAAAGAGCTACCGTGGCCCTGGAACACAAAGGGCTAAGAAGGAACATGGATGGGTTTTAGTCAGTCAAGTCTGACACTCCCTTCCGCTCCGCCCAGAGCGCAAGAAGTCATTTGATGATTTCCCATCCTAAAAAAAAAGGGTGTACTATTAGGTACATCTCTGCAAAACCTTTCAGGAATTACAAGCGTGATGTTACGTTATGCTATGTAACAAAATACATGGAATGTTAAGAACAATATTGAAACAAGAAACACTAAAAATTATTTGAAGCGCCCATGGTAAGACGGCAACTCTTTGCTTGAAATAAACTTCGTCCCATTGTTTCATGAGGAGATACTGACCAGTTGCACTTTCTTGTTGATGGACGGACTCCTGGGCAGCGAGGTAGGACTCAGCTGATCAGGCAGACCTCCTTCCACGTCTTGCAGGAGGGATGAACGTTTGAAGATAGCTTCGAAGGCTGCTCGGATCCTGAGGATTGAAAGAAGGCATTGTAGTAAGAACATGACCGCCAAAGATGGAGAGATTTAGAAGAGACCTACACTCAGCATTGGGTGGCCAAGGGTTGAAGAAGAAGAAGAAGAAGTTGTAGTGGTTTCAAGTTGTTTTTTTATGCGTATTTATTAGTTGATTACTGCCTATCGATGCAGTTCAGACAAATTTTTCATATCAAGAGTGACAATATTTTACCCCTTTTTTAAAGTATCTTGATGTAGTAATTTGACAGCCAAAATATATGACAGCGATAGAATTTTGTAGCATTTTCCATATGCAGTAACATTCAATTCACTAATCAACTTTCAAACAAATTGATATCGCTAAGAAGATGGGTTTACCTCTACCGCAAACCAATATTGTTGTCATTAATAATTTCCTTGTTTGCGTTCATCAGGGGAAACAGAAAATCAAAATATGGCCGAAATAAAAATGAAAAATTTAATCAAAATATAAAAGGACCAGCTTATATTTTCACAAAGCTAATTCCAAGATGTTGGACTCATTTAATTAAACAGCAATCAAAGTCAATTTCAGAACTTATATCGTAAAAAATAATAAGCAGAGGCTAAACGGAAGAAAAAAAAGCCTGAGAGAGAAGCCACGACGTCACGACAAAAGTTCGTGGAAAGACTTAGGAGAGGCCTATGCCCAGCAGTGAGGCAGTAATCCACCACAAAAATTAAAAAAGTCAGTTGTAGTCTTACCTGGTCTCAGCACCAGTAACAGTGGTATACACGGAGGGTTGTGGTGTGGTGGGCGTCTGAGGAGCTGTGCATCCTGAGAGACCACGCGTGAGGGTGAACGAGTTCGTCTTCTTGAGGATCGACTTCGGACGGAACAGCTGGCCTGGCGCTAGAGAAAAAATGATATTTTTTAAATTAAGCTTAGGAGAAGAAGTTTTCAGGGAACGGAAACAACAGTATCTGCTTAGAGTTGTGATTTGAACAGTTTATTCCGTACACACGTCCACAGTCATAAATTTACAATAAGTTCGGAATCGTTATTCGCGGACAGTAGGTTAGCGGCTTCCGTACTCGTGGTTTACGCGTACGCAGCAGACTAGCGCCCGCGCACATCTGCCACACGCCGGCAAGGGCCGTGCGGGAAAGAGACATCGATAACCTTATTCGGTGAATCGTATTCAGTGGCGGATTTACAAATTTTTAAGGTACAGGCTGTTAAAAAAAATCCGCTCTTGCCTCTACAATTTTCATGTGCTAGATTATTTTTACATTCCAACAATTTCGTTGAAATTACACGTTAAATACTTTTTGGGTTTATTTTTGAGCAAAAAAAAAAAGATAATCGGTCCCCAAATTTCATCATCATCATCATCATTTCAGCCGAAAGACGTCCACTGCTGGACATAGGCCTCCCCCAAGAAGGGGGGGTTTTGCCATAATCGCCACGCTTGGCAGGCGGGTTGGCGATCGCAGTACGGTTGTTACAAAGGCACAGAGAACGCTGCTGCCCATTCTCTGGCAAGTCCCTTAGTCGCCTCTTACGACACCCACGGGAACATATGGGCTGGTGCTATTCTTTACGTCTGACACCAAACAGAGCAATGCTTATATTAATAAATTTGTACCCATGGTTCACCTAACTGGGAAATCTCTAATACCCGCCATAACAGTCGAGAGCAAATCCCCAAATTTGCTGCCCCAAAAATCTGCCGCCCTAGGCTCCAGCCTACCTAGCCTGCTGGTAAATCCGCCACTGATCGTATTGGAACGTGACCGCGAGACGCTCTTATCGGTCTAGCCGTAGGTATTTGGGTTGCTACAAGCTTTGGCTATGGTCCTTTGATCTTTGCATGTGTACTCGAAGCTAAGCTTTTGGCCGACACATCATACAGAGTGTAAATCCTAAGAATATATTAGAAATAGCCTAACCAGGTATTAGTCCTCCCTGGTCTTTGGTGGTGAGTGAGGATCCTCTGGTCATGCCGGTGCCTGGCACTTGTAGCATGTCTGGCGCTGGAGTTACCTAGAAAATAAACAACATTTATAGTTAGTCTGAATGTAACTAAAATACACCTTTGTTCGTCTTTTAAGCCGAAATATTTTTATAGAATACATGATAAATCAAATCAAATCAAAATCATTTATTTCAAGTAGGCCAGTTACAGGCACTTTTGAATAGTCAAACAACAATAAATATTAAGCTACAGTCCCAGTCACTAGACATAATAACTGTGAAAGTACTGTAGTTGCTCATTCCAAAGCGTAGATCTCTATGGAGAAGAATGGGCAAGAAACTCCATGGACACTCTTTTAAATTAGTAGCTTGTTACAAAAATCTTGGTTACGTGTATTATGTGATGTGATACCATGGCAAGTCCTCAATTTTTGCTATGCATTGCATTTTCAACAGTTTTAACAATTGTTGTGTCGCAGTTGTTCGTCCCGACAAGTCTACGCATTAAAATCTCCCGTGCGAAAGGTTAACATGCGTGTGAAGGTTAACAATACTACGATTACGATCTAAAAATAAGTCGAAGAGGTTACTCGAGTAAAAATCATTATTTAAGATACGATTTTTATTCTACAGTTTTGCATAAACAATTACGTATATTCAATAATTCCTTTAACTTGACTTCGAGTCCGATTCAAACTTTGCTGTGGAGTGCCGATGATCATGATAAGGAATAACTTAAAATTTCAACTCACCTCAAACCTGGACGGTCTCCTAACCTTCTTCCGAGCTTCCTCATCCCTCCTTCTCATCTCAGCCTCTCGGTGCCACAACGCTGCGATTTGCAGGCGCCTGTCGCGGCCCACCTGCTTTTCTATCACCTTCACCAGCTCCCAGCGGTGGATTGAACCCAGCAGGACCATGGACGATGGACTGTCTACTAGAGGGAAGCTTTTGATTGTCTGTGGGAGGAAGACTTGTGGAATTAGGACGGATATCAGGCAATGTCCAAAAATGCTATTCTGAGGACGATGCGGGTAGAATGGTGCTTGTGGACCCATACATTATGGGTTAAGTATGTAATAAAAACTCATACATTCATAGTAGGCTGAAAATCTATAGTTTTTTAACGTTAAAATGACATAAGGCAGTCCCCCAAAAAACTCGCCTTTTAAATTTTCTAGTGATTTAGAGTAGATTCATACTAGTGTATTTTTCTGCGTGTATAAACTCGTATTGGCTTACGAGCTTACACGCGCGCCATATTTCGCGCTTCAAAAACCTACACGCGCATGCACGCGTTTTTCCGGCAACCGGTGGGTTCAAGCCAGCAATTCGTCAGTATCGCGGTTTGCGGTTATACGGGCTTGCAAGCGCGACAATGCGCGTGTGGCAAGAGACGGGCGCATACGAACTTCCAAAAACGAGCTTATATGCGCTGAAAATATGCTGATCTGAGACCGATCCTAGCTGGGCATAAGCAGCGTAACAAATTTTCAGTGGCGTTTTTATTTATTTATTTATTTGCTCTCATGCACATCACACATTTTACAATAATTAACTGTCGGTTTTTGTACATGAACCCTGTCAGGGCACTGCAAAGCACAATGTTGGTTTGCTGTTGAGATTATGAACAATACCTAATACTCGTAATTAACACAATACATTTCAGAAATAAAGTAAAATAAAAAATACAAAAATACATGTCTAGAATTAGTTATGATGTCCAATTATCAATAATAAACAGTATACACACACACACACACAGTACAGTATGGTTATGTTTAATTTTTGGTGTACAATAAAGTTTTATTCTATTCTATTGTATTCTATTCTATACAATAACACACACAATAACACACATAAAGTCATATTTGGTCAGATTGCAGTAGTCGGTAGGTAGTAAAAAGAAGAATAAAATAATAATAATTATGAAATAGGTAATAGGTAGTGCTTTACAATCGTGTCATGTCAAGTTATAGATTAAATTGCAATATGGTATGTCATTTACAATAAAAATAAAAAGATTAGATTATGTCACTGGAATAGACTATATTATTTTTATGACTTTGATCTTAGGCTGGATCTAACAAAAGTTATGAGCTAAGTAGGTAACAACATCTATAAAGTTTTATCCGTCATGAATTCGTCTACAGTGTAATAACATTTCCCTATTAAGAGTAATCTTAGTTTGCTATAGAATGAGTTTGTATTCTCGTCATCTTTTATGTAATTCGGTAATTTATTATAAATTGTCGCGATTCTATAGTTGGGGCTATTTTTCATTATTTTTAATTTTGGTGACGGTGTAATTAACTTATTTTTGTTTCTTCGGTTATCATTTTGGTTTGCTTCTGTTTGATCGAAAGTAATCTCTGTGTTGTTGCACGAACGTAACTACTTGTAGTATGTAAAGGGATGGTAATGTTAGTATTTTATTTTTTATGAAATGTGGTTTACAACTTTCCCATTGCTTAATATTCATAAGGATGCGTATACATTTCTTTTGCATGATGAAAATATCATAGAAGTCAGTACTTTCACCCCACAATATTATGCCATAGTTAAACCATGCATAAGCATAGGCATAGTATGTTGAGAGCGCCGTCTCATAATTTGTGTTGTTTTTAATTTGCCTAATGCGTATATAAACTTTGATAACTTAGTCTTAAGATTTTCGATATGCTTTTTCCATGTTAGATTATTGTCTAATGTTAAACCAAGAAGCGTTATATCGTCTCTTTCTGGTATATTTAATTTATTACTGAGGTTATTTAAATTTAGCGGCTTTCTTTGATATGTTCTAAATTGTAGTAGGTTACTTTTGTTAGCATTAATTTGTAGGTTGTGCTTCTCTAGCCACGATTTAACTGTTTTATAAGTATTTTCTATGTTGGTCAAAGTTTCGGTGTTCTCAGTGTTTTTAAACACTAGCGATACGTCGTCCGCGAATAGAACGCACTTCGAGTCAATTATTTTAGGTAGGTCGTTTATATAAATAATAAATAATATACACCCCAAAACACTGCCTTGTGGAATGGAGTGGTTAATAATCTTTGTCCGTGATTTTACAATTTGCAATTTACAGTTTGCTACTTGTCTTTTAGTACAGCTAGCAAGATTCTGAGCTGATACATACTGCTGGCTTGGGCCAAGCTCCAAGTTCTTGTGCCAGGCTCATCCAGGATATTCCTGATATGACTAGCTCATTTTATGATTAATGCCAGTATTAATCGATTAAGCCATTATTGAAGTGAAACTTCTTATGCAACTTCCAACAAGGTTGCGTTAAACGTTCAACGATACCATGGAGGGGGTATGAAAGCACTCATTTCCACATTACGAAGTTTCACTTCTTCCACGCACAATTTTTTTTTATATCATAATCATACAATCGTTATCCTTATACGCTGGCTTCCAGTACCTGAGTACTGGAAGCCAGCGCTTATAAAAAAAACTAACCAAAGTAAAAGTCAAGACGGATGGACCTAAATTGTTACACAATGGGTACCTGAAGACAGTCGTCGTCGTCACTAAGGTAGGCCCAAGAAACGCTGGAGTGACGAACTGGCTGCGTTCCTGACTGATTGGCCAGAGTGGGAAAAATATCGAGAGAGTTGAGAAGGAATGGAGAAGATCTTTGCCCAGCAGTGGGACTAAAAGGTTAAGTAAAAAAAAATGGTTTGCTTACCTTGTTTTCTTTGAGCAGGTCCTTGAGCTGTTGGAAGGTCATGCGGTTCCAGATGTACTTGACATCGCGAACCATGAAGTCTTCCACACAAATGTCATACATACCTGCGAACAATCAAACAATCATTTACATTGATTATTACAGCTACATGGAGGGGTATCAACCCAGTAACTGGGTTGTTGAAATATGGAGGTCAGATAGACAGTCTCTCCGTGCTTTTTTTTGGTCTGGCAACACTGCCTGAATGACAAGTGAAATTTTTGATCCGTATTTTAAAATAAAATTTAATTATTAATTAAGTAGTATTATGATGTAATTACACACATCAAAAGTGTCTAGGGATCAAGCATTTTTATGCGGATTTCTTGAGATTGAGATGTGGCTTGGAATAAATTTATGATTTTATAAATTTATATGGATCCTTTTTGGTGCATTTCATAATTTGAATCAGGAACTGTGAATCAAATTCGAGTAAAAGATGAAAATCAGCTGTCAATATTTTCCCTATAAAAACATACAACGCATTGAAGACATTATTAGTGCTACTGTTTCCCTACTACTGATTAAAACCAACGTTATTATGGAGCGGCGACGTCATTTAAGCAGGGAAGAAATGCTCAGAGCCGTGGGAATGATAGAAGCTGGTTCCCGGCAACGTACTGTGGCTTTAGCTCTGAATACAAGTCAGAGTGTTATCAGTCGACTTTGGACACGTTACCGAAGCACTGGTACCGTGGCTGAGCGCCATGGAGGACGGTATCGCTGCACCACACGGAGACAAGACCGATACATTCAAATCTTAACTCGAAGAGCTCCAACAATAACCGCCATGATGTTAGCCGTGAGGCTTCATCACTCTTCAGGGAACTTAATTAGCGACCAAACAGTCAGAAACCGCTTGCATGAAGTGAACCTTCATTCCCGAAGACCGCTACGGGTACCACCTATAGCAATGCACAATCGTAGGATTCGATATCAATGGGCTCTTGAACACAGAAATTGGGCAGAAGAACAATGGCGTTTCGTGTGCTTTTCTGATGAGTCTCGTTTTGGTATGAGACCGGATACAAGACGTATACGACACTGGAGAACCCCTGGACGCCAACAGCGATTATAATCCTGCCAGGAAGTCCATCCTTATAGTGGTGGAACCATCATGGTATGGGCGGGTATTTGGATCGGCGGAAGAACTGAGTTGATTTGGATCAGAGGCAACCTCAACGCTCAAATTTATGCTGAGACGATTGTATCAGACGTCATCGTTCCTCTACAAGTGCAAATCGGTCCCTTATTTCAGTTAATGCATGATAATGCACGACCGCACACCGCAAGAGTTGTAAGACAGACTCTCGCCGCAGCTAACATCAATGTCCTGCCCTGGCCTGCTCAGTCGCCAGACTTGAACCCGATTGAGCATGCATGGGATATGCTACAGAGAAGAGCTCTGCCGAATATGGAGGGTATCCAGTCGCAAGAAGACCTTTTTTTGTTGTTGCAACGAACATGGGCGGCCATTCCACAGCGTGATTTGGATGAACTCATTTTGAGTATGCCAAACCGATGTTCTTGTGTTGTTAGTGTTCGCGGTAGAAACACGGATTATTAATTGTTTAAGTTACCCAATAAAATTTTAAAGAAAACTGTTATTTCAGTCTTTTTTTCGAACTTTAATGTTAGTGGTTCAAATGTCAAAAATCCCTTTATTAGAAAATGGCAAATTTCTTTATTAATGCAAAGGTGACTTGGTTTATCGTTACTGTGACAAATGAAAACACTTTATTTGATGAATCCTTAAAGAAAATTTTAATTAATATCAATCAGGAGAAAAGTTATTGCAAAAATATATGTTGATCCCTAGACACTTTTGATGTGTGTATATGAGATATCGTATTTTAAATGTGGAAATACTCAGGAAAAAAGTCTGATAATGATTATAAAACTTGTTGGATTTTAGTTTTAATCATCATTTCAGCCGAAAGACGTCCACTGCTGGACATATGCCTCCCTCAACGCCACATTGACATAAGGGGGGTTTTGCCATAATCGCCACGCTTGGCAGGCGGGTTGGCGATCGCAGTACGGTTGTTACAAAAGCACAGAGAACGCTGCTGCCCATTCTCTGGCAAGTCCCTTAGTCGCCTCTTACGACACCCACGGGAACATATGGGATGGTGCTATTCTTTACGTCCGACACCATACAGTTTTAATACTTAGGTTGATTTTGTCTTGATTATATTAATAAACTGCTGATGAAACAGAAGTTTATTTCGTTATTCTTAGTGTAAAAAGCTAACTCTCTCCGACTTCCTGTTCGCTATTGCGCTAATTACTTGAACATTTATTTTACAAGAATTTAGGATTTTTCGCAGGTTTAATCGAACCTTTATGAAAACTATCGTGTATTTAAACCTGCTAAGCTAAAAAAGGAATGAAGCGGCTCAAGTAGACAGAGTAGTATATATTAGAGAAGTTGATAACTTTAAGTTACTTTTCTTATTTAAAATTTTCGTGTAGTACACTACTGACTACCTCCTTTTTTATTAGGGTTCAGTACCCAAAGGGTCAATCGGGAGCCTATTACTGACTGACTTAGCTGGCCGTCTGTCCGTCCGTCCGTCCGTCTGTCACCAGGCTGTATCTCATGAACCGTGATAGTTAGAAAGTTGAAATTTCTACAGATTATGTATTTCTGTTGCTGCTATAACAAAAAATACTAAAAACCGAGTAAAATTAATATTTAAGAGGGGCTCCCATACAAAAGTTTTTTTTTTCTCGTTTTTATAAATAATGGTACGGAACCCTTCGTGCGCGAGTCCGACTCGCACTTGGCCGGTTTTTTAATTCCTTAATGTCCATCTAAAGGTTGTCTGGAAGATATCGCTATCAGCGATAAGACCGCCGTTGTAACCATAAAATTAGCAGCTAGTTTCATATTTGGTGTACAATAAAGTTTTATTCTATTCTATTCTGCCGGGACAGATGGACAGGTCTAGGAGGCCTAGAAAACGCTGGACCTAGAGGCATTTGTGTTGCCACGTTTAGAAAGAAGCAGGAGAAGAGGTATGGAGAAGGAAACAGAGAAAAAAATGCTAGTACTAGGTGTCCTTTTGTGGCAAAATTGTACCCAATTACGTTTAGCCGATTAAATGTGATGGTGTAAAGAACATACTTGAAACTGTCTCTTTACTTAGGGTAAAGTCCAAGATTCCTCACGATGTTTTCTTTCGCCGCGTTTCTCACATTATAAAATTGACAAAACAATGTCTATTATAACGTCATTTCAGAGACAATATTATTTAGTTACGTAAACACTCACGCACACTTGTTTATATACAATCTTAATATGCATAAATATTGTTTTAACCTCATATTGACTTTGCTGTTTAAATATTTAAAGTTTATTATATCACGCCTGTATGGAAAGGCATCGGTAGAGGGGTGTACACCGACATTTCAACGATAAAGGCTGCAATACAATTGTTCAGGCCGGTTACACGCATTCGATCCCAAAAGAATAATGAATAATTTAATTAAATGATTTGACTTTGACTTAAGTAGTAGTTATTGTCATTGTACTAGTTTTATTTCCTTTTATTTGGTCTTTTTAGGGTTTCGTACCCAAAGGGTCAACCGGGACCCTATTACTGAGACTTTGCTGTCCGTCCGTCCGTCTGTCACCAGGCTGTATCTCATGAACCGTGATAGTTAGCCAGTTGAAATTTCTACAGATTATGTATTTCTGTTGATGCTATAACAACAAATAATAAAAACAGAAAAAAAAATATTTAAGGGGGGCTACCATACAAAAGTTTTTTTTTTACGTTTTTGTAAATAATGGTACGGAACCCTTCGTGCGCGATTCCGACTCGCACTTGGCCGGTTTTTTTTTTCATCATTGTCAGTCGTTACAGGTCAGTGTCAGTGTTGTGTCAGTGGCTCGAAAGTCAGACAACCAGTCTTACCAGGGGATATTATCGTATTACCCAGTACTAACTGAGTTGTGGAGGTCAGAGACGCAGTCGTCTCATGTAAAACACTATCAGGTGCATCTAGTTAACTTGGAAACAGAACCCAAATAGTTCGGCAAAGATTTGTCAAACATCATGATGACATATGACAATCAAAAAGGTGCCAAAACTTTCTTTAATCAATCCTCCTTTTTAGGAACTTTTTTATAGCATCTCGGTTATATTTACTGACGTAATATATTAACGTATTATTCCCCATAACTTCAAAAATCTGTGTCGACGAGGATGGGATTCGAACCCACGCGTGCAGAGCACATTGGATTAGCAGTCCAACGCCTTAACCACTCGGCCACCTCGTCACGTGGACTGTATAGTGAAATAAAACTGCACATCGTCACCTAGTGGTGCGATTCTAGTCGTAAATATAATGAAGCAGAATAGAGAATTTTGTTTGACGATGTGTTCCCAAATGCATGGATTGGTCGCGATGGCCCTATTGAAGTAGTTCCTCCCTAGTCGGAACCTCCGTGGCGTATACCAGCTCTTTGGCACGTCTCCAGACATAAAAGTAGAGCGGAGTTAGGTCTGCGTAACGTGCTGACCATGCAATAGGGCCATCGCGACCAATCCATGCGTTTGGGATCACATCGTCAAACAAAATTATTAAATAAATTTAAAAAATGCATTTTTTTTTATTTCTAAAACCCCCCTTTCTCCCCCAAAAGAGAGATACGAGACAGATTTTACCTTATAAGAGTCAAATAACAGATTTAATAAGTTTTTCAGGTATCACTTAAGCAAAAATATTTTTTAAAATCATAATTTGGAATTTAATTTTTTGTGACTTTATTCACAATTCTAGCGAATTCACAAAGTTGTAAATCTTTTATGGCATGTGGCACATCACTAGCAAGAGGATAGACTAGAAAATTTTGAGGGAGTTGGAAGATCCCGGTCTCTTTTAGTTTTTTTTTTTTTATAGCCATGTAAATAGCTGTAACATGGACAGCGTTAATTGAAGTCTGAAACTTTGCGAGTAAATTTAAAAAAAAAACTAGGAGGCTAATGTCACTAATTTTGAATTTAAAAGTACTGGAATACAATACAAATCTAAATAAAATTAAAATTCAGAGTCTACGACTTATACTTTTTTTTTAAATTTGTATTTGAATGTAAAATTTGGGTTTTTTTTTAATAAAACAATAAAAAGTCGATGAAAAAACATCCACAGGGCATGAGAATTGTTTAGGGGGGTGAAAGGATAGCAGGTGACCCCCCCAGTCGACCATTTCAATTTGGCACACGATGCACCAAACACCCTGTATAACTTAATATATAGAGTGACTACTGACTAGTAATTAGTGACCGATACTTAAACACGTGATTATACTCATGATACATGACACTTTTCCAAAGAAACATTTGTTTTATACTCATTCACTTTTTCACAAGCTGATAGGCCACAGGCGCGTGCACGCGATTTTCGTACAGCTGTTGTATTATTGTTATAAGAGTAAAAGAGTATAAAAAATGTTTCTTTGGGAAAGTTGTTTGTTATCATGAGTATAATCACGTGTTTAAGTCATCATCATAATCATTTCAGCCGAAAGACGTTCACTGCTGGACATAGGCCTCCCCCAAGTGTCGCCATATCGACATAAGGGGGGTTTTGCCATAATCGCCACGCTTGGCAGGCGGGTTGGCGATCGTGTTTAAGTATCGGTCACTAATTAAGTACCAGTCATCCTATAGCAGAAAGTACTGCTTATTTTATTAGATATTTCTTCAAGCAAACCTGCGATAAAAAATGTAGTATTCGTTCATAATAAATCAATATATTTATACTCACGGCTAGCTGAAGACAGCAGATCAGGCAGATAGGGTAGCTTCTTGATGAGAATGATACTGTCGAAGCAGGACGGTTGTAGCAGGGAGGCTGTAGCGTTCGCTGCTAGTACTGCAGCCATTATTGGTAGCAGATGTGTCACCTGCAGGACGCAAGATTAATTTGTAATAGACCTGTTAATGCTGGATACAAAGAGTAGTCTAAAAGGTGAAAATAGAACCTTCACGAAGCCGTCAATCAAGCATTCATCATCATCATCATTTCAGCCGAAAGACGTCCACTGCTGAACATAGGCCTCCCCCCAAGGGGGGTTTTGCCATAATCGCCACGCTTGGCAGGCAGGTTGGCGATCGCAGTACGGTTGTTACAAAAGCACAGAGAACGCTGCTGCCCATTCTCTGGCAAGTCCCTTAGTCGCCTCTTACGACACCCACGGGGAGATATGGGATGGTGCTATTCTTTACGTCCGGCACCATACAGACTTGAGCCTGACTTGACCTGAGCAATATCAATCAAGCATTCTGTACATCAAACCAAGTAACGTAAGTAGGTTGGTCTGTGGATGGGTGACCATTATTACCAGAGGTCGGAATTAGGTAGAGTTATTTTTGTACTTGCATCGAAATGTTGATATTAATATGGATCTTCTGGAATTTTGCAACTACGGACATCCGATGTCGGATGGTTTAAATTGTATAAAAGTAAATAACTTTTTTATTTAATAAATCACGGGTTTTTTCTGCTCTTTAATCTTTATTCTTTCGTTGTATGAAATCAGTGTAAGTACACAAATAACTCTACCTAATTCCGAACTCTGATTATTAGATACCCAGTTTCCTCCGTGCCTTGGAAAGCACGTTAGGCCGTTGGTCCCGGCTGTCATTTGTAGATCTTTGACAGCCGTTACGAGTAGTCAGAAGCCGAAAGTCTGACATCCTGTCTTACCAAGGGTTATCGTATTACCCAGTAATAACTGGGTTGTGGAGTTCAGATAGGCAGTCGCTCCATGTAAAATACTGGTATTTAGCTGGTAAGAGTGGAAGCCGGCCTCAATAAAGTTGGGAAAAGGCTAGGCGGATGAAAAATCAGTGTAACTTTACCTGTCCAGTCATTTCGCTGACGATGACAATAGTAGATACAGTGTGTGTGACAGCGCCCGTAAACGCCGCAGCACCCACTACTGCATACCCGCCTGAAAATACATTAAATGGCTTGCATTAGATCAATGTTCCACAAAGTGTGTGCCGGGGCACACTAGTGTACCTTGGTCGTTAGTCGGTGTGACACGGAAAAATAAGATTATCTCTTAAAGTTATATAGAATAGAATAGAATAAAACTTTATTGTACACCAAAAATTAAACATAACGGGCTTACAAAACTAATAATTTTATGGTTACAACGGCGGTCTTATCGCTGGTAGCGATATCTTCCAGACAACCTTCGGATGGACATTATGGAATTAAAATTAAAAAAGGGGATAGTCAATGGTGTACTACACAAAAAATTTAAATAACAAAAGTAAAGTTATCTACTATAGATTATGTAGATATTTGTGTCTTTAACATTAAATCGCAAAAATAAAAATAGAATGGTTACAAATTTAACTTAGACTGCATAAAATTACAGAGATTGAAAATGATTTGTAACTAGGCTTTAAAAAGCAACGAGTGACTGTGCTTGTCATACCGACACCGGCAATTCGTTCCATAAACGGACAGCCTGGACCGTGAAGGACTGGTTATAAAATTAAACACACAAACACACAGAAAAATAAAAAAAATACACAGACGGGAGAAAAATATCTTATTAAACAGCCACCAAAAACGCGATATATTTTTTTTTATGGTGTACCTCCATAATTTTCCGATTTCCTAGGTGTACAGACAGTGTCAGAATGTGCTAACCCCTCTACAGTCCGGCCGAGTACGCCAGGGGGGTAACTACTTAATGACGCTGTCCGTACCTTGAGCACAAAAAGTTTGCGGCACAATGCATTAGATGACATTATAATGATAGGAGGTACAGTTATTAAAGGATGCACGTATTGTGTGGGAGATGATATGAAAGAGAAAGGAGTAAATGATCCTTCGACGTCTGACAGGGGAGAAAACGTGTTGCGCCGACCCCGAGTAGAATGAATAGGTGCAGGAGATGATGATGAGGTACAGTTGTTATTACAGCAAAAATTATCGTTTTACTCCTTTTCCAGTGTGGGAAAGTAATGGCGCTAGACATCCTGTATAGCTCCGTCTCTTTCCCACACTGAATAAGAGTAAAAAATACTGCTTTAAGACGTCATGGTTTTGGCATTTTAAACGAGATTATTGAGATTACCCAAATTGCTCCAAAGTGTACCGAAGTCAGTTTGGACCACGAATTCGCTATGCGAACCATTTTCCTGAATCTGTTGAGTGAGCCCATTTAGAAGTAAGATAATACTAATAGCCCTCCGGAAATCATAGCATAACAGCGGAGACACTCCAGGAATGCTCCTACGTGCACGGCGTGCCAGGATAGGCTCCGTACTTGAAGACAGAATGCAATACTGACCATAAGATAACGTTATACTTTTCAGGACTCCTATATGCCTCTGAAGTTAAGCCTTTAGTCCCGGTTATCATTTGTTGATCTGTGACAGTCGTTACGAGTAGACAGAAGCTCGAAAGTCGGACAACACCAGTCTTACCAATGGGTATCGTATCGTATCGTTGTAGAGGTCAGATCGGCAGTCGCTCCATGTATATATTGGTACTCAGGTGCATCCGGTTACACTAGAAGCTGACTCCAAAATAGCCGGGAAAAAGCTAGGCAGACGATACTTTGGGGTATGAGAAGGTGGAGAGTTCTACCCCCCTATAGAAAAGGGAGGATCCTCCGACTATACAGGTGTTATGTCTGGTGGGCAACTGCCCGACAGTTGTTGTCGGCGATGTAAACTTATCTTGCGCGATTCAGACCATATTAGTTCTTCTGTTTTCTCATAGATGGCGCTGTAGTAATTTTTGTTGTAAGTTGCTTTTTGTAGGTCGCACAGTGGAACGAATGTATGGGAGCGGTTGGACGTAGACATGTCCGAAAAAAAAGAGTAAAATTATGCCAAACTAATGATGCCATCTTATTCGATTACTTAATGCCTTCATAACTTGTGGTGATGAATTTCTTCATAACTCCCATATTTCGGGAGTAATTTGAGAAAATGTGAAATTTTACTATGAAAATGAGTGTATCGAGCTCTCTCCCTCCTGATTCCGGGCTTGTTTCAAGTAGCGGTCTCTAATATCATAATGCTAATACTAAGAGCTATATTTAATACTAAGACACATAGTGCGCCAAATTTGCACTTTCTGGGATAAAGAGTGATGTTTATTTTATAACACAATTTTTTTATTTTTTGTTTATTTTGTTGATTAAAACCGTTTTTCTAAAGGTTTACCTTATTACAATAACATTTCTGAGCAGCCAATTAGAGAAGATATAAGCTAATTAGGATATATAATTAGGGACTTAAGGTTTACATATAAAACTGATGCACTAATGATTACTGATAAGAACATTGCTATTATTTAATTACTAAATGGCTCTTAATACACTAATTTAGCATGCATCATTTACTAATTATCACAATAACTAATTACCTTGCAATATTTAACAAAGGATACCTGGGATACCTGGATTTTATATAAATAGGTCACTATTAGTAACTTTAAAATCAGTGTTGATTTACACCTCGTTGTATCCAAGCTAATCTCGCAATGTATTTTCCAAATTTTAATACAAATCTTGATATTCACGTTGCTTTATGCGCACGCGCACATCAAGATTTACGCGACTTTAACTATTTGTTCAGTGTTTTAAAAGATAACAGTTGTGTTCAGTTATGTGAAAGTGCTGAAACAAGTTTAAAAGACTGGTGTCGTCGATTTTGCTACCGCATTTATGCAAAATGGACACAGTCTGGAAGAAGCACAAATAAGTTTCGGAAGAAACATGAGATTTGGCTACAGGCTGCAATTCAATGGCCGGAATTACAGAATGAAAATATGGAACCTTCTACAGAAAATATAAGTGACGTCATCGAGCCCATAATTTCTCCTGCTAAATCTGATGCTTCAACTTGTACACATCCTAGTCCTCGTAAATCTTTTGAGGACCTTAGTAACCGGCAAAAAAGAAGACGCACTGAAGATAGTCTTTCATGCAGCAGTAGCAGCGCTGAAATTATGTTTTCGGCCGAAAGGGCGCTTCAAAAGGCAGGACAAAGCGATACAGCTTATGTTATGAAATACTTGACGGAGAATCCAGAAGAGGCCTCAAAAATCAAAGCCTTCATTGAAGGTAAATCAATTCAGGTACGGGAAATATCCCCTTTGAAGGCATTGGCTCTTTATGTATCGATGAACTTATCGAAATGGCGCTATAACACTCTTCGGGATTTCAACACTCAAGAAGGAGCTCTTCAATACCCGAGTTACTACATGTTGGTTAAAGAAAAAATTAAGTGCTATCCGGCCAAAGAAGATCTCACAGTTACAGAGAGCTCTGCAAAAATCAAATTACAAGCCTTGATGGATTTAACCTCAAGAAGACTTATTAGGTCGTTAGAAACCCCTGTTGATCCCAATCAACAGCTCGTATTGACCAGCAAATGGGGTTTTGACGGATCATCTAGCCAAAGCATTTATCATCAAAGGACGAGTGAAGATGAGCAAATCGATCTTGCTAGTAATTTTATGATTAGTCTTGTACCACTGCGGCTCGTCTCAAAAGGTGTAACAATTTGGGAAAACGAGCGACCATCTTCCACTTCATTTTGCCGGCCAATATTGTTTAAGTTTATAAAGGAAACCAAAGAAAATGTGCAGAGAGAGATGGCTGAAATCGAAGCAGAGATTGAAGCCTTAACTCCATCCACCATCACTGATGGAATTAGTGCCAAACACCAACTGCTGTTGACAATGATTGATGGTAAAATTCATTCCATTATATCCAATACAGCAGCTTCAGTGTGTGACATATGCAAGGCTTGTCCTAAAGAAATGAATAATTTAGAGTTAATCAAAGATAAACACGCAAACGAGGACATGTATAAATATAGCTTAAGCACCCTTCACGCTTGGATTCGCTCAATGGAATGCTTATTACACATTTCCTACAAATTAGACATAAAATCATGGCAAGTAAGGGGTGATATAGCAAAAAGGCAAGTTGATGACAGGAAGAAAAGAGTTCAAGAGGCTGTAAGAAGAGAAACGGGCTTACTTCTCGATGTTGTGAAACAAGGCAGTGGATCCACCAACAATGGCAACTCGGCAAGGAGATTTTTTGAAAACTACACTAAATCTGCTGAACTGACCGGAATAGATGCTATGCTTTTAAGAAAAATCTGTGTGATCTTGCAGTGTATTTCATCAGGAGAGAAGATCAACGTAACTAAATTCCGAGAGTTCTGCTTTGATACTGCTAAGCTTTACGTGGAGTTATACCCATGGTATTATATGCCTTCTTCACTTCATAAAATTTTAATGCATGGGCCAGACATAGTTCAGAACATGTCAATTGTGCCCATTGGTTTTCTATCCGAAGAGGCATCTGAGGCTAGAAATAAAGATTTTAGAAAATATAGAGAGGGGCATTCTCGAAAGCATAGCAGTATCTCATGCAATGAAGATATTATGCACAATCTTTTACTGTCTTCTGATCCACTTGTTACAAGTATCCGTCCAAAAGGAAATAAGTTTGTAAAAAAATCTTCTTTTAAGGAATTTTATGAGCTTACGGATTCTGAGAAAAGTGATATCGAATTTGTTAACATAAATGATTTAGCGGACATCGATTCTGAATTTGAATTAATTGATGATGATGATGATGACGAAGATAATTAAATGATGTTATTGTTTTAAAATGTGTAACTTAGTAAATTAGAGCTTACATCTTAATTATTTATTGTACTTTTAATGAAACTAGGTAATTTATTATCAACTTACTTAAAAGTCATACTCTCATCAGTTCTTGTGAATATTTTTGTTAATATATATTTCTGTATATATATAATATATTTATAGACCTCTTAATAAGTCTGTCTGCGGTTTAAAGTAAATACAAATGGGGAAAAAACGTTTTTTTTTTTAAATTTTCATTTCCTTTTATCCCAGAAAGTGCACATTTGGCGCACTATGTGTCTTAGTATTAAATATAGCTCTTAGTAATAGCATTACGATATTAGAGACCGCTACTTGAAACAAGCCCGGAATCAGGAGGGAGAGAGCTCGATACACTCATTTTCATAGTAAAATTTCACATTTTCTCAAATTACTCCCGAAATATGGGAGTTATGAAGAAATTCATCACCACAATTTATGAAGGCATTAAGTAATCGAATAAGATGGCATCATTAGTTTGTCATAATTTTACTCTTATTTTTCGGACATGTCTACGTCCAACCGCTCCCATACATTCGTTCCACTGTGGGTCGCCACAATACTAACCGGGCAATATCTTCTGTATATGTCCTCCATACGCGACGCCGAGGGGACAGAAGTAGTGCATGACTTCTCCTGTGAACCTGCCGAGAGAGGCTCCCATTTTGAAGGCTGGCACGAAGATACCCGCGGGAACTGGTAGTGTACAGGAGACCAGACTCAGGAAAAACTGCGGAGGAGAAAAAAAATAATTAGTTGAAAACAACCACAGGTTGTACGTGCTAGAGACTGTGTAGGGTCAGTGTTTGTGCTGAGCAATATTTAGAATTGTAAATAATTGAAAACCACATCGGGGGTTTTAGGGGCCGGTTAGAAAAAAATCACTCTGGGGCGGGGTGAAGACGATAACGTTACGTCGATATTTTAATAGTAGTATACTAGAAGACATTTTTTACGACTTTCGAAGCAAATTTCTCATCAACCTTTGCACAGACTGACTGACAGACAGACAGACAGGCTAAAAGACAGACAGACAGGCACAAAGACAGACAGACAGAAACACAGAGAGACAGACAGGCATACAGACAGAAAGACAGACAGACGGGTAGACAGTCAGATAGACAGAGTGACAGACGAGCAGACCTACAGACAGTTTTCGAAATTCAGTGTTTTATTCTTGTCAGCACGCTTTATTTACTTTTTGTTAACATAATTCGTGCTTGTTCCAAATTGAAAATGTTTTTATTCACTCAGTAAGTAAAAGAGCGCTTTATTCACTGTTATCGAGGAATCAAATGCCCTTTTTCTAGTGGCAATGGTTAAAATATTTTTACCAATAATGAATTTACAAAGAGGAGCAAGCGAATTTTTGTTTAACCGAGTTTTTTTTTGTTAAAAGATTCTAATACTACTATACTCTTTTCAATAAAAAAATGCACGAGATGCTGGGAGGGGGAGGAGGAGTAGCCGTAAAACCTCACGATGTATCATCATGGGGGAGGGGGGGCTATTGACGCCCCCTCACTACCTTGGTGATGAACGACAAGACCACTTTTATAATTTCTTAGCAGACACGAGAACGCTTACGTCTATCCTTTTGACCTACCAAGAACCAATATAGGTCCTAGCTTCGATTCCCAGAGTGGGCGAAGTGATATTAGGTTTTTTCATCTGGAATTTCTCAGTTGCAGCCACGAACTCTGGATTTGTGCCCGGTTGATGGCAATAGGCTCGCCCCTAATTACATGTGACATAAAGTTAACTGGCAAAATGTGAGTGTACTATTAGGTACACCCCTCTGCCTAATCCTTCCAGGATTACAGCGTGATGTTATTTTAAGTACCGATAAAATAAAAATACCTGGTCATAACTATTTCATGATTATACACTTGTATTCATAAAAGTAATAGATCGATATTTACGTGAACTATAAATTGACAGCTTATTGACAAGACGAGGTGGCCGAGTGGTTAAGGCGTTGGACTGCTAATCCAATGTGCTCTGCACGCGTGGGTTCGAATCCCATCCTCGTCGATACGGGTTTTTGTTTTCAATAATGTATTAAGAAAATACAAAGGATTTTATTAATATTTATAATTATAAAAGTTTGGATCTTTTAGATAACGTTGTGAATCTGTTCTTAATTTTATTTTGTCCTAGTTACGTTGCAAAACTTGACTTGACCGTGCAGTTCTAATCTATACAAGTAAATAAAATTGAAGTAATTCAAAATAACGGCTTTTTACTGAATGTAATATGAAAGTATATACGGTACTCAAGTATAACAAAAACACATTTTTGTTTGTCTGTTTGGTCCATCTTAATGTCGTCTAATCTCCGAAACGGCTGGACTAATTTTGGCGGGACTTTTACTGGCAGATAGCTAATGTTATAAGGAGTAATTTAGGACTTTTATTTAAGATAAATAACGAATTTCGTGCAAAAAAAAATAACCCTATGAAATAGTTAACAATATCCGATTTAAATAGGGAAGTAATATTTATAATAATTTCACGCAGAGTTATTTCTAATCTTAAATTATTAGTTGCATTCTTTTAAGTGATTTGATAGTTTTCTCAAAGCAACCTTGGCGTCTCGCGTACTACGCGGCCACGACTTTTGGCCGCAGAAGCGATTATTAGTCGAAAGCTGGAAGAAAGTTTCGTCGCACGACATGCCGTCAGATCGGTTTTGTGTAATATTGCTGCCGGTCGCGTAGTGCACGAGCTCTTTTAGTCCCTTTCTTACCCGTGGAACACCAAAGTGGTTCACCTAGGTGTTCCACGGTTAACTTTCTGTACCCTTGGTGAACCTAATGAGTGAACCATGGGTATTTGTTACAAAATAATGTACCTGTAGTTCACCTAATTAGTGAACTAAAAATGATTATATCATCATTCATCATTTCAGCCCAAAAGACGTCCACTGCTGGACATAGGCCTCCCCCAAGTGTACATAAGGGGGGTTTTACCATAATCGCCACGCTTGGCAGGCGGGTTGGCGATCGCAGTACATCATCATCATCATTTTAGCCCAGAAGACGTCCACTGCTGGACATAAGCCTCCCCCAAGTGTCGCCACATTGACATTTTGGGGGGTTTTGCCATATTTGATCGCAGTACGGTTGTTACAAAAGCACAGAGAACGCTGCTGCCCATTCTCTGGCAAGTCCTTTAGTCGCCTCTTACGACACCCACGGGAAGATATGGGATTGTGCTATTCTTTACGTCCGACACCATACAGAGCAATGATTATATAAATAAATATGTACCCATGGTTCACCTAACTGGGAAACCGCTAATACCCGCCATCGCAGTCGAGAGCGTTTATACAATGACGTAGTATTCAATAGTAGCACTGATCCGCGGGGACCTCTAGGCCAACGAAGCATAAGACCAGGGAAATGGTGATACTTACGATAGAGAAGAAGTATACGATGAGACATCCAAAATGGTCTACTTCTAAAGTCTGCCAGTGTGACACCACGGACGCTTGCTCAGCTGTCAGCTCGTCTGTCCAGGTGAAGTTGGAGAACAGCGAGAGGACCTGGAAACAGAATACTATGTTTAGCACCTCTTTCTTTATCGTTGGCTGACCTGGTGTCAGAGTTTTTATGCCATCCATGCCCCTGCCTTGTGTTTACATGCCGTCGAGAAATATCTCTCAGGCATGCTGGTGTGGTTGCCTCATTGTGTTTTCTTTCAGTGAAATTAATGATAAATATACAATACGCTCATGATTCCGAAAAATCGGATGCGTGTCTTGGGTTCGTACTTGAGGCCTGGCCTGGCCTGGTCTGACTTGGCATTCCGACGGTAATACCTCTAGACTTTCACTATTTTTAGCACAACTTACTACATATAAAAGGGGTAGCCTAAATTCCGAGCTTATTATGTAAAAAATAATAATTTATAAAATGTTTTTACTTGTATCTGCACACGTAGCATGACAACTGTAGAAACGAGTTTTGTCTACGGAAGAATCGACATAATGACAGATAGACAATGACAAAGTGTCAGTTTGTCGATTCTTCCGTCGACATAGCCCGTTTCTACGGCGGTCATGCTACGCGTGCTGTAATAGTTTCTGATGTTGCTGTAATATCCCATTTCAAAAACACATTTAGTATGAAAGAAAGTTAAATATATTATGAATGCTATACAAACGTCACGCTAGAAAATAACGAACACGTATAAAAAACCAAGTATTTTATATACCGAACTATACTAAAGGTTCGACGGTTAAATTAAGCCCAAGGGTCCTCAAAAAACCGCTTTTAGCAGAATCATCATCATCAGCCTATAATGTTCCCACTGCTGGGACACAGGTCTCCTCTCTATGAGAGGGAGTGGGTTGTAATCCACCACGCGGGCCCAGTGCGGGTTGGTAGATGTCACATGTCTTCGATTTTTTAGTTCTAGGACATGCCAAAAACGGTGCTGAAATAAATTACACAAAGTAATGCACCTGTCTGGGTTCGAACCCACTGATATTTGCTCGTAAGTCGGGGCTGCCATCATTGGGTGACCGCTGCTCTCCCACTGCTTTATCAGAATTGTAATAGGATAATAATTTGAATGACGTTACAATTCGTAAAATAGTAAAAAGATGGTAATTCATAATTTTACCTGCCTCTGCGACCATTTTACGTGTATGTGTGCAATGTGATTCAAATAATTGAGATGATGACTATTTTTCACGTATTTTTCAAAAATAATACGGAGATATATTGAGTTGAATTGGCTCATGAAGTCACGATTGAATCAATATACCTAGTTCTGTCGTAGTGAGCCCCCACTCTCCAAATTTAATCCGTTTTAACTAAGTAATTATGACGGCACGGTTGGCGCAGTAGCTGAGCGATTGACTTCTGCGCTGCATGTCGCGGGTTCGATCTCCGCACGGAACAAACATTTCTATGGCCTACAGATAGTTGTTCCGGGTCTGGCTGTTTGTGTATGTGAGTTTAAATGTTTGCAAACGCACCCACGATACAGGAGAAATTCCTAGTGCGGAGCAAAGTTAAAAAAAAAAGTTTAAGTTAATTTGATAAAATAAAATACGTGTCTAATATTTTTATATTACCTGACTGACGGACAAAATAGAATTTCGTTTTCTTTACCCAGTCAACATCCTAATTATCCTATTAGAATTCTGCTAAAGCGTTTTTAGGACCCCAGTTATAGTAGACAAAAAGCATTTAATCACCTGTTCCTGGTTGCCAAGATCTGCTGCCATGTACTTGCCGATACCGGGCGGGAACAGGATCGACATCACTGCCAACGTTATGAAGCCTGGGTAGATGAAGCGGCTGAAAAATACCAAGCAATATGAAGCATTTCTATTATAGACGTATGAACGACTAGCTGTCTGCAACTTCGTTTGCATCACGTTTTCCCCGTTTTCGCAACATTTTTCATTTCTGCTCCACTCCTATTTGTCGTAGCGTAATGATATATAGCCTATAGCCTTCCTCGATAAATGGGCTAACACTGAAAGAATTTTTCAAATCGGACCAGTTGTTTCGGAGCCTATTCAATGCAAACAAACAAACAATCAAATCTTTCCTCTTTATAATATTAGTTTAGACAGGGTGAAAAGTCTTTCATTCCTCATAGAAAAGGGAGGGTCCTCCGACCAGCCCCCGTATTCACAAACGCTTCGATTCGATTTCAGTTCGGAAAGTTATGTTTATCTGGCTCGCTTAACTAATGCCAAAAAAGATAGACATACGACTTGTCGAATCGAAACGTTTGTGAATACGGGGGCAGGTGTCCTACCATGACGTTTTAAAGCAGTATTGTTTTAACCTAAATCCAGAGTGGGAAAGAGATGGCGCTAGACGTGCTCTATAGCTCCGTCTCTTTCCCACACTGAAATGTCATTAAATTAATACTGATTTAAGACATCATGATGGAGCCTTAGACGGGTCTTGTCTGGTGGGCTGCGCGATTTAAAATGTTGATGTCAGTTCTTCCTTTATGTCATAGATGGCGCTGTATTACTTTTTTTACTGTGTCGCTACACTATCACGGATATAATATGAAAGGTATTATGATGTCTAAATGTTATCGTCTTATTATATTTCAGACCATACCGTCCCAACGCTGGGCACAGGCCTCCCTCCACTCCTTAAATTTCTCTCACGGCTGGAGGCTGTTGTGAATGATTCTCTCTTTAGTCTAAAGGTTTAGATAAATTCCTAATCGTATTACCCAGAATACGATACGCCATGGTAAGACTGGATGTCAGACTTTTAGCTTCTGACTACTCGTAACGACTGTCAAAGATCTACAAATGACAGCCGGGACCAACGGCTTAACGTGCTTTCCGAGGCACGGAGGAAACTCGATATGTAATTATGGTCACCCATCCACAGACCAACCTCGGCAAGCACAGCTTAACCTTAAAGATCAATTATCAAGCTGACTCAAGAAGACATATTATCTGAAAGAAATCAAACTATAACGCGCGGAAACCCTCTGCTTGTAACTTCTAGACCAATATAAAAACAAGCATAATGTCAAGAAATACTCACTTCTTTTGCAAAAAGTTGCTCAGTGTCTTGGTATTTCTGATGAAGAGCACATACTGACGATGTAGGAACACCCATAACGCAGCTAGGAGACCGCTAACAATACTGGAAAATATAAAACAAATGTTAACGTAAACTTGTTTTGCAATCATCATCATTATCATCAGCCCGACTTCACGCACGGCTAAGTATTGGTCTCTCTTTGTTTGTGCCAAGCTTGTTCTTGTTTTAAATATTAATAAATATTAATAAATCCTTAGTTCATCATCATCATCATTTCAGCCGAAAAACGTCCACTGCTGAACATAGGCCTCCTAGCCTAGGCGTGGCGATTATGGCAAAACCCTCCTTGGGTTTTGCCATAATCGCCACGCTTGGCAGGCGGGTTGGCGATCGCAGTACGGTTGTTACAAAAGCACAGAGAACGCTGCTGCCCATTCTCTGGCAAATCCCTTAGTCGCCTCTTACGACACCCACGGGAAGATATGGGATGGTGCTATTCTTTACGTCCGACACCATACAGAGCTAGTTTTAAATATAAATAAATATTAATAAATCCTTAGTTCATAATCATCATCATTTCAGCCGAAAGACGTCCACTGCTGGACATAGGCCTCCCCCAAGAAATGGGGGTTTTGCCATAATCGCCACGCTTGGCAGGCAGGTTGGCGATCGCAGTACGGTTGTTACAAAAGCTCAGAGAACGCTGCTGCACATTCTCTGGCAACTCCCTTAGTCGGCTCTTACGATACCCACGGAAAGATATGGGATGGCGCTATTCTTTACATCCGACACCAGTCAGAACCACACCACAATCAAAAAGTTGAACAGAATCCTTAGTTCAACTAAGCAGTATTAATTAATTAGAAAACATTTCTCTAAGTATTTAAGAAGAACAGGATGTAAAGTTCCTCAATACACCATAGAAAAGAGAGAATCCTCTGACCAAAGTAAAAACTCAAATGTTTCCAAGTCACAGTATTATGACTAAATGTTATGGATCTATATCTCATCAGATCTTTTACCAACACATCGAAAATAAACTGATTTGATTTGAAAGGGGTGTTATGTTTGGTGGGCAACTGCACGACAGGTGTTGTCGGGTTTTCTTGCATAGTCTTTAGTCGCGGTTAACTTTACTTGCGCGATGTAGGAATTTGATGTTAGTTTTCAACACTGTTTTATCTGCACTTATACTATCACTTACGGTATATCTTCCATCTTTATTTGTTGTTATGACTTCCCGATATTGCCACATAAAGACAAAGAAAAACAATGATTTGCAAAAATCTGCCATAGCTTAACATCTACTCAGACAAGGCGCTAACACTGGATGGAGTTTCTGTCATCGGACAAGTACTACATACCAAGGCTGACAAGAGAAGCAATTGAAATATCAAAATACAAAAATTGTAATCGAGAGGAGGGCTTCAAATTGTCAAATACGTGGAATCCAGTGATAGGCATGCTCCAAAGAAATAGCCGGCGTCATAATAAGGACTCCACAAAACCTAGTGAAATTGTGAGTGTGTTTTGCCGTGAGTTTGTATCGAGTGCCAGTGGTTCGCGTAACAAAACACAACGAAAGAGGGTAGGCAGATTTGTCTGCTAATTATTTACTTCATCCACCCGCATTTTCCAGTCATACCGCGATCATGGCGCTTGCAACACGTCGAAATATCGGGAACTCAAAACAAGAAATAATCATGGAAGATATCCCGTAAGTGATAGTATTAGTTCTTCAAGTGTGGCATAGATGGCGCTATAGTAGTTTTTGTAGAGCACCTAGAGGTACAAAGAACTTTTTACTTAATGTTCCCCAAGAACACTGAACTTCAAGTAGAAACAGATAACTTACCCTAACAAGACGAAGACAGCAAACTCCTGAGGGTCGAAGGGGAAGTCTTGAGGCAGGTTGGTGGGGAAGAGAGGCTTCACGGTAGGCATCGCGCCCGACCATACTGATAGCAGACGGAACATCTGGAATGAGAGGGAGCATGATAAGAAACAGTTTGAAATAACACGTGTTTTAGTTTCACATGTTTATAGATTATTTGTATGATCGAGAGCCTGAACCATCATCATCATCTGCCTAGCTTTTCTCCAACTACCTTGGGTTCGGCTTCCAGTCTACCGGATACAGCTGAGTACCAGTATTTTACATGAAGCGACTGCCTATCTGAGTTCCACAACCCAGTAACTGAGTAATACGTTACCCCTTGGTAAGACTGGATGTCAAAGTTTTGGCTTCTGAGTTTCTGACTACTCGTAACGACTGTCAAAGATCTACAAATAAATGTGTTCCATTGAAATGCTGTTTCCAATATGAAAATAACAGATTTTTACTGAATGAATATAAAAGCATAATTAAACAGACCTTATAACAATTTTTTTTTTAATTGTTGTTTGTCTATCTGTTTGTTTCGACTAATTTCCGAAACGGCTGCAATTAGGACGGGACTTTTACTTGGAGGAAGGTAGCAGGTAACAGATAGTATATAAATAGGCTAACACTTTCTTTCTTATTGCTGAAACATCTGAAAATCTTATACTGTATATACAGTTACTTATTTCCTTTTCAAAAGTGTTTCTTTCGTCAGTACCAGATCAACGTTTTTACTTTCACGGTGTTGAAACACGTAGCCACATCAGTAAGTGGCAAACTAACAAAGCAAAGCAGGGGCGGTTCGCTAGCTTCGTAATAAAACTTTGATTAAAACTGCCACGTGTCCACTTAAAGGCCCATATTCATTAAATCTCACGAGTGCACGAATCCAGAAGTGATCAACATATTTATTTGTTTAAACTAGAATTAACTAGACCATTAAGTGCCAAAACGGCGCATGCTCATTAAGATTAATTGACGAAGAAATTCTGCTCACATTGTGTAGACGGAACGTACTGAGTATTGTAATGACCTTTAGTTTATTAAAACTAAATGAAGTCAACTTAGCATGCGTTCGCAATAAAGCTTCCAAATTTTTAAGAAAATAACTTTATTTCCCCTCGCATAAAGTTCAGTTCCTGCTATAAAATTTCTTTTATGACTTTTGCAACAGTAACAATAAAACCCAGGGCACTTTTTAGGGTTTCGTAGCCGAATGGCAAAACGGAAACCTTATAGATTCGTCATGTCTGTCTGTCTTCCTGTCCGTCCGTATGTCACAGCCACATTAATCCGAAACAAAACAGTTGAAACTTGGTAGGTAGATGTATTCTGTGAACCGCTCTAGGATCTTTATACAAAATTTCAAAAAAATAAAAGAATAAGGTTCCCCATAGGTACATGGACGTGACACTAAAAAAGAATCATCAAATCTTAACCTAATCCCGTGGGGGGCGTCTATAGATATGTCTTTAAAAATGAAATTGAGATTCCTAGAACTATTTTTTCTCATAGTCAATCATTTGAAAGAAAGACATTACCAAAGTGGTAAAATGTGCATACCCCCCTCATATTTCTAAAGTAAGAGTGAAAAAATGTAGCATTGTAAGACGTAAAAAAAAACTTCAAACGAAAATTGTTATGAATAAGATTTGATGTTTAGTTTTTGAGATATGGGACTTTTTCATCAAACTGCAGCAGTAACTTTGTTTTTCATTAACATACTAAGAAAAACAAATTTTTAGTTTTGCTGTTGAATGTAATACAATACAACTTATTAATGAGCCTTCAAAATATTTTATTAAATTGTTTGGTGCTACGGAACCCTGTGTGCGTGAGTACTACTCTCACTTGGCCGGTTTTTCGCATTGCTTGAGGAGCTCGTGGCTAAATAATAACAACCGCTCGCGTCGATCTTTAAGGTTAATCCGTGCTTGCCTAGGTTGGTTCGTGGATGGGTGACCATCGACATACCGGGATAACTCCGTGACTCGGAACCTCGGTTCCGGCTGCCAATTGTAGATCTTTTGACAGTCGTTACAGATAGTCAGTTGCCCGAAAGTATGGCAACCAGACTTACCAAGAGGTATCGTCTAAACTAGTAGTAAAATACTGGTATTAAGCTGCATCCAACATCGTTGGGAAAAGGCTAGGCAGATGATGACTAGAGGTCGGAATTAGGTAGAGTTATTTGTGTACTTACACTGATTTCATACAGCAAAAGAATAAAGTGGATATGCCTCAAATCCCGAGATTCATTTGAAAGAGCAGAAAGATCCCGTGATTTATTAAATAAAAGGTTACTTACTTTTACACAATTTAAACCATCCGAGATCAGATGTCCGAACTTGCAAAATTCCAATGCGCACACGCAAGGGAAGATCCATATTAATATCAACATTTCGATGCAAGTACAAAAATAACTCTACCTAATTCCGACCTCTGACGATGACTTTTGAAACAGTAACAATAGAACCCCGGACGCATTTTTACGGACTCCTATTTTTATGATATTTTTAAGTGTTACTTACAATAGCGCTGCAGCAGGCCGCGAAGAAACCTCGCCAATAGTTACGTACTGCGAAGTACGTTGTCGTTACTTCTATGGAGAACAGCACTCCTGGAAATAAATTGTAAAAACTTCTGATTAGCAGTTTACTGAGACGCCTGAATTCATCAAAGGTTAGGCGATTGTGATTACGAGTAAATAAGCACTGTGGACATAACATACATAAGCACATAATGCCATTGAGGCTAAAAGATGGAAGATTTATATATATTATACAAGGGTCTAACGGAACGTACTTAAGGTGTGCTACAGACTATCAAACTGAACATGTTTCTCCATCGGACAAATATCGTAATAAAAAAAAATATCAGCAGCCCCATACATTTGGGTCGAATAGATATTGAAATTTTGTAAGGGGCTGCAGACAATTTTTTATTAATTATTAATTTTGCACTCAAAAGATGTAAAATACAAGTATGTTTTTTTGAAAAATCGTGCTCTTAAATTCTGTCAAGCAGTCTGGGGCGAAGCTATCTATTCGCAAGCTGATTGACCAAAAACATAGTTAAGCGCAAAAACACTCCGTTACACTTTATCGAATCGGGAATCCGATTCCGAACCGCTATCTCCAGAGAACGTTATGACATCTTCAATTGAAATGTCATAAATTAATGAAAATTCAATAACCAATTGAGTGGCTCGCAACAAGTGCCATGCTACTTGCCACTTAAAACTAGGTCATTGATAGTGGCGAATACTGGATTTGCGAAGTTTCTTGCCCATTATTATATTTACAAGGTGTTGTTTTGCATCCTCGTCAAAATTCAGAAGGTTGACACAAAAGACATAAATAATCAATAAAAATTACGGTGCCTAGTAAATTATTAATAAACGCTGTTTTTTTGGTTGTTTAAGTTTGTCAG
This sequence comes from Cerastis rubricosa, assembly GCA_949152445.1. Classification (NCBI taxonomy): domain Eukaryota; kingdom Metazoa; phylum Arthropoda; class Insecta; order Lepidoptera; family Noctuidae; genus Cerastis; species Cerastis rubricosa. Next base: position 2,564,968 of record OX424549.1, read on the forward strand.
TATTTTTGAATAACCCCCATAACGTGTTTTAGGGAATAAGAAATTATCGAATAAACGTTTGAGATTGTTTGTATGTGTGGAAGCGCGGTTAAAGGGCGAGAATTAGACGGACCGCGGGCGTTTCACACTTACCGATTCCCGTAAATAACAACAAAAAAAAATACCTACCTATTTTATTATGGATTCGGGACGAGCATCATTTGCATAGTTACCTCCTTGAATTTGACGAGGATGCAAAACAAAACCTTGTATAGATGTCGTGAAGAAACTTTTGAGCATGAATGTGGATGGGTATGCGAGTAGAAGAAGACTAAAGAAACGATGGATGTCTTAAGCAATATATAGCAAGATAGGGCGGCACTGCGCCAACCTTGTCGATAAATTCGCTGATTTCATGACTTACCTTCCAGTCGTTGCAGGTAGTCAGAGGCTAGAAAACCAGTCATCCAGTCTGACAACCAGTCTTACCAGGGCATATCATATTACCCAGTACTAACTGGGTTGTGGAGGTCAGATAGGCAGTCGCTTCATGTAAAATACTGGTATTCAGCTGCATCCGGTTAGACTGGAAGCTGACCCTAAGATAGTTGGGAAAAGGCTAGGTGATGAAGACTAGGACTTACCTCCCACAGGGGCAGCAAAACATGATGCCACACCAACAGCACAGGCTGCAGCCAGCATTTCACTAGTTCTGGACTCGTTGGAGTAGATCCCTTGGAAGGTCGTCACCAGTTTGGAGAGGAGAGTTGCTACCATTGATGCTATATGAACTGATGGGCCCTGGTGATGAAATTTAGCTTTGAATTTTTTGTTAAAACAATGTTTATGGTTATAAGAGAAAGGAAAGAGAAATGGACTAAGTTAGTAACAGAATGATATCCAAGAGATAGCAAAAGCAATAGAGGCAGACAAATCAAAAGATGGGAAGATGATCTCAAGAAAATATCTGGTCCGGTATGGACGAGCGACGAGTCCGGAGGCGGCAGGCGTGCTTAATCTGCTGCTGATCTTGTGAACATTTAACTTTTTACAATTCCCTCATTGTCATAATTGTTGTAGTATTATGTGACATATGACATTGTCTGTCTGTCTCTAATTTTCGTTTTTTTTTTTGGTATTACACTTCTCATCATCATCTTCCAAAAACTGGTTCTTTAAATTTCTTTGAATGAAGCCAAGACACACTGCTGTTTTTGTTCCTCAGGTCATAGATATGTCCAACTGTCAACTGTGATAAAGATATCTAATCGTCCAGAAGTCCAAACTCAAGGTATGCCAACGAGCAATGGAGCGCAGTATACTAGGTGTTAATTTAACCGATCGTGTTCGGAATACAATACTGCGCTCCAAAACAAATATGGCTAACGTGGGTCAAAAGGCTGCCCAAATCGAATTAGACTGGGCAAGACATGTCACATATCCCTGAAAAACACATTGAAATTTCCACGCGAAGAAAGTCTCGGGATGTAGCTTGTTTAAACCAAAGGCATGACACTTTTTTTGCAGTCCAAAAACTTTTTGTTATCTGGTACCGTCAGCAACGAAAGTTGCTAAAAATATAGGATATTTTTAGCGACTTAGTTTCAGATACGTCTTAGTTTTAGAACGATCCATATTAACAGACTGGATTAAAAGACATCACAATATTTTCATCAATGGTTACACAAATTAGCATGTAGGATCCGGTCATTAGTACGGACAGAAAATGAATCGGCAAGCGCGCCAAAGGTAGCACCACGCGACCTACTTACCAGTCTACCCACACCTAAGCGCGCTTCTACAGAGTCGTGATGTTTCGAGCTCGCTGTGAGGCGGACAGTCTGTGTCTGACCGCGGCAGAGTCAAGACGTCCCGAAACTGTTCCCCGATTCATGGTGCCTAGTGTTATTGTGTTGGATTGTAATTTCAAGTAATTTGTGAGTAGTAAGTGAGTTCGACAAAAGCAGTGTACCTCGTGTAGTGTGTGTTTTCATAGCACGGAACCCATGTTCTGCCCACATGATGACCGTGTCTAACGGAATAAATCAAGACAACTGCGACAAGCAAATAATATTACATCAGATCTCACTGATCAGCACAAAACTTTGTGTAGTATTGATAAGTGTTAAACGTCTTCTGATGCCCACTGTACCACTGCAAGACTGATTTTTTAATGTTTTTTGCAAATGCAATGAAATCTTCCTATAATACTGACCTCTTTACCGAGTGGTAGACCGGAGCCCAGCGTGGCAGTTAAACCAACGATCTTGGATATCATCGCCCGGTACGTCAGGTATTCTTTTAGATGTACTCCTCGGAGTATCGTCTTCATTTCTGGTATTCCTGAACCTGTAGTAGAAAAGTTAAGAATCAATTATATTACTGAGATGGAATCTTTGATTTTACAAGGACAATAGAATATTTGATTATTGAACCCGTTAATTTAGTCGTCTGAATCGGAACTGCTGAGCTTGAGCTTCTGGGTTTGATTCCCGGGTTGGGAAATTATAAGACGTAAAATATTTGCTTCGTAGAATCAGCATCAGCTTTCTAGATGTAGAAAATTTTAGTCGAGTTTCTACTCTACAAGAAAACCTTTGCAACTTACCTATACTCTGTGCAGCAACTATATGCACGAATCCAGCGGCGAAGAGTATGAGGCAGACGGGGAGGGAAACCCACGCCACGTACTGACTGAACGTGGACGTCGCCAGATCGTTGTACATCCACATTCGTGCTGGAAAATACGGCAAAAAATAAAATCAAAATAATTAGTTACGACATAGGTGCGCCTCCCCAAATAGATTGGGCATAGGGCATAAGATAATTATACTTACCTACACTTTCCATCTTGTAATGTAAGCGTGAAAAGTTAAATTGAAACTTGAATTATTTGGCAACAACAGTATATTACTGTTTCATATTTAGACTAAAAGCATTCCAGCAGCATTGCTGAAACATGTTCGGGTCGGTTGGCACTATTCGAGCTAAGCCAAAAAAATAGTGTCTTTGGGACTTCTATTTTCCAGATAGTACATACGGCGAAACAACAAGTTATACATAATCCAGTATAAAATGGCCTCACTTTGCATAGATTTCCCGTTAGATGTGAAAACTGTATTTGCTGGATTAGTATAATCTTGATTGGTCGTCATACCTACTAAAATATTCCTTACCATTCTGACAAACAGCGATCCCCCGGTCCATGGCGAAGTTGACGATCGCCATGATAATACCCAGCAGCGCCAGGAACACCCAGTCCTCGCCCAGTCGAGCGAACGTGTGTCTCCATACATAGCCTGCGACAAACTTCTTGCACGTGAATATTTATTATCAACAAGATGGGGCAGTTTGAAAGAGTTCGGATGATAATTTAATGGGATATGACAATGGCGGTAATGTTACGAATTTCTAAGGATTTATTTTATAACCTTAGTCGATAAAAAGCGCTAATCGCTTATGAAGGCGCTCGTTCATAAAAAAAATAACTGCAAATTAAGATCTAAAGTTAGAGGTGGTCATCCATTACATGCCAAGACCTCTCATCATCATCATTCATCATTTCAGCCGAAAGACGTCCACTGCTGGACAACGGCCTCCCCCAAGTGTCGCCACATTGACCGGTCCCGTGCGACTTGCATCCAGCGGATCCCCGCAAGCTTCACCAGGTCGTCGGTCCACCTAGTGGGAGGCCTTCCAACGCATCGTCTTCCGGTTCGCGGTCGCCATTCCAGAACTTTTCGGCCCCATCGGGCATCCGTTCTGCGAGCAATGTGCCCACTGCCACTTAAGTTTGGCAATTCTTCGGGCTACGTCGGTTACCCTAGTTCTCTTGCGGCTGTCCTCATTTCTGGTTTGATCACGGAAGGAAACTCCGAGCATAGCCCTCTTCATTGCCCTTTGGGTGACTTTAAGCCTTCTGATGAGGCCCATTGTGAGCGACCACAAGACCTCTCGGTGCGCCAGAAAGCCCGTTAAGCTGATGGTCCCGGCTGTCATTCCTAGATCTTTAACCGCCTATCTGACCTTCACAATCCAGTAACTGGGCAATCTATTCGTGAATATGGTTGGCAGACTTTATTTTTATAACCTGTAACCCGCCGGGAACAACCACTGAACGTGCTTCCTGAGGCACGGAGGGGTTTTGATATATAAAGAATGGTCACCCATCCACGAACTCAACTTGAAAGGCGTTGTTTTCCCTTCAAAATCGACCCTACAACTGGTATCATTTAGTCTTGAGCCCTCCAATCAAGTAGACACTCACCTAATACTTTAAAGAACTTCCCCCTCGGTCTGTGTTTGCCGCTTGCTTCTAGTTCCTTCTGCCGTAGCTTGTCGTCTTTTCTCCTCTTCTTCCGTAACCTCCTGAGTCTTCTCGCTTCTTCTCTTGCTGCTTCGCTTAGGTCGCGTTGATAGCGACCATACATCTGGAAAGAAGAAAGGTATTGATTATTTATTTGTTCAGTACGGTGTTCTTTTTTATCACACAAAATATTAAAAAAAAACAAAAACTTTTTTTGATATTTGTAGGGATTTAAGTTAAAAATAAATAGGTAATGTTACCTTCACAAATCTAAGAAGGTACGAGTATTATAATTTGCAACGGCACAGTAACGCCTTGAAATAATAAATAGCAATTAGGTGTCTCATCACCTAATTACATTACAATAAAAATGAATAGACAGAAACATTACATAAAGAACATAACTAATGTTTCCCATTTCTGAGACGAAATGTACCCTATATTGTTCTCTGATTCCAAGCTCCAAATTCATTTTAAGTGATATAACCGTTGGTCCGAGAAATGTGCGGGTATATACAGGGTGTAACGGAAATGGTTCGATGGAGAAACATGTTCAGTTTGATGGTCTGTAGCACACCCTTAAGTATGCATATACCCTTTCCGTTACACACTGTAGACACACGAGACTTCATGAGCGTTTTTAGAAACGATTATAGCAGACTCCACCAGTTTACATGCATTTGTGAATAGAGTAATTGGTTCACAGAAATTAACACCAATCAATCACACGAGGCATGTTTAAAACTAATGAAATATATTGCATAAAAATAAATCAAAAGTCATTTTTTATTGAGTACCAATACATTTTGAACTTCAAATAAATGATGGATCCCTGACACGCAAGGGAGCAGAAATGGCGGAACTAACTCCCCAGCCACGTAATTAGTAACAAGAAAACTGACCACGACCCTATTACCCCTTTCGACCATGTCCTGCAATTCCATTTTGTTTATCAAGCCACCCAACTTGAGATACAGTTATCAACAATTACATTTTTAATAAACCAACTGCTGCCGACAAAGAAAGTAAAAATACTGAAAGGCTAATTAGTGTAAAACAGCCTTGAATCCAGCCTCTGTTTACAGTAGCTATCAGATTATCTTGTGTTTAGCCAAGATAATAAATCGGAAAATACCAATATTTGAGTTTTATATACCCTAGTACTTTTGGCAAATATAATTATGGTAGGCTAATCTTGGCCAACGCTATAAGATAAAAAGATGAATTATTTGAGGTCAGCGAATCTTAAAAATTACTTTTACCACAAAGCATTTATCATCTGCTTAGTCTTTTCCTCTTTTCCCAAATGTGTTGGGGTCGGCTTCCAGTCTAACCGGATGTAGCTGGGTACAAGTATTTTACATTCACCGAGTGCTTATCCGACCTCCAAAACCTAGTTTGTACTGGGTACTACGATACTCTGTGGTAAGACTGGTTGTCAGACTTTCGGGCCACTACCTGTTAAGATTGTCAAAGATCTACAAATGACAGCCGGGACTAACGCTGAACGTCCTTTCTGAGGTACGGAGGAAACTAGGTATGAAATGGGTGGTCAACCATCCATAGACCAACCTAGGCCAGCGCGGTACAATCTGAAGATTGATTCGGCGGCTGTTATTATTTAGCCACGAAGTCCACAAAGCATTATAAATGGACTATTCGTTCTGTGCTTGGTCCCATAGTGAAAATTGTTCATTGTCATGAACGTCGCTATACATATCTGAAATTATAAGACGTATTAGTTTCAGAACGATCCTAACAGACTGGAGTAAAAGAGATAACAATATTTTCATCAATGGTTACACAAATTCCCAAAACAATATTACGTCAGATCACACTGATCAGCACAAAACTTGGTGTAATATTGATAAGTGTTAACCGACTTCTGATGCCGACTGTACTGTAGTTAAACGAGTAACTAAACACCACCTACAAGACTTGGTAGATATTTAGATTTAAATTCTAATAAGAACTTGGTCAACACTTTTAATAAATAAATACATAATTATCATATCAGGCCGGAATCAGCCACTGAAGGGCCTCCGCTTTCTTCTGCCACACTTCCCGCTGGTTCTGTGCGTCCCACATCCCGGTGTTGTTGTAGTCAGTAAATGACCTTATTTATCTAGGTATACAATCTACAATCACGTATTTTCCATGTCCTACTAATATTGTGCTGTAGTACAAGGCGACATGACAAGAACATGTGTTCACGATAAGTTTTGGACATAACTTTTATCTTTGGGTGGTTAGACGTCTCAAGGTGTTAATTGGGTTGTTATTCATCATTCATCATCATCATTTCAGCCGAAAGACGTCCACTGCTGGACAAAGGCCACCCCCAAGTGTCGCCACATTGACATAACATGGGCGGTTTTGTCATAATCGCCACGCTTGGCAGGCGGGTTGGCGATCGCAGTACGGTTGTTACAAAGGCACAGAGAACGCTGCAGCCCATTCTCCGGAAAGTCCTTTACCCCAGACCACTTTACCCAGATAACAGATTATTGGTGGACAGAAAACATGGCCCAGTCGCACCAAGTGCTATTAGGTTTATCTACCAGCAATTTCTCAGTAGCAGCCACGGAGTCGGTTGGTGGCGACATACTCGCCCCTTTTACATGGGACTTTAACATAATTGGCGAAATGTGGTGTACTATTAAGCACACTTCTACCTAACCCTTCGGGGATTGCAGGCGTGATGTTATGTTTTATGTTATGCGGCTGCATCACAACTCGCTAAACACATTTAAAGCTAAACATATTCAAAACATTACTCTGTCCATGATATCATTAAATGATTGCCACAAACACAATGTGCTTGAAATTTGTTGAGTTCAAGTGGATCAATTTGAAACTTTAGCAAATTAACACATTCACTGTTCGCAGGAGTAAACAATGAGGAATATGTCGTGAGGAAAGTTTTGAGTATGAATGTGGGTATAAGTGTAGAGGAAGACCAAAGAAACGATGGAGGGACTGTGTGAAGGATGATATGGCAAGAAAGGAGGTATCTAATGAGAAGACTGCTGCGCCGACCCCAAATGAATTGGGATAAGGGCAAGAGAATGATGACTGTCCGCGAAGTAGACACAAAAGTGAAACAATCGCAGTGAACCATATGTGGTACATATATGGGACTGGTTCTGTGAAAAAAACTTGGATTCCGCCAACCCGCACTCAATAAATCAAAATATTTTATTTTAGATAGGCCTACATGGGCACTTATAAAACGTCGACGAAAGGTGCACGTTTTGGGTTGGTCGTTACCTATGGAGAAGAACCGTAAAAAGAACCCCATGGTTACTCTTTTAAAATCATTTGGTTTTACAATAGGTATTTGAATGTTACAGCGTTAGTACGGACAGCGTAGGCCCGACAATAAGTCGTTGCTTACTACAAATGGCACAGGAGAAGAGTATCTTTCCAGGTACTCCTGCGCCACATCAAACATTTTTTATAAACTATCGATATTTTTCAATAGTCAATGTGTACTCGTACCTCTCTAACTGTAATCACACTTTTTGTGTACGCTGGATGGAATCCCTCCTAATCAAGTAGTTGGTCGGAAGGGAATCAATAAAATATTATTTCATAAAACAAAAAAGAACACAACTGGCTTCGCGTGGGGAAGGATATTGCAATAGCGTTCCCGACTGACCACTTACTTGTGGCATGCAGTTGGTCTGCGGGGAAGCAGTCTATAATGCTAATTATGCAATATTTTGATGATTGATTGGGAAACAATCATGCAGCCCACCTGATAGTAAACGGTTTCCACGACCACAACTTCTGCAATACCGGAGGCAGCGTCCCTCCTTTCCTTCGAACCAGAACGGGGCATCGCTGAACAGCAAGGATAGGTAACTATGGTGGCAGTACTTCTACGAACGAGCTCTTTCACAGAGAGCTTTATTGCTACTGAATTTAAATACTTATTATTAGGCCAATTTTGAGGAACAATCAATTATAATTAAGACGCATTCAACGCGAACCAGATATAAGTGTTATTTTTAGATATGAGTTTGTGGGTTCGACTATATGCATAAGTGTTGGAGAAGAAGAGGAAGACCAAATAAATGATGAATTATTGTGAGAGGAATGATATGAAATAAAAGGGAGTGAATAATAGCGTGACGGTAAACAGAGGAGAATGGAAGAAGAGAACATATTTTGCTGACTCCAAATATAATGGTAGGACAGGAAGATGATGATGTGGGTTCTGCAGTACCACACAGTTCAAAGGAAAAGTCTCTGGCATTTACTTCTTGGTCATTAATAGGGACAGATTGGAGTATAGATTTAAACCTGGTAATGGCAATGGTTGAGAGCAGCCCCGACTCACGAGCAGGAAGCCGTGGGTTCGAACCCAGGCAGGCGCATTACTTTGTGTAATTTATTTCATCACCGCTGCCCTCAAAAACTGTGAAGGAAAACATCGTGAGGAAACCGGCATGTCCTAGAACAAAAAAATCCACCTGCACTGGGTCGGCATGGTGGATTACAGCCCACTCCCTCTCATAGAGTGGAGGCCTGTGTCCCAGCAGTGGGAACATTATAGGCTGATGATGATGATGATGATGAATAGCAATGGGCACACCTCTTACTACTTGATACTTATATAACCCGACTTCATCCACCGTTGGATAAAGACCATTATTTGCTTATGACAACTGACGAGATCAGCGTGTATGGCAAAACTAAAAAAAAAGTTATGAATTTCCAAGTCATTTGTACAGTTTCATGGTCTGAGACACCACACGAGTGGTCTTGCGTTTATTAAGTTACATCCTGTATATCCGAAGCAAGTGCAAATTCTTGCTCCTGATTGGTATCGCAAGGTTCATCAAAAACTACGCTCGGACGATCGGCCGCGCCAAGATGCTAAGTGGCATATTTAGCATAGCAGTGACATTGTTCATTGACACTCTGAAATCGGGCCATGGATTATGTACTGTTGAAAATAATTTAGACAAACACACGTAGCCATATTCATCAAGGGTGTAAAGGCAGTAAAATATTAGAAGTAAGAAAACAAGATGTCTACGATGATTTTTTTGGCAGTCAATACAAATGGTCTACTGTTTTTGGAAAGTTCTGTATATGGGTCTCTGGTTCTACAAGGTCCAGCAAATGCAATCTTTTTTGTACGAGTTCTATAAATCAGATAAAATTGTTGATCTCTTGTGACTGTAATTCAATAAGGTATCCCTTATCCCGAAACACAAACCTGGGCAGTTGGAATGTTACGATAGGACAATTTCAGAAAAAAAAAACAGACATAAAATAATATTTTTTTTTTTACAAATCGTGGCTTCTTTTTGTAAATCAAGACTTCAACCCACCCACACAACCCTACAATATATTGATGGGATGGCTTTTTTGACCTACAGCCAAAGGACATTATGAGACAACTTTTCGAACCAAAACAAGTTATATTATTGCAGGTTTGTTGTGAGCCAAGGTTCTTCAAGGGTCGTCGTAAACCGGAGGCAGCTGGCTGAACCTGTTTCTCCAAAAGGGGGTCGGTGACGCCCATACAACCAAACATATTTCTTGTTTGTTTACTGCTTTCGCAATCTGAAATTTTCGATTCTTCGTCGTTATTTTGGTGATGATAACAAGTTTCATTTTGATTATCCTTCGAATCGACTCAGTTGTTACATCCCTGATTTCTCCCCATAATTTTTTTCAATAAGTTATGTTTTTACCGGTGTATTCTTTAAAGATTTTGTCAGATCGGACAAAGAGTCACCATTCACTTCCATTTCTGTATCAGGAACCTTGACTACATTATTGAAATGTTCTTCACCTGTATTTCTAAGTGTTTCTACCAGTTCGACCGGGATTGAGTTTGGAATTCTAGCATCATCAGGTCATCTGCCTTGCCTTTTCCCAACTATGTCGGAATCGGCTTCCAGTCTAATCGGATGCAGCTGAATACCAGTATTTTACATAGAGCGACTGCCTATCTGACCTCCACAACCTATTAGTCTAAACTTAATATTATAAAGAGGAAGATTTGATTGTTTGTTTGTTTGCATTGAATAGGCTCCGAAACTACTGCTACGATTTAAAAAAAAAAAACAGTGTTAGATAGCCCATTTATCAAGGAAGGCTATAGGCTATATATCATCACGCTACAGCAATGAAAAATGTTGCGAAAACGGGGAAAATGTGACGCAAACGAAGTTGCGCCGGACAACTAGTACTGGATAATACGAAAAGCCTTGGTAAGACTGGTTGTCAGACTTTGGTGCCATTGACTACCTGTTATATTCACAATTCAATACTGTTTTAAATTAAAGTTACCCAAATACTTAACAATACATAACATAACATCAACCGGTCGCAAATCCAGACTCCAAACAAACAAAACAAATACAAAAGCCCACACTCCACACTACGAAAACACAACTACCCAAGAAAAATCTGGTCCAAAGAGAACACAACTGAACAGATCCTAATAATACACGTTACGTAGTAGTACTATAAATTAAAACTGTAATTAGTCTCCTAGATGCGTGGGACGCACTATTTATAGACCAGTCTGTGCGCATGTTTCTTTTTATGTTCTGATTGCAGGGAATTCCAGGAGTCGAGGGCTATTTTCTTAGGACGATGTTGGGTATGAATGGACTTGTACGAGTATGGACTGTTGTTATAGGCACATCAAAAACTGGAATCCCTGGGATTTAGCCTTTTCCCAATTATGTTGGAGTCGGCTTCCAGTTCAACCGGATGCAGCTGAACACCAGTATTTTACATGGCGCGTCTGCCTATTGGACCTCCACAACCCAGTTAGTACTGGGTAATAAGATAGCCTTTGGCAAGACTGGTTGTCAGACTTTCGGGCCAGTGACTGCCTGTAACGACTGTCAAAGATCTACAAATGGCAGCCGGGACGAACGGCTTAACGTGCTTTCCGAGGCACGGAGGAAACTCGATATTTAATCGGTGGACCAACCTAGGCAGGTCTTGAAGATCTCCATATTGGATCTTAAAATCCATGAACACACACGTATTTAGGTCTACCTAAATCGCTATCTTTAACAAATATGTGAAAATGCGCTCGATAATCTTAATCTGCGCAAACTTTACCTCAGGCTGAAGGTAAAGTTAATCGTTCACGTGGTTTCTACGTAAGAAATCTTATCTTTAATCCTCTCATCCTTCTGTACATATGTATACTGTTTGAAATTCTACAGTAAACAGTGGCTGGTACCTTTTTTATTGCACGGTAGTGCTTGCTCAAGCATTTGTGTCAGGGTTTAGGAAAATTGGTTTTCCTTTGTAGTGTTGTTGGCAGGATGTGTAGGAAAGTTGATGTTTGAGATAGGGGGAACTAAGAATTATGTGCATTGAAGTAGCAATTCATAGTAAGAGAGAGTTTTAATTAATAAAATTTCTTTATATATACTTTTTTTGCACGTCACATCATGTGGCAAACATGCCTGTACCTAATAATGTTTCTAACATCTTGCATGCATGTATTTTCATGCTTTTCATTTTCATCATTTTGTGTTTTTATTTTTTTATTTTTGAGGCCTAATTTTCATTAAAGATTTCATTAATGTTTGCAAATCAATATTCTATAACTCAGAGCTACTTTGCCAGAGAATGGGCAGCAGCGTTCTCTGTGCTTTTGTAACAACCTAACTGCGATCGCCAACCCGCCTGCCAAGCGTGGCGATTATGGCAAAACCCCCCAAAATGTCAATGTGGCGACACTTGGGGGAGGCCTATGTCCAGTAGTGGACGTCTCTTGGATTGAAATGTTGAAATCAATTTACCTTTTGGTAAACTTGACGTAATTGTAAACTTTAGGACCCCAATTATACAATACAAACAGAAGTAGGCATGAATCGTGAATCAGAGCTACAAATCTACACCATACACACAGTTATAGAACTACAATAACTACATATTCAAAACATTATTTCATATTCTCATTCCAAAATTCCCTCATTTCATTTAGCCTCAAAAACAATCTAGACCCAACCGCGCCAATGACTCTACCCAGCCCAAAACACAATAAATAACAACAAAAAGTCGTTGTTTTAAATTCATGAATAAGCTCCGTATTGCATAACAAGCCGTTAAACTAGTTGCAGCAAGGTTATAAGAAAACTGCAACAGCGGCGCACGCGCATGTGACGTCACGCGCGGTGTCAGTGACCCCAGCGGAAAGCTCGAGAATGAGTAGGTAAAACCCTGACCAGAAAATAATGCGGGTTTATTGCAACCTTGGTTTTGTTATAAGTTGTAAAGCAAGGATAAATAGGGAAATATGGCCCCAATTTTGTTGATTCCCCCTATGCTCTAGTGCCGCTATGCTCGACTCGTAAAATAACTCCTAAAAATTTTCGGTATGCACGAAATTGCATTCGCGGGCAGTGATGAAGAAAACTGTTTCAGTGTAAGTGTATGTATTTTATTTAAAAAAATTAAAAGTTAATTAAGAAAACTTAGTATGTAAATATGTTGCCCTATCCTTAATCATCATTTAATAGATTATAAATCAGGTCAAGCTTTGTGCTTGTTATGAGAGTCGAAGGACGACTCGGACACATTAAAACTTGGATAAGGTGTCCGAATTGACACTTTTTAACTTCGTTATTTTTTTCACTGACAAGACAACTCGGGCACCATCAAATGATTGAAGCTGTTTAGTACAGATAAAAAAGTTTTAAAATATAATAAAATGTGGAAAAAAGGCATTACAAAAACTATTTTAGGATGGTCTGTAAACACATTCAGTCATGCCTTTCCTATTCTAATCCACAAAAATATGAAGTGGCACCCAGGTGCAGATTTAAATTTGAAGTACCTAGCAATGAATGGGACTCAACTGATCCCGCACAAACGGGACCAGTCAAAATAAATAGAAATTGAAATACCCCAGCAAAGGTACTAGGCTAGCAAAAGTTTAAGCTAGTATGTCTAATAAGAGTTCTGGGTAGGTAAGTAGAACTAAAACGACATCAACAGAGGTTCTGTTCTGAGACCTCGTCTGATGATGTCGTTTTGACTTCTTTAAAATAGTATGAAATTTAAATAACCCAGTAAAGGGCAAGTTATATTTACCTACCTACTAAGGTAAATATAACTAAAACGACATCATCACAGGTTCTGTTCCGAGAGCTCATCAGAACCTGATGCAGTCGTTTAAAAAAAAATGTAAAAACACGGTCAGAATGTATAAAGATTTAAAAGAAATTGCCGATGAATTATTCTTTTTTTTTAATAAAAAAAAAACGTTGCCTCGCACTAGGAATTTCTACTGTATCGTGGGTGCGTTACCAATCATTGAAAGTCACATACACAAACAGCCAACCCGGAACAACCATCTGTAGGCCATATAGCCCCCCCACCCCCCCCCCCCCCCCGTAAACGCTCGGATTCGATTTCGATTCGATAAGTCGTATATTTATTTATTCATTCTTCAACAAAATTACATTTGTGTCGAACATACACGCAGTGGTTTTCACAATAAATGTAACATATAAACTAAACAATCATAGTACAGCGAAGAGAAAAAAAATACAATCATTACATTCCACATTGGTCACAACATTATAAGTCTTAATTGTTAATTAAAATAATTTAACATTAAACATTACATAAGACACATCCATTACATTGAATTATTAATAATAATAATTCAAAATAAAAAAAATAAATAAAAAACATGTCAAAATCATAAAAATAATAATATAAAAATGTCAAAATAAAAAATATATAAAAACATGTCAAAAAAATGTAATGTCACGATAGTATTTTGGTTATATTACTCAAGTCATTAATTTATAATCACATATTACTTCGAACTACTTTTATCTTTGAGAAACTCTTCAATGCTGTAATAACATTTCTTCAATAAGAACGACTTTAATTTGCTCTTGAATTCGTTTGGACTCAAAGAGTTTTTAAATTGTACAGGTAATTTATTAAATATATTTACTGATTGCACTCTTGAGGCATGTTTAACGACATTAAGCTTAGGCTGTGCGAAATTAGGTAGATCCTTTCTTCGCGTTTTTATTCTGTTAAGTCTCTGTTCTTCTGTCTCAAACTTATGAATATTTTTAATAAAGTGACTAAGCATGACCAGAATATAAAGGCATGGTACTGTAAGAATCTATCTTGTTTTGGAATTACGAAAGCGACCGAGATAGATATACGACTCTCCGAATTGAAATCGAATCCGACCGTTTGTGAATAGGAGGCCATATCTTTCATTAAAAAAATACGATATTCAGGTAACCGACACTAATGTTCAACAAGTACCTAAGGTTAGATTAGTATAAAATCCCCATCAGTACTCACAAACGGATGTGATTAAGATCTAAATCTAAGTAATTGAATCTCACACATCTTCGCACAATAACAGAATCTTACGTAAGCGGTCTTACGACTGAATTGACACGGATAAATCCTGTAGTCACGAGCTTAGATTATTAGGATTGTTCCACACGAGGGCACCCAGGACAGACAGTATACGTGTAGAAGTGCAGCCTAAAAATTGTTTCTAAAGGAGGCTTATACAAGGACTACTAAGCGGACCTTTCTGGAAGCCGTCACCAAGCATACTGTACATTGATGTAAGAACAGAATGTTCCACAGTAACTAAGAAAAATGTTTGCCGAGAACTTTTTTTTTTGGGGAGAAAAATTACTAAGTATTTACGGTAGGGCTTAAAGTAACACATTCAACGCAATGTGCTGATGGATGCATTGAATAGTACGAAGGTCCTAGAGATATTTCAAGTACAGTTAAACATTAAAACTTATATATGTCAGAGACTGTCATTAGCACGGACTATGAATCGAAAGCGCGCAAAAGGTCTAGCGTCCTACTTACCAGTCTACCCACACCAAAGCGCGCTTACTACAGAGTCGTGATGTTTCGAGCTCGCTGCGAGGAGGACAGTGGAGTCTGATTGCGGCGGAGTCAAGACGTCCCGGAACTGTACCCGATTCATGGTGCCTAGTGTTATTGTGTTGGATTGTAATTTCAAGTGATTTGTTAGTTCGATAAAAACAGTGTACCGTGTGAAGTGTGTGTTTTCATAGCACGAAACCCATGTTCTGCCCACATACATGATGAAAGTCTAACGAAATGAATCATCTAACTACGACATTTATTTAAAAAAAAAAACTTGTGAAAAAGTTGGAACATTGACCCGTAATATCTCCTTTATTAGAAGGTTCCCAGGTTACTCAGAAGCGTTGGTAACTGCAACGCAGACAACAGGTCACGCAGGACACCATATTCAGTGTCCCATTGTTCGTATTTCATTGGAAAGGTGAAAGGAAAATGCTAAGACATTAGGCATCGTCTTGTAAACATTCAGACTTGCGAATGGCGAAAGTCAACCGGTGCCGATTGATTGACGGCTAAAATGTTCAATCAGACAGAATACAATAGAATATTTATTTGCGTAAAACATGGTATACAAGGATGTTAAATACAAATTGAGGCACAAGCATGTTTAGCTAGGATAAAACATAGCATGCAAAATTTTTAATCAACCAAGTACCAGATATATCTATCAGTTAAAACAGTAGAATGCATGTAACATGAGACCAGTTTAGTTCAGTTACACAAGTGCAGTGATACAAGCAAGGTTGTATCATCGTACCATCAACCTTGCTAAGGACAACAGCATCAGCAATTCTTTTATACGTCTGAAAAGAAGAACTCGTCTGCCCCACGACTTATCCTCGTTAGCTTACAATCCTAATAATAGTCGCAACTACATACAAATGTGAGTTATGGAAACAAGTCGTATATAAAGACGTTTTTATGTGAATATTATGAAAATGTATCACTTATGACTTGATGTTCAGGCACGTTTTGTAAATGGTCTAGTCAATATCTTTGCAAAAATGCAGTTATTTTTAATTGACATTGGAATAAGCTGTGATAAAAATAATGTTACCCTAATCATTACTATAATTTGGTAAACAGGCTCATTTTGAAATCTATCTTGCTAAACAGAATTTTTAATTATAAGTTCATAACTCAATTGCTCCCAATTAAAAAAAGATTTCCATTCATTTCATAAATTGTACCTAGGTAGAAATAACTTCAAATAAATTATTTATAAGCAGTTTATAGTGATTTGAAATAAGTATAAGGAAACTCAAATTCATTATAATACGTAATACTTTGGTCTAGCGACTTTAGTGGTCACAAGAGCTTCTGCTCATGCTGTTATGAGGGCCTGGAACCTAATCCCAGGTCGACCAAAAATTTTTAAAGTTTTTCACCCGGTATTTCTCAGTAGCCGACCCGAGCATGCCATTTAAATATAACAGGAAAAATGCGTATGTATTTTAATAAGAGAGAGAGAGAGGTGCGTGACTTGGGTTCGAACACGAGACCTATGGCTTTACAGTCCGAAAGTCACGACACTAGGCTATCACTATTTAGACTAAGAATCAGTACTTTGAAGTTGGAGGTTACCAAAGATTCCACAGTTCTAAAAAAAACATCACATCTAAGCTGACAAGAGGTCGCGCAACAAACTCCTGCGCAACACATCTCTGTCTGCAATTTCATCCTCTACATTATTTATAGCTACAGAACAATCTCGTTGTGAAAATCAGTTAATAACACAAGGAAATATATGGTTTCCGTGACTTGCAATCTGATAAGTAAGCATTACTTTACTATCTTAGGTTATTAAAAAATTAAACACCTCACTGATGTCAAAGATGTAGAGGTCTGGTAAGTACCTTAAAGAAACTATCAGACCTATGACTGGTCCTGTAAGAGACGAACAAACGATTTTAAAAGAAAGTAATGCGATCACTGCGTTCTGTATGGTGTCGGACGTAAAGAATAGCACCATCCCATATCTTCCCGTGGGTGTCGTAAGAGGCGACTAAGGGACTTGCCAGAGAATGGGCAGCAGCGTTCTCTGTGCTTTTGTGACAACCGTACTGCGATCGCCAACCTGCCTGCCAAGCGTGGCGATTATGGCAAAACCAATTAAGTCAATGTGGCGTTGGGGGAGGCCTACGTCCAGCAGTGGACGCCTTTCGGCTGAAATGATGATGATGATGAATGCGATCACTGTTACAGGTAATGGCTGCTCTTTTTTGTACGAGAGAAATAGTAGATTTTCCCAGTATTTCATAGAATTTTTATTTTTCGGCAAGACCGACCAATTAGGGGGTTGGCCTCGATCGTATGATGGCAAGCTATAGATGGAACCAGCGGGCCCAGAAGACGCATGTTCACTCTTACTTTGGGACTGACAGGTTTTAGATAGATGGGAAGGCAGACGGTGACGTAGAGTTCCAAACATTGGCTGCTGAGTTCATAATCAATGCAGAGGAGAAGCGCAGACTAGCCCACTCTAAATCGCTCTAAATGAGTTAAAAAATATTAGACAGATATTGCCTTTACTCTCACACTAGCATGCCCATTTTTATTCCTAATCCTCACATAATTCATCCATCGTTTCCTTGGTCTTCCTCTCGCTCCCTATCCATCAACATTTATATCATTTACCCATCATCATCATATCAGCCGAAAGACGTCCACTGCTGGACATAGGCCTCCCCCAAGTTTCGCCAAAATGACATAACATTTACCCAATCTTATTACTTTAAGCCCTAAATTCCTATATCCAAAATTCTTTAAACATCACCTTAAACTTATGCTTATAGTCGATCAGCTTGCCCCTATATTACGCATGTGGTGAGCACTGAGCATACAGCAGTGAAGAAATACCTAAAGACACTACGCAGTTCCTTCATTTCTAAAGTATTGATTTCTGCGGTTTTGCAAAACCATTTACTATTGACACTAGGTATATCTAGTATAATTAGTTGACCACAAAGTGATTGTGGATTTTATCCTTGGATTTCTATATTTATATCATTGGTTTATTACTCAATAATAGACCTAATTATACATAGCCTTGACTTTCAGTTACTAGTGTAATTTGTACCATAAAAAATTAAAGCACCTAGTGCTATTTTCGATTACATCGCAAAAAGTCAGTCAGAACATACTTCATTGTTAGGGTCAGATAGGCAGTCGCTCCATGTAAAATACTGCTACTCAGTTGCATCCGGTTAAACTGAAAGCCGACCCGAACAAAGTTGGAAAAAGGCTAGGAAGAAGACTGAGTCTATGAACTGTCTGCGTAACTTACAAACCATCATCATTTCAGCCGCAAGACGTCCACTACTGGACATAGGCCTACCCCAAGAAGAGGGGGTTTTGCCATAATTGCCACGCTTGGCAGGCGGGTAGGCGATCGCAGTACGGTTGTTACAAAAGCACAGAGAACGCTGCTGCTCATTCTCTGGCAAGTCCCTTAGTTGCCTCTTACGACACCCACGGGAAGATATGGGATGGAGCTTTTCTTTAGGTCCGACCCCATACAGAATTAGATACACAGAACTTACAAACCAGTAAGCAGCTAATACCGGAAAAGGGGATATTTCTTCACCAACTTCCAACAGGATAAACATAAGCTGTAGAGCTCAATAGCTTTAGCTCTTGTCAATCTGAGTAATTTTTGGTATTTCCATTTTAATCGTTAACGCTTATACAATGTCACTTAGTGTACACCCTAAGGCCACTAAGGTAACCAATTATTTCCAGTACCTAGTTCTCACAGTTAGGTTGATCTAGCTTAACTGACACAATTACATTAGCAACGTTTGTTAACATTACCGGACGCGGTGATACCACCTAGGCAAGCACGATTACCGCCTAGGCAGTAGAAATAGTCTTAATGAACCAGACAGTATGAAAATTATGACGAACAATCAGTTTTACTGGTTCCAAAAGTTTCATCTGCATATACTACTTCTCTTTATTGTGTGGTTAGTGCCTGACCTGCGTCTGTACCATGACGTCTTAAAACATTATTGTTCCATTTCTATTCCAGAATAGGAAAGAGATAGAGCTAGACGACCTGTATAGCTCCGTCTCTTTTTCACCCAGGAATAGGAATGGAACAATAATGTTTTAAGACGTCATGTTACGGACGCTGGTGTCAGAATTTTTATGCCGCCCATGGGCCTCTGACTTGGCTTCACATGCCGTCGAGAAATATCTCTCAAGCATGGTGGTTTCCTCAAGGTGTTTTGCGTTTAGCGAAGCAGGTGACAATTTATACGCACATAAATCCACAAATCAGAGATGCTGTGTCTTGGGTTTGAAGTTGAGATCTATGATTTCGCAGTCAGGTGGTTACACCACTAGGCTATAACTGGTTGATAACTACTACTACTTAACATGTGTCAAAGAAAATATATTGTCTCTTTTAACAGCAGTGATTTGTCCTCAGGATAGGTGGACCGACGATATCCGCAAGTTTGCTGGTAGCAACTGGATGGTTCTGTATGTTGTCGGACGTAAAGAATAGCACCATCCCATATCTTCCCGTGGGTGTCGTAAGAGCCGACTAAGGGACTTGCCAGAGAATGGGCAGCAGCGTTCTCTGTGCTTTTGTAACAACAGTACTGCGATCGCCAACCCGCCTGCCAAGTGTGGCGATTATGACAAAACCCCCCTTATGTCAATGTGGCGTTAGGGAGGCCTATGTCCAGCAGTGGACGTCTTTCGGCTGAAATGATGATGATGATGATTTCTTCTCAGGCTAGGTGGAGCGACGATATCCGCAGGTTTGCTGGGAGCAACTTGGATTGTTCCCGAGAAATCGAGCTAAGTGTTGTGCAATTGGATAGGCTGATGTCCAGCAGTGGACTGCTGTAGACTAATGATGGTAATGATTCGTCTTTTGACAAGAACATATCCGGCATCCAATTGAATCATCCATTCCATTCCATCCATTGAATATTTTGCGTTACGTACTTGATGCTGTATTTGCAACAATCACATTGAGTGTTAGGCAGGTTTTGGAAACCACTCGGTGTATCATGAAAGGCGCCGCGTTCGACGTCTGAATAAACGAAATATCATCTTGTTACGGTGATAAATGCGACAGTCACAACGCTGTAAGTTACAAAGGTGTCAGCCCGATAGCATACGAAATGTACCCAAAAATTTAATTTAAATCGCAGAAGACTTATAGCAGAACCTTGGGAAGCCTTCAACTAGCTAACAGTCTCAAGCTAAGTTTCCACCGGACAAACCACATCCTGGGCATCAAGTTGCAAAGCGTTAAACACAACACCTGGACTAATTCGCAGCTATTACACAATTGTGCAGTAAGTGGGAGGAAGGAAATACCGTCTGATGAAGTAAATTTCACAATTACGGCAATTGGCTCGCGTGAAGTGGGGACATCAGCCAATGGCTTCTCATTTGTAGGTGTAAGGTTGCAAGGGATTAAGGTGTTGCCTTACTGAACTACAGCCTGTACATAATTGGACATCCTTTACAATCTGTATCCATTGTTAGAGTCAGATTTCCGAGGAGGCTTTGGTTTGCTCTATTTAGTTCTTTTGTCTGATAGGATAGGATCTGGTTTCTGCGTGTAAGTCAAAATATTAAGTTATAGTAATCATTAGTGAACTTTAACTTAATCTTTTTTGAAAGGGGGTCGTCGGGAGTCCGCTTTGTTTTGTGCTTGTGCTAAGCGGTCTACTTAGCGGTCCCACAACGCTACGACGACGCTTGGACTAATTTATTAAAGTTTTTTTTTAATTTTTATTATAATAAAAATAAAAAATATTTTTTTAATTCATGCTTTTTAGACTTGTATATTTTTTTCCTAGCCGTCCCACTCCTGGTATGCCCAGGAGTGGGACCTTCCTTCCACTTTTCTCGGTGTTGCACCTCTTCTCGCTAATTAACGAAAATACACGAAGGAATATTTTTTTTAAAAAAAAACGAGCTTCTACGGGGGAGGCGGGGTGCAGCATTGGCGATGCCCATGGTGACAAGTGACAAGATTTCGAATCGACCAGGCCTGTGGAAGTCGTTTTTATCCCATCATCAACTAGAAAAGAGGTAATGATCTTCAAACGACTGCGCAGATTTTCTCGAAACATTGCTATGAACTTTCGATTATAACACCTTTCAAACAAAATCAATTTTAGCAAAATCGGTACATCCGTTTAGGAGCTACGATGCCACAGACAGAGACACAGATACACACATCAAACATACAGCACCCCTCTTTTTTGGTCGGGGGTTAAAAATGATCACAAATTTTACTGAACTCTCAAATCCATCACAACAAAAATATACATCGAAGACCAAATCCATGACTATTGATAAGTGATGTTTCTATAGGACTTACCTATTTAACTACTTGCTGCAGAGTTGAGGTATTGCATTGACATTAACCTTACCTTAAAATATCGCGTGTTTCACTCGACTTGGCGCCATTACGGTTTGTCGGCTTAGCTATCCTGTTTAGACAATCTAACTGGCTAATGGGTTCCTTATTCCCTAAGGAAGTCCGTATTGTGTTGCTTTGAGACGTTTTTAAGATGGATGGTGTTTAGAAGATGGATTGTAACATCACGCCTGTTTTGCCGAGAGAAGAATTTAGCAGAGGTGTAGTATAATTATGTTTAAGACCCGTAGATGGGGGGCTATTTCCAAGCTGGATCAGTATTTTATTGACAGTTTGCTCTCTAAAATGTTGTTAAGTAACTTTTTATACCTATGTATCCTGCTTATGCGTTTGAAGTTTCATTTAAATCGGTTCAGTCATTTCGGAAAATAAGGACTTAAAAGTTTGTATGAAATTCCGTAAGGTGTAAACGCTCTTAAGGGAGTTCATGTTTAAGTAACTGGGTTGTGGAGGTGAGATAGGGAGCCACTACATGTAAAATACTGGTATTCAGCTCCACCTGGACCCGACTCCAACATAGGTGGAAAAATGCTAGACTGATGATGGAGTTGGTGGCTTCTTTTCAGATTAATCAAATTAATAAAGAAAAACTGCTATTTTCCTTTCCAGTGAAACAATGAGTTAAATATTTACAAAGCTAATTGCTGCAATATAATCAGGTAACAAAAGGTGTCAAAATGTCATTTGTATAATTGACAATCACAAGATCATTTATCATCTTTATAGGATATTTTACCTGTTTGAAGCGGTTTAAGTGTTTATTTTATTTTTATCCTCTTCTATTAGCACGTTGACCCATCCGAGAAAAAACATGGTTACGTCGAGCAAAACGCAGTTTTTCTTGGAAAGCTCCACTTTAGATATGCGTGCCTATAACCACTCTTATAGAGGGGGCACGCAGATGTGCGACCTTTTAGTATTTCTAGTCGATAACACCCCACTGCTGGACTAAATCCAGCTCCATTTTCGATCGTTACAGTTTCTCTACTGCTATTTTTTCATGGTATATCTAGGTTCGAACGCTTATTAGGAAAATATACCTGACTCTACTCCAAGCCGTCAGCCAAAAAAACAAAATATTATGGTGTAAGTATAAGATGAAACCGCTCGTGTACGCAACACCACACTGCGCTCCAAAACACAAATTACTGATGTTGTTCAAAAAGCCGCTAAGCTGAAGTGGGACTGGACTGGCCACGACTGCCGCAAGCCCAATGATCTGTGGGCCAAAATAACCACTTTCTGGAGCTCTGACACAGCCAGTAGGCGTCGCGGTAGACCTCGTAAAATATGGCGGGACGAGCTAGACAAGACCAGCGACCAGTGGTCTACATTGGCCTTGGATCGAGACAATTGGAAGTCATGGGGACAGGCCTTTGCCCAGCAGTGGGATAACGCAGCCTAACAGTATCAGTACTTACTAAGTATGAAGATGTCAGCCTGTCCCCTTGGATAGATTACACGTTCATTGGCGAGTAGAGGAGTAACATCGAGAAAAGTGGAACAAATTGGAGGCCTTTGCCCAGGAGAGTGACAGTTCAGGCTAACAAAAAAAAAGGTGCAAGTATAACAAAAAAGAGTACTTATCCTTATCAATAAATATCGCATAATGTGCATTATTATGTCCTGTGTGCGAACCGGCTCCGTGTGAAGGCAAGCAGATAGCATCAACAACGTTTCAAGACCATTTGGAGCATAATTCAGGTTATGTGCCCAAAATGTCATAAAAGGTTGTTTTTTTGGTTGGATATTTATTTGAGGATAGAGAATGCGGGCTGTTATAAGAAGGGTTGCCAAAGAAAATTTAAATTTTGGATGCATTTCGGACACGGCCATTTAAAATTCGGGAAACAATAGTTACAATATTCTTTTTTGATTAGTAACTTCATAGGTTCCTGAAGTAACACAGACAGCTAACCTATAAAGTTCATTTTCTAAACTAATATTATAAAGAGGAAAGATTTGATTGTTTGTTTGTTTGCATTGAATAGGCTCCGAAACTACTGGTCCGATTTGAAAAATTCTTTCAGTGTTAGATAGCCCATTTATCGAGAAAGGCTATAGGCTATATATCATCACGCTACGACGAATAGGAGTGGAGCAGCAATGAAAAATGTTGCGAAAACGGGGAAAATGTGACGCAAATGAAGTTGCGCCGGACAGCTAGTAACTTAATTAAAATCTTAAATTCTACTATTTACTGACACGACGAGATTTCCCCTGCGAACGAATGGAAATATTCACTCTAAATCTGAGAAGTTTTAATTGTTACTGATTGCTCGTAATAATTCTCTGTCAACAAAATAGAAGGAATGGAAATATGTATGTCATCCTCTTAATTGTTCTTAAATAACAACGTCGTACCTATTTGTTTGGCAAGTGTCCTGATTATTGTTCATTATATGTAGCCTATTAGATTTTTTAAAGTAATGAAGTGTGTGAAGTTGAAACTGGCAGAAAAGTTTTGGGTTATTGTACATTCGTCACAAAGTAAATTCGCCACATTTTTGTAAACTTCATACATTGAAAATAAATTCGACACATGCATTAAAAATGTGTGTATATTCGACTAAAGGCTAATTATAATATGTCGTGTATGTGTGTTTGCAAAAAGAAACATAATTTCATTACATCCATTTCATTTCAATATGTCAAAAAATTAAGACGGCACACAAACAAGTAACAACATTATTTAGCCACAATTTCTTACATAATAATAGATGCAATTATACAATACTAATTAGTGGATAAAAACTATCATCTTTATCATAAGGAACAGGAAGCAACATTCTATAGACAGTACACATACTTTCTTCTGTGGCGAGTTTACTTTGTGACGAAAGTACAATAACCCAAAGTTTTTCCAAAAGACCATTTGCACAATTCTCTCATTTGGCCTAACATAGTTACGTAGAGTACTCGTATAAACCAAAACCTAAAGTCTTACTAGTATTTTGGGAACACGATTTCAGACATCGCAAGCCACGCAAATACCGCAAAAAAAATACATTAAACTATGAGAATTTATACTTTTTTTTACTTTGTGTAATTTATTTCATCACTGCTGCCCTCAAAACGGTGAAGGAAAACATCGTGAGGCAACCGGCATGTCCTAGAACTAAAAAATCGAAAATATGTGATATCTTGCAACCCGCACTGGGCCCGCGTTGTGGATTACAGCCTACTCCCTCTCATAGAGAGGATACCTATGTCCTAGCAGTGGAAACATTATAAGCATAGGCTGATGATGATGATGATGAAAATTTGTCTCAAGACACCTTGTGATTTCCCTACTCAAAGGACCGCTGCTCCTTGCTAAGACAATGCACTATTGCACATAGTTACTCTATTATAAGACTTGTCACGACTTCCGACAAGTTTTACATAAGCGAGCGATTATAAACTCATCGGCAATCATTTGTCACTTATTTAGATCAAGTCCGTTTCACGGCGCACGCACGACTTTAGAAAATTATATGAAACACTAGCTGTCCCGCGCAACTTCGTCTGCGTCACATTTTCCCCGTTTTCGCAACATTTTTCATTGCTGCTCCGCTCCTATTTGGTGGTTCCATGTTCCGAACTTAATGTTGCATTGCATGTCTAGTGCAGAATATGGTGACACTAACAACTTTCCTGTTCTTCAAAAGCCCACCTGTATAACTACCCATATTTGCAATAAATGAACTTGAATTTAGCGTGATGCTATATAGCCTATAGCCTTCCTTGATAAATGGGCTATCTAACACTGAAAGAATTTAATAAAAAATAAAAAAAACAAATCGGATCAGTTGTTCCTGAGATTAGCGCGTCAACGCAAACAAACAAACTAACTCTTCAGCTTTATAATATTAGTATAACATTACGCTTGATATCTCCGAAGGGTAAGGCAGAGATGTACCTAATAGTACATCGCCAACAACCAGCCACAAATCCAGACTCTGCAGCTGCTACTGAGAAATTCCTGATGGGAAAACCCAATAACATTTTGCCCGAGCTGGACATCGAACCTACAACATCAGACCTCATGGTCAGCAGTAACGCTTACGGCCTGTACCTAGATCAACGACGCAGTTAATTATGTGTAGGTAGATATTTTTATGTAAATAGATCATTATGTGATTATTATATTGATTAGTGATTGTTGTTTGGCTCTGTATGGTGTCGGACGTTTAGAATAGCACCATCCCATATCTTCCCGTGGGTGTCGTAAGAGGCGACTAAAGGACTTGCCAGAGAATGGGCAGCAGCGTTCTCTGTGCTTTTGTAACAACCGTACTGCGATCGCCAACCCGCCTGCCAAGCGTGGCGATTATGGCAAAACCCTCCTAAATGTCAATGTGGCGACACTTGGGAGAGGCCTATGTCCAGCAGTGGACGTCTTTCGGCTGAAATTATGATGATGATGAGATCATTTTGTGATTGTTATATTGATTGCTGATTAGTGGTCTTTATCGTGATTCATGTTTTAAGTAAAAAAAAAGAAGAAGTAAAGTTAAGTTCGTTAAAATGATAATTACTTTATTGATAATTATGTTTTAAGTTGAATGCTTCCGAATTCTCAAATCTATGCTATATTGTAAAATAAAGTCGGTTTTGCTATGTGCTGATCTAACCGCAAAATTAAGTACAAAACGGATTTTAACGGAGTTTTCACCATCACTTAGAGTATTTATTCCGGATGGTTTATGTGTTAAATCATTAAAATTCAACTTTGACAAAGCACATAGATCTTTTTTTGAACTTGTCTCGATGTTTTTACTTGTCACCATTATACTCTTCCGAGGAGCTCGTGGCTAAATAATAACAGCCGCACGGATCGATCTTTAAGAATAAATCGTGCTTGCCGGGGTTGGTTTGTGGATGGGTGACCATAATTACATATCGAGTTTCCTCCGTGCCTCGGAAAGCACGTTAAGCCGTTGGTCCCGGCTGTCATTTGTAGGTCTTTCAAAGTCGTTATGAGTATTCAGAATCCAAAAGTCTGACATCCAGTCTTAGTAAAAGGTATCGTTTTACCCAGTTACTGGGTTGTGGAGGTCAGATAGGCAGTCGCTTCATGTAAAATACTGGTACTCAGCTGCATCCGGTTAAACTGGAAGCCGACCCCAAGATAGTTTGGGAAAAGGCTAGGCAGATGATGACTATTATACTCTTCCGAAGCAGAGATCTTCAGCCAACACAGATCTTCGACCAAGCAGAAAAGTACCGAGAGAGTGAATCCCACGTGGAAACAACAAAACATCATACTTGTAATCTCCGAAGGACCAGGCAGAGATGTGGTGACGTTTGGAGGCCTAAGTTTGAACAGCAGTGGCGGATTTACGGCTAAAATACTGACTATGATAATGAAGTTTAGCCTAGTTACAGCAACCATCACATGTCTTAACATTGATAACACGTCATCATCATCATCATCATCATCCTATAATGTTCCCACTGCTGGGACACAGGCCTCCTCTCTATGAGAGGGAATGGGCTGTAATCCACCACTCAGGACCAGTGCAGGTTGGTAGACGTCACATGTCTTCGAATTTTCAGTTCTAGGACATGCCGGTTTCCTCACGATGTTTTCCTTCACCGTTTTTGAGGGCTACGGTGATGAAATAAATTACAGGAAGTAATGCGCCCGCCTGTGTTCGAACCCAGGGCTTACTGCTCGTAAGTCGGGGCTGGCCACCACTGGGCCATCGCTGCTGATAACACGTCCGATGTCTAATTAATTAATTATAAACAAAACAATGTCTTGCACTTTGATTCGTTATTATCACTTTCCCTGAAGATAACAGTCATATGATGTTATTTACGTGTTATTGTTATTAATATCTTGACATATATCACCCGCGTCATGTTTACATTAAACCACTAGTACTATAATGTGAATAAACTTTTGATAAATACTCGGGATTGCCTTGGTAAATAATTTTTTATTTATCTTGATTGATCATATGGACGATATTAAGGTAAATCAGTTGTATGATCATTTCTTTTCAATAGTTCACACTGAATTCAATAAAACTTTTGAAAAGAAGATGAAAAGCATTTGCCCTAAATTTATTTTTAGTGATTGGGCAACTACAGGAATAAGAAAAAGTAGGGAAAGACTATTTGAGCTGTATGGCCTTAAGCCTTTCATAAACTCTGAAACTTTTAATAAGTATGTTGCTAATTATTCAAAAATTTTTAGAAATATATGCAAGGTTGCTAAAGCCTTGCACATTAGCAATAAGATCAAAAACGCAGAAAATAAGATAAAGACAGTTTGGAAAGTTATAAATAATGAGACTAATAGGAAAAAAATCGTTAATACTAGCTATACATTAGATACAAAATGTGGTCCTAAAAGCTCTGATCAGGAAGTAGCTCAAGAATTTGTAAATTTCTTTACCGATATTCCGCTTAAAACTACGGAGGCTCTAAATTCCTCACCGGAAGTCTCACTTGCTTTATTAAAGGCGAACGTGTCTGGCTGCCCCGCTGAATTTAAATTCAAACACATAAACCCTATAACAGTTATTAAAGCTTTCCGGCAAATAAAAATCAAACTGACCGAAGATCTATGGGGAATGTCTATCAAAGTTTGTACATCCATCGTTGAGACTATAGCACCATACTTAGCTCTAATTTTTAATTTGTGTGTGGACCAAGGAGTTTTCCCTGATTTAATGAAATACAGTAAAGTCATCCCTCTTTTCAAATCCGGAGACAGTAAAGATACTAATAATTATAGACCTGTATCCGTGTTGCCAGTTTTTAGCAAGGTGTTTGAAAAGGTAATGCTTAATCAAATGCTCAATCATTTTAACACCAACAAAATTTTGCACGAGCAACTTATTAAAGCAACTTATTAAAGCACATATTTACAGCGTGGGAAGAGTCCCAAGACGCCATTGGAATTTTTTGTGACCTCTCCAAAGCATTTGACTGTGTAAATCACGACACATTACTTTTGAAACTTGAGCATTACGGACTTGGTAAACTTGCACTTAGTTTGGTAAAATCATATTTGAGTGATAGACAACAGCAAGTTCAAATAAATGGTGTTAATTCACAGGGTTTAAAAGTAAAAATGGGGGTTCCGCAGGGGTCAATATTGGGTCCTTTCCTCTTTCTAGTATATATTAACGATCTACCCTCTTTACTGAAAAGCCAACCACAAAATATGGTGTTATTTGCTGACGACACTTCCTTAATTTTTAAGATAAATAGACGGGCCCAAAATCTAGTTAACGTCAATAATGCACTACTTCAGGTACATAATTGGTTCACAGCAAACAATTTAGTATTAAATGAAAATAAGACTAAATGCATAAGATTTTCATTACCGAATGTTAAATGTAGTGATTGTGATATAATATTGAATAAAGAGAAACTAGAATTTGTCGATAAAACGGTTTTCTTGGGGGTTACGCTTGATTCAAGGCTTCAATGGGGTCCTCATTTAACATCTCTTGCGGGGCGGTTAAGTTCAGCAGCATATGCTGTTAGAAAAATCCGTCAATATACCGATGTTGATACCGCGAGATTGGTCTATTTTAGTTACTTTCATAGTATAATGTCTTACGGCATTTTGTTATGGGGACGGGCTGCAGACATTGAGTCTATTTTTATTTTGCAAAAAAGAGCCATCAGGGCCATATATAATCTCCGTAGGCGCGATTCTCTAAGGGAACTGTTTAAGGACATTAACATCATGACGGTACATTGCCAATACATTTACGAAAACATAATGTACGTAAGAAAAAATCTGCATCTTTTTAGTAAAAGAGGTGACAGACACAATTACAATACTAGAAATAGAGACCAATTAGTTCAGCCAGGCTTCAGACTCGCTAAAGTAGACTCATCTTTCATGGGGTACTGTTTAAGATGCTATAATAAAATTCCACAGAGTATTCTTGAACTGAGTGAGACGAAATTTAAAACATGCATTAAACGCACACTTTGTAAGCAGGCTTATTACAAATTGGACGATTATATCGCTGATAATAATGCTTGGCTCCATGCCGGTCCTGCTCCACAAGGACAGGTTCGCATAAATTGATAGCATTTAATAGTATTGTTGGAGCTGCTGAAGATTGTACAAATATCTTTGAATTGTATAAATTCAATTAATTTAGTATTATATAATCGCATAGCCCATATTGTGTGAGTCCTATGTACTAGATAGCTATCATTTACTGGAAACCTACGTCTTTTATTGACTTGAATGTGCCCTGGCGGTCGAGAGTATGTCATGCTCACTCAAATGTCACGCTGATGGCGGCGTGTGTGTCGGGTCATTTAGTTCCCTTCAAAATGGTTGAGTTGAATGATGGCTGATCCATGCGTCATGTTCGTGAACGGGCGCTGTCAGTTGTGCCTGGTCGTCTCTTAGCTGCCACGGCTTATTTCGAACTAATTATTTTATCTTCTGAATGTATTTTTTTTTTTGTTTTTGCTATGGACACTTTTAACGTGAAGTCTTGCTACATCGTTCTCACATAATGTACCATCTCAACATGAATGATGTAACCAAGGTTTTTGTAATAAGATTCTGATTTAAAAGAGTGTCCATGGAGTTTCTTGCCCATTCTTCTCCATAGAGATCTACGCCTTGGAATGGGCAACTACAGTACTTTTACAGTTATTATGTCTTGTGACTGGGACTGTAGCTTAATTTTTATTGTTGTTCGACCATTCAAAAGTGCCTGTAACTGGCTTATTTGAAATAAATGATTTGATTTGATTTGATTTGATTTGATTTGAGAGATAAAAGTTCAGAAACTTTGCATACAACGTGATATTACGCTTCTTTTTGTCGAAGTTGCAGGCAGAGGTGGAGGAGCTCGTGGCTAAATAATAACAGCCGCACGGGTCGATCTAGGTTAAGCCGTGCTTGCCGAGGTTGGTCCGTGAATGGGTGACCATAATTCCATACCGAGTTTCCTCAGTGCCTCGGAAAACACGTTAATCCGTTGGTCCCCGCTGTCATTTGTAGATCTTTGACAGTCGTTACGAGTAGTCAGAAGCTAAAAGTCTGACATCCAGTCTTACGAAGGGGTATCGTATTACCCAGTTACTGGGTTGTGGAGGTCAGATAGGCAGTTGCTTCATGTAAAATACTGGTACTCAGCTGCATCTAGTAAGACTGGAAGCCGACCCCAAGATAGTTTGGGAAAAGGCTAGGCAGATGATGAGGCAAAGGTATAACCTGGAGCTTCCACATTTCACCACTTTTATGTTTGGATATAAAACATTAATACCTGGATTCATTAACAAGGTGCCACTTAAATGAGTGCTTAAATAAAAGTAAAGCGCCGAGTCTTAATATTCCAACGGTTCAATAATATATCCTACTAATATTATAAACGCCAAAGTTTGTAAGAATGTATGTTTGTGAGTAACAAACATATATCATTCTTACAAACTTTGGCGTTTTTTTCACGCAAAAACCACTGAATGGGTTTTGATGAAATTTGGTATGTAGATAGCTTATATCCTGGATTAATACATAGGCTACACTAATATTATAAACGCGAAAATTTATACGGGTAAGAATGTATGGTTGTTACCCTTTCACGCAAAAACCACAGAATGGGTTTTGATGAAATTTGGTATGTAGATAGCTTATATCCTGGATTAATACATAGGCTACTGTTTCTCGCGGTCTGCACGGGTGAAACTGCGGGGCGCAGCTAGTAGGCGATAATTTAGGTATTTCTTAGTGTTCCTGAAAACGGGCAGTAGGTACCTATGACTAAAATTATGCAGAAAAATCTTACGTTAGCATAAACTTGACCTGAAGTGATTTTCAGGGTTGCCACTGTTCTTTATTTTTCACTGATGTGAATATAATAATCACTGTTCTGAATTTTTATAACATCATAAATACTAAATTATTAAATGTTGATTGTTCACCAAAAAAGCACAGTTAAAGTATTAAATTCGGTGTCCTAGTTGTAAAAAATATAGCCATCATAAAAACTATATTTCGTTCAATAAATTACTTTTTACAGATGTTAATAAAACAAATGAGTTTTGCCGCTTACTCCAAGGTTTAATTGATTATGGCACACCAAATATGATAAAAAACCGGTGATTTAGCTGTAGTAAACCTTACTTTCCAAAAATAACGCGGTATAAAAAGAGAAAAGGTTTCAAATCATTATTTTGGGAGAAATCAGAAAACACAAACAGAATTCGGTCCGACTCTACTTTTTTCAAAATCACTTTGTATTTTTGTTAAGCACTCGCCAATATTCTTTATTAAAATTAAGCTAAAAGAACTTCAGTGTTATGGCTGGGAAGAAGAAGTAGAGAAGCAAATTCTTCAGCAACACAGCTGTCACTAAATTACTAAACGCCTGTTTTTTCATCATTATTTTAACCTACTGAGGACCAGTATTTAAATTTTATTAAAGAAACTACCTGTCCCACGCAACTTCGTCTGCGTCACATTTTCCCCGTTTTCGCAATATTTGTTATATATACAAGGTGTTGTTTTGCATCCTCGTCAAAATTCAGGAGGTTGTCACACAAGACATAAATAATAAATTAAAATTACGGTACCTAGTTAATTACTAATAAACGCACATTTTTTTGGTTGTTTATGTTTGTCAGTATTTCAGAATAACCCCCTTAACGTGGTTTAGGGAATAAGAAATGATCGAATAAACGTTTGAGATTGTTTGTATTTGTGTAGGCGCGGTTATAAGGCGAGAATCAGACGGCCCTAGTTTAAAACACGGGTTTTTCACACTTACCGATTTCCGTAAATGAGATTAAAAACAAAAATTACCTACCAATTTTATTATTGATTCGGGACGAGAATCATTAGCATAGTTACCTCCTTAAATTTGACGAGGTTGCAAAACAACACGTTGTATGTCAGTCGTGTGTAATTGCTGCTCCGCTCTTATACAGCGCCATCTATTGAATACTTACTCAATCCAGTCAACAGATACCGCCATCTGTTAGAATAGTTTGGAGCTAACAGATAATTGTGACTTAATTTGCAATAAAATAATATTGCGACTACAAATAGAGATTTAAGCTATCCTATCTTTCAAGTTGGATCAAACTGCACACGGTGTGCAAATTTGATTAAAATCGGTTAAGTAGTTTAGAAGTCCATCCCGGACAAACAACGTGACGCCTAATTTATATATATATAGATAAAAAGTGTTCCGCCGACACCAATTAATATCGTAAAGGGGCAGTAAGATGATGGTAGGCGGATCAGTATTTATTAAAGCGTCTAGGCCACCCCTCATTTTTTTTTTCTAAAAGCCAGACTAAGCAAACAAAATCTAATAATGCCAGCCCTAGAATTCACACTTCACACTCAAATTGGCGAGCGACACGAAATAACAATCAGCACATGATTTTGTGCTAATCATTGACAATGAATAATTAGTGTTCCCACTTAAAACGGCCATATTAGCGTATTGTACGTAGATCATAGTTTTGTAGATCATGCACCTACATCCTTGAATCATAATCATCAATACATTCATCATCATTTCAGCCCAGATACTCGCACGAGCGGATATATGCTTCATATACAAACTCCGGGCTGTCGGAAAATTCACCCTCTTGTGCTTCGGAAAGTACGTTAAGAAGCTGTTGGTCTTCCGCGTGTTCATTGTCATTACATCGGACTGTGGGGTCTTGGCATCAGATGAACCCACCACCCTTCTGAGCAAGACCCTTTCATAGGCCCTTAGGTAGGTACAAAAATAAGAAGCATAACATCGTCGAAACAGAGACAACAATCAAATGAAGCTACAGTCCCAGTCACAAGCCATAATAACTGTGAAAGTACTGTAGTTGCCCATTCCAAAGCGTAGATCTTTATGGAGAAGAATGGGCAAGAAACTCCATGGACACTGGACAGGTCACTCTTTTAAATCCAAAAATTTTGTTATAAAACCTTGGTTACAACATTTATCTTGAATTCGTACATTATGTGAGAAAGATGTAGCAAGTCGTGCAGGTTAAAAGTGTCTTCCATCAAGTTGGATGCGCTTAGGTAACCTAGGAAGTTCAAATTTTCTTTCGTTTTTTTTACTATTTCCAAGTCTTTATCAGGTCAGGTTCATGATTGGTGTTTATGATTGTAAAAAAACATATGCTACTTATATACATAATTATACTCATTTATCATAATTAACAGTACTAAAGTATTTTTTTATTTAACCCTTACTACAAAAAGTCTGTTGGGTTCACCTTGATTTAAGTTCAATTGAGTTCGAAAAAACAAAACTTTAAATTTTAAAGTAAACATAAATAACTTGGAACCCTTTTTTGCACACAAAATAATGAGGATGTGTTTGTGACCCCTGATTATGGTCCCTAAACCGGTGTCCGGCGAGATTACTGTAAAAAACTGCATTTTATTGATAAGTGCAAGTAAATCTTGGTGGTTTGTGGCAATCTTTTATTGATAAAAAAACGGATAAATGATTATTAAAAAAGTAATGGATGTCTTGCTTTTAAATCCTTGCATATTCATGAAAATTAAAAAATCATCTTTCAAGTTTCTCATTTTAAGAAGAACATACCAATTTGACATCGTCATATACTTCGCTAAAATAATAGCTGAATAAATGTTTTGCTAAAATATTTAGCAAAACATTTTGTGCACCCATTTGTATGAATCATGGGTTCGAAACAATCATTAAAATATATTTTGCATTCATTATCATTACTATTAAAATTTCGATTGTATTTTATTCAAATAACAATTAGAGCAAAGTTTTCTCAATTATGCTAATTCCAAGCGAATGCTAACAACAAACTAATGTCTTTTATCTAGTAGACGAGGAAAAACTATTTATATGAAAATCTTCTAGACAAATGAAAGTCATGTGATTTTAACTATTATGTCAAATTCATTTCAATATTTAGTTAAATCAGGAAAACATGGAAACATAGAAGCCAATGACCAAAACGTCTGAAGTAACGGTGCGTTATCGTTTAATATATATTTATTTTTTAATTTTTATAAATTTGTTATTTTGATGTTTTTAGTCATAATGTCAGGTGTTTCTGTCTCCAATTATTTTACTAACATTGTTTTTAAGTGTACTAACAAATTATGGATAATTGAATCTGAATTAAATGAATTGAATTGAATTTTTCGGCGGTCACAAACGATTTTTTTTTATACATTGAGGAGATCTCATCATCTCTCATCTTCCTGTCCATGTCCCAATGTCAACTTGGGGTCGGCGCAACACGTGTTCTTCTTCCATTCTCCCCTATCACTGTCAGATGTTACGTCATCATTTACTCCTTACTTCTCTTTCTTCATTCCTTACACACATTAGGGAGAATATAAAATAATACATTATAAGTACGTGAATTTGAGTCATATCCATACTAATATTATAAATGCGAAAGTCACTCTGTTTGTTTGTATGTTTGTTACGTTTTCACGACTAAACGGCTGATCGGATCTTAATGAAATTTGGCAAGAAGATAGATTTCAACCTGGGGAAGGACATAGGCTATATTTCATCACGCTATGACCAATAGGAGCAGCGCAGCAACGAACAATGTTGCGAAAACGGGGAAAATGTGACGCAGACGAAGTTGCGCGGGACAGCTAGTGATTTTATAATTCAAGAGAACAGACGCCAGTGGAATAGGGAGACCTAAGGCTTCCCACTTTTGCTTAGCAGTGGGAGGTGACAAGAAAAATTGAAAAATTAAAAGCCCTGTGCTACTGTCTTGCATGGCGTCACAGCATTATGCTGTGAGAAGTGACGCATATTTTCTCCCTACTTATTCTGTTTTTTTTTTTGTTTGTAATAAAGTTTTATATTTTCTAGGATAGAAAAAACGGAGGATTCAACTCTATGCCTAAATCATATCAGCCGTTGACGCAAGCCTGCAAGGATACGAATCCGCAGACGAATCGCTTGAAAAGCGCTAATTCTTCAGTTCAGTTAGGTATCTAATGCGATGATCACGAAGGTGACGTCTTATCACCTTAAAAATCTGTCAAATCTGCGATTCCGTATTGTTAACAGTACAATACTAATATAATATATCATCCTTGTCTTTGACGAACGGTGCCATGACAAAGCATAATCAGCCAGGTCTCACTGCTTCCCAGCTGACTCCTGGGCATCAGGCCTACTCTTTGAACGGGATTGGGCCGTAACTCACTACCCGGGTCCAGTGCGGGTTAGCAGACGTTACATAGATACATAAATTCACGCCTTTCTTCCATTGGGGTAGGCAGAAACCACATATCGCCACCTACTACGATCTTTAAATACGTTCGAGACGTCACAGGTGTTCGAATTTTCGGTCTAAGGACATGCTTTCCTCACAATGATTTCCTTCGTCGTTAAGACTAGTGCGCCTACGGGGGCCACTGGGTGGTACCCGACGCCCGGGGCGTCTCCCGCTGCGGCTGGGACGTGAGGCTCTCTTCCTCTCACGTTCCGCCACCTCGTTCGCTAGCATGACTGCTTCGCAGAAGGAGGCAACGGCTTCCCATTCCCTCTTGCTCCGGACCATGGATTGAACCAGGGCTGGACGCGAGAGATCTCTCGCGTCCTATCCGTCGTGTACTCTTGCAGCGATTGGCAGCGTCGACCGCCGCTGTCAATCGCCGCTACAAGGACACGACGGTGATCAGACCAAGCGGAGCAGAGCTCCACGGTGTGCTCCACCGTGTCCTTCGGGCAATCCTCGCAGTGGTGACACCCGGGCGTTTCCTCTCGCCCGATTCGGTGCAGGGACCTCCCGAAACAACCGTGCCCGGTGAGGACCTGTGTTAAAGACTAATCCTTAATCTTAATAAAGTCTTGTAAACACAAACATAAAACAAACATAAATGTCTTCGAAGTATTCAGTTCTGGTAAAAATTTTGGATTTCACAAAACCATTCAAAAACATCGTTAACATTTAAGTACTTCATTAAAATTCGAAATTCGTATAAAACGACCAATCAAGTTGCCATTTTTTTTGTACTGGATCAAGTATCAAAACATATCAAGGAAAAGGAGTGTCGAAATTGATTGCTTTTAAGAATGGCAATGATAAAATGATAAAAATCTGAGTAAATACTAATGTTTTCATCGTGTATCATACAGTATTAAAAGCATTTCTTGACGTGACAACGTCTAATAAATCGATGAACGCCGGCTGCACGCACGAAAAAGGATGACTCATTGTAACGTTACGATCGGAGCGAGAGCGCTGCACGAGCGAGCGAAAGGCACGATCGGCTTGAGCATTCGGCTTGCTATTCATAAAAGTATGCAATCATTTTATCAATGTTTCGTGACGTTGTCACGTTAAACTATCGTCCGTAAACCGATTTTACAAACCACCATTTTTTTTTAAACTAGCCTTTGCATGTAGGTTCGCTTGCCAAGAGTTCGGCAATTATCCTACGGGAGCGTAAGGAACATAACATAACATTACGCCTAAAATCCCCGAAATGATAGGTAGAGGTGTGCCTAATAGTACACCCACATAACGCCAGTTATGTGTAAGACCCATGTTATAGGGGGTTTGACCGATTGATAGCAATAGGTTCTATTGCTATCAATCGGGCACAAATCCAGACTCCGTAGCTGCTACTGAAAAATTCCTGATGCAAAAACCCAATAACCCTTTGCCCGACCCGGGAATCGAACCCAGGAACCTCATGCTCAGCGGTCGCGTTTGCGTTTATATGAATTGATGGGAGAGTAGCGGTGGCCCAGCTGTGGGTTCGAACCCAGGCAGGCGCATTGATTTGTGTTATTTATTTCACCACCGCTGCCCTCAAAAACGGTGAAGGAAAACATCGTGAGGAAACCGGAATGTCCTAGAACTAAAAATTCGAAGACATGTGACATCTACCAACCCGCACTGGGCCCGCGTGGTGGATTACAGCCCACTCCCTCTCATAGAGAAGAGGCTTGTGTCCCAGCAGTGGGAGCATTATAGGCGGATATGATGGGCTAACTTATTTTCAAAAGGTGACCTACCAACATCATCACAACATGACTTTTATATTGACCAATTAGTTTTATTATTTTTGAACACTACCGGTAACTTGCGGATTTGGTTAATACCTTATATGCAACAAAATTATTATCGATAATGAAATGTTCAAACTTCTTGTTGTGACATCTTTCCAAATTAGTTCATGTTAATCTCTATGTTTAATATTCTGTTTCTTGGTCATATGATATTCAGGAAAAAATCTGGGTTTTGCTGAAACGGCTTTTCGTGTTTTTTCACTTCGTGTTTCGAAATTACGTAACGAAAGTTTTTTCTGGAGATTTTCACGCAGCTGAGGCATGGGGGTCAAAAGCGTTTTTTTACGTCGGTGATGTTCTTTTACCCCCAACGAAAAAAGAGGGGTGTTATAATTTCTAAGTGTGTATCTGTGTGTCTTTCCCTTAATAACATGGTTGGTTGTTGCTTTCCTTAATAGAGCATATCTAAATTCCCTGGTTTCTCGCGGAAAACTAAGAGCAGAAAGAAACAACTAGCGTTTTGATGTCTTTAAGGTCTTCTTTCAGACAGCCTTAAGAAGAACAGAGAAAGAATTTGCTAGCCCTAGAATTCTCGGAACATAAACGCGTAAAAAAAAATCATCAAGGCTGATGCCCAGAATATCAAACACATTGATTATGTTTTGGAGTTAGATTATATTCTGTCTGCATTTTGAATGATAAATACTTTTTTTATTTTTTATTATTTAAAATTATATGATTTTTTATTTGGTTTTTATGTGTAGGTACACAACATGTACAAAATTTAAACTCACACACAAAAACAGCCAGACTCGGAACAACTATACAAATACCATTACAAGAAACCATACGCATATTTGTTCCGTGCGGAAACCTGCTACACAGTGCAGCATTCAATCTCTCAGGCACTGCGCAAACCGTGCCTCTTCTTAAATTGCCACTCTTCAGATTAAAATCATCAGCCGAAATACTGTAGGTAACTACGAGCCACATTCCTCACGCGTAAGTAGTATGGATCAGCTGATAGACTATAGTTGATGAAGAGCTCGTAGGCGATCCCGCAGGCGTATATTACTCAGACACAATTGTTGATGCCACTTTGGCTAATATTCGCAGAAATTGCTACTATTGCGTAAGGAGGGTATTTCAAATGCGATTACCTCTTGAAATCTTGGGAAAAACAAAATTTACCGAGGTTATGAAGAAAAGTAAGAAATTCTTTATCTCCTGAAATAAAACGTTTGGTAGTATAGAGGTCCTAGAAGGGTAGTAAATTACAAGGTGTTTCGAATTTCTATAACGATTTTCGAATAAAGATCTGAGGATCGAATCGACCTAGCCGAAAGCCTATGTCGATTCGAAATCTTTTGATCTTCCTTCGTTTCATAGCTTGGGACTGGAATGTGGAGTGGTAAAAGATAGTCCTGAAATACATGAAGACCAGGTTGAGTTGGGGTTGGCACTAGATTTCCTTTGGTGTTGGTTTTGAGATTGAGTCATCGTGGTGAAAGGATTAGTCAACTAGACACTGCGATACCGAATGCTACCTATCCAGGGGTGTTTAGAATCGCAGTAAGAATTTTTTATCGCTTGGTTGGGGACGGTCCTTTCATAAAAATTACAGGAGCCAGCTTCCCCGAGCAGCGATTGGCTTTTCGACCAAAATGAAACTAGAATAGACCAGAAAAGCATGCCAGGATAGGGGGTGAATCAAGGCTATTAAAGATGATGATATATCCCTTCTAGCGTTAGATTAGATGTCCCTGCTAACATTGTATATTCGTGGCGGACAGTAGTCTTAGCCAGTTCAGTATTAGGATATTCAACGAAATGCTAAGTTAAATCTATTCTAATTTCTTTCAGATGACGCATTACTTTAGAGGCTTCTCCAATGATGATAAAATAAGTTTCACGTGATTAGATGGTTCGTTTGATAGCTTTACTAATTAAAAACGTATCATCATCTCGAATGCATTAAGGTGCATTACTTTAGAATTGATCAGATGATTAGAGTATCAATCTGAAATTAAGATAATGTTATCATTGCATATTAAACTTCTGGCAGAATTCTGAATTGAAGATGTTTTTTTTTCATAAAATGAACAAATACAAAACGGATTAGAGAATTTGATAGCACCACTGAGCAAATGGTCAGATTTGGCAGCTAAAACAATTGGACAAGTTTTTTGCTGCACCTTATACTTGAGCAGATTTTTAGGTGGTCGAAAATTTCGCCATATACTCTTCCTTTAAACAAGTTTGCCAGGAACTCTAAGGACTAGCTAAATTCAGGAAGCCAACTTCTATCATCTATCACTTACCAAAGTGCTCAAGTAGCTGTGACCGATCTCATCTTCAGAAGTCTCCCCTGAGACCAGGGTCTGTCGTTTCCACTGCATCGCACCACTTTGGTATCACCACATTTATATTAAGGACTTTTTTGGCGGAGCTTTGCGCGCTAAGTCGATAGAGCTGGCGGAAATTGGTTTTGAGTGAAAATTCCGCGGGGAAATTATTTGTGGATGCAAATTACGCTGACTAAAGTTAGTTCTAAGTAATTTTTGGGTGAAAATCAAATGGGTAAGATACGCGATTTTTTTTTGTGACAGAAAATTACTTGGCTCTTTAAGTTTCGCAAATATTCATGGGGAATGAATAATAATATGGGGATTTAAGTTCCGCAGATATAAATGACGATGGTTTAAGTTACGCGAAAATGGATTTAGTTATACTGGATTTGGAGTACAGATTACGTTTTTTGTATGAATGTAAATAAGTTGCATTTGTATAAGTTTTGTTT
This sequence comes from Cerastis rubricosa, assembly GCA_949152445.1. Taxonomy (NCBI): domain Eukaryota; kingdom Metazoa; phylum Arthropoda; class Insecta; order Lepidoptera; family Noctuidae; genus Cerastis; species Cerastis rubricosa. The sequence goes on from OX424549.1 coordinate 2,605,323, forward strand.
TTAATAAGTGAGTGGTCTGTGAGTGATAAAGTCGTGTGGTGACGAGCTTCTTGTTTACTTCAAGTTAAGATAAAATTGGAATTTCAATACGGAATATGTTAGGTAAGGTTCTAAGTAAAATTATAGCCATTTTGCGAATGATTAGCGAATTAATAAGATACCAAAATATACTTTATGATACTTGTGCAAAAAATATGAAGAAAAATGCGAAAAATAAATGCACTATTATGGCATAATTTGCAAAATGTTACTGTATATATGATACGTGTCAGTTTTAGAAAATGAGCATTATTATCTTATTATGATTGCATGTAGTTTTTTCCTAGGTTGTTACAGAGAATTTTCCTAACATGAGGCGCCAATTAGGCTAAAATTACAGTAATGAGACTGACGATGATTTATGAGTTTATAAGTAATCAATCAACAGCTTAATAATTAAGATAAAAAAAACATGTAACTATCACTCAAAAATAACATCCACCAGCTTAGAAAAATTTCACATCACTAAAAAGAAAATTGAATTCCAAAAACGAAATGCACCGTTAAAAATTTAAAGTTTTTGAACATTAATAATCGAATTTTCAAAAAAAAAGGGTTGTCTTAATCGAATTTACACCTTATATTTTGCACACAGAATTGAAACTGTATTAAATTTTATTATTTTTTTGGAAATAAGCCGTTATTTTGGTTTACTTAGCGGCCGTCCGTCGCGTCCAGGTGAACTAAACTAATGAGATGCGATGCTCCCGCGCATCTGAAGCTGAAACTAAGGCGGCGCGCGCACACCTGCGTCTGGCCACGACATTTATGGCAATTTGTGAAGATTTAATTCTGTTTTGGTATTGTTTTTTTTCCTTATGTAGAAATAAGCGTAAGGATTTTTTTATTTATTATTTTTTATCATAACATAACATCATTCATTTCAGGCTACAATGGCCCATAGATATATATCTTATAAACCCCCCTAATGTACCCCCCCCCCTGTTTTCTTTTACTGTAATAATCGTGTCTACTAACATAGTTTTAAGCAATTGTGTATACTAACATTATATGGGCCCTATTGTCTGGAAACTTTTTTTTTTGTATTTTTTTGGATAACTTATTTTTATGATAATGCTAATTACTTCTTGATTTGATTTATTTGGTTGATGTAATAATTAAATAATAAACCATAAATATGACCTAGTATGGTAACAGAAAGCCTTGAACAATATGAAGTCTTACCCAAGCAGAAAATAAATAAAAATATTGGATCCATCAGGTTCCAAAGCTGGTGAAATATAGCATTTTTTATACGTTTAAATAATATTAATAATTATGTATACGAACCACTTTTTATTTTAATCACGATATAATCAACACCATCATGTGTTTTTCGTTAGGTAATCCTATAAGTTTTTTGTTTTGTATGCAGTTAAGTGTTAATTGAATATGCATCGCTTTTTATGAAGTCCAATAATGACTACGTATTCAAATATTAAATCAATAATTTGTATGTTTACATCCCATTGGCATGACCCAAAAATCGAATCGTAAATATATATTATTTTCTTAATATTTTTTGTTAAGCGCGTTTACACCTTACGACATTTCATACAAACTTTCGAGTAGTTTCGAGTCCTTATTTTCCGAAATGACTGAACCGATTTTAATGAAACTTCATACGTATAAGCAGGATACATAGGTCTAAATAATTACTAAAAATCTTTTTCGAAAAATAGTTTTAGGTACAGCTAAATTAGACCGATTATAAATTATCTATTGAAACAAAAATTTCCAACTACCTTTTTTTTTAAAGACATTTCAATAATGTTTTTTAGTAACTTTTTAGACCTATGTATCATGCTTATGCGTATTAAGTTTCATTAAAATCGCTCAGTCATTTCGGAATATATCGACTTGAAATTTTGTATGAAATGCCGTGCGGCGTAAACGCCCTTAATGTTCGTTCGGTAGGTATTTAATCAAAATACCCTTTTCTCAATATCAGGTTAAGGACAATCAATTTAAATATTTAATTGTAAACATCTCATAAGAGTCATAATAAGTAAATGGTACAAAACAGTACGATTAGAAAAAGGAATGAGGAAAAAATGATTAAAAAAACATTATTTGTACGCAAGCCAACCAATCAAGCTATACAAAACCAGTTCATGCGGATCTCTCATCGTACGGGAAATCTAAACAAAGCGAGGTCATGTTATACTGGAAATGTAGAGTTTGATAAGTCGCCGTGTGTACTTAAACAAGGTGCAATAGCATTTATAATGACATAGCCACTTAATTTATTACCCATTTCTTACAAATCTGTTATCATTAAACAATATTTTTTTAGTTTTATAACGTCATACTTAGTACTTAATGTATCTAGGAAAATAAATCCCAATGCAGTAGGATTTGGTTCATCAAACATTTAGTCATCGCGCAGTAGGCCCGAGTGATGGAATTCGGCCCACTCTTTTTCAATCACTGGACATCATGAATCATCATCATCATCAGCCAATAATGTTCCCACTGCTGGGACACAGGCCTCCTCTCTATGAGAGGGAGTGAGCTGTAATCCACCACGCAAGCCCAGTGCGGGTTAGAAGATGTCACATATCTTTGATTTTTTAGTTCTAGGACATGCCGGTTTCCTCATGATGTTTTCCTTCAACTTTTTTGAGAGCAACGGTGATGAAATAAATTACACAAAGTAATGGGCCTGCCTAAGTTCGAACCTACGGCTTACTGCTCGTAAGTCGGAGCTGCCACCACTGGGCCACCACTGCTCACACTATCATGAATATCCATCAGAAATTTACCGGAACCTCGACTATAGTCCAGTTGATGACCATAGACTATGGTGTAATACCTATGGGTGTACTAAAGTTACTATCTTTAGTAGGTCGTTAGTCGAGAGGTCGTAAATGCCAATGCTGTGCATCTGGACCTGCGTTGGATTCCTGGGTCTGTCAAAGTGCTATTGGGTTTTTGAAGTGAAAACTTCTTTAGCGACGTTGTGCACTTTTGTGATGGCTAAAAAATTTTAAACTCGCGTTAGGCCACGTGTCCTGATCGAAAATTCATAAGACGGATTGACATTAGGATACGAAGAAATTTGAACTTTATGACACCTGTCATTGAGTTTGGGTTTCCAAAACTGGAAAATTCGCTACACGGATTGACATTAAGTTACGAAAGAATATGAACTTTATGACGTCTGTCATTGAGTTTGGGTTTCCAAAACTGGATAATTATCTTATGCACAAACAAAACCTTCGGTTTCTCCAAATTCTCAAGTTTTCACTTTTGTCGGCACTCCCGGAGTGCAACCCGTTTTTTTTCCATCAGGAATTTCTCTGTAGCAGCCACGGAGTCTGGATGCGTGCCAGGTTGATGGCAATAGCCTCACCCCTATTACATACTGTCTAATCCTTTGGGGATTCCAATCGTGATGTTACGTTTGTTCATCTCCTTTCTATCCAATATATCCATCATAGTAGGGTCTCTAATAACTTCCTTCCAAAAATCGAACCTCAATTTCCACCTGAAAATCGCTCTCAGCGCCTCTCAGACCACAGCCTAACTATCATTGCCCAACACATTACCACAGTTTGCCGTAACAGTTAGAGCGTCCTCCGTTATCGATAACAACGGCGGTTATCGCTAGCCCAACTCTAATAGCGCGATAATTGACGCGTAATGACGAGAGTAATGAATTCACGTGATTTTTTTCACGGATGTTCGTTGCTATAGGGGATACTGATGAGTAAGGTTTTTTTTATCCATGCTTTCATCATCTGCCTAGCCTTTTCCTAACTATATTAGGGTCGGTTTCCTGTCAAACCAGATGCAGCGGAATACCAGTATTTTACATGGAGCGACTGCCTATCTGACCTCCACAACCCAGTTAGTACTGGGTAATACGATACCCCTTGGTAAGACTGGGTATCAGATTTCCAGGCCACTAACTACCTGTAACGACTGTCAAAGATCTACAAATAACAGCCGGGACCAAAAACTTAACGTGCTTTCCGAGGCACGGAGGAAACTCAGTATGTAATGGGTGGTTACCCAGTCACAGACCAACCTTGGCAAGCGCGGCTTCATGAATATTAAGGCTTCAGGTTCAGAAGCCTTAACATTCATGAGGATGCTAAATAATATTGATTAATCGGAGTCGCTCTATGAAGAAAAGTGTGAAAACTTAAGGAATTTATTCGATTAAGCAACTTTTACTTATAGTTATGTATAGCAGATGAGTGACGAATGTGATATGTCATCTACCTACATGGCATCATCTTCCTGCCATTTTTTTAACTTAGGGTAAATCACCAATCACCCCTCCTTCTCTGGACGTAGCGGAAGGGAGTGTCAGACTTGTACTGACTAAAACCCATCCATGTTCCTTCTTAGCCCTTTTTGTTCCAGGGCCACGGTATCTGTTTCGAACAGTCCCGCAGCCCGTCATCTCCCCTGCCTTGTACCATGTTATTTTGGGGTCGGCACAACACGTTTTTGTCTTCCATTCTCCCCTGTTATTCGTCATGCTATCACTAACTCTTTTTTCCTTCATATCGTTTGTCACGCATTCCATTTATCTTTTCTTTGGTCTTCCTCTGCCTCTCCATCCATCAACATTAGTATTCATCACTCTTTAAGTCACATGGTGTTCAATAGATGCCTACATGGCGCCCAACCGAAATCGTTGGTTAGAAACCTCCTTGAATATATGGAAGCCTAGTACTTTGGGTCGCCAAAAAGACGATTTTAGCATATTTTGGAGAATAATAAATAGCTTTGATAGAATAACAAAGTTATAAATTGTATGATTTAATTTGAGAGCAGTGGTGGCAGCCCCGACTTACGAGCAGTAAGCCGTGGGTTCGAACCCAGGCAGGCGCCTTCTTTTGTGTAATTTATTTCATCACCGCTGCCCTTAAAAACGGAGAAGAAAAACATCGTGAGGAACCTAGACCCTGTCCTAGAACTAAAAATTCGAAGACATGACCATCTACCAACCCGCACTGGGCCCGCGTGGTGGATTACAGCCCACTCCCTCTCATAGAGAGGAGGCCTATGTCCCAGCAGTCGGCACATTATAGGCTGATGATAATGATGATGATTTGTAACTAGAAGCGTTTCACTGTTTGTACTTGAGGTCAAGCGTAAATTGTTAAACAGATGTAATTTGTAAAAAGAACTCATTCGTTTTAAAGTTAACATCCCAAACAATATACATACCTACAAAAGTAAATTGTTATCGTCATCCCCAGGGTATTAAACTCATTCATATTCATTAAGTTGGCGGGTTTCCTCATCATTGTTCCTTTGCAAATTGAGGATCATGATAAACATGATTGCTTTGAAGTTTACTGTGACATTTTGTATGTTCAACATGCAAAATGAAGATACATTACAGCATCACGCTTGTAGGAAATTCCCTTGGCTAGACTGGTTGACGAATTCTCGGGCTTGTGATTACCGTAACCACTGACAAAGATCTATGAAGGACAGCTGGGAACAAAGGCTTAACGTGGTTCTCGATATTTAAGACATGATCATGATCACCCATCATCATCATTTCAGCCGAAAGACGGCCACTGCTGGACATAGGCCTCCCGCAACGCCACATTGACATAAGGGGGGTTTCGCCATAATCGCCACGCTTGGTAGGCGGGTTGGCGATCGTAGTACGGTTGTTACAAAAGCACAGAGAACTGCTGCCCATTCTCTGGCAAGTCCCTTAGTCGCCTCTTACGACACCCACGGGAAGATGCTATTCTTTACGTCCGACACCATACACAACTACCGAACTACTGATCACCCATACACGTACTGTTCTCGGCAAACGTTATTTGACCTTGAAGATAAAACTGTGCAGCCAACATTAAACTGTGGATAGTTAGGTAACTTGATCTAAATATGCTTAAGCATAATCAACCTATAATATACCCACTGCTGGGGCACATGCCTCATCTGTATGAGAGGTACCTAGTGGGCTGTAATCAACCACGCGGGTCCAATACGGGTTGGTAGACGTCACATGTTTTCGAATTTTTAGTTCTAGGACATGCCGGTTTCCTCATGATGTTTTCATTTACCATTATGAGGGCAGTAGTGAGGTAGTGAAATAAATTAGAATAGAATAGAATAAAACTTTATTATACACCAAAAATTAAATATTCCGGGCTTACAAAACTAATAATTTTATGGTTACAACATCGGTCTTATCGCTGATATCTTCCAGACAATCTTTGAATGGATATTATGGAATTAAAATAAAAAAGGGGGTAGTCAGTGGTGTACCTACTCAACAAAAATTTTAAATAACAAAAGTAAAGTTATCTACATATACATGTTTAATATAAATATAATACAAAATAAATATATATTTAGATATTTGTGTTTTTAACATTAAATGACAAAAATAAAACTAGAATGGTGACAAATTTTGACTGAATGAATTTACAGAGACTGAAAATGATTTGCAACTATAAGCTTTTAAAAGCAACGAGTGACTGTGCTTGTCTTACCGACACCGGCAATTCGTTCCATAAACGGACAGCCTGGACCGTGAAGGACTGGTCATAAAATTTGGTGGAATGTGCAGGCATCAAGTCTCAAATTCTCCGATGATCTCAAGTGTCTACTGTGAGTATCATGTAGGAACTTACACAAAGTAACGCCTCCCTGGGTTCGAACCCAAGGCCTACCGCCTGTAAGTCGAGTATTTAAAGATCATTTTGCATTAATTGTTGGAGAAGTAGGTTAACAAATAAGGAGCTCGTGGCTAAATAATAACAGCCGCCCAGGTCGATCTTTAAGGACAAGCCGTGCTTGCCGAGGTTGGTCTGTGGATGGGTGACCATAATTACATATCGAGTTTCTTCCGTGCCTCGGAAAGCACGTTAAGCCGTTGGTCCCGGGCTGTCATTTGTAGATCTTTGACAGTCGTTACGAGTAGTCAGAAGCTAAAAGACTGACATCCAGTCTACCAAGGGGTATCGTATTACCCAGTTACTGGGATGTGGAGGTCAGATAGGCAGTCGCTTCATGTAAAATACTGGTACTCAGCTGCATCCGGTTAGACTGGAAGCCGACCCCAAGATAGTTTGGGAAAAGGCTAGGCAGATGATGAAGTAGGTTAACAAATACATGTAACGTAAGCATCGAAGGGAAATTACACCATAACTTAAGAAACCACAATCAACAGCAAGAAAAATAACAATATTACATAAGAAACCCATTAATTTGTGCCAGCAATAACTTACTGTGCTAACAATCGATCTTGTATAGATTTCCTTTATCATTTCAAATTAGTCCATACAAGGAAATGTAGGTGGTTTCCCGATATTGCATATCTACTATTAATGATAGTCTACATGCACTAGTTATTGATAGTTTCTTTCTATTGTGTTATTAATATAACATGACAGCAAAGTCGCACGACCAACTTCAATGTTAAGCAGCGCTGGCCAAGATCGGTGCGTGGATGGGTGACCATGCATTACATTCCGGGTTCCGTACCCCGTAAAGCAACCTAAGCTGTTGACTGACTGTTATTTGCAGATTTTTGACAGTCGTTACAGGTACTCATTGACCCGACGTAAACTTTGCTTGCGAGATTCAGACCATATTAGTTCTTCAGTTTTATCATAGATGGCGCTGTAGTTTTTGTTCTAAGTCGCTTTTTGTAGTTCACTCCAGTCTTACCAAGAGGTATCGTATTATCGAGTACTAACTGGTTCAGATAGGCAGTCGTTTCATGTAAAATACTGGTAGGTATTCAGCTGAACCCAGCTAGACTGGAAATACACCTACATATCGCCAGTTAGGTTTTTAAATCCTATGTAATAGGGAGAGCTCATTGCCATCAAACGAGCACAAATCCAGGCTCCGTGGCTGCTACTGAGAAATTCCTGTTGGAAATACCTAGTAACAAATTCCCCGACTGGGGAATCGAACTCAGGACCCAGGTCGCGTTAGCCACCACTAAACTACTACGAGGCTGGCCGAAGGGCTTTCCTTCTACCCTTCATGGGTAGTGTCCAGTGTGTTTGAGGGACTGTTATATCTTATATCTGACTAGCTGTCCCGCGCAACTTCGTCTGCGTCACATTTTCCCCGTTTTCACAACATTTTTCATTGCTGTTCCGCTCCTATTTGTCGTAGCGTTATGATATAGCCTATAGCCTTCCTCGATAAATGGGCTATCTAACACTGAAATAATTTTTCAAATCGGATTAGCAGTTCCTGAGATTAGCGCGTTCAAGCAAACCAACTCTTCAGCTTTAAAATATTAGTATACATAGATAGTGCAAATTTGCCTTCAGACATATTACAGGTCACGGCTCAGTCTTCACCTCTACGTAACAATGTGTCAGTGGCAATAATTTGCGGAAGTAATTGTGTCGTCCATGATATGTTTCAACTGGGGTAACTGTCATCATTACAGTGCACGCATCGTGTAGTGACCTCTGCCTGAATTCAGCGTCTTTCTTGGTCAATTGACCTAGATTTCAGGAATCGTTACGATTTTAAACACAAGGTACCATTTCCTCTGCCAGGGCTACGGGACTGTTCGAAAGAGATACCGTGGTCCTGTAACACAAAGGGCTAGGGGTTTTAGTCAGTACAAGTCTGACACTCCCTTCCGCTCCGGCCAGAGCGGGAGGGGTCATTTGTTGATTTCCCATCCGTAAAAAAAGGTACCACTTCTTCCACAAAACTCACTTCAAAACTCTTTAACAAGAAATGAAACCGACGAATACCTCCAAACGAAAGAGAAAAAAGTTTGTAGCCGGCACTCAAAAAGTACTTCAGCAATAAAGTACAAAATGTACTACAGCGCCATCTATGACACAAATGAGGAACTAGCATCAGTATTCTAAACCGCGCTGAGTTATTTGCGACTTGAGACTATTTAGAAGAACCTGAAAACGACTGCCGGTTAGCCTACCAGGCACGAGGATCCTCCCTATTCTATGTGGGGATTTAGAATTTTACACTCTGTTCTTCATACCCAATAAATTAAAAAAAAAAACATGAAGTCTAACTAAGCCAAAAAAATAATGCTAAAAAATAAAAAGAAACGCGGCCGTAACTAATATGGCTTTATTAAGTTATAATCATTAAAGTCATCAATACAACTAAATAGAATGACTTTTTAATGAAATAGTCATTCATTGGGATTGTATTGATGATTTTGATGACTACATTTATGTAAATACGTAAGTTTTACGGCCGCGTATTATATTTTATTCAACACTAGCTGTCCGGCGCAACTTCGTTTGCGTCACATTTTCCCCGTTTTTGCGACATTTTTCATTGCTGCTCCACTCTTATTGGTCGTAGCGTGATGATATATAGCCTATAGCTTTCCTCGATAAAGGCTATTTCAGTGGCTATTTAACACTGAAAGAATTTTTCAAATCTAACCAGTAGTTTCGGAGCCTATTTAATGCAAACAAACAAACAATCAAATCTTTCCTCTTTATAACAGTAGTTTAGATAGATAAAACCTGACACTGGCCAGGCTATGTCCAGCAGTGGACGTCTTTCGGCTGAAATGATGATGATGATGAAAACCTGACACTGACCGGCAAATTACAAAAGACGTAAGATAATTTGAAATTCGCGGGCCACCCCGTCACTTCCACCTTGAGAGCACGTTACAAAAACAGCCGCTTCTACTTTAGAACCACACTTGGTTGGTATCGTACATCTCAGACTCTCTGGTGGTAAATAAACTTATGATAGGTGCCTTCTTCAAAACTTGCGACAGACGGAAATAATCGTTTTGTTTACGATAATGACTCAATAACGAGAAACTGATGGTATTAGAGCACGCAAGCTATGTTTATCGTAATCTGTTTACAATCAGAATTCAGCCGTAGTTAGTAAGTACTGGGTAATACTGTACCCTTTGGTAAGACTAATTGTCAGACTTTTAGGGCCACTGACTACCTTAAGTGGATCACGTTACTGTCTCCGAGTGACTCATAGAGAGCATTTCTGCCAGGTCGCGAGAAGTTGGTTACAAATGTTATTTAATGCGTTGAGGAAGTATAGCTGACCGTGAGTGATACCGTTGTGTGCGTGACCATTGTTCGACACGATACGATATTACGGAATGATGTGACGGGAGAGAAGTTTCACTACGATGTAGAAACATCACGTCAAAACTGCACGACTTCTTTTGGATAGGTATTTTTAAGTCTCTATAATAGGGGGTGAGCCTATTGTCATCATCATCATCTGCCAAGCCTTTTCCCAACTTTATTTGGGTCGGTTTCCGGTCTGACCGAATGTAGCTATAATATACCAGTATTTTACATGGAGCGACTGCCTATCTGACCTACACAACCCAGTTAGTACTGGGTAATACAGTACCCCTTGGTAAGACTAATTGTCAGACTTTTAGGGCCACTGACTACCTGTAGTAGTACTACTACTATCTCCGAGTGAGTCATAGAGAGCATTTCTGCCAGGTCGCGAGGAGTTGGTCAAGAATGTTACAATGCGTTGAGGAAGTATAGCTGACCGTGAGTGATACCGTTGTGTGCATTACCATTGTTCGACACGGTACGATATTACGGAATGACGTGACGCGAGAGAAGTTAAACGTATGATGAAGTGTAAGTATGTGAACGTAATTGAAGTAGAAACGTAGCAATAAGTAAGTTTTTTGTAACATCTATTATTTGCTTTCAAATAAGAGTAAAACTCGTTTTAGATTTTTAGGCAAATCGATTGTCATTGACTAGGCAACACATACTCCCACACTTTTCCCATGAAGGTAAGCAGGAACCACCGTAAAAAAATTGTAGCGCCGACCCCAACTAACATGAGATAGTGACTGGAAGATCGTAGGCAGGCAGAATCTCCAGAATGCCATCTGCCACGACCTTTACGTTACATGTTTTATTCTTTAAAAAAAAATAAACACGTTGCCCCACACTAGGAATTTCTCCTGTATCGTGGGTGCGTTTACAAACATTTAAACTTTAAACTCACCGACACAAACAGCCAGACCCGGAACTATCTGTAGGCCATGCAAATATTTTTTTCCGTGCGGGGATCGAACCAGCGACACGCAGCGCAGCAATCGATCGCTGAACCACTGCGCCAACCGTGCCGTCAATGTTATATTGTTAACTTTTGGGAGAATCATCGTAAGTCACAAGATTCGATGGCTTATTCACATTATATGAGATAATAAACAAGATCTGTTCTTAGGGATTCCATTGTAAATTGCATTTTCGAAGTACCAGATTGAACTGTTCCCCACAGTCTTAAAACCCACATAAGAGGTAAGCAGTAAGGCATCGACGAGCAACATGAATCTAGAACCCTAAATGTAGTTTTAATCGAAAGATATAAAAAAACAGCTGTTTATAAACTTTAACTGTGTAGATATTATTTTAAAGAACCGATTAAGAATTCATGTGGAATTAATCATGTACTTGAATCCTTGCTAAAAGTTTGTGTTACGAAGCCCCTAACATATTAATTTATGTATAACTTGACCATAAAACGAAACTTGTAACCTGATGCTTTAACGCAAATCCGTGACTTCAGCATATTCCATTTACTTATTTCGTCGATGTATAATCGAATTCCTCAAGTGTTCGGACTATTAGTTGTATTTGAATACAAAAAAAAACCAGTACATCAACACAAAGTAAGAGTATATTTATTCAATGAGAGCTCAGCAGTTTGATGCCAATTTTCGTTCATTACAGTTTCTTTCAAATGGCAACAAAACCTGGCAATTTGTAATGTAATGTTTTGTCAGAAGACGGTAACAGGTAATTACAGTATAGTTGATAAAAATAGTGCGTGGAGTCCCTGCGCGCGGTGCAAGTGAAACTTCGTAATGTGGAAATGACTGCTTTCATACCCCCTCCATGGTAGCGTTAAACGTTTAACGCAACCTTGTTGGAAGTCACATAAGATGTTACACTTCAAAAAAATGTATGATGAAAATCTCGTGCCGTACCGTTCAATGGAAACGCGCACCGTCTTCCCCTTACGAGCGTACAAATTACCCATTATGATTGTTCCTTTGCGAGCCGCGCGCGCTGCGTCTGCGCAAATCTCGTGTTGCTCATTTAACCGTTTACGAAAACTGCCATTTTATTAAAAGAAAAAACATATTAAAGGTAATTAGATTGCTAAAAAAGCAACGTACTTAGGTTATATTTACACTGATTTCACGGATTCATGTGCGTATTGTATAACTATCACTTGCTTCAGTGAAGGAAAACATCGTGAGGAAAGCAGCATGCCTGAGAGATATTTCTCGACGGCATGTAAAGCAAAGTTAGAGGCCCATGGACGGCAAACAAACTCTGACACCAGCTGGCCTACCATGACATCTTAAAACATTATTGTTTTACTCCTTTTCCAGTATGGGAAAGAAATGGCGCTAGATATCCTGTATAGCTCCGTCTCTTTCCCACACTGGAATTAGAGCAAAACAATATTGCTTTAAGACGTCATGGTAGGCCAGCTGGTCACGCGCCGGGTTAAGCACTAATCAGTAATCACATGAGAAAGAAGAACAAGAATACATACACAGTATTTTCATGGTATTTTTATTACCTTAAATCTAAATAAATAAGTTTTATCTATCATGTACAGACAGCATCATTAAGTACTTACCCCTCCGGGCTCCAGTTGAGGGGTTAGCAGATACTGACGCTGTCTTTACAAAATAACATCACACCTGCAATACCTTAAAGGTAAGCCAGAAGACGTGAATCTATAGCACTTAAACTCAGATTTCGCCAGTTGTGATAAGTAAAAAGTGGTGAGGCAAGAAACGAGAACCAATCCAAACTCCGGGGAGGTACTGAGAAATTCTTGATTGTAAAACCTAGGTTATAAGTTATAACCAGAGGTCGGAATTAGGTAGAGTTATTTTTGCACTTGCATCGAAATGTTGATATTAATATTGATATTCCCTTGCGTGGGCGCATTGGAATTTTGCAACTTCGGACATCCGATGTCGGATTGTGTAAAAGCAAATAACTTTTTTATTTAATATATCACGGATTTTTTTTGCCCTTTAAAATGAATCTCGGGATTTGAGGCATATCCACTTTATTGTTTCGCTGTAAGAAATCAGTGTAAGTACACAAATACTCTACTTGATTCCGACCTCTGGTTATGACACTGCCCGACTTGAAAATCAAACTTGGGAATGACCTCCATAAATCAAATATGTTTATTTGCAAGAATATGGTACAATAGGCGTTACAATAAGGGTTCCAGCATATCCTGCCATTATATGGCGTACAAATATTTCTATAATATGTAAAAATCGAGACTTATAATATTAATAACACTAATACATTATATTGGTAAGTGTGAATGAATTAATTAAACATCATTTTATTGGAATAAAAATTGCATTTTTTGTGTAATTATAATAATGATGGCATATGGTAGGATTTAGGCTTCCTTTATTTTATTATGATACTAACGACTTATCCTCTAAATATTCTTTAACACTATAATAATTTTTCTCTAATAATAATCTGAACAATGACCTTTTGAACAACGACAATGGCAAATCTTGAAGATTATTTGGCAAATGATTATATATAATAATTGCCATGCAGTAAATATTTCTTTTAAATAGCATTAATTTTATTTGGGGTAATATCAATTTGTCTTTATGTCGTGTTCTACTATTAACTTTATAACTGCTTTTTTCAAATAAATTATAATTTTTTTTAACAAACATGCATGTTTCAAATATATAAAGACATGGTAAAGACAGTATTTTAAGTTTTTGGAATAGTGGTTTACAGCTATCTAAAAAATCGGCTCCACATATTGCCCGGATACATTTTTTTTGTCCTTTGAAAACTCTTTCCACGTCTACTGAGTTTCCCCAAATAATGAGACCATATCTGAGTACAGATGCTACATAAGCATGGTAAGCAACCATTGCGGTCTTTAGATTAACCGTTTGTCTTATTCTTTTCAGGACATACACAAACCGATCAATTTTTTTGAGTATTTTGTCAATGTGCGGTTTCCAACTGCAATTTTTGTCCACGGTTATACCTAAGAATACAATTCATAGGTGCCTAAAGCTTGTCATCACTAGACCAAGGAAACAGTTTAAAGGTACGGAATAATAAATTATGATCGTGTTGTATGTAGTCTAAACTTCTGAACTAATTTTATAAAGAGGAAAGATTTGATGGTTTGTTTACGATTTAACTAAAAAACTACAAGACCGATTTAAAAAAATATTTCACCTTTATAAAGCTACATCTTTACAGAGTAACATAGGGTATATTATATAACAATTTTCGCGTACGAAGTAGCGGGCGAAGTGCTAGTATTTAATAAAAGGGAGAATTCAATAAATGAACTGCCAACAGTATTTGAGATTTGATTGGATAAATTGAATGTCTGGGCACTCGAGGTCAGGCTCATATTTAAGGAATTGAGGGCCCGGAAACCCTTCTTTGTAACATGTAACATACAGTTTTCTTGGTATACCAACGGGCCAAGTCTGCTATTTTAATTAACTTTACTTTAATATGCAATAATTAGTAATTATCACACAACAGCAGGACAACAGCGGTGGCCCAGTGGTGGCAGCCCCGACTTACGAGGAGTAAGCCGTGGTTTCGAATCCAGGCAGGTGCACTACTTTGTGTAATTTATTTCATCACCGCTGCTCTCAAAAACGGTGAAGGAAAACATCGTCAGGAAACCGGCATGTCCTAGAACTAAAAATTCGAAGGCATGAGACATCTACCAACACGCACAGGGCCCGTGTGGTGGATTACAGCCCACTCCCTCTCACTGAAAGGAGGCCTGTGTCCCAGCAGTAGGAACATTATAGGCTGATGATGATGATAATAACAGAGCAGCACGTGCCAGCCAAATAGTCTAAATCTGTGTCCGATTGATGGCAATAGGCTCGCTCCCTATAACATACATACTCTGAAACATAACTGACATAATGTGGATGTAAGTACTACAGGGGCATCGCTACCTAAGCCTACAAGGAATTTAAGCATGATGTTTATATGTACTTAAAAATTTCCAACTGAAATCGGTCAGACAACAATAATTTTCACTTGCTACAAAACAGCGCGTACTGCAAGTGCGTCAAATCTATTAGCATTCATAAATATCACAATTGCACAATAATTACACTATCATAGAAGATGTACTAAAATAGACTTGGGAATCAAGAACAGACAAATACTTTGATGGAATATGAGTAGGATTTTGAAATCTAAATTTTCCAAACTCGTCGCAATTTTGGGCTGGCTCAATTTAAATTGTCATCGACACGCTAAGAAAAACGAGTAGGATTTTAAAATTTTTGAAAACGGGTTCCACCATCATTATATCCCCTTCAGCTTACATGGCGAAAGCATCCATTTTCTGGTTTGGAAATGCCTTCCTCTAATACAGTGATCCGCAAACGTTTTGTGTTCAAGGTACATCTTGAAAATCGATCAATTTTGGAGGAACACCATAAAAAAATATCGGAATGATGGAGAGGACCAAGGCCCTTCAGCCGAAGGGCCTTGGTTCACTCCATCATTCAGGTTAAGGGTTAAACGTTAACCTTTTGAACGCCATTGTCACATATACGTAGAGATGGGATTTTACCCGGTAAAAACCCAAAAGTGGGTAAATTCTAGGGAAAATACCCGGGAAAATACCCGATTGGGAAAATATTCGGGTGTTTTAAAATTTAGCTTATGTAATGTTTAGATACACATACATTAAATAGTACATAGTTTTTAAACTTTATTCCTACTAGTTAGAGCTTATATAAGTTGAAATGACGCACTCCACTACCACTTTTACGTAAACAAGCTTTAAAGAATGACTTAGATAAGCTTTAACGCTAGTTAGTTAAGACAAGTTTGTAATTTCTTAGAACCTGTAACATTTATACCTAGCTATTGGCGACCAATAAACCGCTCGAAACTACCTGCCCCCACCCCGGGAGCACGTACTTTCGAGCCGGACAATAGCCAGTACCTAGTAGTTGTCACATAAGTGATCTTTCACAAGTTGTTTTGGCTTCATACCGTGGGTACTTGTGTTAGTTTCTTTGATTTATTGACGACCTGGATTTTGTTTTGTTGACTGATATTATAGTGATTAAATACGTGATATACTTCGGATTGATAACTAGTGCTATCCTTACGGACTTCGATACATACTGCATCCCATCAACATAAATAAACCGGTAAGTTTGAGCTTATTAGAAATGTAGGATACTTTAAAACATCTGTTTGCTTCTGTTCTTACAATTGTTTTTTTCTTTTTGCATTAGATTACACCATGCCGAGAAAGAAAAATAACGATGTATGGGAAAACTATTTCCATTCCGCAACCAGTAAAACGGTTAAGTGCAAACACTGCGAAAAAGTTTACATGTTTGGCAATGTCAACAAGATGGCCCGCCATCTGTTGAAATGTTTTAGATGTCCAACTGTTATCAAGAACAAACTAAACAAAACATCTGACGTTAACGCAACTGCAACAAATCTGCCTTTACAAGATGAATCGCAGCATGAAACGTTACAAGATAACAGTTTGACTGATACAAATTCTAGTACTACAACTTCAGCAGAAAAGAAACTTTATCTAGATCAGCTTTTGTCGAAAGCAATATTTGTTTCCGGTTCTCCTTTTTCCATTGTTAACAAATCGTTAAAAAATCGTGCCCACAGCGGATGGTGGGCACGATTTTTTAATGAGTTGCAACCACTTTACAAGTTACCATCCAGAAAAGCAATCTCAACTACACATCTGGAAGCTATTTATAAAGAAATGGTAGAAGAAATTACAGACGAACTGAAAACTATAAATAATTTGCATCTGCAGTGTGATGGCTGGAGCAATCAGCGCAATGAAGGCATTATCAACTTCATTATTGCAAAACCCGAGCCCGTTTTTGTCAAAAGTCTTAACACTCTTACCAACCGACATACAAGCCAATATCTTTCTCAAGAGATTATCAAAGTTATAAATATGTATGGAGGCCACAAGTTTGTAACTCTTATAGGAGATAACGCTAATAACATTCAAAGAGCATTTCAGATGGTAAAAGATGTGTATACACACATAATACCGCTGAGATGTGTAGCACATACATTAAATTTACTTTGCGAAGATTGTCTAAGACCAGAACCTGTTAAAGCGTTTATATCGATTGCCATAGAGACCATAAAAGCAATAAAAAGAAGTCAAACTATGAGTGCTTTACTAGCCCAGATTATAAAAGACAAACGATCAGGCGAAACATTGAAATTGCCAGGAAAAACCCGATGGGGCAGTTACTGTACTGCTATAAAAAGCTTGAAATGTTCGAAAGTAGCATTACAGACTTTAGCTGTTCACGAAGATGCTACTATTTCAGAAGAAATAAAGTCAAATTTATTGGATCTCAATTTTTGGAACATGGCCGAAAATTGTATAAAATTGTTGGAACCGATAACTGAAAAAAATTTCAAACTTGAAGGAAACGGAATATTAATAAACGAAGTATACATGGCTTTCAGAGACATACAATCTACATTTAATTTTGTGCTACCCGAAATTTCTATTTTAGATGACCAGCACAAACAAGATATAATAAATGCTGTAACCAGGCGAACAAATAACTGCATCAAACCAATCCATTATGCTGCATATTTGTTAGATCCGAGATCGCAAGGCATTGAACTCGATGAAGAGCATGAAGTAGATGCCATGGAGTTTATACATGAAGTGAGCCAGTCACTCAATATTGATGTTGGTGTAGATTTAGCAAATTATAGAGCTAAACAGGGTTTATGGGGCAGACCATTTATATGGAAAAATGTCGCAGAAATGGACCCAGTCGTTTGGTGGAGGGGACTTTGCAGCTCCAAATTGCTAAGTAGGGTTGCAGTACGCCTTCTGACTGCTCCCTGCACTTCCGCAGCAACGGAGCGGTCATTTAGCACACATGCTCATATACACAGTCACAAAAGAAATAGATTGACTACAGATAGAGCAGCAAAGATAGCTTTTATATCCTATAATTGGAATCTTTTGCACAAATATAATGATGATGACAACGACGAAGATGACGAGACCTTGTCAACCCCTAGACAGTTGTCTAGCCCGATGAACAGCCCAATTAATGACCCACAACCTTCTACATCTCGTGGAAGCCAAGACATAGAATTCTGTGATATTGATGATTTATATGAAGATCATGACAGTAGCGATAGCGATTAAAATTTTGAATGAATGAAACGAGTGTTTGAAAAAATATTTTTATAATTATTTTCTATTTTGTAATAAATAATTGTGATTGTCTAAGTTTTGTTTTATTTTTTATATGCAGAAACATGTTTTACAATCCTACTAGTAGTTTCACAGATTACCGCGTTTAAACAAACAAAAAAATCGCTTCAGCTTTATTGTATTAGTATAGATAATGAAAATACCCGTCTATTGGGTTTTTTCCCCCATAAATACCTGGTATTTACCCAAATGGGTAAAAACCTGGGTATTTTCCCGTCGGGTTTTTTCCCACCGCCCATCTCTACATATACGTGACAAGCAAGCGCGTGCCTTGTTCGCCAACGACACAAACAAGTGAAAAAGAAATGTGGTGCACTATAATACGAAATAAGCAATTTAAATCGTTAATTTTGTGAGTGTTAATTCATATATCTTTAAAATGTGATCTATATTTCTTAAATATTAAATGTCTTATCAAGAATTAAGTTAATAATACTTTTGAAATCCCTTTTTTTATTTGTAAGTATTTGCAGTGAATTTGTGGCTTGGGGTGGAGGGCACGCGCGTGCGTTTCTGCCCTGGCGTTCAAAAGGTTAATTAAGGGTTTTTTTACACCCTATACTTAAACATCAATTCATCTTCAAAACTCCTTTGACCGTTATACAATTCTGTGACCTTCCACCTCGCTTTGAGGAAGAGCCATGTGCAATGAATTCCGATGGTAATAGTCCTTGTTTTAGGCTAGACTATAGTGAATTAATTAGGTGCTAATGTCAGCGACGTGTCATTAGTAGCGTGATATGACTAATTGATTGATTTGAAGAGCTATTCTTAGATTTTGGCGCGAACTTTCCTTGAAGTATGGCCTATGTCAGGGTTACCGACAACATCGGTTGTAGGTAATTCTAGACTAGTACTTTAATAGTTTTTCGTGATATGGTTAAGACCCATGGTCTGATGGTTGTCTGGAAGGTATCGCTATCAGCGATAAGACCGCCGTTGTAACCATAAAATTGTTAGTTTTGTAAGCCCGTTATGTTTAATTTTTGGTGTACAATAAAGTTTTATTATATTCTATTCTATTCATGGTATAAGTTGGAACAAACTCATTTTAACTAATCGGTAAATCGGCAATAATAATAAAAAAACTGGCTTAACAGTCGGTTTAACTTTTTCAGTATCCGTTTGCGTTTTTAATTGGGTTATTTTTAGGGTTAGGTGAAAAACTCTAGAGACAAGGTTAACTCGTATAATACCTATTATACAGGCTAACCTTTTTTCCTGCAGACAAACACACCTTTTTTGTACCATAAAATATGCAAGAAAGTGAGAGAGTTAACCCGCGCTCGGTGATTTGTCTCTTTCATTAAAATTAATCCGCAATATTTTAATAGTTAGAGGGAAACCTATTTATTAGAGTTAATCAAACATATTATGGGTTATAGTCTTAATCAGTTAATCTTTTATCCCAATTAATCGGTCCCTGAAAGAAAAGCTTGTTTTCGAAAACAAGCTTTTTTCTTCAAGAGAACGGTCTTTAATGTTTATTATAGTTTCATCATCATCTGCCTAGCCTTTTACAAACTATCTTGGGGTCGAGTTCCAGTCTAACCGAATGCAGCTGACTACCAGTATTTTACATGAAGCAACTTCCTATCTGACCTCCACAACCCAACTGGGTAATACGATACCCCTTGGTAAGACTGGATGTCAGACTTTTGGCTTCTGACTACTCGTAACGACTGTCAAGGATCTACAAATGACAGCCGGGACGAACAGCTTAACGTGCTTTCCGAGGAAGGAGGAAACTCGGTATGTTCTTATGGTCACCCATCCACGGACCAACCACGCCAAGCACGGCTTTACCTTAAATATCGACCCGTGCGGCTGTTATAATTTAGCCACGCCCTTCTCCTAGCCCTAAATCACCAATAAGACAAATCTTTCGAGTCGTGTGTAGAGAGGCTTTTAACCCAAAGACCATATTCCTAACGCCTTGGACCACGCCAATGTCACAGCATACATCTTACAGGAAAGATGTAAGGCTGAATGTTAACGTATGATAATAATGGTCTAGGTGTTTAGGAAGTCTGGATTTTGATTTGTTCTGGCTTTCCTTCCTCACATACAACCAGCGCCATTAAATTATTTATGGATGCATTAGACCCTGTAATGTGCAGACTACTGATGTTTTTCTGAACTGGCTTCTGCCCGCGGCTTCGGTAGCGTTTTGGTTGGATATTATTCCACGGAAACGTTTTAAATATAGCATATGAAACTCGAAGATAACGTACCTTTCCATGAGTGAAAGAATTTTCGAAATCGGATCAGTATAGTTCCGAAGATCTACATCCAAACGTACCTCTTTAATAGTAGATTCTGATTTGGTTAAGAGTTTGCAATCTCGACCGCTGAACATGTTGGTGGCTTAAGATTTGTAGTTATAGTCGGTTAACACGGTCCACCCACTTTTCATGCAGCTCATTTCTATCTCACCACATATTGCTAGTGGACCCTCCGGGAGGATGACAGGCATGTATACGTTTGAGCAAATACGACAAAAATGAGCCCCCCAGTGGCACTGAAAGTTGTAAACGCAAAAGATCGCCTTTTCCATAATACCAATATTAGAGAAATTTGGGTTTACTATAATTACATCTGTCTTGCATTAAGTAAATATAGGCTTCATTTTAAAACTATGTATGTTTAGGATTGATATCAGCTCGTCCATCAACTTCAACTGCTGAAGATAAGCTACCAAACGATCGTAATCAATATTATCAATGCACAATCGGTGTAGATTTTAATCATTACAGATAATAAATATAATTAATCAACTCGCTTGACAACCCATGTATTACAATATCAGGCACTGCGGAGTTCTCCCATTAACTAAATCAAAAGTCATTTTTAACCCCCGACCAAAAAAGAGGGGTATTATAAGTTTGACGTGTGTATCTGTGTATTTGTGTGTCTGTCTGTGGCATCGTAGCTCCTAAACGGATGAACCGATTTTAATAAACTTGGTTTCGTTTGAAAGGTATTTTAATCGAGAGTGTTCTTAGCTATGTTTCGAGAAAATCTGCTCAGCCGTTTGAAGATCATCACCTCTTTTCTAGTTGATGAAGGAATTTAAACAACTTCCACAGGTCTAGTCGATTTGAAATCTTATCACTTGTCACCACGGGAATTGCCGGGGGTGTGGGGGGGCTGCACGCCGCTCCCCCCAAAATTATCATATTTTTTTAAATTTACAACTTTACTTTTCTTCATTGATTAGCGAGAAGAGGCGCAACACCGAGAAAATTGGAAGGAATGAGGGAAGCTTATGCCCAGGAGTGGGACAGTCAAGGCTAAGAAAAAACAATAAAATATAAAAAGCAAGAAAAAATAATTAATTTAAAAAAACCCCGACTCAGAAAACCTCTAAGATGACCGCTTAGAGCACAGAACAAACGGACCCCCGACGCTACGACGCTTGGATTAATTTATTTTAGGACTTTTTAGAGGATTTCCGTACCGTGGGTTTTTAAAATTTTTAATTAAATTTTTCAATAAAAAAAAGGACTGCGAATCAGCACTTTTTGAACGTCAAAAATAAATAAAAGGGTAGGTCCATGCAGAGCTTCCCCATAGCACCTACCGCTCACCTTGTGATCTAACGCTCCTCTAAAAATCAATACTTAATCTATATTTGGCACTATAACCTGGCTTGGTAACTCAGATAATGAGCACAGTTTTCCATCGACTTCAGATAACCCCTTCATCATAGAATCATTATATAACCCTTCAGAACAACATATAAAATAACTAGCTGTCCCGCGCAACTTCGTGTGCGTCACATTTTTCCCGTTTTCGCAATATTTTTCATTGCTGCTCCGATCCTGTACAGCGCCATCTATTGAATACTTACTCATTCCAGTCAACAGAATATCGCCATCTATTAGAATCGTTTAGAGCTAACAGATAATTGTGACTTAATTTGCAATTAAATAATATTGCGACTATAAATTGAGATGTAAGCTATCCTATCTTTCAAGTTGGATCAAACTGCACACGGTGTGCTAATTTGATTAAAATCGGTTAAGTAGTTTAGGAGTCCATCCCCGACAAACAACGTGACACGTAATTTATATATATATAGATAATGTGGTCATGGTATTGCCACTTGAAACGAGTACATCCATCAATGAAACTGTGGATCACACAGATTGTAATAGCGGAAGCGGCATGCAAATTGTACGCCCGCTCGTCTTAAGTGACGGTACAATCGCGAACCATATCCAGTTCATTCATTTAACTAGTTCAACGATTGGAGGACACGGAGATGTTTTAAGTGCCTTGTGGTTCGACGGTTTCTTATATTCAGGGTTACACAGTACATTTTGAATGGATGATTTTGCTGGAGGATAATAATAATAGTGCTCCAGAGCGATTTTAATCATGGATGTCCATCGCAACAGAGACAAGTACTATTAGGTGCGCAAACAAAGGTGGACACTCGCTTACCTCACTCTCATAGTCCAATTAATATAGTACGTATCATACCGTCTACTTACAAAGTCTAGGCTGCTACTGCTACTGAATAATTCCAAATGGAAAAGCTGTATATCACTGCTCGACCTCCTTCCTTCGGGAGTCCCTACATTTTTTTATTTTTTATTATCTATGGGCCCGCGCTTGACCACTATCTCACCTGATGGTAAGCGATGATGTGGTCGACGGTGAAGCACGCTTGCCTAGAAGAAACCTATTCACTCTTGACTTAAAGACCTCTAGATTGTAGCTATCGGGAAACACAGACTCCGGCAGGGAATTCCACTCCTTAGCGGTACGCATTATAAAAGTATTCCCAAAACGCTTAGTGCGTATGTGTGGAATGTCCACCAAGTACCGATGGCGCATCGCCGTACGTCTGGTAGTCCGATGATGAAACGGGCTAGGCGGAATCAGATCATGCAATTCCATCGCACACTCCCCGAAATGTAACCGATAAAAAACCGATAAGCTGGCAACTCGGCGACGATGTTCAAGGCTCTGGAGCTTAGACTTGACCAGTGCCTCATTGCCAATGAGCCTCTTGGCCCGCTTTTCAATCGACTCAAGTGCATCAAGCTGGTATTTGGCAGATCCGTCCCAGAGATGAGAACAGTACTCCATGCATGATCGAACCTGCGCTTGATACAAGTTGAGCAGCTGTTCTGGCGTGAAGTACCTTCTCACCTTTGCAAGGACCCCCAACTTTTTGGCAGCCTGTTGTGCTTTTGCCTCAATATATGAGCCAAAATTGAGGATTGATGTCAAAGTAACGCCCAGAAGCTCAAGATGGTCTGCTATTGGCACGGTTACATCTCGGAAAGTTGGAGCCGGGTGAAATTGGCTCTTTTTCGCGGAAAAAAGACACGCCTGGGTTTTAGCAGCATTAAAACTGACCAGATTGGCCTCGCCCCATTCGGAGACTGCCTGCAAGGACAGGTTCAAACGCTCCACCAGGGCCTCACGGAGAGACCGGATCTGAGGCCCGGTAGCCCGTGCGTTAGACAAGTATCTCTCAGCAACAGTGCTGTCGTCTGCATACCCAAAGGTGCCGGGTCTTAGCAGATCGTTAATGTGCAGCAAGAATAATGTTGCTGAGAGTACGGACCCCTGAGGGACCCCGGCATTAATATGCAGTTGGTCTGACGAGCAGCCATCGATAACCACTCGAATGGACCGATCAAAACATACTGCGGGCGAAGCTCTTTGCTACATTTTATATTATGCACACAGCCAAGAAGTGGAAATCCCTGCCTGCGTTGGTGTTCCCGAGTTCATATGACCCTCAATATATTTAAGTCGCGATTTAATAGGCTTTTTTTGGATTAGCTCGTTCCGTCCTAGACCTCATCTCTGTCCTTGGGACTTAAATGAGGTCAAAAGTAGACATTAATTATTCAAAAAGACCTGGGAAACGAACCACTAGCAACATGAGTACAAATACCACTGACTGCGAAATCCCTGTTGCCTTAATAGAAGTCGGGACGATCATGTACAAGAGATCATTTGTGACGTGTTACAACCTAAATGTGTTTGAATGCCTCACTTGATGGCTCTATCAATATGATTCAATATTGTCCTGGACAGTCCTGCAGAGGAGCTGTATTACAATCTAAAACAATTTTATCTTAATCATTTCGTCGCTTATATGAAACCAGTCGAAGGACATCTCCTCAGCAGGACATTGGTTTCGTCCAAGCATCGTGACATCGACCGGTCCCACGCTGTCTACATCCAATGACTATATATGATAATTTTTTGCCAAAATCTAGCCTGGCAATTTGTGAAAAATCATCTCTCTTTCATATTTGTTGAGAAGTCTCCGCTATTTTTTTTTCATTGTTGCATCCCTAGTCGTGCGACAGGAATCAGTGTGGACGTTTGGCGGCACTACACAGGAGCGTACGCCGAATTCGCACGCAAAGCTAAACATGGCCGACAGCGATAACTGTGCATACAACACCAGAGTATACAACAACAGTGATTACGACACCAGTGATTACGACACCAGTGCATACAACATCAGTACATACAACACCAGTGCATTCAACACCAGTGCATACAACACCAGCGCATACAACACCAGTGCATACAACATCAGTACAAACGACATCGGTGCATATACCAGTTCATACAACAGCAGTGTTAACGACACCAGTGCACCGGATCACGACACCAGTGTTAACGACACATTTGTACTTCAAATTTATCTTTTTGTCTCATTTGCGCTATGTATGGCTGCGTTCATTTACGGAGTGACATCGTGGTGTATCATCAAAAAATTTCGCCATATCAGAAACTACTAACTTTACTTCTTTACTTATTTTTCGCAAAATCTTATTTAACGAAAGGGTATGCAAAGAAAATATTTATTCAGCTATTCAGGTTTTGTCTGATATCTTCCCAGTGTTGGTTAGTCGTGTTATATTTTATATTTTTTATATTAATGTTGTAAAGGTTTTCAATATTGGCATTCGTAGGACGTACCTTAAAACTGGTATTTTTACCTGGGGACTATCTTTTAACATATACACTACAGCATTTATAGTTTATGTATTTGTGTATGGGATTTTAAGATTAGAAGGACTGGACTAACTTTCACATGTTCATTGAAATTTTCGCATTTCTTATTTTTTTATCCCTTGGGCAATTAACTTGGTTATTACATAGTAGTTTTATATTCTCTGTTCCGTACTAGCAATACTGGCGCGAGAAGATCTACTAACTAATGTCGTCGCTTCTACATAGCTACTTTAATAAAGCTACTTAGCTTATATTTTATCGTTATTTGATTAATTTTATTTAATTTGGTTTGATAATCCACTGGTTGCATGGCTAGTCGTATTGGGAGACGCATTGAATATAATAGTATCAGATGTGTATACAGGGTGTAACGGAAAGGGTATATACATACTTAAGGATGTGCTACAGACCATCAAACTGAACATGTTTCTCCACTAACAAACATCGTAACAACGAAAAAATTATCTGCTGCCCCATACAAAATTTCAATACCTATTCGACCCAAATGTATGGGGCAGCTGATATTTTTTCGCTATGACGATGTTGGTCCCATGGAGAAACATGTTCAGTTTGATGGTCTGTAGTACATCCTTAAGTATTATATACCCTTTGCGTTACACCCTGTATAATGATGGGGAAAAGTTATCGGGAATTGTGGAGAGAATATTTAAAAAATTAAACAAGTGCGAGTCGGACTCGCGCACGAAGGGTTCCGTACCATTATTTATAAAAACCAAAAAAAATACTTTTTTGTATGGGAGCCCCCCTTAAATATTTATTTTTTTCTGTTTTTATTATTTGTTGTTATAGCATCAACAGAAATACACAATCTGTAGAAATTTCAACTCGCTAACTATCACGGTTCATGAGATACAGCCTGGTGACAGACGGACGGGCGGACGGGCGGACAGCGAAGCCTCAGTAATAGGGTCCCGTTTGACCCTTTGGGTACGGAACCCTAAAAAGGCGATCAATGCGAACATCGCTTGAAATGATATAGTATCTCACAATGTGTTAGTGTGGTTGACTTTAGATTTAAGATTACTTAGTAAACATGATTTTGCTGAAGAGATAAACGTAAAACATTGGAGTGAATATACAACTGAAAAATTAAGAAATATTATATTAAAGTTAAGTACGCTTTGTTTTACCTCATATGCCAATATCGTGTCTGTTATGCCTCCTATACCTTGCAACATTTTATCAGAGAAAATGTCTTAACAACGCGTAGTTACTTTGTTTTTCAATAACTTCTCAATTAGCATGATATGATATCGTCTCAGTAAATTGGAATCAACGATCTAAATCGTTTGTCACATTGACTTGTGCGTAGGTATATCAACTGTGGTAGCACGTGTTAGATTTTTGATTAACGCACAATGTTTTTTAGTGTTCGAAAGAAAAATTGGAACCCTTATAGGATCACTTTGTTGTCCGTCCGTCTGTCTGTCAAGACCCTTTTTCTCAGGATCGCGTGGAGGTATCAAGCTGGAATTTATATCAAATACTCAGGTCTACTGTCCCTTGGAGCTGTGAAAAAATCAAACTTCTAAGCCAACAGAATCAAAAGATACAGCCGTTTTACCGCAAATTTTCGACACTCGCAAGGGAATCAAAACCTACAGGGTACTTCCTGTGAACTCAGAATCTAGAAAACTGGTACGAAGCAACGTCTTACAGCACACATAAAGGAAAAATTGCGAAAACGTTAAATTTTTAGCTACATCGTATAATAAAAATATTTTTAATTATTTTTCTACGGAACCCTCGGTGCGCGAGTCCGATTCGCACTTGGCTGGTTTTTTTTTATTAGGGATGATTTTGTTTAATTTTGGGGGCTTCAAAATGGTGTACTGAAGACGTGGTAACTGTGTGTGCTTCGGTGTCCCTGATACGCACATGAATCCGAAAAATCAGAGCGGCGCGGTCGTGTCTTGGATTCGAACTCCAGACATATGACTCGGCAGTCCGACGATCACACACTTCACTAGACTATCACTGCCATAGGATACCTTTCAATGATGACTGTCAAATTACTGATCCGATGATGGTTAGATTCGGATAGTGGTCCGTTTAACCAAGACATCAATGAAGCTATAAAAACATCCATACTCTTACTTAATGCTTGCCGAGGTTGGTCCGTGGATGTGTGACTATAATTACATACCGAGTTTCCTCCGTGCCTCGAAAAGCACGTTAAGCCGTTGGTCCCAGCTGTCATTTGTAGATCTGTGACAGTCGTTACCAAGGGGTATCGTATTTCCCAGTTACTGGATTGTGCCAGTCAGACAGGCAGTCGCTTCATGTAAAATACTGGTAATCAGCTGCATCCGGCTAGACTGGAAGCCGACCCCAAGATAGTTTAGGAAAAGGCTAGGCAGATTATGAGTCATACTTTATACTTATTTATACTAGCTGTCCGGCGCAACTTCGTTTGCGTCACATTTTCCCCATTTTCGCAACATTTTTCATTGCTGCTCCACTCTTATTGGTCGTGATGATATATAGCCTATAGCCTTCCTCGATAAATGGGCTATCTAACACTGAAAGAATTTTTCAAATCGGACCAGTAGTTTCGGAGCCTATTCAATGCAAACAAACAAACAAACAATCAAATCTTTCCTCTTTATAATATTAATAATAATATATTATATTATCTAAAGTTTAGATTAGATAAATGCGAAAGTAAGTTGTATGGATGTTTGTAACTCTTTCACGTATAAACTACTGAATGGATCCGGATGAAATTTGGCACAGGGATAGATAATAGTCCGGAATAGCACATAGGATACTTTTTATCCCGGTAATGCGATCAGTGTGATAATTACCGAAGCAAACGCGAGCGAAGCCGAAGGCATCAACTACTCTACTAGGATATCGAAGTGAGTACTTAGCTAATCTAACCAACGCAATTAAACAAGATGATTCACCGTTAATGATAATGAGGATATCCCTTACAACTAAGTCATAGTAAACTTAGCCTTATTAGTTAATACAGTACACCATTAACAGAATTCTTTGAATATTCTTTTGGTTCGTACAGCGAAGAAAAAAAGTATCGCACTATTCGTCAGCAAATAACAAACTACTTTGATTAATCATTTAAAAATCACCTTTATAGCTTTATACTTATTTTTACCTTTATAGAACATTCATCAAATTATATAAAAACAAAGTGGGACGTTTCGAAAAAGCTAAGAAAATAACAAATGCTTGTAGGACTAAGAGGACTGCTGACCTACCATGGCGTCTTAAAGCAGTATTGTTTTACTCTTATTCCAGTGTGGGAAAGAGACGGAGCTATACAGGATGTCTAGCGCCATCTCTTCCCCACACTGGAAAAGGATTAAACAACGTTTTAAGACGTCATGGTAGACCAGCAGTTCTCTTAGTCCTACAAGCATTTATTCTTTTCTTAGCTTTTTCGAAACCTCCTCCTCCATAGCCACCTGCCCTATGTTATAAGCCAACTGTCATTCTACACACGGCAAAAATTCAAGCTTTATAAAACCAGTTTATGCGGCTCTCTCATTGTACGAGAAATCTATACAAAACCAGGCCATGTTATACTGGAAATTTAGAGCTTGATTTGCCGCCGTGTGTACAAAACATTTTTTCATCGATGTATAATTTATTAATATGAGACAATAGTACAAGTACTATAATTGACGCAAGCGGAATAAGTAAGTGTATACGTTTAATTATTATCGAGGGCAATGCGTTCGAATGTTTTATTTATTGTTCGCATATTTTTTGCAATAAACGAGACTGTAGAAACGAGTTTTGTCTACGGAAGTCTCGACATAATGACAGTTAGACAATGTGTCAGTTTGTCTATTCTGCCGTCGACATAGCCCGTTTCTACGGCGGTCATGCTACGCGTGCTGGAGGTCTACTCTCTTTATCCGAAACGTAACTTCGGCAACGAACGAAACGGACGCATGCAATAACATTTAATACATTCGTTCACGTTAATTGTCTGTGAATTCGAACTTCTTGTGTGAAGTGAAGTGCGTCCGCAAACGATATAGATTAGGGTCACAAACGTAACTACGTTTAATTTTCGTTCGTTGCCGAAGTTACGTTTCGGAGAAAGAGAGTAGACCTCCTGGTATTCAGCGGAAGTCTAATGGGTACCGTGATATGATTGAAATAAGTTTGTAATGTAATGGTCTTCTTAAACAAAGCATTGCATAAACCCAGAGGTCTAGTCGATGATCGGAATGAATGGCATGGTATTGGTCCATACTAAGTACTAACGCGTTGAAACATTGGACATAAATATTGTAAAACCAAATGATTTTAAAAGAGTGACCATGGAGATTCTTGCCGATTATTCTCCATAGGAAACGAACGAAGATCCTCCGACGTCGATTTTTTCAGCAGCAAATGAAATAAAAAAACCATAACATTCTGTTGTTCAATATTTTTTTTTTATTATGGTCATCATCATTTGCATAGCCTTTTCCCAAACTATCTTGGTGTCGGCTTCCAGTCTAACCGGATGCAGCTGAATACTAGTATTTTACATGAAGCGACTGCCTATCTGACCGCCACAACCCAGTAACTGGGTAATACGATACCCTTAGGTAAGACTGGATGTCAGACTTTTGGCTTCTGACTACTCTTAACGACTGTCAAAGGTCTACAAATGACAGCCGGGACCAACGGCTTAACGTGGTTTTCGAGGCACGGAGGAAACTCGGTATGTAATTATGGTCACCCATCCACGGACCAACCTCGGCAAGCACGGCTTAACCTTAAATATCGATCCGTGCGGCTGTTATTATTTAGCCACGAACTCCTCGGAAACTCATGTGTAGAAAATTATTTTCATTTAAATGAATCTTACTTGATGGATTAAGTACTCCGACTTCCACATTTGAGACGGAATAAGTCGTTATTACAATATTAATTTAACGCATAACTGCAATGTTTGATTAACTTTTTCTTAACCATGACCGCTGAAAACACTGAAAAGTGTTTTACTACATCGATATTTCTCTTATTATTGAATGGGAGAGTATGAACTTTTTTTTTGTTTTAGTCATTCAATTTGTTTTATCAAATATATCTTGGTATGGACACGATTTGCGACGAAACACCCTAAGCAATGAAGTAATTAGACAAGCTATCTATTCTTGCGAGACCCCAAAGAGACCAACACGCCTGAAAGGCACGGTTAGTGTAGTGGTTGAGCGATTGGCTGCTGCTTTACGTGTCACGGGTACGATTCCCGGACGGAACCAATTAATATTTGAATGACCTATTATAGGTAGGTGTTTCGGATCTGGTTATTTGTCTATGTTTAAATGTTTGTGTGTGAGTTTAAATGTTTGTTAACGCAGACACGATACAAGAGAATTTTCTAGTGCGAGGCAACGTTTTTTAGGGATCCGTACCCAAAGGGTCAAACGGGACCCTATTACTGAGACTTCGCTATCCGTCCGTCCGTCCATCTGTCACCAGGCTGTATCTATCGTGATAGTGAGCCAGTTGAAATTTCTAAAGATTATGTATTTCTGTTGCCGCTATAACAACAAATACTAAATATAGAATAAATTAAATATTTGTCGGCGCCTTTGCAAAAAGGCTTCATATGATTCACGTTGCAAACTAAACTGTGACCACAGACGAGAGAGAAACGATCTACAATTCTCTCTGGCGGAACGTCAAGTCGTTGCGGGTAGCCATATTGACTTAGGTGGTTGTCAAGGAAGGTGCCGTAGCAAGGCGTTGACGGATCGCCGACGTCTGTTTTTTTACTTAATCTAATTAAATCTGGTGCCCCATATCATAAGTAATTCCGATGCGGCGGGTAGGAGCCTTTATATTTAAGGGAGCTCCCATACAGAAAAGATTGGTACGGAACCCTTCGTGGGCGAGTCCGACTAGCACAAGGCCGGTTTTTTTTTCTAAATTAAATGAAAGAATCAACAGGACCAAAAAGTACCACAACTTAACAAAAATTAACAAAAAAAAAACCTACCAAACAAAAACTTAAACACAAAAGAATAATATCACAAATTAACGCATTTCAATAACAATCGGCGCACGCGCAAGCTCGCAAGCAACTAAACTATCTAACAATAGGACAGTAATTAGCGTCGGCGCATCTGTGATAACAATATTTCCCTGGAGAGAAAGACGTGTGGACAAACAGACAAACAGTATGATTTAGACTCGTTATGGACGTGGGAAAATATTGTAGATGTGACTGTGTTTTTGAAGTGAAACTTCTTATGCGACTTCCAACAAGGTTGCGTTAAACGTTTAACGCTACCATGGAGGTGGTATGAAAGCACTGTTGCGTTAAGTTTCACTTCTTCCGCGCGAAGGGACTCCACGCCCTATTTTTTTTTTGTTTTTATCATGGGGTCCTTAATATCGTGTCCTGCGAGTCCTGCTGTTTGTTCATTACAAGAATTGATGGACGCTACTGAGGGCGCTAAACTAGGGGCTCAATTCTTGGCAGACACTATTTAGATTGCCATCGATACGCCAAGAAGAAGCGTTAATAAGTAGAGCATAAAGAGTCCTAGGAAAAGGTGCTTCTTTTTAGACCTCTTTAGATAAAGCCTCGTTGTCGAGTGGTCGCGACTGCTGACCATGAGGTCCTGGGTTCGACTCCCGGGTCGAGCAGTTTTATTGAGTTTTTCCATCAGGGGTTTCTCAGAAGTAGGCAAAGAGCATTTGTAGTTAGTAGGATTTGTGCCCGGTTGATGGCAATACGCTCGCCCAAAAAGGCGAGCGTGTAATAAGGATTACATGGGACTTAGAAACATAACTGGCGAAATGTGGGTGGGTGTACTCGGTGCAATAAAGTAGCGTACTCCAGTATAGGAGGAGTTTGAGGGTAAGTAATTACAGCCGCACGGGTCGATCTGTGCCGTGCTTGCAGAGGTTGGTCCGTCGATGGGTGACCATGATTACATACCGAGTTTCCTCCGTGCCTCGGAAAGCACGTTAAGTCGTCGGTCCCGGCTGTCATTTGTAGAACTTTGACAGTCGTTACGAGTAGCCAGAAGCCAAAAGTCAGACATCCAGTCTTACCTAAGGGTATCGTATTACCCAGTTACTGGGTTGTGGAGGTCAGATAGGCAGTCGCTTCATGTAAAATACTGGTACTCAGCTGCATCCGATTAGACTGGAAGCCGACCCCAAGATAGTTTGGGAAAAGGCTAGGCAGATGATGACTACAGTATAGGTCTTTAGCCAAGAGTTGACAGCGAAAAGCAGAGAACTGCCCCCGTATTCACAAACGCTCGGTTTCGTTTTCGATTCGATAAGTCGTATGTCTATCTTGTTTTGGCATTACGAAAGCGAGCGAGCGAGACAAACGACTTTCCGAATTGAAAACGAAAACGAGCGTATGTGAATACGGGGGCTGGTACCTAGCAATAACAAGATTGGGTGATCCAAACAATAAATGAAACCAAAGTTGAATTATGATAAAACTAGTAAATAACCACCGTACCTTGGACACCAACCTATATATATATATCATTATTATTAAAGCGATTGTCAGGTAAACGACTTGGTAATTACACTATGTTTTGACTATAATTTAAAAGATATACAAGGTGTTGTTTTGCGTCCTCGTCAAATTCAAGCATAACTATGCTAATGATTCTCGACCCGAATCAATAATAAAATGGGTAGGTAATTTTTTTTGTTCTTATTTGCGGATATCGGTACGAGTGAACCACACGTTTTAAACGCGGCCCGTTTCTCGCCCTATAACCGCACTTTATTCAGAAATACAAAAAATGTCAAACGTTTATTCGATACCTTCTTATTCCATAAACCACGTTAAGGGAGTTATTCTGTTAGACTGACTAACTTATACAACCAACCAATTATTATCTGTTAGGTCCAAACGATTCTAACAGATGGGGGTATCTGTTGACTGGATTGAGTAAGTATTCAATAGATGGCGCTGTATAGGAAATTATTGCGAAAACGGGGAAAATGTTGACGCACACGAAGTTGCGCGGGACAGCTAGTCCATACTAATATTATAAATGCGAAAGTCACTCTGTTTGTTTGTATGTTTGTTTGTTTGTTACCTTTTCACGACTAAACGGCTGATCGGATCTTAATGAAATTTGGCAAGAAGATCTATTTCAACCTGGGGAAGGACATAGGCTATATATCATCACGCTACGACCAATAGGAGCGGAGCAGCAATGAAAAATGTTGCGAAAACGGGGAAAATGTGACGCAGACGAAGTTGCGCGGGACAGCTAGTTTATTATATAAAATTCTCGTGTCACGGTGTTCGTTACCAAACTCCTCCGAAACGGCTGAACCGATTTGTATGAAATTTTGTGTGCATATCGGGTAGGACTGAGAATCGGTCAACATCTATTTTTCATACCCCTAAAACCCATCAAAATTTCCACGCGAACGAAATCTCGGGCAAAAGCTAGCTGTTTTATAAATATCCATTATTGAAGCAAAGAAAAGTAACCAAGGAACTGTAAACATTTCCTAACAATAATAGACACATCCTTCCTTTTTAAATCTCCGAAGCACCTCGGAGATAAAGAATAATTAGTCTTGAACCAAGTGGAACATTACAGTATTTACATAATTATGTGCTCTGTGAAGAACAATATTGTTGTGTATGTTCAGCTAATATTATACTCATGCATCACCATCATCATTTCAGCCGCAAGACGTCCACTGCTGGACATAGGCCTCCCCCAAGAAGGGGGGGTTTTGCCATAATCGCCATGCTTGGCAGGCGGGTTGGCGATCGCAGTACAGTTGTTACAAAAGCACAGAGAACGCTGCTGCCCATTTTCTGGCAAATCCCTTAGTCGCCTCTTACGACACCCACGGGAAGATATGGAATGGTGCTATTCTTTACGTCCGACACCATACAGAATATATATACTCATGCATCTGGACTTATGTCTGCTCTACATATGTAATAAAAGTACGCACACATAACATAGCATCACGCCTGCAATCCCCGAAGGGTTAAACAGACGTGTACCTAATTGGTTCACCCACATTTCGCCAGTTATTTAATAGGGGCGAGCCTATTGCCATCTCCCGGGCGCAAATATAGACTATGTTGCTGCGCTACTGAGAAATTGCTGGCAACCCATAAACCCAATAACAATTTACTCGTTCCGGGAATCGAACCCATGCTTAGCAGTCGCAGGCTGTCACAGACGAAGGATCACACACACATTGACAGATATTGCGGACATGTAAATAGTAATGTCATAAACTAAACTTATCTCATGATGCAGATGAAAGAGTTTGTCTGTCCTTTACATTTGCCTGGACTTTTCCCAACTATATTGGGGTCAGCTTCCAGTCTAACCGGACGCAGGTGTATACCAGTATTTTACATGGAGCGACTGCCTGTCTGACCTCCACAACCCAGTTAGTACTAGGTAATACCCTTTGGTAAGACTGGTGATCAGACTTTCAGGTCACTGACTACCTAACGACTGTCAAAGATCTACTTGACAGCCAGCACCTTAACCAACACGTGGAAAACGAAATGCATATAATATACCCTACCTGATACCCTATTGCAAATATGCATTTTGTTTTCCGCGAGTTTAAGTAGTAAGTTTGTCATAAGTAACTTATCACCAGAGGTCGGAATTAGGTAGAGTTATTTTTGTACTTGCATCAAAATGTTGATATTAATATGGATCTTCCCGTGCGTGTGCGCATTGGAATTTTGCAACTTCGGACATCCGATGACGGATGGTTTAAATTGTGTTAAAGTAAATAACTTTTTTATTTATTAAATCACGGGATTTTTCTGCTCTTTAAAACTAATTTCGGGGTATTGAGGCATATACACTTTATTCTTTCGCTGTATGAAATCAGTGTGGGTACACAAATCATCATCATCATCATCATTTCAGCCCAAAAGACGTCCACTGCTGGACATAGGCCTCCCACAAGTGTCGCATTGACATTTTGGGGGGTTTTGCCATAATCGCCATGCTTGGCAGGCGGGTTGGCGATCGCAGTACGGTTGTTACAAAAGCACAGAGAACGCTGCTGCCCATTCTCTGGCAAGTCCCTTTGCCGCCTCTTACGACACCCACGGGTAGATATGGGATAAGGTACACAAATAACTCTACCTAATTCCGACGTCTGCTTATCACATTACATCATATCAGCAAAGACGTCCTTTACTGGACTTGGACTTCCCAAGCATCGCAGAGTTTCATCTCCATCATCTTCCTGCCCTTGTCCCTTTCTACTAGGGGTCGGGTCAAGACGATTTCTTCTTTTATTCTCCCCAGTCAGACGTCACGGTAATCAATCAAAATCATTTATTTCAAGTAGGCCAGTTACAGGCACTTTTGAATAGTCAAACAACAATAAAAATGAAGCTGCAGTCCCAGTCACAAGACATAATAACTGTGAAAGTAGAAGAATGGGTAAGAAATAAATCAGTAGCTTGTTACAAAAACTTTGGTTACATCATTCATGTTGTGGTTTATTATGTGAGGACGATGTAGCAAGACGTGCACGTTAAAAGTGTCCACAGAAAAAATAAAAAGACAATTCAAAAATCAAATATTTAGTTCGAAATAAGCCATAGCAACTAAGAGATCATTTACTCCTAGGTATCATTTATTCCTTTTTCTTTCATATCATTCCTTACTCATCCATCTTTTCTTTGGCCTTCTTCTCCCCCCTCTAACCATCAACATTCATTTCCATCACTCTTTTAGTCACAGGCTTTTAATCTCTCCTTAAATGTCCATATACTAAGACAAACGACTTCCTTTCAATTTTTCTGTATCAGGAGCCACTTTCAAATTTCCTCCAATTTACGCATTCCTTACTTTATCCATTCTTGTCACTCCACACATCCATCTCAACATTCTCATCCCATAGAGTTAATACTATAAATAACACTTGTCACGGGATATTTACAATGTTTAATTATTTTCATCACACTTGCACGTAAACAGTATCTAAACATACACGTGAACTTGGCCGTAATGCCCCATATAAAACCCTCGAGCTTTTTTTACCATGAAACCGTAGGGCGGTAAGTAATTTTTTTTTTTAATTTATACACAGCACATTGATCATGCAAGTTCAAACAAGGAGTTTACACGCAATTGAAAAATTGTCTTAAAATGTTACATAAACAGGAATTTCATTGGAATCTCGCAACATGTTACTTAAATACTCAACTAATGTTTTAATCGATAGTTTTTTGTATCAAAACGTCGAAATAATTGTATTTTTTTTACACTCCGTCATGGCTGTATACCTACGTAAGTATTTGCCCTTAACGTTTCTGAACGAAACATTTGTATAATCTGTGGTGTAGGTGGAGCCTGCCACCGCTTAAAAAAGTTCACGTATTTCGTAATAATAGTTGTGCTGACGTGTGTATTAAAGCTATAATTCATAATTATTTACTCGCAAATATGATGAAAAACATTGCATGTTTCACGGGCGGTACGGGAATTACGAACCTCGACTGAGAAAACCCTCAGTCTTCGACTTCGGGCTTCTACAGAGCCTCGATCGTAATTCCTTACTTACTGTCCTTAAGGTGGAAGTTTAATCGCGCTTTCCCATACATTGTTTTTTTTCCAAATTCTCGATACTTAAATGCTTTTTGTAGAAGTAATGAAACAACATGATGTTATTACGAATTAGTGTTGTCGCAAATCCCTACAAACATAAAGAAATAACAAGGTTTGTAGGATTTCCAGGGCCGAAAAAAAACGAAAAATCTTTGCATGTGTGCGTGCTTGGAGTCACACCATCTACCGGATATCTAAAGAACAATCAAGCCTCTTGCATAAAAAACCTCGATATAATTATCTGCTAGGACTAGATGGCGTGACGTTGTCATTGTAAGGTGGTGACAGTAAGTATTAGTGTGTGCGTGACTTTTGATTTTAGAGATGAGATATACCTGCCATTCTCCATACCCGGCCTTTAAGGTATGGGTATCACTAAATACCTGGTACAAATACAAGGTATCAAAATACTTCTAAGTATTTGGGTGTGGTAGGATTTCGATAAGTAAACGTATGCGATAAGTATGGTATGCCTCCAATATAATGTAGGTACGATGTTTCAAGTACCTATACGTAATTATGCATTATGAGATATCAAATCTTTCCTTCCTACTTTACCAGGCTTAGGACTGTCGGCTAAGAGTATGACGATGGTTATTAATGAATTCTAGTTATTTCTATATATAACTAAATTAAATCAACCGAATGTTCATAAAGCACAAATGACGTTTCGGGTCCCTTCGTAAGCTGTCGGGTAGCTTCGGGTTGCTTCGGCATACCGAACTACCGATAAAACTGGGCGCTACCTTGTGGTAGCGGTTCGTATCGTACTATGCGTCTGACGTCATACCTTCAAGGTATTTACCCAGTATTTCGGTCCGTACCCGGTCTATGTACTGGGAAGCACATACTTGGTATATATACCTCTACCAGTATATACGTCTCATCTCTATTTGATTTCATTCTTCAAACAAGTAGGTAGGTAGGTAGATAAATCTAATTTGGGTAAATTAGATTTATAATTTCATAAGAATGAAGTTAAATATTCTTAAACTATGTCAAGTTGTTCACCCAAACCAATGTTTGAAAGTACCTATTAGGGATGAAATGTGTAATTCGGAGTTGGTTAATGGTTGGCTAATTTTATTGCGTGATAGCTAAAACTTATTAGTTATTAACAAGTAGGTATTCAGACATACCAAACATTCGTTATGAAGCCACAGCTTTTTGTACGTGGACTTTTCGCGGTTTATCTAATAAACTAATAATGTACTTACATTATATAACATTACATTCATTCATCACACTATTTACATTCATGAATGTAGGTAAGTACTACCTGCTTACCTACTAAAACATACCGACGCAGTCAAGGTTATGTTGGGAGAAAATTAAGCGTCGTAACTGTTTCTAATAATAATGATTACAGTGAAAAACACAAACCTAACTGTCGTTTTTGCTTTTAATTTCATTCTTATGTCTACGGAATAGAAGTCAAAGTCGGTTGACCGGACTGTAAAAAAGGCGAAGGTAACTGAACTAGAGCTATTCGTGTTATTGTGCGATTTTCCATCATGCTTTAATCTAGGCTTAGGACTAGCAGAAAAGTTTCCAAATATGCATTAGTATTTAATTTGGTTGAAACTACGTAAACTTACAAACATTAGGTATATACATTCTTTCTATTTCCAAGAAACATTGAAGCATAAAACAAAATACATCAACGTTTAATCTCGAAAATGTAGTCTTTAAATGCTTGACAGTAAAGATTATATTGATCGCATTATAATGTCTGTTAGATTTCCGAGAACCGAAATCTAAATCACAAAATTCGCGCTATCCTTTTTACTCCGCTATGTTACCCTTAGTTAGAAAGAGAGAAAGCGGATTTCTAACAAAATCCAACCAAGCGCAAACTGCCGAGTTTTCGTTTGGATTTCATTTGGTGATGGATTTGATTGTCGATTCGGTTGGTGGTAGATCGTTAGCGTTTGGTTCGGATAGGTAGATTATTAGAATCAGATCTTCAAGTTTGAGAAATCTATACGAATCGATTTTCTAAATTAAACTGCATATAAGCGCAGACAAAATTAGCGTTAAATAAATAAAACAAAGATTTTTTTCCAGTCTCTGTGTCAATTTGATTTATATTTGATTAGGTATACAAAATTATACATTATGATTGCAGACGAAAATATTAGGTAAAAAAAAAATAAGCAGCCGTCGACCTCCTATGTTAAAAATTGCTCAGAGTAACAGGCTTTCCAAATGATCTAAAAACAAAAAGTTTGTTTCATTACCTACAGTCAATGACGTATCACTACATAGTATAAAACAAAGTCGCTTCCCGCTGTCTGTCCCTATGTATGCTTAGATCTTTAAAACTACGCAACGGATTTTGATGCGGTTTTTTTTTAATAGATAGAGTGATTCAAGAGGAAGGTTTCTAAGTATAATATATGCATAATATAGTAGAGAAACACTGATAATGTTAGAGGTTTCCAATGTGATGTCGACAGACATTCTGTAGTATATTTAGTAGGTATCTGCATTGCACCCGCGCGAAGCCGGGGCGGGTCGCTAGTTATAAATAAAGCGATGTTGGCGGGCACGGGCCGTACCGCGCCGTACGGGAGAGGAATCAATGTCAAGAAATGATTATGTAGGTATTAAATTTTTAATTTTGAAATTGTTGTGTTATACCTGTGCGAAGCCGTGCCGTGCATAAACTGGTTTTTTCATACCTTGATCAGCGGTCGTGCGTACCTACTGTTATAATTACATATGTACCTACAATACAACGAAAATGTCACAAACCGTCGCAGCGTCGTGGATACTAAAAAGTAACATTACTCAAGAATGCATGTATTGTGGTCATTATTTTGACAACCTTGTTCGAGCAAAGTCGACCTTGCCGTCAACTCAAACTAACTAAATCGCAAACTATTAGTAACTAGCACCCCGCCCCGGCTTCGCACGGGTATTTAACAATACACAAACATAAATAAACCCTTCTATTTGCGTCAGGTAACTAAAAAAAGTCTCGTAGATAATTTTTTTGGTTCTGTATGGTGTCGGACGTAAAGAATAGCACCATTCCATATCTTCCCGTGGGTGTCGTAAGAGGCGACTAAGGGACTTGCCAGAGAATGGGCAGCAGGGTTCTGTGGGCTTTTGTAACAACTGTTCTGCGATCGCCAACCCGCTTGCCAAGCGTGGCGATTATGTCAAAACCCCCCTTACTTATGTCAATGGCGACACTTGGGGGAGGTCTATGTCCTGCAGTGGATGTCTTTTGGCTGAAATGTTGAATGATGATGAACTAAAAAATAATAATTATAAACAAAGTTTGAATATTCCCCTCCCGAACGGCCCGTACTCCAGTGACGCACAGTGGAACGAATGTATGGGAGCGGTTGGACGTAGACATGTCCGAAAAATAAGAGTAAAATTATGACAAACTAATGATGCCATCTTATTCGATTACTTAATGCCTTCATAAATTGTGGTGATGAATTTCTTCATAACTCCCATATTTCGGGAGTAATTTGAGAAAATGTGAAATTTTACTATGAAAATGAGTGTATCGAGCTCTCTCCCTCCTGATTCCGGGCTTGTTTCAAGTAGCGGTCTCTAATATCGTAATGCTATTACTAAGAGCTATATTTAATACTAAGACACATAGTGCGCCAAATGTGCACTTTCTGGGATAAAAGGAAATGAAAATTTAAAAAAAAAAAAACGTTTTTTCCCCATTTGTATTTACTTTAAACCGCAGACAGACTTATTAAGAGGTCTATAAATATATTATATATATACAGAAATATATATTAACAAAAATATTCGCAAGAACTGATGAGAGTATGACTTTTAAGTAAGTTGATAATAAATTACCTAGTTTCATTAAAAGTACAATAAATAATTAAGATGTAAGCTCTAATTTACTAAGTTACACATTTTAAAACAATAACATCATTTAATTATCTTCGTCATCATCATCATCATCAATTAATTCAAATTCAGAATCGATGTCCGCTAAATCATTTATGTTAACAAATTCGATATCACTTTTCTCAGAATCCGTAAGCTCATAAAATTCCTTAAAAGAAGATTTTTTTACAAACTTATTTCCTTTTGGACGGATACTTGTAACAAGTGGATCAGAAGACAGTAAAAGATTGTGCATAATATCTTCATTGCATGAGATACTGCTATGCTTTCGAGAATGCCCCTCTCTATATTTTCTAAAATCTTTATTTCTAGCCTCAGATGCCTCTTCGGATAGAAAACCAATGGGCACAATTGACATGTTCTGAACTATGTCTGGCCCATGCATTAAAATTTTATGAAGTGAAGAAGGCATATAATACCATGGGTATAACTCCACGTAAAGCTTAGCAGTATCAAAGCAGAACTCTCGGAATTTAGTTACGTTGATCTTCTCTCCTGATGAAATACACTGCAAGATCACACAGATTTTTCTTAAAAGCATAGCATCTATTCCGGTCAGTTCAGCAGATTTAGTGTAGTTTTCAAAAAATCTCCTTGCCGAGTTGCCATTGTTGGTGGATCCACTGCCTTGTTTCACAACATCGAGAAGTAAGCCCGTTTCTCTTCTTACAGCCTCTTGAACTCTTTTCTTCCTGTCATCAACTTGCCTTTTTGCTATATCACCCCTTACTTGCCATGATTTTATGTCTAATTTGTAGGAAATGTGTAATAAGCATTCCATTGAGCGAATCCAAGCGTGAAGGGTGCTTAAGCTATATTTATACATGTCCTCGTTTGCGTGTTTATCTTTGATTAACTCTAAATTATTCATTTCTTTAGGACAAGCCTTGCATATGTCACACACTGAAGCTGCTGTATTGGATATAATGGAATGAATTTTACCATCAATCATTGTCAACAGCAGTTGGTGTTTGACACTAATTCCATCAGTGATGGTGGATGGAGTTAAGGCTTCAATCTCTGCTTCGATTTCAGCCATCTCTCTCTGCACATTTTCTTTGGTTTCCTTTATAAACTTAAACAATATTGGCCGGCAAAATGAAGTGGAAGATGGTCGCTCGTTTTCCCAAATTGTTACACCTTTTGAGACGAGCCGCAGTGGTACAAGACTAATCATAAAATTACTAGCAAGATCGATTTGCTCATCTTCACTCGTCCTTTGATGATAAATGCTTTGGCTAGATGATCCGTCAAAACCCCATTTGCTGGTCAATACGAGCTGTTGATTGGGATCAACAGGAGTTTCTAACGACCTAATAAGTCTTCTTGAGGTTAAATCCATCAAGGCTTGTAATTTGATTTTTGCAGAGCTCTCTGTAACTGTGAGATCTTCTTTGGCCGGATAGCACTTAATTTTTTCTTTAACCAACATGTAGTAACTCGGGTATTGAAGAGCTCCTTCTTGAGTGTTGAAATCCCGAAGAGTGTTATAGCGCCATTTCGATAAGTTCATCGATACATAAAGAGCCAATGCCTTCAAAGGGGATATTTCCCGTACCTGAATTGATTTACCTTCAATGAAGGCTTTGATTTTTGAGGCCTCTTCTGGATTCTCCGTCAAGTATTTCATAACATAAGCTGTATCGCTTTGTCCTGCCTTTTGAAGCGCCCTTTCGGCCGAAAACATAATTTCAGCGCTGCTACTGCTGCATGAAAGACTATCTTCAGTGCGTCTTCTTTTTTGCCGGTTACTAAGGTCCTCAAAAGATTTACGAGGACTAGGATGTGTACAAGTTGAAGCATCAGATTTAGCAGGAGAAATTATGGGCTCGATGACGTCACTTATATTTTCTGTAGAAGGTTCCATATTTTCATTCTGTAATTCCGGCCATTGAATTGCAGCCTGTA
Organism: Cerastis rubricosa; assembly: GCA_949152445.1. Lineage (NCBI taxonomy): Eukaryota > Metazoa > Arthropoda > Insecta > Lepidoptera > Noctuidae > Cerastis > Cerastis rubricosa. The sequence goes on from OX424549.1 coordinate 2,648,033, forward strand.
GCCAAATCTCATGTTTCTTCCGAAACTTATCTGTGCTTCTTCCAGACTGTGTCCATTTTGCATAAATGCGGTAGCAAAATCGACGACACCAGTCTTTTAAACTTGTTTCAGCACTTTCACATAACTGAACACAACTGTTATCTTTTAAAACACTGAACAAATAGTTAAAGTCGCGTAAATCTTTATGTGCGATTTGTATTAAAATTTGGAAAATACATTGCGAGATTAGCTTGAATACAACGAGGTGTAAATCAACACTGATTTTAAAGTTACTAATAGTGACCTATTTATATAAAATCCAGGTATCCCAGGTATCCTTTGTTAAATATTGCAAGGTAATTAGTTATTGTGATAATTAGTAAATGATGCATGCTAAATTAGTGTATTAAGAGCCATTTAGTAATTAAATAATAGCAATGTTCTTATCAGTAATCATTAGTGCATCAGTTTTATATGTAAACCTTAAGTCCCTAATTATATATCCTAATTAGCTTATATCTTCTCTAATTGGCTGCTCAGAAATGTTATTGTAATAAGGTAAACCTTTAGAAAAACGGTTTTAATCAACAAAATAAACAAAAAATAAAAAAAATGTGTTATAAAATAAACATCACTCTTTATCCCAGAAAGTGCACATTTGGCGCACTATGTGTCTTAGTATTAAATATAGCTCTTAGTATTAGCATTATGATATTAGAGACCGCTACTTGAAACAAGCCCGGAATCAGGAGGGAGAGAGCTCGATACACTCATTTTCATAGTAAAATTTCACATTTTCTCAAATTACTCCCGAAATATGGGAGTTATGAAGAAATTCATCACCACAAGTTATGAAGGCATTAAGTAATCGAATAAGATGGCATCATTAGTTTGGCATAATTTTACTCTTTTTTTTCGGACATGTCTACGTCCAACCGCTCCCATACATTCGTTCCACTGTGTGACGCCTACATCGTATTAGGTGATGCCTAGCCAGCTGAGCAGGGTGAGCGGCGACCACGCAACTTTTTTCTAATACTTACATTTTTAAACTCGTGATATCTTTCGAATGGAATGTTCGAATTGAATAATTCAAACAGTTCTATAAAGGTATTGAAACAGTCTTGAATATGAAGTAATTTATTTCGATAAGGATTAATACCAAGATACAAATACAGAGCCTTTTCTAACGGCGGCATTAAAATATATTTTTTTAAATAAAAGAACACTTATTGTGGCATAAATATAATAGTTAGACATATGCTGTCGCGACACTTTTTGTAAATAATGATGTGTTCTGCAAAGTCGTAATACATTATTTTATTCTATCATCAATAGTTTTCGCAGCGCACGCGATGTAAAGAATATTTTAGGTAATTTTTATACACCTTGGGTTACATAATTGCAGTTTTAGTAAGGATCCCTAATTTTTTTGAAAATATAATATAGTCTATGTCACCCGCGGATAGTGTAGCTTCCCAACAGTGAAAGAATTTTTCAAATCGGTTCAGTACTTTCGGAGCCTATTCAATGCAAACAAACAAACAAACAATCAAATCTTTCCTCTTTATAATATTAGTTTAGATTTAGACACAGATTAGGACAGATACTTCACTCAGTAGAAAACATCCAATACCTATTACGATAATTGCCTACTCCCTCGCGTCAACAACCACTGTATGCTAAAATGCGCCTAAATGCTCAAGCGTACAGCAGTGATTGCTTCGCACCGCGCGATTCCACAGTAATCGCAGGGCTGCCTCTTCGATAAAATTAAATTAACATAACTTTTTATCTATGTTATTGAGAACTGTGAATATGTTCTGACAAAACAAAAATAAAAAAATAAAAAACACTAAAAACACAAAAAAACCAAAAAAAAAAATACAAAAAAAAAAATACTTCTTAGTTTGATGATGATCTTCGGAGATGTTCACTAGAAATGAAAAAAAAAAGCCTTAAAAAAGAGAACCGACTTCAAATAAAGCACTAAGCCGTAAGAAATAATTTTTTTTTTATGGTAGTGCTAACAGCTGGTAATTACGAATCGAAAAAGCACCGACATCAAAGAAAAAATTATTTCTTACGGTTTAGTGTTTTGAAGTCGGTACTCTTTTTTAAAGTTTGTTTTATTATATTTGTAAGTTTGTTTTGTTTTATATATTGGTGCTGACTGTGGAAGAAACCTAGATAAAACATAATTATAGGCACCACACGGCATCGTAATACGCGTACGAACGAACAGCACTATTAAAATTGAACGGCGTGCGCGCGCTTCGCTTGCGAGGCGAAAACCGCACTGAATTTGTTACGCCGGCGGACCGAGACCGCTCGGCTGGGCGGTAGGCACTTATAGCGCGCAAGTACATGGAGTGACGGAGGCCTGATTTAGATATCAAACCCGGAAAGACGGTGTTGAATTTTAGTAACTGTACTGTTGTCATTTTAATTAAAATTCTAGTTTATTAATATATTTTTTATTTAAATTACTTGCTGGTTTTATTAGGATTAGGTACTTGCATTTTTGAGTAAAGCACTATACAAACCTTGGCCCACAATGACTGCTTCGCTGGTCACGCTATGATTGCCTCGAGCTAGCCTAGCTACGCTCTAGGCCTTTCAGCTTGGCCATCATTGCAGCCCTTGCTGTCCCCGCTGTAATGTCCTCGACCCCGTAGGTCGAGGCCATTATCTCAGCTCGTCCATCAAGTGCTGCACGCTGACCGCGCTGTGTCGGCCTGGAGCTGCGCTACGCTGCGCTGTGCTACGCTGCGCTGTCAGTCATAATCAGCGCGACCAGCAAAGTAGTCATTATAGACCGCGGCAGTAATGTACTATTAGGTACGTACGTAGTAAGGTAATAAGAAAACAAACTTGTTTTGATAAAAACAGTGATTACATTTTGTGATATTGGGTATCGATAGTACCATTATTACCTCAAAAATTTAAGAAAACAGGTAGGTAAGTAATTTAGAAGAAATAAATATGTTGGTAGAACTAATTTAAAATTTTTATATTAGGTATCCACTCGGACATAAGACAAACCCGCACTAGGCCCGCGTGGTGGATTACAGGCCTGTGTCCTAGCAGTGGGAACATTATAGGCTGATTACGCTGCTGCGGAATATAATTGATCGGACATAAACTGCGATGAATTTTCAAGTAAGCATGCGACGGCACGGCGCGCGGCGGCGTGAAGTCTTGACTCTCTTGAGCGACCGCTGCATAACCCGGGGAAAAGTAAACATACTTATTTAATAAAATAAGCAATCCATATTAGGTATCTACAGAGCCCTTCAGCTGACCAGGTCATGACCTCCGACCGATATACCTATCAGCTGACCTAGATAGAGACCTAGTCTAGGTCTAGGGTGAGTACTGAGGTCAGGGGTCTAGGTCACCTAGACCCCTGACCTCAGTACTCATCAGCTGGCCAGGTCATAACCCCTGATCTTGGTACGAACCAGCTGATCCATGGTTACTAATATTAATGCTTCGATCGGAATTCGATTGTTTTTATTATTCAACAGATAAATAATAAATTAATTTAGTTTTGATACCTTCCTTTAAATTTTGAATTGAGTAGTAATAATATCACTACCAACATTAACAATATTTAATTGAGTCTGGAATTACCGGAATTACTTTCCGGAAAAATGGCTTATCCATGTTATTCTTTCTGTGTGCATTTATGATACAATACAAGTACCAAAAATCATTCTACCTACTCCTATCTATGGTGATAAGCATATTACCATCATTATGTATTGTTAACAATGTATTCATAGCAAATAATTTATTAGGATATTACAACTAAATATGGATAAAAAAAAAAAAGAAAAAAAGCAACTTCAAAAAAGTGAAAAATAACTTTAGTTTCAGAGAAGTTGGTGGCAAAAAAACTGAAAACAAACATGTCACCGACTTCTGAAGCTAAAGTTATTTTTCACATTTTTGCTTTTTGAAGACAGTTTTTTTTTGCAAATAGTTTTAGTTTTTTCTTAGGTGACACTAACGAGCATGGCAGTTGAGAATTTGTCATGGTATGGGTCGCTAATGTTGGCACGTGTGTTGCACTTGCATCATACAGCTTCTTTACAACTGTTTGAGCAGAATGGCCGCCGTTATTCGAGACTGGTCATCTCTTAACTGCTAGGTCACCTAGTTAATCTTTGTAGGTATTAAATTGTTATACATTGTTCTCGCATGTAGAAGCAAAAAAAATAATGTAACCAGGATTTTGTAACAACTTGTTTTTAAAAAGAGTGTCCATGGAGTTTCTTGCACCCCTAAGACGACCCACTGACCGTACGTTCTTCTCCATGAGTCTTTGACAATTCAAAACTGCCTGTAAATGGTATTTAAATAAATGCTTTGAGTTTGTATCAATTGTATTTTTTTGCCTTATAAGTGCTTATATGATTTGACTTTGATTGTTTTTATAAACAATTTATTGTATTATGTACCTAGTTGAAAAGGGGGGCAGTGACAGCCTAGTGGAAATGGCCTTGACTAATGAATTGTAGGTTGTATGTTCGAACCCTGACAGGCTCTTTACTTTGGGTTAATGAATACTAATACTACTTGAATAAAAAGCATTACTTACAATAGTTATATAATTTGTGTAAACACAACATAACCACATTCATATTTTGTTTGAACAGAACTTCATTGCGGCATTGAAAACGGACACAATGCTTTTATCAAATGGTACACTTACACAACACATTTATGACAACTAATTTGAGATTCCAGAACCAGAACATAAGATTCTCTTGTTGATGTGTAGAAGCTGATGTATAAAATATAATCTCCCTGTGATGTTTACATACCGTACCTAGAAGTTTAGTCCCTACAACAACCATGTCTGCTAACTTTCGGTAGATTCGAGTAGAGAAAATACAAAAGATTTTCGCACATTGAATGTTTATTGTTCCCAACAGAGAAAACGTCAATCAAACGAGAGACATTCCGTTTCAAGTTAGGTAGGTACTTTAGAATGGTAATTATTGTAAAAAAAATAGTAACTAAAATAAAAACGTTGCAGTGGCCCTTCTTGTATGTTTTTTTTTAAACATTTTTGTCACAAAATATTGATAAATATGATATCTGCATGTTTCCTAATTAAACGTTTTTGATGACAATGCCATCTAGCGGTTCAGAAATTAACCATTTACGTGTGCATGTGTGTGTGTGCATGGTGTGTACAGATTATGAAGTTGAGACGGCTGGTGGAAATTTCGAAAATCTCCGTTTGAGAAGAGTTAACAAGTAAGCTGTATATGTGGAAAAATCAAGACAAAAGGCTAGTTTACGCAAATAGAATATTGTCCATCAAATATATTTTAGTTATGCGTAATCATAAATAATACCCAAATGCAAGACTACAGCGCCATCTATTGAAAAAACGGCGGCGGGATGATCAACGGGACCACCTTAATACACAATGTACTATTGTTTTGAGTTCCCGAGTTTTGATCCCTTGACAGGTGTTTATTGATAGTGTTAGTGACCATGTGAGTTTAAAAAGATATAAAGAGTTTATAGGTCCAAAATCTAGGTTCAAAATTTGTAATCGTCGTTAATCATCATCATCAGCCTATAATGTTCCCACTGCTGGGACACAGGCCTCCTCTCTATGAGAGGGAGTGGGCTGTAATCCACCACGCCGGACCAGTGCGGGTTGGTAGATGTCACATGTCTTCGAATTTTTTGTTCTAAGACATGTCGGTTTCCTCACGATGTTTTCCTTCACCGTTATTGAGGGCAGCGGTGATAAAATAAATTACGCAAAGTAATGCGCCTGCCTGGGTTTGAACCCACGGCTTACTGCTTGTAAGCCGGGGCTGCCACCACTAGGCCACCGCTGCTCTCCGGAATCGTCATTCGTTCGTTCGTAATTCGTAGGCAAAGTATGAGTATAGAACAGAATAGTTTTTTTTTTTATTTGCGTAAAAACATGGTACAGTCTGTCTATAAAGTCATGAAAAAAATTGAGGGCGCTGCAGTCGTGCACCTAGCAACCCTGTATAGTGTGACTAAATTGAATTTGATACTAGCACATTATTTTGTACTAGAAGCAAACCTGATTTTAATGAAAACAATTTTTTACTCGTAGACGCTTTTTTAAACTGGATAGAAGAAAAGGTTAAGTCGTAAAATCCGTAGATCTTATTTAAAAAACTACAGAAACCAAAGATGCGACCTTCATTAGTTTGCTTATACGATCAGATAGCATAAATAGGATAGTAATATATGAGATACCCCCCAAAATGTCAATGTGACTTGGGAGAGGCCTATGTCCAGCAGTGGACGTCTTTTGGGCTGAAATGATGATATGGGATAGCACAGATCTATGGTCTCTGTCGTTCAAATAAATGAGTAAATAAAAGAAAAATGTTCAAACATATTTTTTAACCTTTTATTATTAATAAAAATATCCCGTAACATAATAATAAATTACTTTCATCATCTGATTCCAAATATTCTTGTTCTGTTATTTTGACACTTATTGTAAGAAAACCCAATCAATTTCAAAATTTTACGCAGGACTTCCAGGCTTCATTCAAAATCCTGAAGTTTCCTTAAGGTTGGTTCCTCTTTCTTCACTGAGTAAAAGAATTGAATCTTTTGTCGAAGATCACATATGTTGAAGTCATCCATTTCTTTCTTAGGACGACCTTGTTTGCCAGAGGTTCCGAATTTGCCATCGTTTTTATAGCCTTCATCTACATTACGATTTACTGTACTCTCAGATTTTCCTGAAAGAAAGTTTTGAAATAATTAATAATTGTAGTAACAGAAAATAGATAATATTTTAAATTTCAGACATGATATAACTTATTTAGATTTAAAATCAGCAGTAAATTTGATCACCAAAAAGTATCAAAAATTTTGGTCGCACTACAATATGGCCTACATTTTGCAATCTAACCTAATAATACGCAATGTAAACACCTTCCTTATTTTAGTCTTAAAATCGTATATTTAGTATATTTGTAACTTCTGGTAGATAAAAACAAACAGTAACACGATTACATACCTGTCATAGCTGTTGTTCGAGCATAAACATCATCCAAATTTGATAAAAATTGTCCAGCTTGGTGTTATAAACAAACATCGCTGATACACTTTAAAAATAATTTCCTGAGCTCCACTTCGATTAGTTTTCTTCATATTTAACACGTTTCTTCTAGGTTTAATCCACTTAGATTTGAAAAGCAATAAAAATGCAATAAATAACGAGTTACAAAACAAGTCGATGACAGCCAATGACATTAGATGTACTTTGATTTAGTGTTGCCCTACTTTTAAATAATGTTAGTTCCTCAAACATTAATTTCATGACTTTATAGACAGACTGTACATTTAGGTCTTATAAATAGGGTTGTGAACTTACATGTTTGCCATAGAATGGCATACAAATATTTGAAAATGTTAAACGTGAATTTCAATACGAAACATAAATTTGTTAAAATATTAATACTATAGCACTTACAATTTAAGGCTTCGTATCCATTCGAAATCTTTAAACAATTAATATAAACTTAAAAATAAAAAAACGCAGCAACATGAAATATTTTGTAGAGCTCAGTAACCATATCTATCAGTTACTTTTTTTTCTAGTTTTAGTAGTTTTAGGTGTGAATATATCTTGTTTAGAATGTTACAATGGTTTTCCTCGTTTTGCAATCATACCTTTAATTCAATTTTGCAATAACTACGTAACTGTATAAATAGGAGCCCTAAAACTGTCAACATCGGTTTTCCTTAAAGTACTAAGTTATACTTCGCCTTGTATGGAAATGAATGACCATTTTGAGATGCTGCCCACTGCAAAATACTGTTGTTTTGAACTGAACAAAGTATGAGTTTTTAGGATTAGCAGACCAGAGTCATGACATTCCTGATTTCTGCCTGTACTCATCCCTAGTTCTGCTATACATACATTTCTAAATAATATTCAAGACAAGTTTTCCATACCTTTAAAAGTGCTATAGAAACTAAAGAGTCTATCAAACGAGTGTAGAGTGTAGATTCCTTTACTTTACTATCAAGCCAAAGTTACTACTTGTACAACGACCTTTAAGAGGTTTCCAGTTAGGTATTCAGGTAGTCAGGTATAACTCAAAACTAAAACTCAAAGCATTTATTTCAATTAGACCATTACAGGCACTTTTGAAAGTAAAAAAAAAACAGAATAAAACGCTAAGCTACAGTCCCAGACACAAGGCATAATAACTTGTGAACGTACTTTATTTCCCCATTCCAAAGCGTAGATCTCGATGGAGAAGAATGGGCAAGAAACTCCATGGAATGTCCATGGAGTTTCTTGCCCATTTAAATCATAACATGGTTACAAAATCTTGGTTACATCATTGATGTTGAGAATTACAAATATGTGAGAACGATGTAGAAATACTAGCAAGTTAAGAGCGTCCAGAGTCCTATCAAAGAAAGATACCTACGTACATACGCCGATGACGTGATAGATAATTCACACACAAACCTACGTCATTGCAAGCCTGTGTTATCTAAATCCTGGGCTATCTATGTCGTAAGACATTAATAAATAAATAAAGATTGCAACATTGAAAGCGACAATAGTTGCAAGCGCAGCTTTGAACTTGACTTCAGTTTCTTTGCAGTCTTTAACTGCCTTTTAGTCGGCTTCCAATCATACCGAATACAGCTGAATACCAGAATTTAACTCTACTGAAAATGGAAATAGATGACAAGTGATAGAGAAGTATGGAAGAAGAAGACATGCTGCGCCGACCCCAAACAAATTGGGATAAGGGGAAGAGAATGATGATGATGAAAATCTCTTAAGAGCGTTTACGCTTTCCAGCATTTCAAAATCAAAATCAAAATATTTTATTTTACATAGGCCTACATGGGCACTTATAAAACGTCAACAGAAGAGGCACGGTTCGGGTTGGTCGTTTCCTATGGAGAAGAACCGGCAAGAAACTCCATGGTTACTCTTTTAAAATCATTTGGTTCTACAATATTTGGATGTTACAGCGCTAGTACCTACTTAAGTATGAGAGGACAGCGTAGGCCCGACAATAAGTCATCGCTTACTACAAAAGGTAGAAAAAGATGAAGCTGAAAAAAAAAAAAAAAAATTACAAAGCCTACAATGTCCACACATTCACAAAAAAATATGAATGAAAAAGAATCTATACAAAAGTAAAAATAAAACTAAGAACAATTAAATAAACAATTGACACAAATGTAGTCTAACAGTACTGTAACTATTCTGCACAATGAATAAACGGTGCAATGATTTGAAAACTATTGTAAAACATCTGAAAAAAAAATGAATAGAATAAATAAAATTCGGAATAGTTAGAGACATCCACATATTTGTGTCGTTTTTGAGCTATCAGGGAAGCCGCATGAGCAGAGGGAACAATTTCATACAAGCTGTCAAGTCTTTATTTTCCGAAATGACTGAACCGATTTTAATTAAACTTAATCCGCATAAGCAGGATACATGGGTCATAAACTTATGCTCACTACGATAGGAGTTCCCACTCACCGTCCCATTCCAAAATTAATTTCCATTAATTTCGGAAAATAAGGACTTGAAAGTTTGTATGAAATGTCGTAAAGCGTAACCGCGTGAACGCTCTTAAACGCAGAATTATGTGAAGTTGAGTTCACTTTTATCTTGACATAAAAACTAGTAGGTACTAGGTATGTGTGGGTACTGGAATTTTCTGTCGCTTAAAATTTCCCAGTTACATAGGCCGGGGTATTTACCTGGTAAAAGGTAGGTAGATTTGTCCTAAAGATAAGTGCTCGGCAGTTCCAGTTATTTTCATAACTGTCCTCATTTCTCAATACCTAACCTAACTGTGTCAGTAAGGTTTGATGTATCATTTTGATTATCTCTTTTTTTATTAACAATTTGAATTATGTAATAATGTGTGTGCTTTTTTTTAATATTTTTAATTTTTTTTAATTTTATACTGTATGATTATTTATTATAATCAGCATGTTTGTATCAAAATAATATTTGAAGCCGTTGACGGCTAGACATAGCGTTAATTAATAATTACAACATCTGTACTGCTACCTAGCTAAGTTTATTTTTTTTTGGTAATCTAATCTATTATTATAAAGAGGAAAAATTTGTTTGTTTGTTTGTTTTTTTTGAATAGGCTCCGAAACTACTGGTCTACTTTGAAAAATTCTTCAGTGTTATATAGCCCATTTATCGAGGAAGGCTATATATCATCACGCTACGACCAATAGAAGTGGAGCAGCAACGAAAAATGTTGCGAAAACGGGGAAAATGTGACGCAGACGAAGTTGCGCCGGACAGCTAGTATATCATAATCTTCATTATTCACATAATCTTTTTCAAACTTTTTATGGTATGAACGGACAAAGTTGAATACCAATATTTGACATGGAGCTTCTGCCTTTCAGACCTCCACAACACAGTTTCTATTTCTTAAATCCGTCACGTTTAGTGCAATTTAATGTTTTTTTTTTTCTTACAATTCAACACAATACTTTTTGATAAGGCTAGTTTACATTCCACAATTTTATTATTCATTTACTTATTGACAGTAAATGTGCTTGATTGGCAATCGCGTGAATCATAAGAATCAGCATCATCTGCACATCCGTATTAATGAACAAATTCTTGAAGATACACCACTTATAAATAAAGAACTGCAAGTATTCTCACAGGAAACATGTAAATCAGAGTGGATTCGTTTTAATGTCAGATGAGGACGTGACATCACCAAGAATGCTGCGCTGCACACACTTGAGAGTCGTGCACTTGATGATAGTTAAGAGCGTTTACATCTTACGACATTTCATACAAAAAATTAAGACCTTATTTTCCGAAATGACTGAACCGATTATAATGAAACTTCATACGAATAAGCAGGATATATAGGTCTAAAAAGTAACTAAAAACGTTAACCAATCACAAACCATAGGTTATAAACTTATGATCACTACGATAGGAGTTCCCACTTACCATCCCATCCCAAAATCAATTTCCATTAAGTGTAGTTTACAATTATAAATAAATAAAGCCTATATTGCTGTTTTACAATAATCACATTAAGGTTACACAAGTCAGTCATTCTTCCATACAAACGTAGTATGGTGATTACTCGTCTGTTTGACGGTGTAGGTTCAAAACTAAAAATTTTGTCAACTGGTCTTGTCATTATCTAGCCCTGTATGGAAGCAGAATTGGAAAAAATATATGTTTTGGAAGTTATGAGCGTCGAAACTTCCGCATTTCAACAATAATTTTAACTCATCTTTGGGCGTAAATAAATAACTAATGTAGTATAAAAATGGAAAAAGTGAAACCGTACAGGGATCGATAATTTATTCAAAAGTCCAAATAATTTATTTTGAGTAGATACATCCAGTAGTTTTGCCATAATATCTATACGGCCGGTATCTATAGGTCTGTATGGTGTCGGACGTTAAGAATAGCACCATCCCATATCTTCCCGTCGGTGTCGTAAGAGGCGACTAAGGGATTTGCCAGAGAATGGGCAGCAGCGTTCTCTGTGCTTTTGTAACAACCGTACTGCGATCGCCAACCCACCTGCCAAGCGTCGCGATTATGGCAAAACCCCCTTTGGGGGAGGCCTATGTCCAGCAGTGGACGTCTGTCGGCTGAAATGATGATGATGATGCTATACGGCCAGAACTCAATTTATGAAATTAGAAGCGCTCATTTTCGCTATAAATCGTCGTATATTTCACTAAACAAGTAAATAAATATATAAATAAGTAAATAAAAATTAGTTAATTGAATACTAAATAATTTAAAGTAAATAATTTAAAAACTTAGTAAATATGATGCATATTAGCCACGCCCGCCAACGAGTTCGAGCCGTCGACTTATGCAACCTTAAGATTTGTTACTGACGATCGGTTTTCAAACAACAACTCGTCCCTCGACAAAGGCCTCCTCGAAAGACTTATACCTATATCTGTCTCTTGCAATTCTGGTCCATCTTGGACCAGCGACTCTTTTGAGTTCTCAAAAGAGTTTCCAATTATCTCGGTTTAATTCCGTCTTCAGAATATAAGGGATGTTGCCAATTCATCCAATGATATCTTGTTATTGCCAATCAGTAATCAGCCTCTTCTACCACATTTGCCTGAAAAAAGCCTATTCTGAGTGTATATTTCAGAAAAATACTCAACATTAGCGTCTCCCGAATTTCATCATCTTCTTAACCCTTTCCCAACTACATACATATGTTAGGGTCGGCTTCCAGTCTAGCCGGATGCTGCCGAATACCAGTATTTTACATAGAGCGACTGCCTATCAGACCTCCACAACGATATTCCTTGGTAAGATTGGCTGTCGGAATTTCGGGCCACGATATGGCAGGAAAGTAGGCGACTGCTGAGATGACGAGTAATAGGGAGGTATGGAAGAAGAAGACATGATGTGTCCACCCCAAATAAATTTATCATCATCATTTCAGCCGAAAGACGTCCACTGCTTGCCATAGGCCTCCCTCAACGCCACATTGAGATAAGGAGGGTTTTGCCATAATCGCCACGCTTGGCAGGCGGGTTGACGATCGCAGTACTGTTGTTACAAAAGCACAGAGAACGCTGCTGATTGCTGATTTAAGTAAGTGTTGACTGTCGTCTGTATGGTGTCGGACGTAAAGAATAGCACCATCCCATATCTTCCCGTGGGTGTCGTAAGAGGCAACTAAGGGAATTGCCAGAGAATGGGCAGCAGCGCACTCTTGCTTTTGCAACAACCGTACTGCGATCGCCAACCCGCCTGCCAAGCGTGGCTTTTGGGGGAGGCTTATATCCAGCAGTGGACGTCTTTCGGCTGAAATGATGATGATGAAGTGTTGACTTAACTTATCTGTATCTATCTATCACCCATTCTAAGCTTGTAACGCTATAGTTCACCCTGACTATAGTTTTACTGTAATCAGTGAGGTAACGTCACACAGACATACAGTACATGCACTTGTCTAGAGTGCGCTTATTAACTTGAAAGTGGGTTAGTTGTTAGGATTTAGAGAGTAAGGATTAAAAATTAAATTTAAAAAACCCTCGCCAAAAAAGCCTCTAAGAAACCTAAAATAAACACTTAATCCAAGTTATTTATTCATAAAAGTCCGTTTTTTTTTTTTATTGATAACTTTCCTTGTTTTCGTTAATTTCGCGAGAAGAGGCGCAATACCGAGAAAAATGGAAGGAATGGGGGAGGCCTATTCTCAGCAGTGAGACAGTCCAGGCTATAGTAGTTTAAAAATATGTATCTATTAAATAATGTAAATGGATGCAAATCAAGTTTACTTTTTATTTCTGTTAAAAGCAGGTTCTAGGTATTTGAATAATTTACTGTCCAGCATTTCAAGGTCTACATTTACAAGGCACATAATTCACATTAACCAAGTTAAGTATACCTAACTTATAAAAAAAAACTCTTTTTTAATTTACAGCAAAATATACGACAGTCTCTGTTCTTTTTATTTTTATTATGCTGTGTAGAATTGCATTTGACCACAATCGTACCTGCCTGAATCTTAATTTAAAATGCGGTCGACGGTTTTTCCCCTTACATATTCCCTTATGTTTTTCGAGTAACCAGTTTCGCAACATAAACTTTAAATGGTGATGCTAACGAAGTCATTGCCCAGCATAATCATCTGCCTATAATGTTCCCACTGCTGCTGGGACAATAGCTTCCTCTCAGTAGGCTGCATCATCATCATCAACAGTCCACTGAAGGACGTAGGCCTCTTCAATCGCACGCCCCTTGACTCTATTCTCGGCAACTCTCAACCAGTTGCTACCAGCCACCATGCGAAGATCGTCGCTCCACCTGTGAGTGGGCTGCATGTGGGTAAACAATTTGTGCACAGTGAAAAGGCGCAAAATGCTGAACCGCGGTGAAAAGCCAAAACCATCTAGAAGTTCGACCAAATATACCAACTTTAAAAATACTTTTTCAAACTGCATTTAAATACTAGTCATTATTCATTATACTTATAATACTGCGTCATTTGAATTCTTTTTTTTTTTTTTTTTTTTTAATCTTTATTTATTTAGAGGCTTTTACCTTACAAAGGTACGTCAGCCTCATCATACCCTAATCTAACTAATTATTACACGTTATTATAATAATATTAATACCTTAGATTATTGCGTAAGCGAGGGAGTTAGTGATGCAGCAACCATTTCATAAATCAGTTTCGCTTCTCCCGAATTAGGTGTAGATAGTATTCTAATGAAAGCCCCAACATCATACATATTCACTTTTAATTCTCTCATCACTATCTCCCTTTCTCTCCTGTTCTTTTTACATTCCACCAGCAAATGTTGGACATCTTCGACTGTATTACACACTTGGCAATTAGGGGAATCTACTTTTTTCATAAGGTATCCAAATTTCCTGGATGGAAAATGACCAGAACGTAATCTATGTGCCATAACAACATACGACCTCTTTGTATGACTTTCAGCGAACCAAGGGATTCGAGGAGGCTCACTTTGCATAGTCTTATACCATATGCCTTTTTCTTTAGACGTCCTGTCAAAATATTCTTTAAAACGATTGTAACATATGTTCTTGTAATAGCCAAGTATTTCTGTGTAGAACGGAGCAATGTTTATTTCCAATCCTTCCAAACAAGCTTTTTTTGCAAGTAAGTCAGCCTTCTCGTTTCCATGTATACCAATATGAGATGGAATCCATTGCAACCTCAAATTAACGTTACTAAGTTCATAAAATAGTCCAAGAATTACATAAGCTATCGGTGTACCTCTGCAACCAGAGGCGCATCGAGCTAAATGCATTAAACCACTTTTGCTATCCGTACATATAACAATGTTTTGATTTACAGAATGGTTAGCATTGTTCCAACAAATTATGTTCTCTAAAGTCTTTGAGATTGCTATGAGTTCCATCGTCATTACAGATACGTTTGTATCAATAGCTTTAAACAAGGCCGAAGTTCCATCACTCAAATTATAATAAGCGGCACCGCATCCACTTCTACTCTTAGACCCATCAGTAAAGTACATTTTCCACCCCGGGTACTTTCCACTAAGTTCTTTGATAACATCGAATTTAAGTGATGTGACCTCATGGCTGCGTTTTGCTACTTTGACACAGTCTAACTTACAACAAATTTTTTCCCGTACGTTTATACCGGTTACCCATTTCTCTAGTGAGTACATGTCTAAAATACTTGAACAATGTATATTACGGAGTTTACACTCATTGTATACGGTCACAAGCAAGGGTTTTTTCTTATTGTTCCAGTATCTTGCGACTGAAAGATCATTCAAGTCATCTATTAATTTGATAGTAACATTGTTCGACCATGACATACTTTTTATACAGAACTTGTAAGCTAAGTATAATCTCCTAACGTACAAAGGAGGAATGCACATTTCAGCTTCCATTACGTGTATTGGAGAACTTTTTATAAAGCCACCTATACTCCTCAAATATTGGTTCTGCATTTTATCCAGTTTACTTATATGAATCTTTGCACTATTATCATAGAGAAAACAACCGAAGTCAATTCTACTGCGTACCAATGAAATATACAAAGATCTCAGATGTTTCGGATGTATTCCCCAAGTCGGCCCCGCCAAAACTTTAAATAAATTTAAAAACTTTGCCGTCTTTTCCAGTATTTCTTTAATATGCCTTTTCCATAGAAGTGACCTATCTAACCAGATACCTAAGTGTTTCACACAATATATCCGGTGAAACGTCCAAGGCCACAAAATACGCCTCATTATTTGTACATTACGCATTTTTTAAACTCGGGAATTTTTCGACCCGTGCCACGGCGCACTTAAAGCTTATTATCTCGTAAACTATTGCAGCTACACCAAAACAAAAAATACGTGTGTATAGCTGAAACTATACAGAATCTAACTACGTTAAAACTAATTACGACAACTAGATATAAGTATTTCGAAAAAAATGTGAAGTTGAGAATATGTGTTGAATTTCAGTTTCTCCAATAAGAATGTCTAGTTTTTCCAACTAGAATTGTAGTTCGTATCAATAAAACCTATTCATAATTAAACTAGACTATATAAGCTTTGTTTTAATACCCATATGTCCTTACTTTGGCACTTTCTTAGTAGCCAAATTAACCAAACCAATCAACCCCTGCTCTGATCGATTCGATACCTACTGATTTTGTCGTGTTGTCGTAAAAAATTTACTAAAATTTCGTATTTTTTTACTGTTTTATATTGCGGAGACACTAATTATTACTTAATTGAACAAATTTTCATAATACGAGCACTATTTTAACTATTTTTGCAAAATTTTTGAAAAATAATGATCGAGGCCCATAATTACGCCCGGGACGTTTGACTTACCTGAAAAAATTTTAGGCGTATTTGTAAGCCCGAACGTGGTATTCTTAGATATTCGTAAAGCTTGATTAATGAAGTTTATTTTGATATATAACACTATAAACATTGGGTTATAAATATAATAGTATTCACGTTTTAAAACCAGAGAACATAAATCACACCACGAAAATACGGTGACATTTGACACCTCTTTTTTAAAACTTTTTTGACATTTAATTTTGTACGGCTGAGATTCTCGTACTTTTTGCATTCGACGCGGAATTTAATACAGATAATATAGAGGGCAAAACCATAGATACAGCACGACATGGAACATTTGTAAGTGCGTTTTTTCGGAACTAATCGTTTGGGTAACTATGGTTACTGGGACGTTTGACGGTATTTATTTTTGGGTTACTATAGTTACTTGACTTATTCACCGGCTGCGGAAGAAATTGGCATGTTGTTAATTGTAAGTTGCAATTGTCGTCTTCTTCTGCCTCTACTAAAAATACACATCTTTGATTTGTCTGGTGACATGTCTAGACCCATATAATCCAGCATTGCAACCATCGAGTCAAGAGCAACTTGCATTTCCGATTCCGCGTGGTTTAAATCTTTATCATCATCATCATTTCAGCCGAAAGACGTCCACTGCTGGACATAGGCCTCCCCCAAGAAGGGGGGGTTTTGCCATAATCGCCACGCTTGGCAGGCGGGTTGGCGATCGCAGTACGGTTGTTACAAAAGCACAGAGAACGCTGCTGCCCATTCTCTGGCAAGTCCCTTAATCGCCTCTTACGACACCCACGGGAAGACATGGGATGGTGCTATTCTTTACGTCCGACACCATACAGAACTAAATCTTTATGGCTGATGTAAAATACGAAATCATCCGCGTACTGCGAAACTACTACATTCTCAATCTGTTGGCAAATTGTTGAGGTAATAATATTAAAAAGCATCGGTGATATTGGGTCGCCCTGTGCCAAGCCCCTGCTTGCTCGTCTAACATCAACAGTTCGTCCATCAGTACTACTTCTCATCATTAAGTATCGCTCTAATAGAAATGAATTTAAATAACTACAAACCTTTGAGCCAATTCCTAAATCATCTAATGTCTGAACAACCTTTTCCACTAAGACATTGTTATAAGCATTTGTAATGTCCAGAAAGCAAGCCAACGTAGGGTTATTTCTAGTGAAACCTAATTGAACATAAGTAGTTAATCTTGAAATGCTATCTAAACATGATTGAGCTCTCCTAAAACCAACCGTGTTAGGTGACAAAACTGAATATTTCTCAATATACCATTCTATTCTTTTTCCGATCATATTATGGAATATCTTACAGGCACAGGATATAAGAGATATTGGCCTAAGTTTAGTCTCCGTATTCGTGTCGTTCCCTGCTTTAGGTATAGCAATAACTGATATCTCACGCCATTGTTTTGGGATATCTCCAGTTCTGTATATGTCGTTATATACCCGGAGAAGAAATTCCTTGGCTTCACACGGAAGATTATAAATCATAGAGTACGTTATTCCATCATTACCCGGAGCAGTGTCCTTCTTTTTTAAACTATTCTCTAATTCTTCTATTGTAAATGCTGATTCTATCAATACGTTCTGTGATTTGAATACTGGTGGTAAATTTATCACAGAATCCGGTGTGAGTGAGTATAACAAACCTTTTAGTTTTTCCTCCGACACACTAAATTTTGCTTGACGATAACCTTTAAGCCATCTCATCTTTCGCCACATATCAGAAACTGAAGAAGTTTCATCTATGCTACTACAAAATTTTTTCCAGCCAGTATCTATGGCTTTAATTATCAAATTATGTGCATGAGCCCCTTTCTCTTCAAATCTTGTGAGATTGTCAGGAGTAGGATTTCTTCTGAATTCGGCTAAAGCTAACCTACGTTCAGCCACTGCTCTAGATAATGATGGAGTCCAATAATCTTTTGGCTTAAAATTCCTTAAGGGACTAGTACACATTTTAATCATAGGTATGTGCTTATTCGCTGCCATATCAACTTGTTCCATGAAATAGTCGTATAATGTCTGAACATTGTTGCTGACGTCAGTTTCCCCAGAAAAAGACCCTGTAAGCTCATGACGATACGCCTCCCAATTTGCTTTTTTGAAATTTCGTCTTTTATTATACTCGATGCGTTCCTGAAAATTCATCGAAATCTTCATTACGAGGTGATCACTACCTAAATTTTCGTTCATAACAGCCCAATGAAATTTAATAGCGATGTCAGATGATGCTAATGTGATGTCCGGTGATGATCTTTGTATATTTCCATTAACTAACTTGACCCGGGTTGCCTCTCCATTATTTAATGTCACAAAACCGTGTTCCAAAGATGAGTCCAATATTTGAGTTCCACGCTGATCCGTTTTATAAGACCAGTTCGTATGGTGACCGTTAAAGTCACCTGCAACTAATGCTTTTTTAGGCACTAACGCGAAAATATTGTCCCAATCTGATGTTGTTGTACGCACTGAAGATGGACAGTAAATAGATACAACATGTTCCAAACTCTTACAATTAAGTATTTTCACACATATAACCTCTATACCTACATTACTTAAGCTAATTGGGAATACTTGCGCCTGTATAGATTTATGGACAATTATCGCGACACCACCGTAAGAATCGTCTCTGTCTTTTCTATATATATTATAACCTCTCATATTCAGACGAACGTCTGGATTAAGCCAAGTTTCACTAACAATAACAATATGTATTTTTTCTTGCCCAAGTAACGCGTCTAAACTAGGTGATTTTGGCTTTAAACTTTGACTATTCCACTGTAGTATATTAATCAAAGCATCTTTGCGATAATTATCCATTTAAAGATTTTAACAGCCATTGACACAAGTTTCCTCCAATTAAAAAATCCTTAACAAATACCTTGCATTCTTCGTATATTACTTTCAACACCGACATTATTATTTCTTCAAATCCTTTCTCTGAACAAATTATTTCTTTAATTTTTAAAAATATTTCTACAAATCTGAGTTTTCTTTTCTTCTTCTTTTCAGCTTCTTCTTTTTCCGATTGTCTATTTTCCTGACTACTTCCAATTATCTCATCCTCCATAGAAGCAGTTTCCCACTCTGTTTCCATAAATGTATCTTGATTTTCTCGCCTATCTTTATATTTATTTTGCTTCTTAGACCTGTCCACTTTTTGTTTTTGAATTTGTGTGTTACCTAAAATTTCTGTTTGATTGCATGTACTTTCATTAGTTAAGACTTCTTGTGCAGTAACCGTCGATTGCACAGCACTACTGTAGCTTTTCTTCATAGTAATTTGGCTCTCCTCCGTTCTTTCATCAGAATCTTCAATTACTGCAACCATACTGCCTTTTTTGTTGTTCTTTAGATATATTTCTAAGGCTTTCCTATAAGATATATTTTCTACACTCATTAGAGTTCGAATGTCTTTTTCTTTTAGGAAGGCAGGGCACGTTTTGTCAAGTGCTATGTGAGGTCCTTTGCAATTAGGACATACTATTTCGTCTGTTTCACAATTCTCATGTTCTTTGCTGCATTTAGGACACAAAATCTTTCTTGTTGGGCAGAATTTCTTTATATGCCCGAATTTCCAACAGTTGGAGCATTGAGAGACAGGAAATACATATCGTTCTACTCTAAAACGGCATCCAGAGGCAAGAATAAATTCTGGAGTTGTAGGGCTCTCAAAACAAACTCGCACAGTCTCACTGTTCACCCACTCCCTGTCCTGACTAATACGCCTTAGTCTTCTAACTGATAGTATTTTGCATGAAGTCTCTAATGACTCTAATATCTCTGACTCACTCAGTTCCAAATCTACACCCTTAATTATTCCGTAAGACAAGTCAAGTTGGTTAACAAATTGAATTCTTACTCCTAAATCAACGAACTTCTGACATTTGATTAACTTTTCTCCATCTTCTTTCTTAGCAATATGTATGAAAACCTTGTAGGGACTCTTATAGTTGATTCTCAGTATGTTTGGAATATTCTCACTTTTTAATAATTTTGCCAACGCCATTTGTTTGGGCAAGACTTCTAAGGACGTTAAGCTAATCTTATATGTGTTATCCATATTTTCTTCTCTCATCTCCTTCCCCGGTTCGCTTTCAATTCCAGACTCACTCCTTAAAAGGCGCTTAGGTCGCCTTCTGATCACCGTTATAAAACCCTCTTCGCTGCCGCTTTCATCGCCCTTTTCCCTGGACCTTTTCTCCACAATTCTTTCACTATTCATCTCACAATCCTTCTGGTTACTACTATTACTCGCCCCACCCGCAAAGGAAAACGAACTAATCATCGAATTGCTGTCTTCCGCGTTATTTCCGTCACTTTTTTCTTCCATTCTCAACTTATGTGGGTACTCCGAAAAAAAACTTGACTTAGCGATACGAAGTAAACAAACTACGTGCGCTCGCGTCGGCGTTCCGCGCGCAATGATTTGAATTCTTCTAAGAATAGATTTTAAACCTCGAAGCGATTTCCTACTGTGTTTTAAGAACGTTGGAGCGCGTTATTTTTACGACACTCCCCAAAATCTATAAATACTGAATGTTGAAATAGTCAACGACTTCTAGCTTCTATATCGGTGTTATTGGAAAACCGCTAAGCTGAATTGGGACTGGGCTGGCCATGTCTACCGTATGCCTGACGAGCTGTGGGCTAAAATAACCACGATGTGGAACCATAAAACACAGAAGGCGGCGCGGTAGACCTCGCAGGAAATGGAGGGACAAGCTGGACTGGACCAACGACCAGTGTTTCACATTAGCCCTTGATCGAAAGACTTGGAAGTCATGGGGAGAGGCCATTGCCCAGCTGTGGGATGACAGGCTAACAGTAAGAGTATTGGTTAACCTATGGATGTTCTTAACGTAAATCGAAAATACAGGATAATAAGTAATCCTATCCCATAATAATCCTAATCATCATCGTAATCCTATCATATCAGCCGAAAGACTGCTGAACATAGAACTCTTGTGGTTCTCGCATACAACAGATTCCCGCGGGTTTCACCGAGCTTAAAGCGCTGCGCCAGGTAGGGGTTGCCACTCCAGAACCTTTCGGCCACATCGGCCACTCTATTTTCAAGTGCCCTGCCTGCTTTTGCTACCTGAATTTGGTAATTCTTCAAACTTCCAACGATCTCTTCATTACATATTCAATCGCGTAGGAAAACTCCAAGCAAAGCCTGTTGAACCGATCGCGGTTGCTTCCAATCCAGCGAAGCTTTCTTAGCTGATATGTCACGATTCACCGACTCTGCGGTAGTGCAATCAATGAGAGGCCTATTGCCTAGACATAGCTGTTGCCAACATAAATCATCATCTGCCTATAGCCTTTTCCCAAACTATGTTGGGGTCGGCTTCCAGTCTAACCGGATGCAGCTGAGTACTAGTATTTTTGTATTTTACATACAACGACTGCCTATCTGACCTCCACAACCCAGTAACTGGGTAATACGATACCCTTTGGTTAGACTGGATGTCAGACTTTTGGCTTCTGACTACTCGTAACGACTGTCAAAGATCTACAGCCGGGACCAACGGCTTAACGTACTTTTCGAGGCACGGAGGAAACTCGGTATGGCATTATGGTCACCCATCCACGAGCCAACCTCGGCAAACACGGCTTAACCTGAAAGATCGACCCGTGCAGCTGTTATTATTTAGCCCCGAGCTCCTCCCTATGTTGCTAACATAGATACTATTGATAAGTAGAACACCATCTACCTGCATATTTCGTGCCGATTAGGTCGAATTTTCAATAACCAGCTGCAACAACTTCTTTAACCTAGACCAGTGAAATTCACATGCAGAATCTTTAGTATTCCACCTTCTACAATCCTTAAATTAACCTTTTGCTTCGTCTATATTCTTACATCTGCCCCCGTATTCACAAACCCGTTCGATTCGATGTCGATCGACAAGTCGTATGTCTATCTTTTTTTGGCATTACGAAAGCGAGCGAGATAGACATACGACTTGTCGATCGACATCGAATCGAACGGGTTTGTGAATACGGGAGCTGGTCTTACACGCAAGCCGGCTGCGATTACTACGCACCTGACCGTTGTCAAGAACATCACCAATAAGGTCAATGAATTCCAGTAAAAATTCTTCATTAAAAATGAAGTATCGCATCGAAATGCGTCGTGCAAGTCATACGCTACGTCACAGAAGGTCACAGCTGATAAGAACAGAGTATGCAAAGATGTTAATCTATACATATACAAATAAATAAAATTGAAGTGTCTGTTTGTAATATTAAAATAACCGCTTTTTACTACATGCATATGAATGCATATACGGTACATACACCAAAATAACATTTTTTTTAATTGTTGTCTGTCTGTCGGTCTGTCTGTTCCGGCTAATCTCAGGAACGGCTGGACCGATTTTGACGGGACTTTCACTGGCAGATAGGTGATGAAATAAGGAATAGATTACAAAAAATGCTAAAATATAATAGAAATAAAATGCAAAAACGGAAAAAGCGGACGAAGTCACGGGCATAGCTAGTAATACATATTTATAGCGCTACATAATGTCTGAGACAAATCTGAGGCACTTCGATGCGAGATTTGTGGGTTAGAATGTTGATGGGCTGTGGTTTTTAAATGGACATTGTCATAGCTGTGTGGTTACAAAATGATTATTTCTGTAAATGTAATACACTTCGGAGCACTTAAACCAGGATTGAGGTTGTGTCCTGCATGATAGCTGTATGTATGACAGCTTCGTTAAGGACCGTCCCTTAATCACGTGAGGATCGAAAGGGGGGGGGGGTTGTTTAGCAAAAATCACGAAATATCACAAACGGGAGGGGGGTGTAGTAAGATATCACGTGTATTTATATTTTAGTCAAACGCGCGATTTCGAAAAGCGTCGTGTAGTGTGACCTTGACTCGACGTTGCCAGGCAACGTACGAAGTACCTACCTGTACTTAAAGATAATATTCAAAAAAAAATTTTTTTTTCGAATCTCGGGTCGGCCAAACCGTTAATGGGTTTTCCCATCAGGATCTTCCCATTAGCAGCCACGGAGTCTGCATTTGTGCCTGGTTGAGGGTAATAAGCTAGCCCCCAATTAAATGGGACTTTTAACAGACGTAATGTCGGTTTACTATTGCGTACATCTCAGCTTAACACTACGTAACTATTAAGTAATCTGTGACACTACGGAGATAAAAGGCGTCATGTTATGTTATGATAGTCTGCCTGTCTAAGTGAAGGACTATCCCTTTTTCATGATCTTTTATTTACAGAAATAACTAGCTGCCCCGCGCAACTTCGTCTGCGTAACATTTTCCCAATATTTTTCATTGCTGCTCCGCTCCTATACAGCGCCATCTATTGAATACTTACTCAATCCAGTCAACAGATACCACCTATATAACAGATAATTGTGACTTAATTTGCAATAAAATAATATTGCGACTATAAATTGAGATGTAAGCTATCCTATCTTTCATGTTGGATTAAACTGCACACGGTGTGCAAATATGATTTAAAACGGGTTAGTAGTTTAGGAGTCCATCCCCGACAAACAACGTGACACGTGATTTATATAGATATTATAATATAATATATAAGATAAGATTACCATCATTTTCATTATCTGCTAAATAATGCCCAGAGCTGGACCAAAGACATTCATATATTTACGTTGGACAAACCTTGAGATAAATTCCTGAAATACTGTTAATTATTACCAATTTCAAGGAATCGGGGTCCACTTAGAAGTTTTCTAGAAACGGGAGGTCCTGGGCCGAAAACATATAAGACTAGTTAAATAGATATATATTTGTACAGCCGGCCATATTTTCTCGACATACAAACCGAACTGACTCAATATTGACATTAAATAATTGGCCTTTGATTACTACCGATGTTTGCACAGCTGCATAATTTAGACACCGGCTTTCTTTTGATATGTACTTATTATGATATTGATTCTCGTAATTATTATACTACTAGCTGTGCCCGCGACTTCGTCCGCGTGGAATTTAACAAAAAAGGGATTTAGTTGATATTTCGTTCTTTTTTTTCGTTTTTGCATTTTTATTATTATTTATTTGTATAGATTCTACATTTTTTCTAAAATAAGAGTAAGTTACTCCTTATTACATCAGCTATCTGCCAGTGAAAGCCCAGTCAAAATTAGTCCAGCTGTTCCAGAGATTAGTCGGAACAAACAGACAGCCAAAAATTGTAAAAATAAATATTTTGGTTTATGTACAGTATAAACTTCAATTCGTGTGTAGTAAAAAGCGGTTATTTTAATATTACAAACAGACATATCAATTTTATTGATGATGACTCACGAGGACCCACTTTACTATAGCTCCTTCTTCTCAACAAATTAGGCTTTGAACGTCCCCGACAAATATATCCCGAGTCAGTATGTCGGTACGGTTTACGCTTCGCCCCTTGAATCTTGCCCAATTGCTAAAGTGTATCTACTCGTCCCTTGATTATTAGATACCCCAAATCGGCCCCGATTACCTATTGACAAAATCACCATGCTAAGAATGGTTTGTTACAGCAAGCAAAGAAGTAGCTAAGCTTCTGGGCGACTTTTGAAGATAATCTCCTCAAGTCTTCTCTACATAACTGCAAACATGGGGTATGGATAATTGCAGATGGATGGATTTTTTTGAGAGCACAGGTAATGAAATAATTAACACGAAGAAAATTCCCATTCTCCAAACAGACGTTTTAATCTACCATTCCAACAGGCCACCACTGTTCTGGCATGATGATGACTCCTGGAATATGAGGAGTGGGAATAACCCTTTGCTTACCACTCATCGACATCTGCCTAGCCGTTGGGGTCGGTTTCCAATCTAACCGGATGCAGCCGAATACTAGTATTTTATATGGAGCGTCTACCTATCTGACCTCCACTACCAAACTCTGATCACAACGAATTCGCGGAAATGACAAAAACGGCTCCGTCACTTAGTAAGATAAGTTTATTTATCAATTTAGAACCGGTTCGTTTTAGCACTTTTTACCATCGAGATGCGAAGCAAACGGGTCAATGGCGTTTACAGATTTGCATAATACATTGCGTAATTAACGTAATCAAGGTCATTTGGGCTCAATAACCTTTTATATCAACAAATTCAACTAATTGATTTAGCTGCTGTGTTACTTTGATTTAAGTCACTGTTTCAATTAAGATGACGATTGGTTTTAAATTTTTAGCTGACTGATAAGGAAAATCATCATCTTCATTCATCATTTCAGCCTAAAAGACGTCCACTGCTGGACATAGGCCTCCCCCAAGTGTCGCCACATTGACATAACATGGGGGGTTTTGCCATAGTCGCCACGCTTGGCAGGTGGGTTGGCGATCGCAGTACAGTTGTCACAAAAGCACAGAGAACGCTACTGCCCATTCTCTGGCATAAATTGCTCTGATTATAGTAACAGTCAGTAGTTTTGGGTACCTAGTTTAGGTTTTGTTTAGATAAACAGGTACTTCTCGAGGTATTTGAGAGCCAACGGGAAACCAAAACACTGCGGAAACTTACGAATAATGAGACACCAGATTATCCATCTCATAAAAGACAAGGTTGCCTCAATATTGTTACGAGCATTGACAGCACTTGCAACTTCATCCTCTTATGCAATAACAACAACAAAACACTTATGAAGAATTCAAACGATCAAGGATACGGCCACCACGAACAATGATTGTGATAACAGCATTATTTTCACAGCTGTTTCTGATGACTTGGTTCCGGACCTAGGTCCCCACATGTCCATGTTATCAAACGCTGATAAGGTTAAAAGTCAAAGGATCACTTTCCGCAATCATAATGTCAGATTGCATGTGCGTACTTCTCGTGAGAACGTTCTCGAAGAAATTCAAGCTAGTAATGAAGTAAGTACATTCGAACTGACCGTTCAGACGCTCCATGTTTAATACTGATATTCAGTTACATTATCACCATTCTCCTGCCCCTATCCAAATTTTGGGTCGGCGCACCATGTCTTCTTCTTCCATACTTCTCTATTACTTGTCATGTCATCAGACCCCTCCTTTCTTGCCATATAATCCTTCACACAGTCCATGCATCGTTTCTTTGGTCTTCCTCTAGTCTTATACCCATCCACATTCGTATTCAGTTACATCCGGTTAAATGAGAAGATGATGATGATCCGAACAGAATGATCAAGTGGATGACTTAAGCCCGATTTACAATGGTCAAGGACAGTGGTGAAGCGACCTCCAAAAAGCAACTTATAACAAAAAGTACTACAGCGCCATCTATGATGAAACCGAACACCTAATATGACTTGAATCTCGCAAGAAAAGGTTACATCGACTTATGATTATAGAGAAACTCCTCTCTAACTGTCGGGCAGTTGCCCACCAGACATAACACCTGTCTGGTCGGAGTATTCTCTCTTTACTACTGGGGATGAGGAACTTTACACCCTATTCCTTATTCCCCTAAACTGGCGACCCCGACATGATGGACATCAGCCTATACTGGTGACCTCGAAATAGATGTCAGCGCAGCCTTCGAGCAACGTGACGTCATCATCAACATCACTTCTCTCAAGTTTTCGAGCAGCAAGTCTCACAGCCAGCCAGCTTCAAATGGGTATTCCTGACCACCAGCATGAAGCGGAAGCGCATTCCTGGCCAGCACCCTCAGCCTCTCATCAAGCGACCTCGGCACAGCACACTGACATATAGCGACTATAAGTACAGTGGTAGGTGCACCTAGACAGTGAGTGTTTACTCGCTACTGTCTGATCGATTTACACCGCTGTCTTTACTCACTATACTCATATACTTTACTAAACACTTGAGCAATGTAGCTTGGGCTTATAAACGTGTCGTGGTTAGATTGTGACAACATTACTTATTCGGTCCATCATCTGTCTAGCCTTTTCCCAACTAAAGGTCGGCTTCCAGTCTAACTGGATGCAGCTGAATACTAGTATTTTACAGAGACCGACTGCTTATCTGATCTCGACTACCCAGTCAGTACTGAGTAATACGATACCCCTTTCTGAGACTGGTTGTCAGACTTTCGGCCCAATCAACGGCTTTACGTACTTTTCGATGCACTGAGGAAACTCGATTTATGTATAATGGGCGGTCACCCATCCACGGAACAACTTAGGCAAGCGCGGCTTAACCCGAGCTCCTCTTTCCAGTCCAAAATCTCATAAATAGAGAAAAAGAAAAGAACTCGGTCATACAACTATCTCTATTCAATGCAAACGCAATTGCAAAAAAAAGTGCACACGAAATAATGAACGTACGATTGAGCGAATTTATCTACATCAGGTTTGACCCAGATTTTAACTTATAAATGCACGACACTTCCTGTGTCTGAATAACTGTAATTACACACTACTAGTTAACTGTGTTACTAACTACGTATGTCTGAACGAAAGTTAAAATGAAACGGTTATTCTAAGAACCGTCCGGATGTTTCGAGGACTAAACTTTCAATGGGATTGTGGATTGATGAGACGTATTAAAACGAACGGTTAATGCTTGAAATAGTCGAAAATTCAAAGACAGCTCTGTATGGTGTCGGACGTAAAGAATAGCAACATCCCATATCTTCCCGTGGGTGTCGTAAGAGGCGACTAAGGGACTTGCCAGAGAATGGGCAGCAGCGTTCTCTGTGCTTTTGTAACAACCGTACTGCGATCGCCAACCCGCCTGCCAAGCGTGGCGATTACGGTAAAACCCCCAAAATGTCTATGTGGCGACACTTGGGGGAGGCCTATGTCCAGCAGTGGACGTCTTTTGGGCTGAAATGATGAAATGAATGATGAGTCGAAAATTGACAAAAGAGAAAATGGCAGATACTTTAACTAAATATAACATCACGCCTGTAATCCCCGGAGGGTTAACAGAGGTGTATTTAATAAAACACCCACATTTCGCCAGTTATATTTGTCCCATGTAATAGGGGGAGAGCCTATTGCCTTCAGCCGGGCACAAATCCAGACTCCGTGGCTGCTACTGAGAAATTCCTGATGGAGAAACCCAATAACAGTTTGACCGACCTGGGAATCGAACCCCGGAACTCATGATCTGCAGTCGCGCTTGCTCCCACTAGAGTCTAGTCTAGATATAGATGTACCTGTAACGACAGTCAAAGATCTACAAATGACAGCCGGGACCAACGGCTGAACGTGCTTTCTGAGGCACGGAGGAAACTCTATGTAATGGGTGATCACTCATCCACGGACCAGCTAGGCAAGCGCCACATAACCTAAAGAATCGACCGACCCAAGCGGCTGTTATTATTTAGCCACGAACACCTTTCTTTCTTTTTTTCACGGATGGGAAATCATCAAATGACACCCTCCCCCCCCCGGCTCTGGGCGGAGCGGAAAGGACTGTCAGACTTGTACTGAGTAAAACCCATCCATGTTCTTTCTTAGCCCTTTTTGTTCCAGGGCCACGGTATCTCTTTCGAACAGTCCCGCAGCGCTGGCAGGCATTAGCCCTCTCGGACTCCTTCCGATTTGCTGACATCTCTTTGAGGCGCGCGTGGAACACGAACGCGCCGTCAACACGGTCTGTTGTCATAAGACGGACGGACTGTGAGTTAGCCCATTACTCACCGTCCATCTTTTTATAGCAACCAATTTGTGATACAGACAAACCTATAATTTCTTACCAACCGTTCAAATAACTACTACACAAAAACCTTCCGTATTGAATGAGGTATGTTTTAATTAAGTTCAAGGAAACATTGCAGGTATGCGATAATAAGAAATATGTCTTAATTTGCAATATCGACCTTGTGAATTGATGTTTTCCTTGCAATGATGAAATATTTGAGTAATTGTTTTGTCGGTGAGATATGGTTTTATGGGTACGATAACGGAGCTCGTGGCTAAATAATAACAGCCGCACGGGTCGATCTTGAAGGTTAAACCGTGCTTGCCGTGGTTGGTCCGTGGATGGGTGACCATAATTACATACCGAGTTTCCTCCGTGCCTCGGAAAGCACGTTAAGCCGTTGGTCCCGGCTGAAATTTTTAAATCTTTGACAGTGGTAACGAGTAGTCAGAAGCCAAAAGTCTGACATCCAGTCTTACCAAGGGGTATCGTATTACCCAGTTACTGGGTTGTGGAGGTCAGATAGGCAGTAGATTCATCTAAAATACTGGTACTCAGCTGCATCCGGTTAGACTGGAAACCGACCCCAATATAGTTTGGGAAAAGGCTAGGCAGATGATGATATGGTTTCAGGGGTACGATAAACATACATTGTAAATACATCACCAGCCTTGTCTTTTTCCAATTTTGTTGGGGTTGACTTTTAGTTCAACCGGATGCGGCTGAATATAAGTATTTTACATAGAACTAGCAACCCGCCCCGGCTTCGCACGGGTGCAATGCTGATACTAAATATACTACAGAATGTCTGTCGACATGACATTGGAAACCTCTAAAATTATCAGTGTTTCTCTACTATATTATGCATATGTATTATACCTATAAACCTTCCTCTTGAATCACTCTATCTATTAAAAAAAACCGCATCAAAATCCGTTGCGGAGTTTTAAAGATCTAAGCGTACATAGGGACAGACCGCGGGAAGCGACTTTGTTTTCTTAATCTTAACTAATATTATAAAGAGGAAAGATTTGATTGATTGTATGTTTGTTTGTTTGTTTGCATTGAATAGGCTCCGAAACTACTGGTCCGATTTGAAAAAATCTTTCAGTGTTAGATAGCCCATTTATCGAGGAAGGCTATAGGCTATATATCATCACGCTACGACCAATAGGAGTGGAGCAGCAATGAAAAAAGTTGCGAAAACGGGGATAATGTGACGCAAACGAAGTTGCGCAGGAAAGCTAGTACACTATGTAGTGAAGACTGTCTATCTGAACTTCGCAACCCAGCAACACAATAACGCAATATCCCGCAAGCATCGATGTCAGAATTCGAAGCTTCTATCTACCCGAAACAACTGTCAAAGATCTGCGAATGACAGAAAGTCGAGTAGACCAGTTAACTTTTTATCGCCACGCATCATAAGCGCAAAGCGAGTGAAACATCAAGTTAATTAAGGCATGAAACGCATTGGAATGTTACTTAATCGTTTAGCTTACCAATGCATTAGCTATCGGTATTATGTATGCTTACAGCCGGAAAACGAAGGGGTATCGGGTTTTTGAAGTGAAAACTTCTCTAGTGGCGTTGTGCACTTTTGTGATGGGTAAAAATGTCAAACTCACGTCGGGACACGTGACCATCAGGTCACGTAGGTTGCGAAGGAATTTGAACTTTATGACATCTGTTATTGAGTTTGGGTTTCCGGAACTGGAAAATTCTTAAGACGGATTGACATTAGGTTACGAAGGAATTTGAACTTTATGACATCTGTCATTGATTTTGGGTTTCCAAAACTGGACCGCATTACGAATTTTCGATCAGGAGACGACCTGACGGTCACGTGTCCTGATGCGAGTTTAACTTTTTTTACCCAACACAAAAATGCACAACGCAGCTGAAGAAATTTTCACTTCAAAAATAAAAATAAAGATATAACCAGTGCAGTACAGTGCAGCAGTGAAGTCGGTGAAGTTAGGTTGTCAACAACTCAACAGCCACAGTCGAGCTGACCCGGTGAATGTAATCGGAGGACTGTGCCTCGATTCCCACAAAGTTCAGATTTCGGGACGGTAAGAATGTCGTTCTTGGCAGTTACTCTAAAGTTGTTTACCAGAAAGTGATACGATATTATTTTTGCACGAAGTTCGTTTAATATTACAATTAATGCAGTTTTTTGATGCAGTTGCATCAAATGCGCAATTCATTCGCTGTGGCAATATTGTTTTCCAGTACATTCGTTTTGTTAGTTATTAGGAAACAAATTATAAATGGAAATCAGCACTTCTAAATTCTTCAACTTCAAATCGTCTGAACCGGATTTCTGCTTCTATCCGGAGAGGTTCAGGCAACTCATACCCCTCTACTTTAAATTGAAGAATTTGTTCGAGCTCTCTCCATGGCTTCACTTATTTACAAACAGTTGAGCGGTCTCTTGATTGTCTGATTTTTTTCAGATTTGCCATACGAAATATGCAAGACGTATCGTCTGCTGATGGTTGGAAAGAATATAAGTCAACGGAGAACTAGCTTTTTCGAACTAATTGTCTCGAGAGACTAACTGCTTAGCTAAACTACTTAATGGTCTGTGTAATTTCTGGGATAACCCTAATTCAAGCTTATCGTGCAAACGTGCATTTAGATTAAAAACTAATGTGATTCAGCCTTGATTCTCTAAGACTATAAATAAATGCACACTAGCAAAAAAAAGTACAATATTTTTATGTTAGAATTTTTCTACATACGGAAATACTGACATGAAGAAGTACATGGGCAATTTTGCTACAATCTTATCATTAAAATAATGATAAAATCATAGCAAAATTGTCTGCCGTCGACAATGGACCACTTATCTTGTTATTGTAACTGCAAAAAAATGTACCATCTCGCGATTGGTCTTGCATGGGGAGCTGATCTCTAGGTCAAAACCAACAAGACATAAGGAAAAAGTAAGCATTAAGAAAAGAAAACAGGAAGAAAGGTGAGAGACACAAATGCTTGCAAGTGGGTGGCATTATTTAATTACTCTCAGAATGACGGCCTGGTAGACCCAAAAAAACAAAGACATGTGGCATCTACCAACCCGCACTGTGACCGCGTGGTGGATTATTATAACCCATTACCTCTCATAGAGAGGAAGCCTGAGTCCCAGCAGTGAGAACGTTATAGGCTGATAATGCTAAGGGTGTTATTGTGTAAAACTAGCTCCCAAGGTCGAATTCCACAATTCAATATTCCATAGAAATGATGAAACTGACAGATCGTAGTTAAAACTTACTGATCGCGTTTAATTTATTAGTGGAATTCGCTCTAATTACTTTACACACGCAAAATCACTGTGGCGTCACATTTTGGACTGTGGTTCTACAAAGACTACAAGTTAAAATGTAAAATTATTTGATGAATTCGTTTCGTTTCTGGAAAGCGGGACAGCTTTCGCAACTCTCATGAATACGTGACGAAATACCACAGATGTGTTCCCGTTGAGAATTCAGATGGTGGTTTGCACAATCGTACTGAATAAATTGAAGATATTTCAGTGGCGTTACCCATTTCAAACTGGGATGTTTCACAAAAAGAATTGTTTAGTGACCGATGAAACTGGTAATTTTAGCTCATCATTCTCTTTTGCTCTCTAGTCCAGTTTATTTGGGGTCGGATCAACGAATATATATTATTCCATAGTCTTGCCAATTTGAAAGACACGTCACTTTTCTTTCAGGCAATCCATTCACGGCACTAGTATTTGCAGCTCATCATTATGCTATTGCAGTCTAGGTCTACTATTGCGATCATGTTGCCTTCTAAAAAGACCACACAGTCGAGAAGGTCGTTAGTTGGGTTCAGGGCTGACTGCTCATCAGCACCGGACGTAGTCACCATTGCCATTCAACGCAGTCCAAAATGAATAAATATAGCGACACTTCATGACTCATTAAGTCAACGCTTACAAACAAAATAGCTGAATAATCCTGATTCTGCTTTATACAACACTTCGATAACTAATTCTTCAATCTTCAGTTCAATATCAAGGCAATCTAAAGATACTTCCATACAATAAAATTTATTGTCAATGGACCTTATCTAACACTAAATTGTTTAAAATTCCATAACATTCACTGCTATCCGGATATAATCCTATCAGATAAGAACTGCTATCGTCCTGGGAAATTAAGATAGCAAAATGGATTAGATAAGGAATACATAACAAGGTTTTTTTGCGGTTTCATCTATGAAATTAAATCAGAGGATCTTCTAGACAAGAGATCTGACCATAGTCGATGCAGGAGGATTCGTAGCATTTAATGTACTGGTTTTGTGTTGCGCTGCATCACGCTTAGATTTAGAACCCTAGACATCAGGCTTGGAAAAAGTGAAAATGTGCGCTTCCGTTTTTCTGCAACGACATTGAACACTGCCATTAGCCACAACTTAGCGTGTCGATTGCAAATTTTCATTAAATATATTTAGGCCAATATTCAGCTATGCGAACCCCGCTCTCTGAACCAGTCTTAAGATCGACAAATGCGCAGGTGTCAGGGAATACAGCATTTGATGGAAGGTGGACCATTGTCTGTGGAGACACGCCGCATACACACTTGCTTTTATTAACTTGTGTCAATGTCATCAATTTTGTTTTCGCTTATAATTTATGCCTCTCATTGTGAAGGCCTTCAGGTGTTGTGGCGCAAGAAGGAATCAGATTTATTGATTCTAACAAAGATGAAAGCAGTAAAGCACGACTAGCTGTCACCATACAAACAGACGGACACATTTCTGCAGTACAAACTAACGCTACGATAACGTCCAGATAATCTCGACCGCTATCAATGTCAGTGTAGTTTAGTGACATTTCCTCATGTTTGGCCTGTTACGTTTGTTTGAATAATTGCGTAACATATTAGGAAAAAATGGATGAAAAAGTGGATGGGGTTAGCACAGGAACTTGGGGACTGGCATAATAAAGAGGGGGCTTTACCCAGGAGGGGTGATTTTAGGCTGTGGATGATGATAATCAGGACCTGAATTTGTGGGTTGTGTGGTTTGATATAGAGGTCATCATCAGCCAATAATGTTCCCACTGCTGGAACACAGGCCTCCTCTCTATAAGAGGGAGTGGGCTGTAATCCACTACGCGGGCCTAGTGTGGGTTGGTAGATGTCATATGTCTTCGAATTTTCACTTCTAGGATATGCCGGCTTCCTCACGATGTTTTCCTTCACCGTTTTCGAGCGCAGCGGTGATGAAATAAATTACACAAAGTAATGTGCCTGCCTGGGTTCTAACCCTCGGCTTACTGCTCGTAAGTCGGGGCTGCCACCACTGGGCCACCGATGCTCTCATTGTAGAGGATATAGAGGTCTCTCCACGAAAAATATTGGTAATAAGATGCTGAAAAAACTAGTCAGCAGGCTGGCAGAAAAGGATTAATTACTAGTGCAACCTTAGGCAGTCATGCAAAGGAGCTAGTGGCAAAATAATAACGACTGCACCAGTCGATCTTCAAGGTTACCAAGGTCGGTCGGATACATTAAATACCGAGTTTCCTCCGTGCGTCGGAAAGCACATTAAAACGTTGGTCCCGGCCGACGTGTAGATCTTTGACGGTCGTTACAGGTAGTCAGTGGCAAGAATGTCTGACAAGCAGTCTTAGCAAAGGGTATCGTACAGACAGCGTCATTAAGTAGTAACCCCCCTGGCGTACTCGGCCGGACTGTAGAGGGGTTAGCACATACTGACGCTGTCTGTACAATTACTCAATAACTGGGTTATGTCTTATAGGCAGCCGCTCCATGTAAGATACTGGTATTCAGCTGCATCCAGCGAGACTGGAAGCCGACCCCAACATGTTTGGGAAAAGGCAAGGACGATGGAGGAAGGAGGATGAAAGATGATGGAGGTATTCATGGCAACTGTGTAAAAGTAGGTTGTAATTGTAATCCATAGAAACTATACGTTCATAGTGACCTTGGTCAATTATGTGCTGGCGAAAATTTTATTTATTGCCCTTATCTTAAGCATTCATGTTTAATTGTTCTGAGCCGGTGCATGGATTAAATTCTGTAGAGTTTCTGAAAGATTTATTGAGACTTATCGGATTTAAAGTTGTTTGTAACAAAGGCTGTCTTTGAAAACTGTTTGACTAAAATCTATCATGTAGATATTTTCTACGAGTCAACCAATGGCGGTGGAGAGATAACATTGCAGGTGCATTGTTTGTTATTTTCATGTCCCTATTTTGTGTTTAAGTTAAGTTAGGAAGTCACTATTCTTCACTCAGATCCTAAACGAGAAACTGAAATCAAAAGGGTCATAACTATGCAAGCCTAGAAATTACTCTTTTCGAGTTCGAAAAGAGTAATTTCCTCAGTTTGTTATGGGAATTTATTTACCAGAAAAATCAAAAGATAACAGTTAATCACGGAATGTTTATATTCATAGGTATCGGCAGAAAGTCACATGATTCTGATACCTCCGTACATTGTGATAAAGATTATCTTTCATAGATTAATGACGAGGCGCCTACAAGTTGTACTATTATACTGGTCACGTCAATTACGTTGATACAAAAGGTGTTAGTGAATTTCCTGGTTTGAATCCATCCATCTTTTGTTTTTGACATTATAAATAATAAAATATAATAAGCCTTTATTGCTGTTTTGAGAGCAGCGGTGCCCCAGTGGTGGCAGCCCCGACTTACGAGCAGTAAGCCGTGTGTTCGAACCCAGGCAGGCGCATTACTTTGTGTAATTTATTTCATCACCGCTGCCCTCAAAAACGGTGAAGGAAAACATCGTGAGGAAACCGGCATGTCCTAGAACTAAAAACTCGAAGACATGTGACATCTACCAACCCGCACTGGGCCCGCGTGGTGGATTACAGCCCACTCCCTCTCATAGAGAGGAGGCCTGTGTCCCAGCAGTGGGAACATTATAGGTTGATGATGATTGCTGTTTTACAATAATTACATTAAGATTTGTTAGTG
Organism: Cerastis rubricosa; assembly: GCA_949152445.1. Classification (NCBI taxonomy): domain Eukaryota; kingdom Metazoa; phylum Arthropoda; class Insecta; order Lepidoptera; family Noctuidae; genus Cerastis; species Cerastis rubricosa. The sequence goes on from OX424549.1 coordinate 2,684,009, forward strand.
ACGATCGGTTTTCAAACAACAGCTTGTTCTTCGACAAAGGCCTCCTCCAAACACTTCCACCAATCTCTGTCTCTTGCAATTCTGGTCCATTTTGGACTAGCGACTTTTTTGGGATCTTCCCAAAAAAGCGTTTCATTTTTCTACCTTTACGTCTTTTACCAACCCTGGATGAATTCTTTAGATTTTTGACATTATGGAGATTCTAAACAAGAGCGTTCATCTAGCTTGAGGAGACGTATTACAACATAATTTAATTAAATAATGATAGTGAAATAAACAATATCAAACTGTTGAGTCAAAACTTCTAATTTACTTTTGGTGAGTTTAATTCTCAAGCGTCGGCAAAAGTTGGGCTTATTGCCATTATAAAATTCCCAGTAGCAGACCATATTTGTGCCCGTCTGACGATTCATCATCATCACTATAATGATCCCACTGCTGGGACACAGGCCTACTCTCTACGAGAGAGAGGATCTGACGATTAGTGACTGCATAATGTGCCCATTTACTGACAAAAGGCTTCATTCCGTCTATTCAGTTCTATATCTTGATTCTCGTGTCGCGGTGTTTGTTACCAAACTCCTCCGAAACGGCTGAACCGATTTTTATGATATTAAGTGTGCATATCGGGTAGGTCTGAGAATCGGCCAACATATATTTTTCATACCCCTAAAACCCATCAAAATTTCCATGCGAACGAAGTCGCGGGCAACTAACGTATACCAACTTGTCTGCTCTTAGCCCATAGTGTAATAAGTGCGCGATCATTTCTTTCATACAAAAAGCCATTGAAGATTTTTATGACCACTATTAAGAATATCCAAGACAATATTTATTATGCCAAGCCAGTCACCAACAGAGCAAAACGCTTTGCTCATAAAACATCTGCGACTGTTAAAAAGTCACATAAAATAATACTTAACATATAATATTGTATATGTTAAGATAAGTTTTGCATAATATATTCAATGAATCGCTTAATAACGTAACAGCTGACAACTGATAAGATAATATGATATTGGAAATATCTAGTCTTAGATATGCAATAAGATTTAAGTTTAAGTATTTATTAGTTGTAGTGGAGAGCAGCGGTGGCCCAGTGGTGGTAGCCCTGACTTACGAGCAGTAAGCCGTGGGTTCAAACCCAGGCAGGCGCATTACTTTGTGTAATTTATTTCATCACCGCTGCCCTCAAAAACGGTGAAGGAAAACATCGTGAGGAAACCGGCATATCCTAGAACTAAAAATTCGAAGACATGTGACATCTACCAACCCGCACTGGGCCCGCGTGGTGGATTACAGCCCACTCCCTATCATAGAGAGGAGGCCTCTGTCCCAGCAGTGGGAAAATTATAGGCTGATGATGATGATTTATTAGTTAGCCTTGTAGTTTTCAGTAAAATATAGTGGTGACTTTTAGCTATGTATGGTGTCGGACGTAAAGAATAGCACCATCCCATATCTTCCCTTGGATGTCGTAAGAGCCAACTAAGGGATTTGCCAGAGAATGGGCAGCAGCGTTCTCTGTGCTTTTGTATAACAACCGTACTTCGGTCGCCAACCCGCCTGCCAAGCGTGGCGATTATGGCAAAACCCCTCTTATGTCAATGTGGCGACACTTGGGGGAGGCCTATGTCCAGCAGTGGACGTCTTTTGGGCTGAAATGATGATGGATGATAATGATAGTGGTGACTTTTGGTTGAGAAGTGTCGAACCAGGTGGCTTATTTCAGAAGTTCAAGGGACATTATGAGCCCTTTACCCGTGGCGGTAGGCAGACAGAACAGAAGGCCATTGAAGCTTCGTCCTTGGTAATACGCGTACGCCAGATGCCAGCAGAGATGTTATGGATATGAAATTTCGGATCTGGATTCGGATATCGATATAGGAATAAAATTATATCGGTTTCGGATACGGTTACGGATATGTAATTATTTCGAATTATATCCGTTAGTTTCGTATAGTTTCGGTTACTGGTATTAGTTTATAGTAAAATATAAACGCAAATAGTATGTCATAATTTGGTTTTATTTATAGGTTTTATCTAGTCTTGGTCATCATTTGGTATTATAATCAGTCATATATGTAAGTAATTATTTAGAGATATTATGATAAACGTTTTATTTAGATTCCGCGCTTATACGATACTATCCGAAACTTGTCAAACGGATACGGTTACAGTTATATTTTTATTTCGGATATCCGATAGTTTCGGTTACGGTTACGGAGCTCTATAACATCCCTATTTGCGAGTTCTACACACCTGATCTTTCTGGAGAACAGCACACCCATAAGGTCCTGTGTTTATCCCTTCAGTGTAAGAGAGTGACGTTTAAATCTATATAGTCAATTTATTCATTGATCATCAATTTCGAAGGTCGAAAGGATCTTTGCGATTGATAAATCTGCTCGATACCAGATTCTCAAAAGTTGGGTCGCGAGTTATTAGTATGATAATTTTAAATTAGATCTATAAAACTATAAAGAAGATTGGGCATCTAATGGATCAAGTTTAAGATGAGTAACAATATGCATGAGGGCCATTAGTATGCATTTCCGCGTATTCAGCTTAATTCAAACGTATTTAGGCACATCGGAAGTTGTGATTGCAACCCAAGTTTTAAGAAAGGGCTTTGAATTACACAAATCAAAAACCCATCCAAGTTCCTTCTTAGTCCTTTGTGTTCCAGGGCCACGGTATCTCTTTCGAAAAGTCCCGCATCCCTGTCAGGCATCGGCCGTCTTGGACCCCTTCTGGTTTGCTGACTGGAACACGAACGCGCCGTGCGTCGACACGGCCTGTCGTCATAACACGGACGGACGCGTCCGGTGCCCATTACTCATTGTCCTCAGGTACCTTTTTTTTTTGGGATGGGAAATCATCAAATGACTTCTACCGTTCTGGGCGGAGCGGAAGGGAGTGTCAGACTTGACTGGCTAAAACCCATCCATGTTCCTACTTAGCCCTTTGTGTTCCAGGGCCACGGTATCTCTTTTGAACAACCCGCAGCCCTGGCAGGCATCGGCCCTCTCGGACCCCTTCCGAGTCCTCAGGTACCTTACTCCTACATTATTTACGACTTTATAATTCACAATCTTTTTAGTTTGCATACAAAGTTTAAATACAGATTGAAATCTATATTATTCTATTTTCAACATTTTAAAATGTAAATAAATAAAACAAAATAAGTACGGCGGCAAAATTAGCAATTCGTTACGTTAAGGAAAATTAAAATTGTTTAATTTATATTAATTAATGAAAAGGGATTAGATTGTTTTTCTTTTTTAATTTAACGTGATATGTGAGGTGTGGTGCGGTGTGGTGCGTGGTGTGTGTGTAAGAGTCATGTGATCATGTCAGGTCGACATTTGAGGCGAGATGAAATATTACGAGCGATGGGCTTGTTAGAAAATGGTGCTATTCAACGAGTTGTCGTCGTTGCTGAGGCCCTACACACTAGCCAAAACGTGATATCAAGGTTGCGGTCACGTTATCGCAGTAGTGGGGATGTGTCTGAACGGCACACGCGAGACACGGGTAGATATCTTGTTACTACGCAGAGACAGGATCGATTTCCCCAAATGACCGCCAGAAGACACCCCAATATCACAGCGATGCAACTAGTACAAAGGCTCCAGGTGGACCACCAGCTGCTCGTAAGCGACCAAACCGTACGGAGGTTGCATGAAGTTGGTCTTCGAGAAGACCGCTACGTATTCCAGCATTGCGACGTGGCAATCGCGGTCGGCGGCTTGCATGGGCTCGGGAGTATTTATGGAGTGACGAACAATGATCTTTGGTGCTGTTCACCGATGAGTCCCGGTTTGGGTTTCATCCGGATTCACGAAGACACGCGTTTGGAGAACTCCAGGGAGAGTTTGCCGTCTACGGCACCACTCAGAGAGGCTGAGCACTGAGGTCCACTCATACCAAGGCGGGACAAGCATGCAGTGGGCATGAATTCGTCTTGGCGGACGAACCCTGCTCGTTTGGATCCAAGGTAGGAGGAGGAGGTAGTAAAGCATGTTATAGTCCCACACATAATTCAAATGGGCCAGGAATTTCTACTGCTAATGCTCGATAATGCTCCTTCCCATACGGCGCGGCTGGTGTCGGCCGCTCTCCGAGACCACGATATTAAGATTTTGGATTGGCCTGCACAGTCGCCCGACTTATATCCTATCAACATGTTACAACGAAAACCCTTGAGACATTTCCCGCTATATTTGACGATGGAACAACAACTTTACGAACATTTGCAAAGAACATGGGACCTCATACCGCAGCAAGACATTGACAATTTAATTTTAAGTATGAACAATCGATTTCGACGTGTAATTATTACATAATGTAAGACGCAACCCTGATTATTTATAATTATATTTCATATTTGTTGTTTTTTTTTTTATTAAAGTTTATAGTTTTATAAGAACAAATGAAGTATTTTTTATCATACTAATTTTGTAAGACGATTAAAAAACATTAAAATTATTTATGACCATAAAATAACCTATCATTCTTCCATTTACTACATCACAAAATTCTTCATAGATTTTTAGATATTTGATGAAATATAAAATATCCCTAGATTCTGTTGATGTGTATATGGCCAGCTTAACTTCCGCCATTTTATTTTCTTTGATCGTTTATATCTCGGAAACGTGACGTTTTAGAATATATATATATATATATATATATAAATTACGTGTCACGTTGTTTGTCGGGGTCTAGGGGATGGACTCCTAAACTACTTAACCGATTTTAATCAAATTTGCACACCGTGTGCAGTGTGATCCAACTTGAAATATAGGATAGCTTACATGTCAATTTATAGTCGCAATATTATTTTATTGCAAATTAAGTCACAATTATCTGTTAGCTCCAAACGATTCTAACAGATGGCGGTATCTGTTGATTGGATTGAGTAAGTATACAATAGATGGCGCTGTATAAGAGCGGAGCAGCAATGAAAAATATTGCGAAAACGGGGAAAAACTGAAGCAGACGAAGTTGCGCGGGACAGCTAGTTGTCTTATAAAAACTTCTTTGTATGAATGCAAGCTATTGATTAATACAGACTTTATGGTGGCCGCTATTTTAAAAATGACTTAAAATAGCGGAAATTAAGCAGGCCACGCTTCATACAAAAATCTTCCAACACCTTGAGACGACAATGTTGATAGTAAGATTATGACTGTATGGCATTACAAACGAAACATTACCGTCAATGTTGTATGAACCAACGACAGTGCATAAGAAAATGTACTCGAAACGATAATAATATCACCGTTAAGACTGAGGAGATCTTGCGATGAGGAGGTAGATTGTAAACAAACACTTGACGAGATCAATTTTGGAATGGTGAAGCTTGCAGAAGATGCCATAGTTGTTCCGTCGGCTAGATATCCCGAAAACCCAAAACGTCACAAGAGATGCATAATAAGCAAAACAAAACAAATAATAAACATTGTAAATATCCCGTTACTGATAGTGATGCATAATAATTTAATCAGAATCAATAATACAGCCCAATAAAGAAAGCAAGAGGAAATACCTAAGCCTGATGTACGTCAAGCATTTCACCACTATTTTGAGCAAGAATTATGTTTATAATATTTTAGAACAAAATAGAAAAGATAAACAAATCTCTTGGCACGAAAACTAGAAGAACTAAACAAACTGTCTGTATTTTATTTATCACCAAGATAGATATGGGGCAATGGTGATTGGTTGGTTGGTGGATCAATTCTCGGCCCTTTCCTGTTTCTTGTTTATATTAATGATCTCCCTTATATGATGGCAAAATTTTCGGATATAATTCTATTTGCTGATGACACTTCGCTAATCTTTAAAATTGATAGAAAAGATACGGACGTCTTACATGTCAATGAAAGCCTAACTATTCTCTCGAAATGGTTCGCAGCCAACAATCTTTTATTGAATACGAATAAAACAAAATGCCTTAAGTTTTCTTTACCAAATGTACCACAACGTGACCTAAATTTAAATCTTGACGGCAAGAAGCTTGATGTTATAGCGGAAACTGTATTCTTGGGGATTACTATCGATTCAAAACTGCAGTGGGGCGCGCACATTCGAACTCTTTCAGGAAGGTTAAGCTCAGCTGCCTATGCAATCAGAAAAATAAGGCAGTTAACTGATATAGCCACAGCTAGGTTAGTATACTACGCTTATTTCCATAGTATTATGTCCTATGGCATTCTGCTGTGGGGATCGGCAGCAGACGTTGAATCAATTTTCATACTGCAAAAGAGGGCAGTCCGCGCTATCTACAAAATGGGTCCTCGTGAATCCCTCAGAGAAAAATTTAAAGAAATCGATATACTGACTCTGCCTTCACTTTATATTTTAGAATGTATTTTATATGTCCGCAAAAACCGAGGACTTTTCAAAATTAGAAGCGACTTCCATAATATAAATACACGCAGTAAACACGAAATTGTAATACCCAAATTCAGATTAACCAAAACTAGCAAGTCTTTTCTTATAAACAGCATACGCTTTTATAATAAGTTGCCGAAGTCAGTTACAGAACTGACCGATGGAAAGTTTAAAAATTATATTAAACGTGTCCTAATTAAAAAAGCATATTACAAAATTAAGGACTACGTTGAAGATAGAGAAGTTTGGCCTTAGCCCCTTCGCACATGCGGCTTCCCTGGTAGCTCATAAACGGCACAAATGTGTGGATGTCTCTAACTATTCTCAATCTTATTTTTTTTTTTCCTTTCTTCTTTCTTTTTAATCAGATGCTTTACAATAGTTTTTAAATCATTACACCTTTTGTTTAGAATAGTTACAGCACGGATGACAACATTTGTGTCACTTATTTGATCTAGTCATTTTGTGATATTTTCTATTTTTTTTGTTGTATAGACTCTTTTTCTTATTTACCGATTGTTTGTAAATGTGTGGACATTGTAGGCCTTATAGATTCCTAGATCCTTGGTAACTTTTTATTTCGTTCTACGTTTCGTAGTAAGCAACGACTTATTGTCAGGCCTACGATGTCCTCCCATACTTTAGTACTAATGCTGTAACAGTAATATTGTAAAACCAAATGATTTTAAAAGAGTAACCATGGAGTTTCTTGCCGGTTCTTCTCCATAGGAAACGACCAACGCGAACCGAGCACCTTTTTGCCGACGTTTTATAAGTGCCCCTGTAGGCCTATGTAAAATAAAAATATTTTGATTTTGATTTTGATTTTGGTGATCCAGTGGAGTTGGCCCAGACTTACGGGTTGCAGATCGTAGATTCGAGCCCAATGTTTCACGTGGTGTAACTTATTTAATCACTCTGCTCCCAAAACGGTGTAGTAAAACGGTTGTGCGTTGTTTCATAGCCAATTGTTTCATCGAATTGTTTCTCATATTATCATTTCATAGAACAATCAATACGCAGAATACCCATATACCTTGAAGAAATTTAAATCATCGATTTTTGTTTCAAATAAAGTTAGATATAGGCTAGAAAGGAGGTGACTGCTGGGATGATAAGTAATAGAGAACGGAAGAAGAAAACATGCTGCGCCGACCCCAAATAAATTGGGATAGAAAGAAAGAAAAGCTATTTATTTGTTTCGCACGGGCCAAAACAAAATGTTTAATATACGTATCACACCTGCCTAGCCTTTTCCCAAACTATCTTGGGGTCGGCTTCCAGTCTAACCGGATGGACTGGACGTGGCCAAAAGGCCCCATTACAGCATGGTGCTGTGACATTTAAAACAAATGTCACAGCGCTGGTATTCTGATAGGGCCCAAAGTGACAAAGGGAAAAGGGCAGAAGAAGAATTATGATGATGATGATCCACAATACCACACTGGGCCTGCGTGGTTACCATTGAAAGAGAGCAGGACTGTTTCCGAGCAGTGGGGAAATAATAGGCCGATTATGAAAACAATAAAGAAAAACCAGAGAAAAACACATTAGTTATAGCACGATAACAATTTGTAAGTGAACCGAATGCCAATAGGTAACGGTTTGTTGTTGACTATAATCAATGCTGTGGCTTGGATACGCTTGCATACCAAGCAGACTCCACGTAAACAGGGCGCAGAATCAATATCCTATTATAAAGGAGATTGGAACGAGATATCGTGTTTGGTGTTATCCAGTAACTGGGCTATCGAAGTCAGATCATGTAAAATGCTGGTATGCAGTTGAATCCGGATAGACAGGAAGCCAACCTAAAATAGTCAGGAAGATAGATAGGCCCATGACGATATTGTAGATTGAAATTAAGCAGTCAGGACAGGAAACAAGAGAAGGTGATGTGCTAGACGAGAAATAGTAGACTAGGACCCAAGTGCAAGAAGATTACTAGATGACACTAAAATACCTGAAGAAAGGAAGTTAAGATCATTCATGAAAGGCCAGATTATCAGTAGTTAGGGGTTCATAGAAATGTGGTAGAAGATACTCGTAGTCTTGTCCAAAAATCTTTATTATGATTCCTTATGGCTTTGGCGTGGGTAAAAAATATCTAAATTTTACCTGAAGTGGAGATGCTTTTGATTCCAGAACACGTGAACATTCTCACTTATTTATTAAAGTAGGTTCACCAAAAGCTTAGCAACAGATTAATTAATGACTCTGCCCTGGAGCGTAATGTGGTGCTGTTCCACAAACGATGCGGCACTTAATATCGTGTCCTGCTGTTTTTTCATCACAGGAACTAATGGACGCTACAGAGGGCGCCAAACTAGTTGCTCAGTTTTGGGCCGACACAATTTAGATTGCCATCGACACGCTAAGAAGAAGAACCAACATTTCCATGTACAACATATCTTAAGTATTTATAGGTTTTTACAGTCCAAGACTTACGCAGTCGCCAATTATACTTGTCATGGTCATTTATCATGGGACGTCTGTAACAAAAATAATTTACGACCAACGACACACGGCCCGCAGAACCAAAATTTGATACAAAAGATGAATATGATGACCTTTTAATAATGCATAAAGTGGAGCACATTTCAATTCAGGAGTAACCTAACACCGTCTAAACGACAACTTAAAAAGACAAACAATTATAAACACACACTTCAATTAAAACTAGCTTATAATTCAAGGGAGAAACATGATGATCATAGCTTGTTTATATAGACTTAGATAAACGTTAGTAAAGATACGGTACACTTCGTTTCATTGTCTTGATCTCAATTCGAAGTGGAACAGATGGCAAATAAAAATCTAATTCCATCAAATGAGAACTGTTGTTGTTTTGAAAACCTAATTTGTTTTGCATCGAGTCTGTGGCATTGATGATTCAGCACACTAATGCTTTTGTCAATGCAAAATGCGTGATCTGCTGCGACGTAAGCACACAATGGAATAATGTTAGGTTCCCCAGTTAGGGACTGACAGGCATTCGGTCCATCTAAAATACAGGTATTTGCCAGAATCTGGTTAGACTGGCAGCCGACTCCACCAAACATAGTTACAAAAAGGATAGGCAGATGAAAATGACGATGCAAAGCATTGTGTTTGACCTCTATCCCACCAGATGTTAATGATGATAATAGTGACGACAATGGAAAGAAGGAATCACTTAAGACTTGTAAGATGTTTCATGTAAATAGAGCTACGGCAGCCATTTGTTGCGCAAATTAAACATAATTACGTACTGACAAATCAGCAATTATTTAGTCTTACTGAAAAAACCTCTAAAACAAAGGAAGAGCCAAGTCAATGTAACCTACAGCCAAAAACTAATATTTGTGTTCAACAAAAAGTATGTGAAAACAATTACGAAGTATTATTTATAAGTAAAAGATAAGTTATCACACTGTAGACGGATGTTATAATACGGAGGATGGGTGGAGGATTTCTCAAGGTGTAGTTTCAAGTTCTATATCAAACGGTACAAATACGTAAAGTGAAGAAAAATATAAAACGGTGGCCTCCCATTGATTACTTCATCTTCATGAGCATGAGGAACAAACTGTAAAGTTTATCAATACTCCATTGAAAAGAGAAGATCCATCGACCAGATTGGTGTTCAGTATGGCGGGCCACTTACTGCCCACCAGTTCTATCTATATCTGTTCTTACCTCATGAATGACGGTTCAATACAATATAGGTTACCTTGCTGGAGGCATGGAAATCATTCTGATTCTATTTTTTATTTAGGAGATAGCAGACAGGGACGAAATTTAATCCTGAACATGGGCTGCCAGAAGGCGAAGACATGCGGCATGCAATTGCTTTCAAATTGTTTCTTATTCCTACAACGACATTCAACGAGTTTGTATTATGCATTTTGGTAGCTTACAGACTCGCTCGCTTCTCTATTATCTTTATTGCTGGTAAAATGTCAATGTCTAGGACCTCAGGGTCACCGTTTCGAGATCACGCTAGAAAAAGCGACTAAGCAATCACGGTAAAGAGATGGCGAGCCAGCCTTAGGTACTCCAATGTCAGGCTTATACCATAGCATCCTCAGGATGATAAAAGATGCAACTTTCTTCGCTTAGAATTTAGTAAACATAATTCAGAAAACACTCGACAGAAAGGTCGAATCTAAGAAATCCAAAGCAAAGAAGTGGCTCCACGCATTGAATGAGACTATAAAACTAAATACGTAAGCCATTAAGGTGGTGACAGGTGGTCAGTTGGTCGCCTACGACCATTTCAATAGGTCGTTTCCCGTTGTTGAATACTAGACCATGATTGAGGTGATAAATAGGGCATATCAGTTTTATGATGAAGTCTAATTGTTGGCTGTTCGAGTATGGCATGAATTTGTACTGATGACAAATCGGGAAAATCGATTTTTAATAAAAAAAATCGTTTTCTTATGATGACTAGTCGATGACTATACTGCCTTGTATGAAAAAAAATTTGGTGACGAATTGGAATAGTGATGAGTCGGGCATAACTCGATGACAAGATGTAAAAACGTATTTCTTTTTAGGTTAAGCTCAAAAGAAATACGTTTTTACGGCTTCGCCCGCGTCTTGTTCGGTAATTGTCGCACGGGATCGTATATGTGCTAATCCAGACTACTATTTATCCCGGTGACATATTAGATCCATTCAGTTGTTTTTGCGTGAAAGAATAACAAACATCCATACATCCTAGGAAACTTTCAATTGCCAGTCTCTTGGTAACGATAATTTTCGGCTTGAGGAGAGGTCAAAATCATATGACTAGACTTTCCCAAATTGTGTCGGGGTCGGTTTTCAGCCCAACCTGATGTAGAAAAATATCAGTATTTTACATGGTCATGTTTATGAGGTTTTAAGGAATTTGATTACCAGATCAAAAGTCTCATCACCATCCTTTTCTTTCAAACATCATCCCATGTTACTTGAGGTCACAACACGTTTTCTTCTTCAAATGCTTTTAAATTAATAGTAGGTAGATGGCAAAGGACAGCGTCGTAGAGGTCGACCACGGCGAAGTTGGCGGGACGATCTGATCCTGTTTGCGGGACTAACATGGCCAGAGATCGCACAGCATAGAGAGGTATGGAAGGAAAAAGGTGAGGTCTTTGCTCAGCAGTGGGACACTTATGTAGGCTACAAAAATAAAGACAAAGATGGCGATGTCATGCCTTAACTGGCTGAGTAACAAGAAGACGATAAATGGCGAAATGTGTAAGATAAAAATATGTTGGGCCGACCCCAAAAGGTTCTGTATGGTGTCGGACGTTAAGAATAGCACCATCCCATATCTTCCCGTGGGTGTCGTAAGAGGCGACTAAGGGACTTGCCGTAGCGTACTGCGATCGCCAACCCGTCTGCCAAGCGTGGCGATTATGGCAAAACCCCCCTTCTTGGGGGAGGCCTATGTCCAGCAGTGGACGTCTTTCGGCTGAAATGATGATGATGATGATGACCCCAAAAGAAATAGGACATGGGGAAAAGAATGATAGAGAGATAGTCTAGATCGCTGCTTCATTTTTAAATCAGCACAAAAATTAAACGAAGCATTTCATAATTAATTAAGTAAGTAATAGAACCAATTAGAAAAAATAGGTTACTAGAGTGCTTGCAAGCGATAAGCTAACCTGTGCTTGCGCAACCTCGGACAAATGACACTTTAACATACTTTAATTATGTTATAACAAGCGATATTATTATTTGTTTTGATGTATTATTATTGTGTAGACATTATTACTATTAAGCGTGACCGTGGCTTGACAATGTAGACATTTTATTGTGACATGGTCATGGACACTCAAAACTAGGCTACAGTCTGAAAATTAAAAAGTAGATAATATGCGTATACTATACTACCTTGTACCCTCGGGTTCACTCGCGTGGAATTCGGTATTTGTCCCACAGGATTTTGGTCGGTACATCATGTCTTGTTCTTCCATACTTCTCGATTACTCGTCACCTCATCAGACACTTCCTCATTTGTCACATCATCCTTCACAGTCCATCCATCATTTCTTTGGTCGTCCTCTACTCTGATGATGGCTTCATCTACATTCATGGTCAAATTACTCAAAACACTAAATAGTAACGTGAATTACTTACTTCAAAACTTAACATTTACTTGCTTGTTTATTTAAGTTTATTTATTTAAGTCAGACTATAGATCCATAAAGTATAATCTTAACCTATTGTTAACAAAATAACAATAAATTAAATTGGCGAAATGTACGTCTGCGCACATGTATGTCTACCCCGCCTAGTGCCTGATAAATGGCCCATCAAATATTGTCCGCCAGTGTAGCGAGAATATTGTATAAGATTCAATGGAATTAGATTAACAAATTCGTGCAACCATTCAGACTGGAAACAAGTCTAGCGCGAAGATGTTTTTACCGAGATAACTGAGAGTACGTTGAACTATTGACCGTAGGTTCAGCAATGTTCCTAGATCATTGGTTAGAAGGTTTTAAAATAACAACAATTAATTTTAAACCAATGAAGATTATATTCGTTGTTTTAAACTATGTTTAGTGTATCCCATATCTTCCCGTGGGTGTCGTAAGAGGCGACTTAGGGACTTGCCAGAGAATGGGCAGCAGCGTTCTCTGTGCTTTTGTAACAACCGTACTGCGCCAACCCGCCTGCCAAGCGTGGCGATTATGGCAAAACCCCTCAAAATGTCAATGTGGCGACACTTTGGGGAGGCCTATGTCCAGCAGTGGACGTCTTTTTGGCTGAAAAGATGATGAATGATGATTTTTAGTGTTCCTCGCCGCATTGGAGTAGGTATGCCAAAGGGCAATCGAGCAAAATATTCTGAGTGTTAGCTGAACAGACTGAATACTCTTGGCAAAAGTTACCACGTAATGGATACCTGAGGATGGACGGCAGTACCCAGGCTGAGGTGGCTAGTTAACCTAGATTAGCAAGAAAATTGTAAATGGGTGCTACAGATCATGTCCTCACAAGGGTTGCGCATCTAGCAAGGAATCGCAATTTTCCACACTCCTAGCATGTAGCACCACTACCTTATATTCTTTTACCCGACCGACGAACCCGAGAAGGGAGTCATGAGTTTCGCTGTACGTGTAATATGTAGGTACGTTTGACTTCAAGATCTCAAGAAGATTTCAAGAAGCACCTCAATCAAATCAAATCAAATCAAATCGTTTATTGCATCGATAATGTACATTTAACAGGTGGTCGAATAAAAAATAATAGACACAATTATGGACCCTGTCGGGCACAGCAAGTTTTAAATAAGTAGAGAGAGGAAGACTGCTTCTCTAATTTTCCTTGTCAAAAGAAGAGTAATTTTCCAATTATTACAATTATTATAATTTCGAAATATTTTATATCCTATTTATTATTTTATATTTCCGTTTACTTATTATATTAATATTATGTATTCAAGTCTATCTATTCATTCATTATTTATTTAAATATATTAAAAATTAATTATTATAATTTACTATATTTTTGTTATTTTACATATTAAATGTCTGTTATGTAAATGTCTGATAATCATATTTATGTATTTTTACTAGTTTTATCCGTAAAATATTCGTTTAATGAGTAATAGCTTTTTTTAATTAAGTATTGCTTTAATTTATTTAAAAATATACTGGTTTTATTTTGTTGTTTTATTTCTTCTGGCAATTTATTATATATTTTTATTGACATTGCATAAGGACTAGATGAGTGTAATTTAAGGCGGGAGGGGGGCAAATTTAGTCTGTTTTTATGGCGAAAGGAATAATTTTTTTGCATGTCTCCCCGTGTGCTATAAGAATCTGGATATTTGCGGACTAGTTTACATAATTCTAATATATAAATACCAATTAAGGTGAGAATCTTATGTTTCTGGAAGTAAGGCTTGCAGCTATCTGTTGGTTCAATATTGGTAATTATTCTAATAAGCTTTTTTTGGAGGGTAAATAAGGAGGGAGCGTCTGTGCTATTTCCCCATAAGACGATGCCATAGTTAAACCAAGCGTGGGCATATGCGTAGTATGTGACTAGTGCCGTTTGTAGGTTTGTAGTCTTTTTGAGTTCACGGAGAGCATATGAAAACTTTGAAATTTTGGATTTTACTGTCTGTATATGTGTTTTCCAGTTTATATTTGTGTCTATTGTTAAACCTAAGAGACTGAAATTGTTTACTGTTTCTATTTTATGTTGGTTAAACGTAAATCAGGTTACCCAAGTGTTATTATTTTAGCCAAATGAAGCTATCAAGGATTAAAAAACATGACAGAGTGTTTTTTTTAAACGTTAAGTAAGGATAAAAAAGTTATTTAAGTGTCTGATTATTGTACCTTTTGATTTTAGTATTTTCGCTACGGCTTCAAGAATACTTATTCAAGTATTTCAACACCTCTTAATAATGGTTTTTATTACACATTCCTCAATCAATAAAATATGATACTTGGAAATATTTTACTGGTCAGACATAAAATGGTGTTATTTTATTAGGTACCTAATGTCCATAGTGCTATTATCTATACTTAATATTATAAAGCTGAAGAGTTTGTTTGTTTGTTTGCTTGACCGCGCTAATCTCAGGAACTACTGATCCGATTTGAAAATTCTTTTAGTGTTACATAGCCCATTTATCGAGGAAGGCTATAGGCTATATATCATCACGCTACGACAAATAAGAGCGGAGCAGCAATTAATAATGTTTCAAAATCGGGGAAAAAGTGACGCAGACGAAGTTGCGCGGGACAGCTAGTTATTTTCTATGTCTAGACATACAGGGTTACTTACTGGCTAAGTCGACCTAGACCTATTCCTTGAAAGGGGTAACACAAGAGATCATTAGCAAACAAATAAGTCCAGTTAACTAGGAATCAAAACTGGATGGTTACCGAGCTGTGTCGGTTCTCGATTTTATTGAAATTTTCTGACTTTCTCATGAAAGGCACATTTGTGTTCATAATGTTTAATGAAACAATGTATATAGGTATCCCTTAAACGTACAGATACCTATTACTATAAACTAAGCGTAGGTATTACTATTTATTACTTGCCTAAAAGTCCTCTACCGTTTTTAAAACTAGGCGACACCAAAAATAAACGCCTATTCATGCCTAGCCTTTCAAAATCAAAATCAAAATATTTTTATTTTACATAGGCCTACAGGGGCACTTATAAAACGTCGGCAAAAAGGTGCTCGGTTCGGGTTGGTCGTTTCCTATGGAGAAGAACCGGCAAGAAACTCCATGGTTACTCTTTTAAAATCATTTGGTTTTACAATATTTCTGTTACACCATTAGTACTTTACCCCAACTATCTTGGGCTCGGTTTCCAGTCTAACCGGATGCAGCTGAGTACCAGTATTTTACATGAAGCGACTGCTCATCTGACCTCCTCAACCTAGTAACTGGGTAATACAATACCCCTTGGTAAGACAGGATGTCAGACTTTTGGCTTCTGACTACTCGTAACGACTGTCAAAGATCTACAAATGACAGCCGGAACAACCGGCTTAACGTACTTTCCGAGGCGAGGGGGAAACTCGGTATGTAATTATGGTCACCCATCCACGGACAAACTTCAACAGGCACGACTTAACCTTAAAGATCGACTCGTGCAGCTGTCTATTACGGAATTTAAACTCTGAGTGCTGACCTAAGAGTTGAAAATCGAACCGCGGGCTGTTATTCATAAGTATGTTTAATGTCTATGTCACTAAAACGGCCATTCATCCATAAACTACGTCACACGAATTTCACGATTTTTTGAGCCCCCCTTTTTCTTGTTACAGCTGGTCACATTAGTAAGACTCGGGCCTTAACGTGTGACGTTATTTATGGATCAAAATCAGAAATCAAAAGTCATTTATTCAAATTAAGCTCATAGTCAGCACTTTTTGAACGTCAAATTACAATCGTCAGTCTCCCAAAACGCCCGCCCTTCGCCACTTCCTAGTGTTTTAGCTGGGAAGAAGAAGTGGCGGAACAAACTCCCCAGCAACACATCTGTCTGTTACGTTAGAAGAATCAGATTCGACACAATAGTGTTCAAGTCTATATAAACAAAGAATCCATTACATCAAATTAATGTCACATGGGAAGGCCCCTGAGTCAAGTCCATAGTCTAATATAAAGTACGATATTCTTGATGATGACATTTCATTGATGTCCAAGTCCCATGTAACACGATATGTAGTACAATCAAGCTAACAATAAAACTGTGTGGGCTATGGCTAAGAATAAGTCCTCATATTTAGCACTAGCTGTCCGGCGCAACTTCGTTTGCGTCACATTTTCCCCGTTTTCGCAACATTTTTCATTGCTGCTCCACTCCTATTGGTCGTAGCGTGATGATATATAGCCTATAGCCTTCCTCGATAAATGGACTATATACCACTGAAAGAATTTTTCAAATCGGACCAGTAGTTTCGGAGCCTATTCAATGCAAACAAACAATCAAATCTTTCCTCTTTATAATATTAGTTTAGATTTAATTAATGCATAACGGGGAATCTTACTGGAATAAATTCTTTAAACAGGACATAAGCTGAATACTGACTACCTCCTTGGTCTAGTGGTCCAAAGCGCAACTGCCGAGCATGAGGGCCTGGGTTCTATTCCCAGGTTGGGCAAAGTGTTATTGGGTTTTTTATCAGGAATTTATGAGTAGCAGCCACGGAGTCTCGATCTGTGCCCAGTTATGGCAATAGGCAGGCCCTGATTACATGGGACTTAAACATAACTGACGAACAGTGGGTGTACTATTAGGTACAACTCTGCCAAACTCTACTGGGATAACAAGCGTGATGTTATGTAAGTAAACACGGACGGCACGGTTGGCGCAGTGGTTAAACGATTAACTGCTGCGCTACGTGTCGCGGGTTTGATTCGTGCACGGAACAAATATTTGTATGGTTTACAGATAGTTGTTCCAGGTCTGACTCTTGTGTTTGTCAGTTGAAATATTTGTAAACGCACGCACGATACCGTAGAAATTCCTAGTGTGGGGCAAAGTATAAAAAAAAAATTGTGCGTGGAGTCCCTCCGCGCGAAAGAAGTGAAACTTAACGCAACAGTGCTTTCTATTCCCCTTCCATGGTAGCGTTAAACGTTTAACGCAACCTTGTTGGAAGTCGCATAAGAAGTTTCAATACAAAAAAAAACTGATGAACTCTAGGTCAAAGATTTGGTTCCCGGATCGGGCATCGTTATTATGTTTTCCTGTTGGGGTCTGGATTGTGCTAAGTACTTTGCAGCAGGCTTGCCCCTAATAACATGGGAATTTAACATAACGAGGGAAATATAAGTGTACTAGCTGTCCGGCGCAACTTCGTTTGCGTCACATTTTCCCCGTTTTCGCAACATATTTCATTGCTGCTCCACTCCTATTGGTCGTAGCGTGATGATATATAGCCTATAGCCTTCCTCGATAAATGGGCTATCTAACACTGAAAGAATTTTTCAAATCGGACCAGTAGTTTCGGAGCCTATTCAATGCAAACAAACAATCAAATCTTTCCTCTTTATAATATTAGTTTAGACTACGGGTAGTACAGCTGTTTAACCCTATGTGGAAATAATTTGTGTGTGCTATGTTAAGTAATATTGATGTTATGCAATAGTTACTTATAAAAACCATACCTACATTAAAGGATTGAGCAAACTTAAAATTTGCTCTGAAGTACTAATTGATGATGTTGGAACTCTTTACTGATAGTAGTAAACTTGCAATGGATGTTGATTTCTCTGGGAAGAACATCACGCCTGTTATACTGGGAGGGTTAGGCGGTACCTATAAGTACATACACCTATATTTCACCAGTTATGTTTAAATCAAATGTAATAGGGGGCGAGCCTATTGCCATCGACCAGGCACAAATCCAGACTCCAGGCGTGCTACTAATTAATTTCTGAAGGAAAAACCCAATAAGATTTTCCCCCACAGTGAGACATAGGATACAACCAACGGAAGTTACAGTTCTCTGTTGGGTATCCGATGGGTAATTAGTTTATTTTTTTTTGGCTTACATACCTAGCAAAGAAGAGAAGCTCGTGGCTAAACAATAACAGCCGCACGGGTAGATCTCTAAGGTTAAGCCATGCTTGCCGAGTTTGGTCCGTGGATGGGTGACCATAATTACATACAGTTTCCTCCGTGCCTCGGAAAACACGTTAAGCTGTTGGTCCTGGTTGTCGGTTGTAGATCTTTGAGAGTCATTACGATTAGTAAGAAGCCAAAAGTATGACATCCAGTCTTACCAAGGGGTATTGTATTACCTAGCTACTGGATTGAGGAGGTCAGGTAGGCAGTCGCTTCATATAAAATACTGGTACTCAGCTGCATC
The DNA here is from genome assembly GCA_949152445.1 of Cerastis rubricosa. Classification (NCBI taxonomy): domain Eukaryota; kingdom Metazoa; phylum Arthropoda; class Insecta; order Lepidoptera; family Noctuidae; genus Cerastis; species Cerastis rubricosa. Next base: position 2,702,745 of record OX424549.1, read on the forward strand.
CGGTAAGACTGGAAGCCGACACCAAGATAGTTTGAGAAAAGCCTAGGCAGATGATGAAATACCTAGCAAAGCAGGATTCTGATTCTGAATTCCCTAGGCCAAAATAAGCATAGTTGGACTTTATACAGAGGTATCCAGTCCTCACTGGGAGCAAAAGGATTTTTTTTATATAACTATATAATACTTTAGATAATTTATTTATGAATAAATTGCACGCTTGCTTGCAGCAAATTACAATGACTTTAAGGCTGTAAGATCTCCCTAGTAAACCATGGAAATAACACATGTTTGATTTTTTTTATTTTTTAAACTTGTTACAAAATACCTCATAATATTTTGTAACAAGTTTTAAAAATAAAAAAAAAACCAAACATGTGTTATTTCGTTTGTTATTTTGCTTCTAGCTAGTATGTTTTATGACTTTAATTTATTTCCCTAGCACTGATTCTCACGCTATACGGAATGCTTGCATAACTATACTTATCACAAGACAGCTGTTTAAAACATCTCAACATAATAAAAATAATAATAGTAAGTATAAATCATACATAAGAAACACAACTGAAATGACAACTAAAGAAAGTGTATGTATATGATAAATGTTTACTTAAAAGGTCAAGTTGCACAAGACTTCACCTGTATAATGATTGTTGGTATTAAATTATACTGCACATTCACAATGCAATGTAATGTGTATGATAAATGAGAATATTTCAAATATATATTATCCATAGAGTTTCATAGAGAGGTATGCTTCATATCTTTTTGTTTTTGACAGTTCAAAAATGCCTGTAACTGGTAGATTTGAAATAATGCTTTAATTTGGTGTATTTGCCCGAGATACCAAATAAAAACTACACTTTGCATTCCTTAATTAAATACTAACAAGTATCAAGTTTGTGTACATGGAGTTCCATAGAGACAGTTCAAAATTGTAAATAAAGCTTGGATTTGGTGTCTTTGACCAAGATATAGGCTGGCTTAGTTTATGGGTCAATGAAAAACTCTCTCTGATCTCATTGGTAATAAAGTTTTATTATTACTAGCACTTCACACGCGACTTCGTCCGCGAAAATTGTTATATTACATAGCTTATGTTACTTGGTAAATAAGATGTAGCTTTCCAATGGTGAAAGAATTTTTAAAATTGGTTAAGTAGTTTTTGAGCTAAATTGTACCAAACAAACAAACAATTCTTTCCTCTTTATAATATTAAGTTTAGATATAGATTACATCACACCTGTAATCCCCGAAGGGATTGGCAGAGGTGTACACCCACATTTCATCAGTTATGTTTATGTCCCATGTAATAGGGTAGGGTAAGGGAAAGGGGGTTTATTATTATTATATAATTATTATTCAGAAAGTGGTACTCCTGGACACGGCTCGTTTTGTTAGGAGGTTCCTTTCTCTGGAGCCCTGACCGCCGGTAGCTTAGACCCTGTTCCCGATACCGGTGGGCTACATTTTTTTTTGTTTTTAAATGTTTTTCTATATCATTTTGTAAAAATGTAAATATCAAATAATATGTATGTATGTTAATGAATAAACGGAATAATAAAGGGAGGAGAGTGTTTTGTAGTTTCAATCTCCATGGAGAAAAGTGTGGATTTACGTAGGTATGGCATTTCAAGAATTTTCATAATGTACAGTGTATACTTTTTAAATCATTTGTGGTGGTCAAAATTTGGTTGTTTGTAACAGGAAAATAATAACTTTTTCCCATTTCAATTTATCAGCAATGTGTATGTTCAGTGTCTAAACTAATATTATAAAGAGGAAAGATTTGATTGTTTGTTTGTTTGTTTGTTTGCATTGAATAGGCTCCGAAACTACTGAACCGATTTGAAAAATTCTTTCACTGTTGGGAAGCTACACTATCCGCGGGTGACATAGGCTATATTATATTTTCAAAAAAATTAGGGATCCTTAGTAAAACTGCAATTATGTAACCCAAGGTGTATAAAAATTACCTAAAATATTCTTTACATCGCGTGCGCTGCGAAAACTATTGATGATAGAATAAAATAATGTATTACGACTTTGCAGAACACATCATTGTTTACAAAAAGTGTCGCGACAGCATATGTCTAACTATTATATTTATGCCACAATAAGTGTTCTTTTATTTAAAAAAAAAAATATTTTAATGGCGCCGTTAGAAAAGACTCTGTATTTGTATCTTGGTATTAATCCTTATCCGCTTGCTGTTCACTAGATTAGATCAGATCTAAACCAAATGTTCAAGGTCAACATGGCTACCCAAAATAAATTACTTCATATTCAAGACTGCTTCAATACCTTTATATAACTTTTTGAATTATTCAATTCGGACATTCCATTCGAAAGATATCAGAAGTTTAAAAATGTAAGTATTAGAAAAAAGTTGCGTGGTCGCCGCTCACCCTGCTCAGCTGGCTAGGCATCATCTTATACGATGTAGGCGTCACTGGGGTACGGGCCGTACGGGAACTAAAAAAAAATTATAAACAAAGTTTGAATATTCCCCATATTCAAACTTTGTTTATAATTTTTTTTTAGTTCATCATCATTCATCATTTCAGCCAAAAGACGTCATTGACATAAGGGGGGTTTTGATATCGCCACGCTTGGCAGGCGGGTTGGCGATCGCAGTACAGTTGTTACAAAAGCCCACAGAACGCTGCTGCCCATTCTCTAGCAAGTCCCTTAGTCGCCTCTTACGACACCCACGGGAAGATATGGGATGGTGCTATTCTTTACGCCCGACACCATACAGAACCCGACACCATACAGAATTTCACACCCCAGAGATTTTTTTTAGTTACCTAACGCAAATAGAAGAGTCTTTTTTATTTTATGTTTGTGTATTGTTAAATACCCGTGCGAAGCCGGGGCGGGCTGCTAGTTTTAAATAATTTTCTTGTGTGAAAAAAAACAACATCATTTATGGTAGATTACCATAAATGATGTTGTTTTTTTTATTAAATGGACCTAAATAGAATAATTATATTACAGTGGCTTTTCAGGGCCAAGTATTATGCTATAGTTAAGTTATGAAAGTGTTTTCTAAAGTTGAAAACTTTTTTGTAACTTGATTGTTAAAATACGGAAATAAAGTTACAGATAAAAAATCCCTAAAATCTACATAATCATGAAGATTGTCGTCGTTCATCAGTTGCATACAATACCCATGAGTAGCACTGTGTGGTACAAGTATCAAAATAAACTGTTACAATTTATAAACAACGTCTTTCCAGTACAATCCATTAAAGAAACCTCGGATAAAATACGGCAATGCTCTCTGCACACGCATAGACAGCCTAGAACGAACTCATAAACTAGGAAAACCACTTTGTAATAGTTTAGTACGTATTTTCTAGAAAATAGAAAGTTGCTTAAATGCACTTACCAACGTATTCTGGTATCCCAGCCCCGACTCCTCATCTGAAGTCTCCTCCTTGCTATGAGACACCTTCATCATCACCAAATAGTTTTAAACTTTAACACAGAAAAGTGATTTATCAAAACAATGCGAACGGAGTGGTTCGCCGCGCTTCGCAACTTTTTTTCTTCTAAATATACAACAGTGGCAAAGAATCACAGTGTCCAGCGGTGTTCGGCCATCTCCCCGCTACACGAACAACCAACGTATAAGAGGAATATGGTAATATGTAATTGAATAAACGCAATTTCAGGCAAATTGCTCGCGTACCGGCGGATATGTTTAGTACACGTTCAAACTGAACGTCATCGAGTGACCGACTGACAAGAGTGACAAGTTGACAAAAAGTTGACAAGTGACAGTGCACATTCAAAAGATTGGAATGGCGACCGTGAACTTGAACTGAATCGTTATCTATTTATTTGTTTGAGACCGTATCTAATTTTCACTTTCAACTTTAATTTATATTTAGTAGTCAATACAATTAATTAAAAGTCTTGCTTATTTAAATTCAGTCACACAGAGGCGGAGCGCAAGAGACATGCAAACGTCATGATATTCCGAACGCAACTAATCTGATGATTTATCAACGGAACGTTCCGTTCCGCATGTGATTTGATGTTTATTTAGCTTCTTATATGGCACTCATGATAAATGTTTTTATCAGATTAATTTGCGAAAAACATGTGACTATATTCCTTCTGTTTATCTGATAAACCTATCAAAAACACATCTAAAACATGAATTTGCATCACCTATGAGCACTTCGATAGGGCGAGGTTGAAAACTTGGAGAGATTTTTTATGTGAAATTCGCCAGAACACCTAATAATTGTACAATAAGCGGTCATAGTGATGAAGTAGAAAGAAAACAAACGCGGCCGCGCCACGGTCGTTACAAAACGTTTAAAAACAAAAGATATTCATCCCATTGTTAGTGAGGCTTGTGTTTGGTTGACAATAATTAGCCACACAATAATTATTGTAATATGTTTGACGTCTCCGTTATTACAGTAGACGACAAATATGAAAACCTACCCGCTACACGGGTAAGAATGGGGAAGCCCGTTAAAAGCTAATTGTAGATGGCACGACTATAGCTGGTTCTCAATCTGACCAATGAGGTCGAGCTATTATGAAATATAAAATGACATTGACAGATTTTCAACCAATGACGATGCTTGGAACCAGCTATGGTAGCGCCATTAGTTCCAAAGTTTCCATCCCCATTGCTGGTAACTTGTTTGCCTATTTATAATTTCACCATTTTTGCGCATAGCGGTTGAAGTTTGCCCAGCCGCAACATTATTAAGCGTTCACACTATGTCATCATCATCATTCTCTTGCCCTTATCCCAATTCATTTGGGGTCGGCGCAGTACGTCTTCTTCTTCCATACCTCTATAATTACTTGTCATCTCATGGGATACCTCCTTTCTTGCCATATTATTCTTCACACAGTCCATCCATCGTTTTTTTGGTCTTCCTCTACCCTTATACCACATTCATACTCAAAACTTTCCTCACGAAATTTTCCTCATTCCTCCCATTATTTTCCATTATGTCGTGATGATTAATTTATCTTTGGACGAATGTTGTCTCTAGCTGTTCCCAGTTTAGCGACTCAGTTGACAATCTATTGTCACTGGAATAAAAAGACGTTGACGACAGTTAATCGTGACATCATATATGTGAACAACTCCATTTAAATACATAAGCCACGACGCTTTAAACAACACGATAATCTATCGCCACGGCATAGTGAGAACGGGACCTAATTAGTTTTCTAATCATCTTTTGCAGCTTAATGATCTGCTCAATAAGTCAGTAATTAATTAGGTAGATAGGTACCTACTTACCTATATTCACTAATCCAGTCATGTGCCTCCTGTCCTTATCCCAATTTATTTGGGATCGCCCGGTTGGGGCAGGATGTCTCCTTCTTCACTTCTCCCGTCCTAAACGACTAACTCGCTTTTTTTATGCATTGACTTACTTCTTGCCTACCACAAAGTGCACTTTTATGTTGCTTACTTTTAAGTGAAAATATCCATCGGTGAAGAGATAGTTGTTGGTAGATAAGTAGATAGGTACCTACGTCTCAAGACCAGTCACGTAGCTCCCAGCAGTAGTTACGGGTAGGAACCTAGAGCCCTGACGGTAGTTTGTTTGTCCACCTAGGAACCCATAACGTATGTTCTGTAAATTCCCGCCGATGAATTAAATGGTGCAGACGTACATTGTTTCGGAAAAGATCAGTCTGAACAGTTGTCCTTTCTGGAGAGCTGTCCCTTAACTGTCCCACTCATTTTTTTTTTTTGAATCATTTAAATCTTTTCTTCTTACCCAGCCTAAACCATTATTATTATGTAAATAACAAACGGTGCCCTTGATCTTGAAATGTTGGCTGAACTCGTCCGACACTTAGCAAAAGAAAAACTAATAAAACACACAATAACGCTGCCAGCATAGTGATAAATAAATAGGTAAGTATCACTTCATAAATGTCTCTGCTAGCCTACCATTATTACGAATTACAGCAAAAAAGTTAATCTAGAAATTAAGGAAATCAAGACTTTCGATTAAAATTTAGATTCGGCAACAAATAAAGGTAATTTAATGTTATATTTTTATATACAGGTAGTAAATGGTCTGTAAAAGAAGCTTAAAAACATGTCTCGTCAAAAATAGGTGACTCAAATCATCGAGTGAAAGGCTATTTTATGTTGGCGATCAAACAAAAAGCGGACAAATCTAGGTCAACATAAGGTGTCTTCTGCTAAAGAGATTGTGATATTAGTATTTCACTTAGGTAGTTATATTTATAGGGCCTGGGCTTTGGGCGACTGCACTTAGGTATTGCTGAAATATGCTTCGTGAAAGCGAGCCTCCACAACGGCATAATAATTAAGGCATTATCCGACCCATGACGGTCTCTTTATGCTCAAAGTGTTGTCAACAAGGTAGTTAGGTTCAAGTATAACTAACTCTGAACATCAATCACTTTAGAACAAATTAACCCACCAGTACCAAGAAATCTAAATTAGGAAATTAACTGCGTGACTAACCCCGCAAACTGTGGTAGATATAACGTATTACCTACTTTAAGAACCAAAATAAATTAGCACGCGACGGAATGAATAAGTAAATCATTAATTTGACTTCTTCATTCTGTCGTGTCCCAATTTATTTCTTCTTGCGAATAAAATTTTGATAGCCTAGACATCCTAGACTCTTATTTGACAGAGCAGTTTATTTTTCCTGAGGTTTAGGCTAGGACAGTGTACAACTTAAGTAAAACCATCTGTCTGATCGAAGACTAGCGAGTGTCAGATTTAATAGTACTTACTCGTCATAATCCATAGCCCGACTTCATCAATTGCTGAGCATAAGCCAGTTTGCTTGAGCGAGCCAACCTCCATGATCATGTGCCGGTCTCGTCAAGGTATTGCTCGCGATAGCAACAAAACCATTCACCAATCTGTCAGCCGAGCTAACATCGCTCTGAATCTGCATCAATATAAAGAAGTTGCCAGAGAATGGGCAGCAGCGTTCTCTGTGCTTTTGTAACAATAACCGTATTGCGATCGCCAACCCGCCTGCCAAGCGTGGCGATAATGGCAAAAACCCCCTTCTTGAGGGAGGCCTATGTCCAGCAGTGGACGTCTTTCGGCTGAAATGATGATAATGATGATGATAAAGAAATTGAAGGAAATACACGCAGGATCCCGTGTCGGAAGTCGCAATTTCTCTCTCGTGTAAGAGGTGTTTATGTGTTGTGTTGCGCAGGCATACTGAATTGATACCGCCGTCTTTGCGTCAGCATTCTCTATGATGGCAGGTCAAGCTATGCTGGGTAAGATTTTTATGAGACAATGAAATTACTTTCTTCCGCAAGTTGCACTACTTAGTTAAGTAGGATATGGGTCAGTTAACAGCTCAAGATGGGCTGGTAACCTATTTATGTAATCTTGTGCATTAAGCAATACTTAAAGTCTTCAAAAAATAAACACTACACATATAAACACACAGTAGGACACCAACACACTTCGCCAGGTTAGCGCCCATGTTGCCATTTTTACTAAGATTAGAAGAACGTTGCACTATGATAAGAGCCCTGGAGAGGACGGCATTACCACCGAAGCTGCTCCCACACCTCACTAACATTAATACAATATTACAAGCAGGCGAATTCCCAAATTAGATGTGCCAAATATCTCTGATTTCTTCTTCGAAGAAAGGAGACAAGCATTATAACTACAGAGTTATATGTTGGTTAGTTTTAAAGACTAATGGGGCTGTGCCCATTAGTCTAGTTTCACATATTTAATGTTGGTTAACAATACTGCACTCTTGGCACTTTAACCTTTGGCGCACGTACTCCTCGTTGTTTTCTGCCTCAGTGCTGTAGTGTAGACGAGAGATGTACCTACACCTGGGTATTCGGCTTCGCAGCACGTAGTTTCACTTGGGCTCCTCAGGAGCCTTGCCGCTGCGGTTTTACTGCTTCGCTGACGGCGTTTCTTCCTATGCACCGTCACGAAACCGTCATTATCAGCCCAGTCTGTTGCGTTTGTAGGCACGGGCTATGCACGGAGAGTTGCAGGGGTCCTCGACATGACAACTGGCTCAGGTGGTCGCGCCGGTCCGGCAGCGCTGCGGGCAGGAGCTGCGGGGACGGGAGCGGGGCTGCGAGGCGCGCTTGCGACTCAGCAAATGCCGCCGGCGAGAAAACTGCTGACGGCTCCTCGGCTACACGTGCCCGTGACCCACTTAGTGCCACAGCGTTGCGCAACTCATCTAGTTGTGAGCGCAAGTCTGCAACGGTGCTCTGGGATGTAGCCAGATTTCTGTAGCCAAAGTAGCCTTTATGAAGACGTTTTCCTTCAGCAGGCTTGTCACGTCGACGTGGTCTTTGCCTAGCTGTGGGACAAATTGGCTAGCAATAGTATACTAGTAGAACTGAGGACTCCACACTCTGTAATGGCCACTTAGGAAGCCAACGAAGCAGCGACTTCATTCAAATAACAGTCTTTTCACTTTGTTCTTCCCTTCTCCCACAATTATCCAAGCTCTAGGCAAGACAACATGTAATGGGAAGACTTTTAAGGTCATCATGATTTGAGCTGAAAGGAGGGAGGCCTATGTCCAGCAGTAGACGACTGCTGGACATAGGCCTCCCCAAGTGCCGCCACACTCACCGGTCCCATGCGACTCGCATCCAGCGGATCCCCGCAATCTTCACCAGGTCATCGGTCCACCTAGTGGGAGGCCTTCCAACGTATCTTCCGGTTCGCGGTAGCCAATCCAGAACTTTTCGGCCCCATCGGCCATCCGTTCTGCGAGCAATGTGCCCTGCCCAGGTAATTGCGGCTTTTCAGGTAATTGGGTTTAAAGGAACTCTCCCTTTATTTCTTTGATAAAGTATTGGCCGATTCTGATTTGGCGCTGGCTGCGCCCTTTTGTTTTTAGGGTTCCGTACCCAAAGGGTCAAACGGGACCCTATTACTGAGACTTCGCTGTCCGTCCGTCCGTCCGTCTGTCACTTGGCAGTATCTTATGAACCGTGATAGTTAGCCAGTTGAAATTTCTACAGATTATGTACATATTTCTGTTGCTGCTATAACAACAAGTAGTAAAAACAGAATAAAATAAATATTTAAGGGGGATCTCCCATACGAAAAAGTGAGTTTTTATAAATAATGGTACGGAACCCTACGTGCGCGAGTCCGACTCGCACTTGGCCGGTTGTTATTTTATATTTTTGCCACCGATACGCTAAGAAGATTTCCTCAGGAAAATTCGCAAATGTTTACTTACCAACTGCAACCTTTTGAGAATGTCATTCAAGCACGTTCTTAGCTATATTACCAAACTGATTAACTCTTCCAATATAAACGAGTTTTAATTAGTTCTGGTCATTTTAGGAACCAATTTGATGATATCATTGATACGATTTTCGCAGCACTATAATTACAGTAAGCATGTTATAAAAACAGGTTATACGTGAATTTCCTGTTCTGTTTTTATTATGATCCTAATCCTACAGCAAAAACTTTATAGTGATGATGCAGGTACTTATATATAATTGTGTAATCCTAATCATCATTGTTTTTTGCTTGATCTTTTGGTGTGAGACTCTACAGGTAGATATAAAATACGGAGGTAGGCTGTGTGATTTTGTTTACCCTTCATCATCTGCCTAGCATTTACCCAACTATGTTGGGCTCGGATTCCAGTCTAACCGGATGCAGCTAAATACCAGTATTTTACATGGAACGACTACCTCCATAACCCAGCAAGTTATTGCCCAGTAATAAGATACCCCTTGGTAAGACTGGTTGTCAGACTTTTGGGGTCATTGACATCTACCTGTAACGAATGTCAAAGATCTACAAATGAAAGCAGGGACCAACAGCTCGTGTCCGTGCTTTCCAAGGCACGGAGGAAACTCGGTATTTTATGGGTGGTCTTCCATGAACGGTACCCGGTACCGAGCAGCTTTTATTTTTTTTCCGGCTTGGAAATCGAATCTAGGTTCTCAAGCTTAAACTTGACTTACAACTACTATATAAATCAATCAATCTAATCAAAATATTTTTATTTTACACTAGCTGTCCGGCGCAACTTCGTTTGCGTCACATTTTCCCCGTTTTCGCAACATTTTTCATTGCTGCTCCACTCCTCTTTAGACTCCATTGGTCGTAGCGTGATGATATACAACGTGTAACGTTAAATGCGCAAAACCTCAGACACCCCAAATGATTTTTAATTCAATTGACCTAATCCAGAAAAAAAAACATTAAAAAAAACGTAAAGGTTTTATGTGCTGTTTTAGTTTTACTGGCAATTCTGATCGTTTCTTTCTTTTTTTCCCGCAAAATTTAAATTGGACGACAAACATTTGTGTCTGTTTACCTATTTTGGCGGGTTTGCGCACGTGATGGCTTAGCATAAGAACAAAAAATAGACAGGGCAACATTATCTATGAATATTTTTTTGAAAAATGTGACCTGTATTATAAAGTGGTTCGATTGATTCTGCTCGTTATTGTGATCAAACTATTTTCAGGCCTATAGCCTTTCTCGATAAATGGGCTATATAACACTGAAAGAATTTTTCAAATCGAGTCAGTAGTTTCGGAGCCTATTCAATGCAAACAAACCTAATCTTTCCTCCTTATAATATTATAGTTTAGATGGGACTACATGGGCATTTAAATAATGGTCAGCTCTTGGAACCCAACAAGTCTAAGTTTGATTTAAAATGCAAACGTGAACATCGTGTTCCTTCCGAAGGCTCTTTCTTGGACACATACACCCACACATGACAGTTGGTTTCTAATTGTTAACTAATTAACAGAGCACGCCGTCACCTGCTTACTGAAAACTAATCCAATATTAACCTTTTACATTTTTAGATCACGATTCCATTATCGAAGTGTCCCTAATACCTGGGTCCTTGAATCCAAGTTCAAGTATTGAGATGCACTTTTGGACAGAAAGAAACGTTTTCCTACAGAGTCCGTGTCCTCCTATTTTCGGTCGCGGCGGCCAATCTCAGCAGAGGTAAGCCATCGGCGAAGGAGTGATATTAGTGTACAAGTGTGTACGCAGACACAGGTGCACTCTGTCCTCTCACACTCTTACTGTCCGATGGGACGGCAATCCAACACAACCGGCGAGAGATCAGGAGCAGGATGTACTCAAACCGTTGGTCCTGATCTGTCGCCGTTTGTGCTGGCCGAGGCACCGGAGTATCAAACCGCCAACACCAAACTCCATAAAACCCAATAACATATTTTGCCCGACCCAGGGAATCGGACCCAGGGCCCCAAATTCAGCAGTAGTACTTGCGACCGATAGACGAATGGAGCAGTTAAGTTTTTCTTATTAAAGTAAAATAGGAAACCTGCTCATAGTCTAACTGATAGAAGATACGTACGTAGTCATCATTTCAGCCCAAAAGACGTCCACTGCTGGACATAGGCCTCCCCCAAGTGTCATTTTGATCACATTGACATTTTGGGGGGTTTTGCCATAATCGCCACGCTTGACAGGCGGGTTGGCGATCGCAGTACGGTTGTTACAAAAGCACAGAGAACGCTGCTGCCCTTTCTCTGGCAAATCCCTTAGTCGCCTCTTACGACACCCACGGGAAGATATGGGATGGTGCTATTCTTCACGTCCGACACCATACAGAACCATTCGTACGTAGTAAATAATTTAATTTGTAGATCACGATGAAATACGAGGCCATTATCGTTGTGTAGACTTGTGGTCCTCATTTGGCTGTTTAGAGAAACCTTTAGTGTTGGAGTACTTCTTGAGTTTGACGCGAGACATCGAACAAACGGATAATCCGGTAATAGTAGTTACGATAAGGAATGGAAAACAAGTAGAAATTAGACAGTTCGTCTGATGATTTATTTGTAATTGCATTTATTTATTTCTTAGTGGTTGGCAGAAGTCACACCCGCTTATACAAGGTGTTGTTTTGCATCCTCGTCAAAATCATGGACGAAACTATGCTAATGATTCTCGACCCGAATCAATAATGAAATCGGAAGGTTTTTTTATCTTATTTACGGAAATCGGTAAGTGTTAACCGCCCGTGTTTTTAACACGGCTCGTCGGATCTTCGCCCTTATAAAACCACGCTTTCACACATACAAACAATCTCAAAAGTTTATTCGATAATTTCTTAATCCCTTAACCACGATAAGGGGGTTATTCTGATATACAGAAAATAAAAAATTTGCGTCCACTAATAATTAACTAGGTACCGTAATTTATATTGCTTATTTATGTCTTTGTCTTTGTGACAACCTCCTGAATTTTGACGAGGATGCAAAACAACACCTTGTATACATCACCATCTACAATGGTTGTAATCACGCCGAAGTTCCGACCAAAAACGATGCGGGAGATATTATAGTGCACACAGTACAAGAAGGTCCGAAAAATAAATTACAGTTTAAAACGAATAATATTTTATTTATTCACATAAAACTTTTCATTAGTTAATTTTACATAATAAAACTTCAATAGTATCTATGTTTTGTACATTAATCGATTTAAATTCAACTTTTTTTTATAATCTTAACATTCTCAAACAATAAAAATAAAATTACGCTTTACCTAAGATAGGTATATAAGTTTTTGAGATCTTGACTAAGTCATACAAATAAAGAACTTAAAACCTAACATTATCTGCTTATAACTATTTCTAAGGCATGTTAAAAGTCGATTTTTAATGAACGATTCTGAGATCTATGTGTTTTGTAGTTTACGGTTCCGTAGGCAAACAGCAAAAGTGGAACCCTTCTATGTTTTTAGTTAGGTTATGTTTGGTCGCACTAGACTGCCCCCCGACGCTACTAAGGAACCACGGTGTAGTTTCAGTCAGTAGGTACGAGTCTGACAGATCCCTCCGCTCTCCTAGGGGGAGGACATCCATTGATGATTTCCACATCGAGTAACAAAAAAAAACCGGTCAAGTCCGTGTCGGGCCACGCGCAGTGTAGAACACTATGGAAAAATTTACCATCCCCACTTTACATGCATGCTTAATTGTTTTTTTCAAAATTTTATTCTACCACTTTTTCGGCGTCAATAACGTGTATACTTATGCCAAATTACAACTTTCTAGTACCAATAGTTTTTGAGCTAAACCGCAGACAAACAGACAGACTGACGGTAATAGCGAAACAATAAGGGTTCCTTGTTGACTACGGAACCCTAAAAGTGGCTAGCCGTAAGTCCCCGTTTCCAAAAGCCACGCTGCGTCGTTAACATTTTCGAGCAGTATAATGGGCCAGCCCCCGTATTCACAAACGCTTCGATTCGATGTCGATCGACAAGTCTATCTCGCTCGCTTTCGTAATGCCAAAAAAAGATAGACTTGTCCATCGACATCGAATCGAAGCGTTTGTGAATACGGGGGCAGGGAGGAGGATCGATTTCGAGGAGCAATCATTCATCATACCCACTATTGCTCTGTGAGAACTGCGTGGGGTCCTACCTCTGCACAATCATTTCAACTTGGCTTGGTAATGTGATATCTCTATTTCTTCTTAAAATACTCATCGTCACACACTAACACCGTGTGTGTGTACACACAGAAAATGATAATCCTGAAAGACGTGTTATGCGGCTATGGGTAGTTGCTCTGTGTGGTGTCGGACGTAAAGAATAGCACCATCCCATATCTTCCCGTGGGTGTCGTAAGAGGCGACTAAGGGACTTAGCAGAGAATGGGCAGCAGCGTTCTCTGTGCTTTTGTAACAACCGTACTGCGATCGCCAACCCGCCTGCCAAGCGTGGCGATTATGGCAAAACCCCCCCTTCTTGGGAGAGGCCTATGTCCAGCAGTGGACGTCTTTCGGGCTGAAATGATGATGAATGATGATGGGTAGTTAATATTTTTGCAGTTTCTTAAGTAATACATTTCTTTACTAAATCCTTATTCTAACAACATTTTTTTTGAGTTAAGACAAAAAGAATCGTCGAATCTGCATTCATTGATCATCATCTGCCTAGCCTTTGCCCAAACTATCTTGGGGTCGGCTTCCGGTCTAACCGGATGCAGTTGAATACCAGTATTTTACATGAAGCGACTGCTACAGTACCTAACTGGGTAATACGATACCCCTTGGTAAGAATGGATGTCAGACTTTTGGCTTCTGACTACTCGTAACGACTGTCAAAGATCTACTAATGACAGCCAGGACCAACGGCTTAACGTGCTTTCCGAGGCACGGAGGAAACTCGGTATGTAATTCGGTCACCCATCCACGTACCAAACTCGGCAAGAACGGCTTAAAGATCGACCCGTGCGGCTGTTATTATTTAGCCACGAGCTCCTGCATCTGTATCTGTATTCATTGATACGGTTGCCTTATCAACCAACTTTCAGAAACAAGTCTCTGTTTTGAGCTTAGGTCCTATATCATTGGCTACGGATATTAAATTATTTTCAGAGTATCCAACTACTCTATACACTATGACATAGATTTATAGATTAATTAGGTAGCAAGTAGGTAACGTGATATTCAAATATGTATTCAAACGAATCGTTTAAAAGAAGTCTTAAAACACACTTTACGAAAAGATTTTTAAGAGGAACAAAGAGCAATTCTTAAAATTAAGATGGTTACACAATATGAGTGTCTGTAGTGATACTGCCGTATGCTGACAAACTGTGGGACGAGCTAGCACAGGATCGATGCCCTAAGAATGCGGGGCGGGGTAAAGGCAGGTCACGAAGGACCTGTGACAAAGAACTGGATACTCGATACGACTGGCTGAGGCCTCGTCACTGCGTTAATGCTGCATTGTCTATACTCTATATCTATACAAATAAATAAAATTTAAGTGTCTGTTTGTAATATTGAAATAACCGCTTTCTACTACATGCGTATGAATTTATATACGGTACGTTTACCAAAATAACATTTTTTACAATTTTTGTCTGTGTGTCAGTCTGTCTTGTGTGTTTGTTCCGGGTAATCTTTTTTGACGATTTTGACGGGACTTTCACTGGCAGATAGCCGGTGTAATAAGGAACAACTTAGGCTACTTCTATTTAAAAAACGAAATAACATTTTTGTTGAATTCCACGCTGACGAAGTCGCGGGCACAGCTAGTTTAACATATATTTTTTAGTGACAAGCCACATTATGCGCTGCACTATGACTATCCAGAGCTCCGGTGCGACGACGGTCAGTGTTCCATTGCTAGAGGGGCAAACTAGTGCGCTGCGATGGCGTGCGTCGCCCTCTTGCGTTATGACGTGCGTCGTCGTAACGCAGTTGTGGCAATGTGGCATACAACGCGTTGATCATTTCCGACGACACAACGCAACGCTTTAATGGGGCTTCAGCCTTAGGTACAAAGGAAGGTACAAGAGGACCAAAGCACGGGCTTGTGAAGAACGGTAGGAGGGGAGTGGTCCCAGAAGTGGGATAGATCAGGCAGCCGGCCTGCTCTAAAAAACGAACAAAAAAATGTGATACTAGATAAGTTCATAATTTGAAAAGTACCGATAATCTAATCGATCTTAATGAACAAAAACATGAATGAGCAAATAACACAGTTTATCACACTACACAGCTACTTCTAAGTCCATCAGATGTACTGAGCGAAGTGTATCCAGTAGATAGCGTTGAGCACGGAGAAGAGCAGCGGGAAGAATACCCGGGAGAACCGGTCGATGCCGATGGCTCGCATCTTCGCTGTGGCGGCTTCTTGGGCGTCCTGGAATGAGAAATATAGCCGTCTGTCATCATCATGCACTGTGCAAAATTTATATATTAAAACTTTACAACACTTTTTAACTTTATATACAAGTGTAAAAAAACACCTTACTAAGGCGGACTTAATGCTTTGGGCATTTCTGCCAGTCTCCCTCAGGGTAATGCAGAGAAAAAACATGGTTGGTGCAACATAACAAATGGTCAAGAAAATATTTACAAATAAAATATAACGCATGCAAAAGAAGTATAGAGAGAGAAAACCTAACAACAGATTGGGCCTCACAGTGAGGCCCTCACTTTGCTTGTGTATGAACCAGGTTCTAGCCGCGATGGTAACAATTTAGGTAATGCATGTAATGTATTTCAACCTGATCTACCTTCATTTTATTTCTAGAAAGTCATGGAATTAGAGTTCTCTGGTAAATGTAGGCCCTTCCATAATCAAAAGCAGAATGGGCGGAGATCCCAGGTGCTGTGGCGGTACTGACGGCAGGCTACTGCTCAGCAGTGGATAGACATATAAGTTGAATTGACTGAAAACAGTAAAATATTTAAGCTCACCTTAACTTTAGCGCCATCTCCAAGAACGATGTTGACAAGGCAGTACTCCATCAGAGCCATGAACACGAATCTGGAATAACGAAAGTAAAACCAGTTAAAGAATCAAATTGCGCTTTGTGTGCCTTGTCTCATATTACTTGGGGTCGGCGCATCACGTTTATTTCTTCCATTCTCCTTCGTCAACCGTCAGGCTATAATTTACTAAATTTTCTTTCAAATCATTCCTCACACGATCTATCTATCGAACACGAACTACAAAATAATTCCGTGAAACAAAGCATTCACAACTGTTTTCAGACCTATATTTCGAAATCTTTGAAGTCGTTGACAATTTTGCAGACAAAAACATCTTGCTCATCACCTACAATCAAAAGATTCCCTTAAGGGCCAGAATAACCCTTCCAGGGCTGCGGGACTGTTCGAAAGAGATACCGTGGCCCTGGAACACAAAGGGCTAAGAAAGAATATCGGTGGGTTTTAGTCAGTACAAGTCTGACACTCC
The DNA here is from genome assembly GCA_949152445.1 of Cerastis rubricosa. Taxonomy (NCBI): domain Eukaryota; kingdom Metazoa; phylum Arthropoda; class Insecta; order Lepidoptera; family Noctuidae; genus Cerastis; species Cerastis rubricosa. The sequence continues at coordinate 2,719,486 of OX424549.1, forward strand.
CTTCCGCTCCGTCCAGAACGGGAGGGGTCATTTGATGATTTCCATCCGTAAAAAAAAGGCCAGAATAACCCCAAATTGTGAAATTTGAATGGCTCTCGTTTTAATATTACTGCAGCATTCCCTTTGTGATTAAATATTACAATAACTCTGTTCAATACGTACACTGTACACACCGACATGAAAGCATCCACCGCTTTCAGATAAGACACCGGCGGTAGCTGCGCCTGCGACTTGGCGTGCTGTGTCGACAGTGTGAGCAGTGACGTCACGCCGAGGGTGACGCGCGCCGGCGCAGCGTCCGGCTTGATCCAGAATGATACCCACTGGAGAAAGAAGATGAGGTTAAGGGATCGGAATTAAATCTACGCGTAACATTAGTTAGTACTGGTACAAGTTTCGCATAACGTCAGGGACAGCATTGGGGCCAACGTGTGGAGCCGGCCTTTCTGGGTTGCTACTATAAAGGTTTCTAAAAACATACGGTGTTATTCGTCTTATTCGTTCAAAATGAAGGTATGATATCGTTACTCGTAATAGACATCATTACCATCATTCGTCTTCCCTTATCCCAATTTATTTTGGGTCGGCGAAGCATCTCTTCTTCCATTCGTGTCGTTATAATAGACATTTTATTAATAACTTACAGACATAATAACAATCAAGCAGGTCGGTATGTAAGTGTTGAACAGATGGTACCCCAGCCGACGCTTCAGCTTGAAGATCACCTCTAGACAGGTGAAGTTCCCTGAAACAAAGATCATCATCATTAGTGATGAGTTTCCTTTCAACTACCTTTGCGGTTTACGTGATTTGGTGACATTCATCACCTGTTCTGTATGGTGTCGGACGTAAAGAATAGCACCATCCCATATCTTCCCGTGGGTGTCTTAAAAGGCGACTAAGGGACTTGCCAGAGAATGGGCAGCAGCGTTCTCTGTGCTTCTGTAACAACCGTACTGCGATCGCCAACCCGCCTGCCAAGCGTGGCGATTATGGCAAAACCCCCCAAAATGTCAATGTGGCGACACTTGGGGTGGTCTATGTTCAGCAGTGGACGTCTTTTGGGCTGAAATGATGATGATGAATCATCTGTCATATTGTTATCAACTTATTATAAATGCGAAAGTAAATACGACTAACGGGCAACCGAATGGATTTTGATTTTAAGAACTGGCTTTACTTGCAGACCTTGACCTGGGAGACATAAGATTATAACCTGGATTAACATATAGGATACTTTTCATCCTAGTCATATGTTCTCGTAGGATTTCTGCCTGACCTTCATGAGAGCAAGACGCGGGTAAGCTGGAAGTACTTAAACGTAAAAATAATGAAAAAACATAACTATCTCTGACGAATCCATTCACCAGCACATACGGTGCGCACAATGATTGACGATGTTGTGACGACTAGCTGATAGTGGAATAATCGTCTAACTTGATTAAGATACCATGGTATACCGATCAATTTGTCTAGAAAAGTTAGTGCATCAGCCATGTTTTTTGTTTGTAACAACTTTTTGGTTCCCTAGACTAGAATAGCTTCGTTGGGCTGTGGTTGCAAACGCGACTGCTGAGCATGAAGTCCTGGGTTCGATTCCCGAGTCGGGCAAAGTGTTATTGGGTTTTTCCATCAGCAATTTCTCAGAAGCCTGGATTTGTGCCCGGTTGATGGCAATAAGCTCGTCCTCTATTACATGGGACTTAAACATAACTGGCAAAATGTGGGTGTACTATTAGGTACACTTCTGCCTAACCCCTCGGGGATTATACAGGCGTGATGTTATGTTAACATTTGATGTTAATAAACTGCTTGATAAAATTATGCCTTTACTCCGAAAGGAAGGAAGTTCTTTATGGTGTCGGACGTTAAGAATAGCATCATCCCACATCTTCCCGTGGGTGTCGTAAGAGCCGACTAAGGGATTTGCCAGAGAATGGGCAGCAGCATTCTCTGTGCCTTTTATGCGATCGCCAACCCGCCTGCCAAGCGTGGCGATTATGGCAAAACCCCCTTATGAAGCGACATTTGGGGGAGACCTTTGTCCTGCAATGGACGTGTTTCGGCTGTAATGATGAATGATGACTCCGAAAGGATGGGGAGATAGGCATGTGTAACATGAGGAGTAACTAGAATAACTCAAGGCAAGTCCCAAAATAAAGCAAGCTTAATTCCATCAACCAGTCTCAAAAGTAGACTATCTATGCTGTTACTGCATAGTAACTCAAAAGTAAACTCTTTTAACACTGCTTAAATTGGGAATGGGACCTTGAGCTTTAAGCGACTACTACTATACTACTACTAGCGACCCCTGGCCACATCAAAATAAAGGCAGTCACTTTCTAAGTCGATATTTGACTCATTTTTAGGGTTCCGTACCCAAAGGGTCAAACGGGACCCTATTACTGAGACTTCGCTGTCCGTCCGTCAGTCTGTCACTAGGCTGGATCTCATGAACCGTGATAGTTAGCCACTTGAAATTTCCACAGATTAGGTATGTATTTCTGTTGCAGCTATAACAACTTATACTAAAAACCGAATAAAATAAATATTTAAGGGGGCTGCGATACAAAAAAGTGTTTGTTTTTATAAATAATGGTACGGAACCCTTCGTGTGCGAGTCCGACTCGCATTTGGCCGGTTTTTTATAATTTCTTGTTGTTTTAAAGTACCTAGGTGATAACTAATTTAAAATAACTAGTTCCTTTTCTAGAATTTACCTACGTTCTACATATTTCGAGCAATCGTAATAACATTCGACCTTTCTCCATTACAAATTGATGACTGTAGACCTTAATTAGCAGCCATTATCAAGGGATTAAAAGATAACAATAAGAAATGAGCGTAATCCATAACACGGAATTAGCACTAACGTGATGGTCGTTGGTTTAATCCGCAATATGACCTAATTTTTTTGATAATCTTTACCCAAGTTGTTGAAATAGGTGTAAAAGTCTGGCTTTTGAGAGATTTGATGGTAATTGGTCTTAATTTTTGGCCCAGTATTGTCTATTTGTCTTATAATAACCAACATAGCTTGTGTTGATATCAACACAAGCTAAGGTAAAGTGATTACTCGTTTGTTTGCAGGAGAAAATTCAACTGTATTTCCAAATACTGGGCAGAATGTATGTGTATTTGTTTTTTTTTTTACCTTGTTCCACATTAGGAATTTATCTTGTATCGTGGGTGCGTTTACAAACATTTAACTCACATACACAAAAGCCAGACCCGGAACAACTATCTGTAGGCCTTACAAATATTTGTTCCGTGCGGGGATCGAACTCGCGACACGCAACGCAGCAGTTAATCGCTTAACCACTGCGCTGACCGTGCCGTCAATTAAATTAAAATATACATGTTTACTGTAACACTAAGGAGATTTCCAGATGGAAAGAGACATTGCAGTTTACATAAAAAAATTCCATGTTCTAATAATTTTATATATTAATGGGTCTCACCTGCTTCCAAATGCGGATTGATTTTCAGTCGGATTTATTAGTTTTTATAAATAAAATAAGTGAAATAAAGAAATAAAATTGAATCCCCAGAAGCACTCACACTTACCAGTAGAATAAACTTGAGTACAATCAGCAGTGGTGTTCTGCACCAGCTCCAGTTGAGGCAGCTCGATGTTCTCATCCACCACCAGAGGCACGTCAGGGTCCCACTGGAAGATCAGGTCGTCCGTCGTGTGGGATACTGTGAACATGGGGAAAGGGAATATATTCAAATTTGAATTAAGTATGTACATTATTTACAGATCTAAAATAATAATAAAATATGTACAAGTATCAAAATTAAAAATTACAGGGCGTCAAACCACCACATCATTGTCAATAGGAAAAGTGGCTAGAAGGTTGGCAGCATTGCCACGTTTCAGTTGTATGGCAATGCTGAATCTTTGCCCAAAAAAAGGCCCGCCCTCTGGATAGGGTATTCAGTTCGTAGCAGGTTATATTTTCTTAGGAAATTATCCGATAATTATCAACGATGATTCATAACTTCACCACTTTAATTTATTTATTTTATCAGTGACGTAGCGACATTCATCACGAACGGACGCGTACGGTGTAAAAGTTGTGTGCAACTCATTATCTATGAGCTTATTATTAGCGACCCGACTGATTTGAAACCAAAAACCGACCGTTTACTTGTTTTAGTGAGAATGTTGGTCGTTAACGATATTGCGGAGATATTGACTAGTTGTGAAAATAATCATCAAGTAATGCAAGGAGACAATTTACGAGGCGAAAAAAAAAACAACGAAAGTTCTAGCAGGAGTGTTGAGAAGAGAAAAGAAAGGGAAGATGATGAATTTATAACAATGAATACGAAAGATCTAAACGTCTGATCAGCACGCGTAGCATGACCACTGTAGAAACGAGTTTTGTCTACAGAAGAATGGACATAATGACAGATAGACCATGACAATGTGTCAGTTTGTCGATTCTTCCGTCACCATAGCCCGTTTCTACGGCGCTCATGCTACGCGTGCAGAAGTGAATCAGTAGAACTAGTAGGTAAGAAATTCGGAGGTAGATGTTGAACAGAATGGTGTCTCGCGAGACTCAGTTGGGGCCCAAGTGCGCATTCCCTTTTAAAGGAAATATCTCTTCGACTGCTTGACACTTCGCGAGACCAGACGGCTGGCTATTTCTTTGGGCTAAGAATTAGCATTGCCATTCAACGTGGCAATGCTGCCAGTCTTCTGGGCACTTTTCCGGATGACAGCGATGATTTTGACGCCTATGTGTTCTATTATTTTTATGTTAGTTTATATTTAGTTAGTTAGTTTATGTAAATATTTAGTTTTAATTTTAATAACAAAGCTGTCGTAAGTTATTTGAATAGTTATGTCAGCTAAGTTGAGCATCATGTTTGTGTTAATTCAGTCGATGTTTTACCTAAGCAAATAGCTATGGCCAAATTACTAAGGTCAGAGAATAACACGGGTAACTGACCGATGGAAAGTTAACAAATTATATCAAACGTGTCCTTATTAAAAAAGAACATCAAAAAATGAGTGGGAGTACGTTGAAGATACAGAAGTTTGGCTTCAGCCCCTTCGCACATGCGGCGTGCCTAGTAGCTCATAAACGGCACCCCTGTGTGGATGTCTCTAACTATTCTCAATGTTATTTTATTTTTCTATTCTTTTTAATCAGACGTTTTACAATACTTTTTAAATCATTACACCTTTTGTTTAGAATAGTTACAGCACGGATGACAACATTTAGGTATGTCACTTGATTTATAGATTAATCATAAGTCAGACTCTTTTTGTAATATTTTCTGATTTTCTTGTTGTTTTATAGACTCTTTTTCTTATTTACCGATTGTTTGTAAATGTGTGGACATTGTAGGCCTTATAGATTCCTAGATCCTTGGTAACTTTTTATCTTGTTCTACGTTTTGTAGTAAGCAACGACTTATTGTCGGGCGTACGATGTCCGGGAGGACATCGTACGCCCGACAATAAGTCGTTACTTACGCTGAACCATAGAAATTGTAAAACCAAATCATTTTGAAAGGGTAACGATGGAGTTTCTTGCCGGTTCTTCTCCATAGGAAACGACCAACCCACACCGAGCACCGTTTTGTCGACGTTTTATAAGTGCCCCCTGTAGGCCTATGTGAAATAAAAATATTTTGATTTGATTTTTATTTCTACATAATATCATAATTATTTCGTTTATACACACATTTTTTTCTAGTTGTACTTTTAGTCGAGTGCACATGCAAGCATGAGGTCTTGGGTAATCCTTCACATTACCTTCTATATTATTCTTGACTATTTTTACTCTTGACTTAAATCTCTCCTATCATTCACAACCAGTACATCCATGTCTCAAACTTCATTCAGTTTTACATAATGATGTTTTGAATACGTGGTACCTGTTTGTGCGTCGGAGTTCCTTTACCCCTATACCTCTGCTCTTCCTTGGGAGATAACAGGCATGATGTTATGTGTATATCATCATCTTCTGCCTAGCCTTTTCCCAAACCAACTTTTTTTTTTTTTTTGAATATGGGTAATCATCAAATGACTTCTTCCGCTCTGGGTGGAGCGGAAGGGGTGTCAGACTTGATTGACTAAAACCCATTCATGTTCCTTGTTAGCCCTTTGCGTTCCAGGGGCACGGTATCTCTTTCGAACAACCCGCAGCCCTGGCAGGCATCGGCCCTCTCGGACCCCTTCCGATTTGCTGACATCTCCTTGAGGCGCGCGTGGAACACGAACACGCCGTCGGCACGGTCTGTCGTCATAAGACGGATGGACGGTGAGCTAGCCCATTACTCACCGTCCACAGGCCCGCGCCTACGGTGGCCGGAGGCCACTGGTTTGTGTCGTCTCCCGCGGCGGCTGGGACGTGAGGTTCTCTCCCTCTCACGTTCCGCCACCTCCTTCGCTAGCATGACTGCTTCGCAGAAGGAGGAGACTGCTTCCCATTCCCTCTCGCTCCGGACCATGGATTGAACCAGGGCCGGACGCGAGAGGTCGCGACACGGCGGTGCTCAGCCCAAGCAGGGCACAGCTCCACAGTGTAGTCCTCTAACACTTACTTAAAGGCCACTTGTCTTTTAGAATTCAGTTACGTTTACTCAACCATAATCTACCTAGCCTTTTCCCAAACTATCTTGGGGTCGGCTTCCAGTCTAACCGGATGCAGCTGAGTACCAGTATTTTACATGAAGCGACTGCCTATCTGTCCTCCACAACCCAGTAACTGGGTAATACGATAACCCCTGGTAAGACTGGATGTCAGACTTTTGGCTTCTGACTACTCGTAACGTTATATATGTTCTAATGAAGTTTCTAAAATCTTTCCAGTTACATTTTCACTCGCGCGGTAGAGATTTTTCGAGTTTTCCCGACTCCAAAGCCGTCTAAACAATTTTTCTCTCGTTTTCGTCACAGACTAAAAAATAGTTTTTCCGTCTGCAAAGTCAAAGGTTGCTCGTTAATTATCGCAGTTCTTTAGTTCATTAGAGATACTGAAATGCTTTCACTGAGATGAAAAATATGGAACTACGAACTGCAGTATTTAGGTAGACTTTTGCAGATTATCTCTGGTTCAGTTTTTAGATTTGTTGTTGTATTTTTGACGTGGCTTCGCCGCGTTATTTTTTGTTTTTTTGTTGCCTTCGTGCAAGAAGTTGACAAAGTTTTATCGGACAATCGGATGAATGGTGTGCATAAAATTCATCATTTTTAGGGTTCCGTACCCAAAGGGTCAAACGACCCTATTACTGAGACTTCGTTGTCCGTCCGTCCGTCCGTCTGTCACCAGGCTGTATCTCATGAACCGTGATAGTTAGCCAGTTGAAATTTCTACAGATTATGTATGTCTGTTGCCGCTATAACAACAAATACTAAAAACAGAATAAAACAAATATTTGAGGGGGCTCCGATACAAAAAAGTGATTTTTTAGGGTTCTGTAGTCAACAAGGAACCCTTATAGTTTCGCCATGCCCGTCCGTGTATTTAACTCGAAAATTTCGAACAACAACGTCACCGAGAGATGCCTAGAAAACGTTGGCTGGCGAGGCCTTTCCCAGCGGAACAATAAAGACTAAAAATAATTACTAAATATGGATTAGAATTATTGTTTTTTTTAAGGAATCATTATCTGCCTAACCCTTTCCAAACTATCTTGGCTCCGTCGGCTTCCAGTCTAACCAGATGCAACTAAGTACCAGTGTTTTACATGAAGTGACTGCCTATCTGACCTCCACAACCCAGTAACTAGGTAAGTAATACGATACCCGTTGGTAAGACTGGATGTCACTTTTGGCTTCTGACTACTCGTAACGATTGTCAAAGATCTACAAATAGAGGCTCGTTAAGCATTTTATTTTTTTATTGAATATTTAAAATAACTAAAAATAACCAGAGTTAGAATTCATGGTCGTGCGACTGAGGGTCTAACACACTCCTAATTCTAGATATCTTTACATTCGTCACTCAAAGAAAATATCTCAGTATAGCAGCCCAGAGTCTAGATTTGTGCACGGCTGTTGCCAATAGGCTCACCCCCTTAACATAGCTTCTGGCGAAATGTGTGTGAACTTCAAGCGTACACCGCAGCTTAACCCTTTGGGTAATACAAATTTGAAGTTATGTTACTAAAACCCCCTCTAAAATCGTCTATCACAACACCATTATCAAAAAAAAATCTCCCACCCACAAAATCATCCCCTCGAAAACGCAGTCACATCTCGAGTGCATAGCTGACAAGCATCATTTACCCATCATCATCTATTTATAGGCCTCCATCCTGATCGCGAGATAGGACTGGGCTGGCTCCAACGGCAAGCCACTTGTCCCCCCTTGTCCCCCCCTTGTCCCTCTTGGCCTACATTTTACAAGCCACTCGATGCGATAATTTTCTGTATCACGCGACAAACTTTACTCAGGTTTGAGAGGGAGCTCTTATTGTTCGGGTATGGGTCTTTGAGTGATTTTTATGTTTGCGTATTTTTCTCGAGGACCTAGGGGTATTTGTGATTGAATAGGGACTGGGTTTCTGGTTGATTTTTAGTGGTGGGATTTTGCTAGGTGAATCGTAATTAGATTTTTGAAATTGCTTTATTACAAACCATTAAACAAACTAAGAATGAATAACATCACACTACGACCAATACGAGTGGAGCAGCAATGAAAAATGTTGCGAAAACGGGGAAAATGTGACGCAAACGAAGTTGCGCCGGACAGCTAGTTTTAAATATTATAATAATTAATAATACATATTCGCTGTGGCTCTAAACTGGTTTCGGTAACGAAATCATAGCTCCATCTGTCTAGCAATTTAGCAAACAAACTATGACAGCACCATCTATCGAACAACAAAGTAATTAAAACGTGGAAGAAAATACAGACCAAAGAGGAGACGTGCGGTATTCAACCAATCACATTCGTTGAAATCCACAACGTGTCTCTCGTCTCTCCTGTGATTGGTTGAATCTTGAACGTGTCTGCAACCCTCTGGTGGAGTCACGGAGAAAGACGTGTGAGAGGCTTGGCACCTTGGCTTTCAATATCCGCAACTAGAAGATTCCTAGGTATTCCGTCATTCCCATAACTGGGAAATTCTCTTTTCTTTTTTTTTGTACTGGAACATTCCAGTGCAAAAAATATTGCAATGACGGGTAGAAAAAGTGCCTATATCGGCTTCATTATGGATGATTTGCACCCGTAAATTTATATTGCCAACATGCCCGTGCTGTTCTGTGTTCATAATAATATATTTATGCTCGTGCGTGACGGTATTGTTTTTATTTGTTGTAGGTTATTTCTACAGAGTTATTGCAACTTTTTATGTATTATTGACAGCTATATCTAAATAATTTATCACCTATGTTCGACTTATTTTCTAAAGGACATGGCTATCAATTAAGATATTAACACGCAAACAGAGCATTAGGAGGGGTGTAATACCTAGATTTTACTTACTACCTATAGGTACCATAGGTGCCAAATGTCCTAGGAGATGGAATCCAGCTACAACATAAAGAAGCTGGTAGCATCCTGTTGATGCCAAATTGCTACGAGTAGGTACCATAGGTGACTGATTAGGTATAGCAATTCCTGTTTCTAGCTACCTACTCATAAGTCATACACTGTACTTAACCCTACCATTGACTCCACCATGAACTTACTTCAAAATATGTTTATCTACTTACTCTTTTTATATTGTTTTTATTAGTAGTATTGCCTATGCTTTAAACCTTTTGTAACACCTTTTTAAAATTGTAGAACGCAAATAAAATGAATATGTTGTCCCATAGCCACTGCTATTCTATTATTTAATAATGTAAACAAATAAATGTAAATTGTTGGCCTTTAAAGACAAAGTATACCATGAGGAAGTGTTTAAAAAATTAGCCTACAAAGTACAAGTTCTCCTCAATCCTCAAACAGTGCAGATAAAAGCTTGTTCAAGTTGACAGCATGATCAAAACCCAGGACCCAAAAATACTCCAGGACTCAACCAAAAAGCTCCAATCATTATAATGAAAGAAGGCTGCGTCAGTGCTTCCCAAAAGCCACTTGGTGATGACAGATGACACCTAAGGGCTGACTTTCCTTAGTGTACCGGGATATAATTTCGAATGAAAGAAGGTAGGTAGATAGATAAACAAAGTATCATCTTGAAAACTGCCAAAAGAAAGTTGTCTAAAATAAATTTGTCATGATTGTCGTTTACATACAGAAAAGCCTGATCAAAATCGAGGACCCAAAAATACTCTGTCATCTAAAGATAGAAGAAGTTCACGACCAAATTTTAAACAAAGATTATAATTAGATGGGAGAGAGCTGTGTCGGCGTTTCATGAGAGCCACTCGCTCACAATGACAGATTTTTTTTTAAACGCTCCTCGCTTGGAATTTCTCCTGTATCGTGGGTGCGTTTACAAACATTTAAATTCATATCACAAACAGTCAGATCCGGAACAACTATAGCTGTCATCATCTTCCTGCCATTGTCCTTTTCACTTGGGCTCGGCGCAACACGTTTTCTTCTTACACAACCTTGTCACAAATCCATCTATCTTGTCTTTGGCCTTTCTTTCCTTCTCCATCCATCGTTCAGATTGATGTACTGAATACGCTGTAGCCGTTTTAGCGTCGGGTTGTCAAAAATCAACGAGCTATGAACAAGATTATACAGGATGTGGTGTAACGGAATGGTTACATACATACTTAAGGGAGTGCTACAGACCATCAAACTGAACATATTTCCTCACAAACATCGTAATAGCGAAAACATTTTTGGGGTAGCTGATATTTTTTTCGCTATTACGATGTTTGTCCTATGGAGAAACATGTTCAGTTAGATGGTCTGTAACACAACTAACACACCCTTAAGTATGTATGTATGTATGTATGTATACCTTTTCCGTTACAACCTGTATAAGCACAAGAATCATGAGCTAAATCTTGGGCTTATTTTAGATTTTTGATATGAAAGAGCTGATTTACGGAGCCTCCTCCAACTTTTAGAATAGCAATATCTTAGGAAAAAAGTACAAGACAACTTTTGTACAGTAATTAGTAATTTTATGATCTAAAATGTTGTCTATGCTACATTTTTGATAAAACTTACTGGAAAAAAAAAAACAAAAAACCAAACATTTTGACCTTTGACCTCGAATTACTTTTTTATCACACATGGGATCTATGGGGACGTTTGGCACTTTATTTCTACTGGAGTACTCAAGGTCTCTATCAACCATCTTGATCCGAGCTTTTGTTGATTGAAATGTCAATTTTGAGCGGACTAATGGTCGCGAGGTCGCGCGACAAAGACAGGCATTGACACTTCCTGTGTGCTTAATGCCTAAGGAAAGAAAAAGGTAGACTAAGTACTCGTTCAGACATGCGAGAATCGCGCGGTTTGGAACCATACAATATTGTTATGTATTCAGACAGCCGCGGTTAGTAAGCGATTGGCGTGCGCGGTCCGGATAAAGTCAGTTTGAAAATGGAAATTAAAGAATAGGCGCCGTGTTTACTGTGGTAGCACTACTTACTAAAATACTATTTTTAACCAACGTGTCTTCACCATTTCCGAATATCACCACTAACTCCTGCCAAGTACGGTTCTTGGCAATACCTCCCACTGAAGATCCCATTTTTTTCTCCACTTCATCAATTAATAATTCAGTGTCAAAGCGATCCATAGCAAGCTCGCGCATGACGCGCTGCTATGACGTGCTAACCGCGCGGTGCCCGCAACGTAACTTAACGTTAGAACGTCTGTTGCTATGGGGCTCCAGGAGAGAGGTCCATAGCAACAGAACCGAGCGGGCGGCGCGCGATTCTATTTTCTTGCGGTTGAGTTGCTGTAACCGCTCGGTTACATAAATCGCGCGGTTATGTCTGAACGATTTAATAAATATCTACATAAATAAGACTCGCGCCGTTCCCACGCGATTCAAAAACCGCGCAGTTCCCGCCGTATCTGAACTAGCGCTAAGTTTCAACGTGATATTCGTCGAAGTTATCAAAACCAGCCCACAAGATTCTACCACGATGTTAATTTTTTGCAAATAGGTTTTGACTACGTGAATACGTCTAATAAATCGATGAACGCCGACTGCATGCACGAAAAAGAATGACTCATTGTTCCGTTACGCTCATTTTACGCTTGTGCCGCATCTATCTCTCTTCCACTCGATTGGCCTATGCGTCCGAGGAGAAGAAAGACAGCGGCAGCATACAACTTACATCTACAGTTTTGTTGAACTATTGTCCGTAAACCAACTTTACAGACAACCAATTTTTACACACACTTTTTCACGTCGTCTTATTTTTTAAATTTGGTTAGGCCGGTATTTCGTACCCGACTACTCTGAGAAGAAACAGCCGAAAAAAACTCAGAGGTCACTGTCTCCTTTGAAGTCCAGACATTGGTCAAGTCTTATAAGGACCATACAGATTGGTTGGTGTCTGTGTCTGAGATGGTCTTTTGAAGAAAGAACCACACAGTTTTCAGTTGAACATAATATAACTTAAGGTAAATAAACCCGGATTCCAAGACCCCAAAAATACTCTATCACCTAAAGATGAAAGCTTCGCGACAAAATGTCAAACATAGATTATAATTAGATGGGAGAGGGGCTGTGTCGGCGCTTCGTGAGAGCCACTCGCTCACAATGACTGTATAACGAGCTGGCTCGAGGGCTCTCGAAGATATTTTTATGGTTAGACGAAGTTTAAGTCTATAGGTATTGAACTTGGTGAGGAGAATTCAATGGCTTGCGGTTCTGGGATGTGGTTTTCGTTTTGTGGTGGTGGGTATCGAGGTAAATGTGTTTTTTTTGCAGTGTGATGTTGGAATTTTGGTTTGCAATTTTGGTCACAGACTAAAATGAGGTGGTTTTACTTTCTTTTAAGCCTTTGATTTCGTATTTAGAATAAGAGGACATCCGTATAGATGAGGAGAGTTCATGAATGTATTTCGTAAAACTCAGGATTTTGACGGGTAGACATTATTGGCAGTTTTTATATGTATGCGGAGCTCACCGACTCTCTGCGCGGCGCACCGCCATAAAATCTTGTCAACTCCGACCGACCCCGTGAAAGAGCGGTGTCACGAGAAAATCGACTTATGGACCATATTCACAGAGTTTATTACCTTTATCTGTTTAAAAGTGAAGGCTTGTTATTAGCTGTCAGTTTCACTTACTATTTTTATTCCGTTTAGTTTAGCTGTAAAAATATTTTTTTAACAATGCAATGGCCTCTTTGTGTGTTTTATGTTACGTTTGCAAAATAAACGCTTTCGCACGAATCGTTTGGAGCTAACAATAATTGTGACTTGATTTGCAATTAAATAATATTGCGACTATAAATTGAGATGTAAGCTATCCTATCTTTTAAGTTGGATCAAACTCTACACACAGTTTAGGAGTCCTTCCCTGACAAACAACGTGACACGTAATTTATATAAAGATAAATACTTAATACAAGAAGTGTACTCACAGCTTTCCATCTGCAGCTTACACTCCTGTGTATCATGAGGATAGATCAGGAAGTTCATGGCACATGACAGCCTCAAGGTCAGTTTCACCATGTAAAGTATGGTCTTCTCCTTGGACAGCCAGACGTAGTGGTTGGGAATGGTCATGGTCTGAAACGTCACGGACTTCGCGTTCTTGAAGAAGGAGTCTGGTCTCCACATGTGTTTTAGCCAGTCCACTTCTAGGAGCCTGGAAGATGATAGCTTGTTAATAATTGATTTTGCATATTCTTATAGTACTTAGAACTTGGTTTAAATAGGCAGCTCATACTTGAAAAGAATAATAGGGGATGATCACAATTTTTTTTTCTTTGTCTGTCGGGTAGATTATTGAAAAGTATTGGACACGTATTTTTAATTTTTTCACGTGGTCATAAAATTACGGAGATAAATTGAGTTGAAATGGCGCATGACGTCACTTGTAGGTGATTTTATGCCTACTTGTGACGTAGTGAGCCCCGACTCTCCAACTTCAATGAGTTTTAACTAAATGATTTTTTGATATTTTGATAAAATAAAAAATACGTGTCTAATATTTTTGTATTACCTGTCTGACGGACAAAATAGAATTTCGTTTTCTTCACCCAGTATTATCCCCTATTCTTAATATTGTTTTTTTTTTTAACAATGCCTCGCATTATTAATTTCTCCTGTATCGTGGGTGAGTTTACAAATATTTTCACTCACATACACAAACAGCCAGACCCGGAACAACTATCTGTAGGCCATACAAATATTTGTTCCATGCGGGGATCGAACCCGCGACACGTAGCGCAGCAGTCGATCGCTCAACCACTGCGCCAAGCATCGCTCAGACAAGCTACTTCTCATTAACGACGGCACGGTTGGCGCAGTGGTTGAGCGATCGACTGCTGCGCATCCCCCATAAAAAGGAAGGATCCTCCAATCAGACTGATGTTGTGTCTGGTGGACTACTGCATGACGTTTGTTGTCGGGTTTCCTATACAATATGTTAAAAAACCGGCCTAGTGCGAGTCTTACTCGCACTCGTAAACTTCCACTCAACCGCAAAATTAAATTTGTTTTTCATAGTATGTATATGAAAAACAAAGTTACTGCTGCAGTTTGATGAAAAAGTCCCATATCTCAAAAACTAAACATCATATCTTATTGAAACCAATTTTCGTTGATAGTTTTTTTTACGTTCTACAATCCTAAATATTTTCAGAAATTTCCTCTTCTTACTTTAGAAATTAGAGGGGGTTCGACACACATTTTACCACTTTGAAAGTGGCTCTCGCGCAAACTTTTTCGAAACAAAGTTTAGAAAAAAATGACATTAGAAACCTCAATATCATTTTTGAAGACCTATCCATAGATACCCCACACGTAAGGGTTTGATGAAAAAAAATATTTTGGGTTTTCAGTTCTAAGTATGGGGGTATATTTGGGGTATATATACCCCAAATTTATTGTTTTTTTTTTTCTATTTTTGTGTAAAAATCTTAATGCGGTTCACAGAACACTTACCAAACAACAGTATAAATTGTGTTCTTCAAACTCAAACTCAAACTCAAAGCATTTATTTCAATTAGACCATTACAGGCACTTTTGAAAGTCAAAGAACAAAAAAAAGAACGCTAAGCTACAGTCCCAGTCACAAGACATAATAACTTGTGAAAGTACTGTAGTTGCCCATTCCAAAGCGTAGATCTCTATGGAGAAGAATGGGCAAGAAACTCCATGGACACTCTTTTAAATTAAAATATGTTACAGATAGTGTCTTATGACATGAGAATCTATAAGGGTTCCGTTTTTTTGCCAATTGGCTACGGAACCCTAAAAAAACCCAGTCCGATCCGCGAGAGGAATCGATAATATTTCGTTTAATTTATGTTATCCATTTTGGATAGGTAACAGGTAAAAAAGAAATACCCGACAAAACTAAGTAAAATGTACTAAAATGAGGAAACTGACATGGCAACTCAGGACAACACTCCGGTCCCTTCTCAAATAGTGGCTTCATAAACAACTGACTATCGGACATAATAATGCCGAAATTGGTGTTGATCCGTTTTAAAAGTTTTTAGATTTTAAGGAAATAGTGGTAATTTGGGCTCAAAAATCAGGTTTATAAAATTAATTATCATGTTCACTTTCATGAATATTTTAAATTTCTCATTGTATTTGTTAATGTCATTGGTATACCATGTCCCTTTCGGATCGGAGCGGTTTTTTTTTTAACATATTGTATAGTGTAAAGTTGCGGATAACTACAAATAACAGCCTGATATAGAATTTTGATGTTAGTTCTTCATTCGTTTCATAGATGGCGCTGTAGTACTTTTTGAAATGCCGCTACACCTCCAAGTATAAAGTAGTTACCTGTATTCTGTGGTCATATTTTCTGGCAACCGTAGGCGATGATCTTTCCATGTTTGAGCAAAGAATATGTCAGCAGCATAAGTCTAAAACAAAGAAAAAGAAAGTTTAGAAAAATATAACTTTTAAAAAACTGGCCAGTTGCGCCGTGCGAGTCGGACTCGCGCACGAATGGTTCCGTATCATTAATTATAAAAACGAGGAAAAATTACTTTTTACTTTTTTGTATCGGAGACCCCCGTATATATTTATTTTATTTGTTTTAGTATTTGTTGTTATAGCGTCAACAGAAATACATAATTTGTAGAAATTTCAACTGGCTAACTACCACGGTTCATGAGATACAGCCTGGTGACAGACGGACGGACGGACGGAAGGACGGACGGACAGCGAAGTCTCAGTAATAGGGTCCCGTTTGACCCTTTGGGCACGGAACCCTAAAAACAAGCTTTTATTGAAATATAAGGAAGTAAATCGCCGCCGCTGTCGCTCGCCGTTGTACATAAGTTTTTATATTGCAATTTGTGTGTATATTTTTCTTTTTTTTTTGTGTGCAATAACTAATAAAGAAAGAATAAATTAGGTTTATCTATAAACATTGAACGCATTTACAAAGTTTAACGTCCGTTGAAGAATTCTCTCGTTAGGAGGCGATCCTGGCAGTAGGATCAAGTCATATTTGTCATAAGACAAGACTTCACCAGAACCAAGTATGTGTAAAATTTGAGCTCAATCGGTTCCTGGGAACTAGTTCAAAATTTAGTTGCAAGATTTGACCAAAACATACTAACAAGGCAAGGCTTATAATAAGTTTATTTGAATCTAGAATTCCAGATCTATTCTTATGGCGCTTAGCTGTTCGTCGCACGAATATTATACAAGTGTAGACTTAGAACAACACCGCATTTCAAAGACCTTCACCCTCCCGCATCATCATTAACACAGCTGGATCCCTACATAATGAGGAGGGTGCATAATACTGGAGCTAATGGTCTGTTTACCATGACTGATAACACCTACACATTTCAGATGGTACACATATTAAAATGGCTATAAGACTGGCGAGAGCAGCGGTGGCCCAGTGGTGGCAGCCCCGACTTACGAGCAGTAAGTTGTAGGTTCAATTCAACCCGGGCAGGCGCATTACTTTGTGTAATTTATTTCATCAGCACTGCTCTCAAAACGGTGAAGGAAAACATCGTGAGGAAACCGGCACGTCCTAGAACTAAAAATTCGAAGACATGTGACATCTACCAACCCGCACTGGGTCCGCGTGGTGGATTAAAGCCCACTCCCTCTCATTGAGAGAAGGCCCCGTTTCACAGCAGTGGAAACATTATAGGTCGCTTGTTTCCCAGCAGTGGGAACATTATAGGCTGATGATGATGATGATAAGACTGGCGATACGAGATGCGGTTAGGTAGACGATGTTTTGGATAAACTTTATTGAATACTAGCTGTCCCGCGCAACTTCGTCTGCGTCTCATTTTCCCCGATTTTGAAACATTATTAATTGCTGCTCCGCTCCTATTTGTCGTAGCGTCATGACATAAAACCTATAGCCTTCCTCGATAAATGGGCTATCTAACACTGAAATAATTCTTCAAATCGGATCAGTAGTTCCTGAGATTAGCGCGTTCCAGCAAACAAACAAACTCTTCAGCTTTATAATATTAGTATAGTATTAGCATAGATGCTTTCGGATGGACCTTTTTGTGACAACAGCAAGCTGATAATATGGTCGTGAGTAGATAGTGGGTAATTCTTGATTCATCATCATCATCTGCCTAGCCATTTTGTAACTATGTTGGGGTCGGCTTCCAGTCTAACCGGATGCAGCTGGTCGTCAGACTTTCGGGCCACTGACTACCTGTAACGACTGTCAAAGATCTACAAATGACAGCCGGGACCAACGGTTTAACGTGCTTTCCGAGGCACGGAGGAAACCCTGTATGTAATACAATACAATAAATAATGGTAATAGAGGAGCTCGTGGCTAAATAATACCAGCCACACGGGTCGATCTTTAAGGTTAAGCCGTGCTTATTTTGTATATTACATATGTACATTATTTACAAACTACAAATAAATGTAAAATAAAAATAAAATATGTACAAGTATCAAAATTACAGGGCGTCAACGACATCGCTGTCGACAGGAAAAGTGCCCAGAAGGCTAGCCGCATTGCCACGTTGGAAGGCAATGCTGATTCTTTGACCAAAAAAGTCGACCAACCGCTTGGCAATATCCCGAAACACAAGATGGGCACTCGGGCCCCATGGCTCTAGTGTTTTAACCCCAAACGGCTCAAATACATAATTACCAATTAAATTATTGTATTTGCACCGTTTAAGGTTTTCAGCGCCTGCAGCAGCCGCCCCAGCGCAGCTCACCGTGCATAGGAAGATGGGATTGCGCAAGGGTGTCGACGCAAGTCGCATCCCACACCAAAGGCCTACCCAACTTCCATGGTATTATGGTCATACCATCTGGTCTCTTCCCATCGACACGTGCCAAGCCATTGGGTTCTAAGACAGCTGGCACCCTGGCGGTGGCAAGAGTACGACGAATGAGATCATTAATGCTAGCGTGCCGCGCTATCCGACCTGCGCTCTTACTGCAGGAAAGGCCATGGTGTTCGAGGCCGTCGACTGCTTCACCACATCGACAGCGATGTGGAGCCCCGCTAGGAGCGCCCAATCGCAGACATGTAGCGAGCCGGAATGTTGTGTCACCTAGCAAAGTGCCTATGTTATGTGACGGTAGTGCCTGAAGCCAGAGACCCGACTCGCACTCACCCACAGCCAGCAGGCGGGCAGGCTCAGCAGTATTGGTACACATATTAATAAGGTTATTCCGTACCTACCTGCAGAGCGGCTCATCCCACTGTCTCTGGGAGAATGGGTTCTCGGGCCGATCCGTGTCCGGGCAAGGCACTTTCCAGGCGTCCTCTGCGTCCGTCATTTTTTTGTTTCAAGCCGTGCTTGACGAGGTTGGTCCGTGAATGGGTGACCATAATTACATACCGAGTTACGTAGAAGCACTTTAAGCCGTCGGTTCCGGCTGTCATTTGTAGATCTTTGCTTTCGTTACAAGCAGAAAAAGAAGTCTTACCAAGGTGTATCGTATTACCCAGTTACTGGGTTGTGGAGGACAGATAGGCAGTCGCTTCATGTAAAATACTAGTACTCAGTTGTATCCGGTTAGACTGGAAGCCGATCCCAAGATAGTTTGGAATAAGGCTAGGCAGATGATGGAAATAAAGGTAATGGTGTAATGGGATAAAGATAAAGATAAAGATAAAGATGCATTTATTTGTATAAACATGTGTGTCATGATACATAGATATGCACATATGGATGGAAATCAAGTTCAGATGATTGCTGGTTCAACATGTTTTGCCAGATTCGGCGTACAAAATAGTTTATAATACCTACATTATTGGAAGTTACAAAATATGAAAGAATTAGATTACATTAGTCAAAAAAATTACAATAGTAGGGTAATGGGTGGCTAGTCATCCACAGCTTAACCTTGGCAAGCGCGGCTTAACCTCAAGATTGATTCGAGCAGCTGTTATTATTTAGCGACAAGAATACAAGATCCTCTAAATTCTTGATTATCAAAAAAGTCCCTTTTTGATAAATTACATAAGAGGACTGTCATAAAAATGGGCCGCCATACACCTCTTACTAGTACTTGGGTTGAAGTGCTGGAAAAAATAACCCATGAAGACGAAGACAATATGAATCCTGACCTATTTGAGAACTAGTCAGAAACAATAAAAAGTTTAAAGGTTGACAGAAAGGTAAAGGCTTAAAAGGTAAAGGTTGACAGAGGATAATGAAAAAAAAAAACGGCAAAGGCAGAAAGATGATGAGATGGTGAAACATAAAATTTAAAAGATCTTACCATAGAAGTCTCATCAATAGAGTCCAAGCCCATGACGGTGACGTGGAAGTTGACTATAGTAGGCTGCTCGTTGATCTTTGGAGGCCGCATCTTGTCGTACAACCGAGGGTCCTCCGGCAGTAGGTCTTGAAAGGTCAGTAGTGTGGATCTGGAGACAAGATAACCTGGAATTAGGAACCGTTGCGAAGATCAGACCTAAAGTCAATGGTAAGGCATTCTCTAAGGGAGTGTCCACACCTTATCGACGCAAAATCACCCTTAAATGATCAGGTTTCACTAGATTAGATGCACTTAGTTCGGCAGTGTTGAGTCGCGTCGTATAAAAAGCGAAGGTATAATGTATCTTTTTTCCTTAAAAAGTTTTTGGAATACTAGCCGATTCTGGGTCGACAAGTGGGGCCACTCTCTAAAAGTTTCATATAATGTGAAGATCTGCGTAGGCAAAACAAATGAAAATGTATATGAATTGGGTGAAGTATTGGCATTGGTACACAGCTATGACCATGACCTCGTAGGTAGATTTTCTTACAACTATGTTAAGCATTAAGTAAACATTTAATAAAAAGATGGGCAGTAGGGTTTTGCAAAGTGTTCGGAATATAGGTTGGAGGGGGCGGAGGAGGTGGCAATCAAAAAACTTTTAACACTTATTTTGACCGGTAATTTCGGTTCTAGGGGGTAGCGCAGGTCGCGATGATCCGCTAAACAAGGCCAGTGGACTATCCTTCTCAAGGTTGCCGCCTGTTTTTTGACCAAGTGTCCAATCCCATCCAACTACCCCCAATCAACCCTGCATAGCCGAACCGTGGCGGCGCATGACTTCACCTAAGCCCGCATAGCCTAGGGGCCCTAAATCCCCCCAAAAAGTTGCACCACACCTAACCAAGGGCGGGTCGTGTGTGGCAATTTTATCCTCATACCCAAAACCAAAATGTCAGAACAGAGGAAAAGTAATAAACTTTTCCTCTATTCTGACATTTTGGTTGTACCCCAAGAACTACCGCTGGTAGTGGAGAATCCCTCACCGAGCCTAGCTCGGTCAGTCCCGCGTTTTCTGGAGTGGGGCAATCTGTGCTCAGGACCGGGCTCCAGCCTGGACCTGTCTGGCCAAGTGGAGGTCATACCATCCACAGTCAACACCACTACTGTGTCACAGTGGACCGTAGCCGCACACAAGCGACCCTGCAAAAGAAAAGCTTCTGCGGCCACCACTTCGGGGCCGAAACCGGAACGCATTCGCCTTAACCGGCGCGCGAGAAGGGAAGCTCTTTCCTCCAAAACCAAAACAAAACCACCCAACGAGACAGTTAATGCAGCAGCGGAAACGCAGCGCGAACCTGAGCCACCCACCACCACGGAGACAGCTGCGGCAACGAAAGTACTGCCAACCAGCCGAATCGGAGGCGTAAACCGCGGGATAATCGTGGTCAGCGGACCGCAGCGGCGAATCCCACTGCTCCTGAAAAAGAGCAGCCTAGGACTGGGAAGGGGCCGAAAGGGCGCGCTTCTTCGAAGCGCTCTCGTCTAGATGAGACCCAGTCTCCCAGGGGGATACCAAACGCGCGAAAACTGACACGAAGCCAAAGCGGACGGTGAGCTACCTGAACGCGACTCAGTCGCTTCTGAGAGTAGCGGATATCACCGTCCCGCCGAGGTTCCTCTCACCGGAACAAACAGAGCAGCTCCGGGAAGCTATCGTCAATAGCATCCTGCAGTCTGCAGCCGAGGACGTCCCTTCCTGCTGGACGGCGTCCTAGCGATGTGGTGCGAGAATGCGAATGCGCTCAGATGGTTGGAGAGAGTGGTCAAAACCATGCAATCACCAGTTCTGGACACCACTCAAGCAACCGCTTGAGTGGTGTCCAGAATTGGTGATTGCATCAGACAGTCGGAGCGTAAAGAAGAGGATCAGGGAAGGGGGAAGGGGTTGCATACCCGCATCACCGAAGCCGCCACGCTGCACAGAGTCCTATGTGCCCAGAACCCGTGGTGCAAAGTGGACTCTTGGCAGTGTTACGATATGTCGGTGAGTGACAAACCGCAGGAACCTGGTTTCAAGGAAAAGGTGGTTCATTTACTGCTAGGAATCCCTGAAGACCAGAAGCAGACCATTCTCGACCGAGACCGCCGGCTGTGTAGCTCACATGTCTGGAAGTGGGTACATTCGGTTCCGCACTGACGAACCGACAAAAGCCGAGGACAAGCAAGCGGCGACGCACATTGCAGTAGCCTCCGCTCCTGAATAATTCAGCCTAGCTCCCCAACAGGGTTCGAGTGTGAGGGAGGCAGCTCGCCGTAGCATATTGAGGGAGTTACCAGCAAAGAAGATGACTCCTGCGTAGCCCATAATTCCCCCAATATTATCGTCATCCAAACCAACCTCCAGCACAAACAAATAGTAGCGGTCACGTTACGCAGAGTACTGGAGGCAGATAACAAGACAGTCGGCTAGTCAGTTCGTCGACAGTCGTTGATTAAGTAACCCTGGATTAAAAACAAAAAATCTGCGGTCTGAACAACATCTACAACAATTTTCGGATCTGCTCGGCATGATTTAAGCTGAGCTGAGCAGCTTTTTCCCAAATGCCATATTTTTAAGCAAGCTCACTTCGAAAATATGCAAGTAAACAAAAAAATATCTCTTCCTGATTCAGTTTTCTAGACCTGATTAAGTAGAAGATGTTTAGCATATATATTGATGGAGTGTGTCTGGATAGTCTGAAACAAAGCCTGTTGTAATTTTATGAAAACTCAAATTACTTAAAATACAGTTGAACCAAACCAAATAGAAAGGGAATCATTCCCTTTCTATTTGGTTTGGTTTAACTGTATTTTGTCCTTCCCTTTGTCGAGGGAGGTCAGATTGCTGAAAAAACGCCTGATTATTTTATCTCAAAACAATTCGTTTCGCTACCATATTTCTTGCCAAATATCCCACAGTATCAAATCATTAAAACTTTTCAAGATTATTTTAAACGTTGTTAAAATTTTCAAAACTTTTGGTATTGTTGACATTTTCCATAATAAAGTGAAGTTTCTATAGATTCTTTTTATTTTTATCCTTTCCTGACCTTTTGGGTTTCCTTCCGTATTTTGGCATTGTCCAAAAATCGTGCATAAGTAATATTGAAAAGCCCGTAAGCCATGTGGCGTATGACAGAAATAAACTGAGTGCCAGACATTACGACGATTTGTCCGATGAAAATCTTTGTTTGCTGAAATTACGGGAATGTTTTCAGATATAAAAGGTATTTTTTAGGAAGGGCGGTTTGGTAGAAGTTATATTTAGATGTTTTGTTGTGGTTTTATGCCAATTAAATTGAATTTTATGTAGATAAAGCAGATAAATAAATACTAATATTCTGGTTTCGATTCCAGGTCGAGCAAATTATTATTGGGTTTTCCATCAAGAATTTCTCAGTAGTAGCCACGGAGACTGGATTTTTGTCCGGTTGATGGCAATAGGGGGCGCGGGCGGGCCAATTGCCATAAACCTATTTTTTTCGAATGCATACTATAGAAAGCTGTTGTTTTGAAATTACAAACAGCAATCATATTTATTTTATGTATAGATATAGATATGCATAGATGACCCCTAATCGACCTACTACATAAGATTCTACAGTTTTGTTTCAGAAAGATGGGTCAAGGTTCCGCAGAACATACATTTCTACATTCTCCTATTTAAAAATGGGTCGGCAAATGTGGAAAGCCCATCCGATAGGAAGTGCTTACCAACTCAAAGGGATTAGCGATGCGTTGACAACCTTGAGGGAACGTTTCAAGAGTCTAGTATTCTTGTAATTTGTCGCAGAGAAGTTTAAAAGGGGACCAGTGACTGTGGGCTTAGCTTTTATGTGCGGGGTAAACTTCTAACGACTTTAAAGTTGGCAAAAAGGCTAGGTACTAGTTCCGCACATAATATTTACTTGCTTTAAAGCCTAACATTATCTGCCGAGCCTTTTCCCTAGTACGTTGAGGTCGGCTTCCAGTCTAACCGGTTGCAGCTGAATACCAGTATTTTACATGGAGTGACTGCCTATCTGACCTCCACAACCCAGTCAGTACTGGGTAATTTGATACCCATTTAGTAACCTTGGTGAGCCTGTTTGTTGAGGAGCTCGTGGCTAAATAATAACAGCTGCACGGGTCGATTTTTAAGGTTAAGCTGTGCTTGCCGAGGTTGGTCCGTTGATGGGTGACCATAATTACATACCGAGCTTTGGATCGATGCTTCGGAAAGCACGTAAACCCGTTGGTCCCGGCTGTCATTTGTAGATCTTTGATAGTTGTTAGTAGTCAGAAGCCGAAAGTCTGACATCCAGTCTTATTATATTACCCAGTTACTGAGTTGTGGAGGCCAGAAAGGCAGTCGCTTAATGAAAAATACTAGTATCACCTGCATCCGGTTAGACTGGAAGCCGACCGCAACATAGTTCGGGAAAAGAAAAAATACATTGCTCATAGAAAAATGTTATTATAGTATAAAAGAAAAAGAATATATGGACGACAAGAATTTAAAATAGAGCTCAAATATATATGTTTGTGTTAATTATAATATATTTTATGTATAAAAAAGTGCTAGATATAAGTTTGATTTTTTACTATGATAGTTCTTATATTAAGTGATAAAATACTCGCTGCAATATTATTAAGTTATTTTAAGTTTAAAAGTTTTAAGTTATTTTCCTGCGCCCTAACAGGGTGATGTACTGTCTAGTTTTAAGCCCAGCTTGTAACTACGATTGTGTACATTTTGCATTAAATAAATAAATAAATAAAAGGCTGAGCAGATGATGATAAGACTGGCTGTTAGACTTTCGGGTCACTGACTACCTGAGTAAACTTCTAACGACATTATATGTAATTGAACATACCTGGGTACTAATTTCGCGCAAATATTTACTTGGTTTTAAGACTATAATACTTATAAACATTAATGAGTGCCTCGTTGGTCTAGTACTCGAAAAACGCGACTACTGAGCATAGGTCCTGAGGATAGAGAATAGGAGACGATACCCGGGTCGGGCAAAGTGTTGTTGCACAACACATTCCATGAGGAGTTTCTCAGTAACACCCACGGAGTCTGGATTTATGCCCGGTTAGTGGCAATAGTTAGTGGTAATGGTTCTGTATGGTGTCGGACGTATAGAATAGCACCATCCCATATCTTCCCGTGGGTGTCGTAAGAGGCGACTAAGGGACTTGCCAGAGAATGGGCAGCAGCGTTCTCTGTGCTTTTGTAACAACCGTACTGCGATCGCCAACCCGCCTGCCAAGCGTGGCGATTATGGCAAAACCCCCCTTATGTCAATGTGGCGTTGGGGAGGCCTATGTCCAGCAGTGGACATCTTTCGGTAGAAATGATGAGTGGCAATAGGCTCGCCCTCTAATTACATCTGACTTAAACATAGGGGAAGGTTGCGATCATTGGACTAGCGCTTTCATTGGACCACCAAGGTATTTCCAAAACTGTGCAAGCTAGCAACACCCAAACTAGTCGAAACGAGTCCCTGTCGATACAGTTGCACCCCCCTCTTACCCCAGTGACGCTGCGGCACATAGCGAGGAGTGATGCGTGTGGTTGTGATTGCGACGGTCAAAATCTTATAATTTCGTTCAGAACAATTTGACGTAAGTATCATTGTATTCATATTTGTCTGCGTGCACTGTTATGAAATATCGGACAGTTTATTTGAGATTCCATGAGTATTATTACTTTTTGGCTAATCATGACCATGTGTATTTTAGTTTAGTTTTTCTTAACCAGTACCTGGTTGCCATCAATGGACCTCAAGACAGTTCCACCGTTGGACCGGTCCAATCATAGTAACTTTTGATTGTATTTTTTTGGTCAAATTAATTATATAAATTTAAAATTCCAGAATTTCGCCAAATAAAAGAAAGTACTTTGCATGGAATGAAACAATCTGTAAGGAAACAAAGAGTTGGTTTAAATGAAGCAAGAAGAATATATGGAGTGCCGAAAGAAACGAAGGTTAGATGGATTTAACCAGAAAGCTAAAGAACACGTCCAAAAACTGAGTTCCGAAAGTGAACTCCCTTCAGAATAAGAGCAGGAACTTTTATTTATTTTAGGAAATAAATTGATAATTATAATTAGTTGCCTCGAATGGACCTCTAGAACAAATTTCTCGAAGTCCATTGATGGCAACTTGGTGGTTCAATGAAGGTGCTCATGGTCCAAAGAAGGCAACAGCCCAAGATTCAGTTTTCTTCGTTTATATAAAAAAGTGTTAGCCCGAATTGTTTGAGAGTTTGATTATTACAAATAAAGATCTTACGAAACAAAAATAATACACTGCTTTCATTTTAACACTTATACTTTTTGAGATTTGAGGTCATAAAGTTAAGTGGTCCATTCATAGCAACCTTCCCCTAACTGACGAAATGTTGGTGTACTTTTAAGCACACCTCTGCCTTACCCTTCGGTGTTTGGAGGTGTGATATTATGTTAAGTTATCTAAACATATTTGTGGTTATAATTTACTTGTTTGTCGCAAAATTATTAAACCGAATTCTTTTTGTATGTATGTGTATTCTTGCGTATTCTGTAGCAATTTGGTTTTGGACTCTATAGGGGATCACTGATTGTGGGCTTAGCACAAACGCTTGGAGTAAACGTTATCGTAAATTCAAGTGATTTTAAAGTTGAAAATACTAGTGTCGCAACAACTTAGGGGGATGTGTGGTGTTACATGAATGGACAGAAAAAGTAATAAGTATTTTTATACAAGAATAAGTTTGAGAGCAGCTGTGGCCCAGTGGTGGCAGCCCCGACTTACGAGCAGTAAGCCGTGGGTTCGAACCCAGGCAGGCGCATTACTTCGTGAGGCGACTAAGGGACTTTCCAGAGAATGGGCAGCAGCGTTCTCGGTGCGTTTGTAGCAACCGTACTGCGATCGCCAACCTGCCTGGCAAGCGTGGCGATTATGGCAAAACCCTCCATGTTATGTCAATGTGGCGAAACTTGTGGGAGGCCTATGTCCAGCAGTGGACGTCTTTCGGCTGAAATGATGATGATGATTTATTTCATCACCGCTGCCCTCAAAACAGTGAAGGAACACATCGTGAAGAAACCGGCATGTTTTAGCAGCCACAAAACACATGCACAAACTAAACATTCGAAGACATGTGACATCTACCAACCCGCACTGGGCCCGCGTGCTGGATTTTACAGCCCACTCCCTCTCTAGAGAGGAGGCCTGTGCCCCAACAGTGGAACATTATAGGTTGATGATGATAATGATGATTATGATGAAGTTTGAAAGTGGCACGGGTGACTGAAAAGTTGAGTGGCAGTCGGTTGTCACTGATGCATAGGCATGTGATGCGAAGGAATAAGGAAAACGTCGTCAGGAAATTAACGACACCTGCTTAGATGGCCTTTGCCAAAGAGGATATGGCTTGAAAGTGAGTGAATACTGTCATGACGACCAATAGCGAAATACGTAAGAAGAATACACCTATGATTCTGCACGGACCCTAAATAGATTAGGGTCCATCTTTAAGGCTAAGCCGAGCTTGCCGAGGTTGGTCCGTCGATGGGTGACCATAATTACACACCGAGTTTCCTCCGTGCCTCGGAAAGCACGTTAAGCCGTTGGTCCCGGCTGTCATTTGTAGACTTTGACAGTCGTTACGAGTAGCCAGATGACGAAAGTCTGACATCCAGTCTTACCAAGGAGTATCGTACCTATTACTCAGTTACTGGGTTGTGCAGGTCAGATAGGCAGTCGTTCCATGTAAAATACTGGTACTCAGCTGCATCCGGTTAGACTGGAAGCCGACCCCAAGATAGTTTGGGAAAAGGCTAGGCAGATGATGATGAAGGGCAGGGAAATTATGAAAATGATAAATCAGTACCAGTATTTAAATTACTTACTTAGTTTAAAGACTTTCATCATCATCATCATTTCAGCCGAAAGACGTCCACTGCTGGACACAGGCCTCCCCCAAGTGTACAAAAGACGGGGGTTTTGCCATAATCGCCACGCTTGGAGTTTCTTGCCGGTTCTTCTCCATAGGAAACGACCAACCCGAACCAAGCACCTTTTTGCCGACGTTTTATAAGTGCCCATGTAGGCCTATGTAAAATAAAAATATTTTGATATTGATTTTGATTTTGATCTTGGCAGGTGGGTTGGCGATCGTAGTACGGTTGTTACAAAAGCACAGAGAACACTGCTGCCCATTCTCTGGCAAGTCCCTTAGTCGCCTCTTACGACACCCACGGGACGATATGGGATGGTGCTATTCTTTTTTTCCGACACCATACAGAACAATATGTTTAAAGACTTTACGCACATTAATTTATGGTTGATACTCATCGTCCATGGTTGTATTTCTACGATCAATAAATCGTTCGAATATGGTACGTACGTCTTGGTCACGCGTTTGTATAGGGTCTCGATCGGAACGCAGTCTGCTACAAAAATCAGCAACCAATACCTAGCTACCTATTACTTTTATATGCGCGATTTTATGCGTCCATGTTTAGATTTTGTGTTATTTTGATATTTAATCATCGTTTAGTTTTTTTTTTAACTTTATGTGCATGGCGTTTCAATTACGTTGTTGAATGAACCTACTGTGTTTTTCTGGCCCGTTCATTGGAGAGTACCTACTTATGTATCACTTGCTAGATTATAATACTTATATAGCCCATGCAGTCACTTCGTCAGGAAAAAGCTAGGTATATTTACGATAAATTGAAAGTGTAGGTACTTACTGAGCATAGCAGAGGTCTGTAGCTCCAAGCCAAAGACGAAGAAGCACAGTCGTGAACCACAGCAGTCTTTCGGCCGCCATTTTGAAACCGATATTTAAAAATACCGTTCTTCTTTTTAATTAATTACTAAAGCATAATTAACGTTCTAATAATTTAACGATTAAAACACCTACTTTGGTAAAACGACACAGTTGTATTAATATATTACATTATTTTTCATAACTTTTAATATTTAGCGTCTATTAAAACATTTATTTTAAAAAGTTATGTATGAATACATAACTAGCTATTGTTAAATAACAGATCTAGCGTATTTATTTCTATATTACTGAGCATACTTTTAAAACTTATTAACTTTAATTGTCTTATTTACAACATACAAAAACAAAAAGTATTTTTTTACTACGATAAAAAGCGCGCCACTTTTGACAGCTGTCGCGAAACCGCGGTAAACGTAATGACGGATCGCGGCAAAAAATACCGCGATGACCATCCGATGCGTTTTAAAGTTTGTGACATGCGCATTGATATCTAAACCCTTGATGGATTTTATGCAGCGTGCATTTCTGGTTTTCTACGGTAATTAGATGTTATAATAAGCGTAGTGGGCAATATATCTTTGATGGCTCTCATGGCATCTAACATAAAATTACGTCTGAAATCTCCGAAGTGTAATCAGAGGTGTACGTGTAAATCCCATAACGCACACACATTTAGCCAGTGATGTTTAAGTCCCATCGAAAAAGCGCAATCTATTGCTATAAACCAGCCACTAATCCATACCCAGACTCTGGTCTACTAGGTACTGAGAAATTCCTGATGACAAAACCGGAACCAGACCTGGGAATCGAACCCAAGACCATGCCTTCTAAAAACCTCCCCGCAATAATTATCTATCGAAATCATTTTAATTGAAAGGGGTGACTTCAGAATAGATATAAGTTTTTAAACTGACCTGGTCACTAACACTATCAATAACACTTGTAACGGGATATTTACCATGTTTAATAATAAACATGGTAAATATTCCGTTACTAGTGTTATATTGTTTATATTGATAGTGTTGTCAGAATAGATACCTGTTCAAGCTGTATGGAATAAAAATAAACGCACCGACCCTATTTATTTTAACGATGTCTTCTTTCCAATGGATGAGAGCAGGAAAGGGAGATAATGTTTTTTAATTAAGTCAGTAGATCTACTCCGACGAGGGATGAACTGGACACAAGTCCCTAAAACTGCAATGAAGAAGCAAGTGCTCACAAAAGGTGGCCGGAGTTGGTTTTTGTCCAAGAGTGACACAGAACAGATTATAAAAAACAGCCCTGCCTCAGACGTAATGTCGTCAGCATTACCATTGAGGGTACAACCTTGACAAGGTAGGCACTAGCCGCACATGAGCCTGGAGCTTGTCACAAGCACAGCAGTGGTTAAAGTCAGGCTCATCATCACCATATCGCGTCTCAGAGGTAGCCCGGAGTCTGGGTCAGTCCGGTTGATGGGAATTAGGCTGTCTCCCTGTTACACGAGACTTCAACATAGCTGGCCAAATGCGGTTGTACGATAGGCACAGCTCTGCCTAACCCTTTAATGATTACACACGTTATACAGGATGGAATTCCACAATGACGAACGCACAAACGGTTACCACGCATTTATTTAAACTTCATGTACTACAATAGTGGTAGGTACATAGGTCTCCATATATGTAGCTGCTTCTGAATCTGGAAATAAATACTAACACAAAGCTCCTCCTGTTTTCTTCGGGGATTATCATTTGGAAAGAAAAGTCCAAAAAATCTGGACGTGGTGCCAAAAGGCCGGACATGGTCGGATATAATTATCCGGACTCTCATAGTCCGATCAGGCACAATACCAAGAGGCACAAGGGTACGGTGTAAGGGTGTATACCGCCAACTTCTTACAAACTAAAAATCAATAAACTCCGACCTACCCTCATTTCTGAGAAAAAAATCGATAATATGTACTTCCCTACTTATTATGTAATACAGTGCTGATTCGTTGGCATCCGGGAGTGGGTAGGAGGGGTAGTCGACAGCACTTGAGCACGACGCGGTCAAACGCTACTCCTACTGTATTTGCTTGCTACTTACTAGGAGCTGTTGATACCACCCGGTGGTATATTTTTTGAGAAAAGTTTAGATTTGCCAAAACTCCGTTGCAGTTTGACAATAAGGGGTCTTACACTATCGTAAATGAACACTAGTATGCAACAAATAAAAAGCAAAAACAAGATGGCGGCGTTCGTTCCGAGTTGGCCTCGCGTAAAACATTCAGCAATAAAACGGAACACATATGAGGAGCTCGTGGCTAAATAATAACAGCCCCACGGGTCGATCTTTAAGGTTAAGCCGTGCTTGCCGAGGTTGGTCCGTGGATAGGTGACCATAACTACATACCGAGTTTCCTCCGCGCCTAGGAAAGCACGTTAAGCCGTTGGTCTCGGCTGTCATTTGTAGATCTTTGACAGTCTTTAGGAGTCAGAAGCCAAAAGTCTGACATTCAATCTTACCAAGGGGTATCGTATTACCCAGTTACTGGGTCGTGGAAGTCAGATAGGCAGCCGCTTCATGTAAAATACTGATACCCAGCTGCATCTAGTTAGACTGGAAGTCAACCCCAAGATAGTTTGGGAAAAGGCTAGGCAGATGATGACTAAAACAGAACACACACTGGGAGCGAGCGCGGGTCGGACGCTGGTCGGGCGCGGGTCGGGTGCGGAAATACAGAATCTGTATTTCATGCACTTATATGGACGACATCACTCAGAGAGTATACGCGGGTCGTGCGCCGGTCGGGCGTAAAACAAGCGCTTTTGGGCTTGTTTATTGGCAGAGGAGAATGTAAGAAAAAAAACATGGGACAAGGGCTGGAAGATGGTAGTAGCTGTCGCAAAATGTGTGTCGCTGGAGCACCAGCCCAGAAGCAAAGGTGGTATCAACAGCTCTCGACGTATACACATGAAGCCTCGCTACGTGCTCAAGCAGTAACGTGGTCGGTTCACGTGCATATCGATGTTCCGTCACAGAGCCGGCTCCCGCAGCCTCTTGACCGACACGAGCCAGTTCAATACAGCTGCGGAATTGGCTACAATATGCTGATCGATAGGGCCAGCTGATTCTATAAAGATAGTTGTGAAATTCGTAGTAGAGCTAAAATAGCTTCTTCAACGATTTCTACGAAGTGTGAAATGTGGCGGATTTGCAATTTTTAATTACGCAAATACCTACAAAAAATATCTACTTAGTTGTAAAAACAAGGCTTGTTTATTTATTTATTTAGGATCTCAAACAAATTTAATTTTTAATAAATTTAATTTTCTTTTTGTACACCACTTTTAACATTTTTGTATTTGTAATTGAAGAGCGGGGCCTCCTAGCACAGGTATATATTTTACTTAAAAGGAGGTCCCTATGTAAGATTTACTGTAAAAGTTGTACAAGTTTCTGCAATAAACCTTTTTATTTATTATTTTATAACAAAGGATGTACACAGATCATGTGAAATAAATTAAGGATTAATTGTTTAAAGACTCATGAATTGTTTCAGCCGGATTTCATAGTTTTTACTAGCTGTCGCCAGCGACCTTCGTTCGCGTCGCGAACTATTTATGAATCGGACTTTGTCACCAATTGATTATTTTTCTATAATAAAAGTACGGAACAAACACAGACAGACTGTCTGTTTGTTCCGGCTAATCTCCGAAACGGCTGGCGAAGGCAAACGACTTACTGGCAGTCTCTTAAAACGCTTCTAATTTTCAATTTCTGTACGAAACAACCTCTTTCAATACTGAATTATCCGGCAAAACAAAAAAGTTATGTTGTTGTGTATAGAATTTCAACAAAATTGGTCCTTACTACATTAAGATAAAGCTCAATTTTGATTTCCCCTTGGTACGGCTGGTGTAAACTTATCAATTTGTTAGTCTTAATTTATGACATTCGAATTGTAAACTTAGAATTTGATTAAAGCAACAAACAAAATGAAAATAAATGAAAGTAGTTTTGTTAGAAGTAAACATAAAAAAATAATATAAGATAAAAGTGTAGCTGTAGTAAAGTCTAAAATGGGTGAAAATGTTACTTGGAGCCACAGTAACGTGGAGGAAAAACCCGAATCAACGAAGAAGTATTGTTTTGGATGTTTGTGTGTAAATGAAGAGAAAAATGTACAAAACTATGCATTTCAATGCGGTCCCCTCAAGAATATATTCCAGGTACCTAACGTGTTTACTTGCAATTTTCGTGATTAAATACGTTATATTTTAGGTTACCTCTACTCTTAAGTGAATTGAAAGCAACAGTGTTGGCAAGATATCACCTTCAGCAGCTAATCATTGAAACAACTTTACGAAACCTTTCACTCAATACCTACAAAGAGCATTGCACATATATCAGCTTTATGTATCAATACAGACTTTGTGGCCAAGACTATTTATGTTATGACTTCACCACTATCTGGCAATATGCAACCTAGACCAAGTCTCCAAGTCTTAAAAGGCAGTTTTTGACTAACACGGTTTCTTGTAAAACTTTTATTGTAAATGCCTGCTAAGTTCCTCTTTTCAATCAACAATAAAAATACACTGTATTAACTAAATAAATAGTATGTCACTATCAAACAGCAATGTTTTACTTGCAAATTAAACATAACTATGTTTCTTGTTTTTCCTTACAGATGGACAGCATATCCCTTTGTTATCTGTGCAAGAGGATGGCTCGACACACTGAGCTGTTCATACAGAACGTGCAAAGTAATCAAATACTATTGGAAAACTTTCAGAATGTAAGTTTAATGGTTTTTATTGACTGAATTGTTTTGTGTTTCCTGAAAGTAAGATAACCAGTTGTACCAAGGGGTATTGTATTTCCCAGTACTAACTTGTGGAGGTCAGATGGCAGATGCTCCATGTAAAATACTGGTGTTCAGTAGCATCGGGTAAGCCTGGAAGCTGACCCCAACATAGTTGGGAAAAGGCTAGGCAGTTGATGAATTGACTATGAATTGTTTCCAGTAGAGTAGTGTAGCTCTGTATATTTGGCCTGCCTACCCACAATATGAGTTAAATTCTCATAATTCAGTATTACTAAATATATATTTCTACACTGTGCCACAATGTCTTAATGTCTTACTCTTCAACAAAGTCAAAATAAAAAATGATGTTTTACATAGGCCTACATGGGCACTTATAAAACGTAAACAAAAGGTGCATGGTTCGTGTTGGTTGTTTCCTATGGAGAAGAAACGGCACGAAACTCCATAATCCATGGTTACTTGTTTATAATCATTTGGTTTTACAATATTTGAATGTTATACTTAAGTATGGGAGGACAGTGTAGGCCCGACAATAAGTTGTTGTTTACTACAAAAGGTAGAACAAGATAAAGCAAAAAAAGAAGTAGGGAACCTTCACAAACACTCACGTCTGCACACACATAATATTTAAAAAAATATCAATAAAATCATATTAGCCCTTTTATATTCTCACTGTTTGACAATACTTAAATTTACTACATTAAATTCATCTTATTGTGATACTTCCAGGCAATGGACGACACCTTAAAATCTATGCGCACACAGATACAACCGCTAGTCAATTTAACTAAAGTGCCATTCGATGTGAT
Organism: Cerastis rubricosa; assembly: GCA_949152445.1. Taxonomy (NCBI): domain Eukaryota; kingdom Metazoa; phylum Arthropoda; class Insecta; order Lepidoptera; family Noctuidae; genus Cerastis; species Cerastis rubricosa. Next base: position 2,753,670 of record OX424549.1, read on the forward strand.
AGAACTAGCTGAGGGAGACAGCAACAGTCCCGAGGAAACCTTCGTTGTCGTGAGCTCTCGGAGTAACAGTAAAGATTTGCAGGTCAAGACTGAGATGAAGGAAGAGGAGTATATGGAAAATCTGGAAGGAGAGTTTATTGATGGCGGTGATGGTAAGTTGTGGTTATTCTGTAATCTTCTCCTTCTTTATTTTGTGGTTAGTGCATAACTTGGTGTCAAAGTTCTTATGCTGCCCATGGGCCTCGGACAACATGCCGTCGAGAAATATCTAAGTTTTTATGCTGCCCATGGGCCTCTGACTTGGCGTAATATGCCATCGAGAAATATCTATCTGACGAGCTATTCTGTAGTTATTTTGAGAAGGCCCTAGTGAATATGGAAAAACTACAAAAAATAGCTACAGGTTTAACTGAGAACCAGTGATAACTGCGTGGCTCCGGAGGGGTGTTGATTGCTCGTCAGTGAGTAACTAGCAGAGTTCTGTTGACGCCTGATCACACTGTTTCCATAACGTGCAACCAGCTCAGGCAGTGACTCTATTAACAATTACTAATATTGTCTAAAATTTGTTTCTTCTGTAATAATCAAATGATCCCATGACATGGATTTACATTTAATGATTTGCCCAAAAACAAACCTAGCCAGAATAACAACTGAACCATATTAATCTTTGTCCTGTAATACATATATTACTTATATAGGGTGACTGGTAATTAGTGGCCAATTCTTAAACATGTGATTGTATTCCTGATACATTTTTTATACTTATTCACTTTTATCACAATAACACAACAGCCAAATGAAATTAGCGCGCGCGTGCGCCTGTGCCATATCAGCTGTTAGCCGCATTTGTTTAAGTATCGGTCACTGATTACCAGTCACCCTGTATGTACCAAATATTTGCATGCCACAAGTAGCGGAATGTGATAAGATCTAACTATCTAAGATGATCTATCTAAGAAGTGTCTTAGCCTAAAACCTTAATATAATGTTCCATATTGTGACAGACTAGCTGTCCGGCGCAACTTCGTTTGCGTCACATTTTCCCCGTTTTCGCAACATTTTTCATTGCTGCTCCACTCCTAATGGTCGTAGCGTGATGATATATAGCCTATAGCCTTCCTCGATAAATGGGCTATCTAACACTGAAAGAATTTTTCAAATCGGACCAGTAGTTTCGGAGCCTATTCAATGCAAACAAAAATCTTTCCTCTTTATAATATTAGTTTAGATAAGTGATGATTACTATGATCTAAACTCAGCCCCATTTATTTTTTCAGAGTTTCCCGAGTCATACGTGAAAGATGAAGAAGACACATTTCCTCTCAAAGCCTTACTGAAAGAAGAATTTCAACTAGAAGACATTGATAGCCTGGACCTGATGAGCCTTAGTTCTACACTTAAAAATAACAAAAAAAAGAAAAGTAAAATTAAACGGGAAAACTTGACAGAGATAAAGAGAGGTGGGTTATTTTATATTGTTATTAATTTTATATTGTTATTAATTTTATATTGTTATTAATTTTATATTGTTATTAATTTTCTGAACATGAGGTCCTGGGTTCAATTCCTAGGTTGGGCAAAGTGTTATTGGGTTTTTCCATCAGGAATTTCTCACTAGCAGCCACGACTTTGGAAGTACGGTTGGCGCAGTGGCTAAGCGATTGACTAATGCGCTGCGTGTCGCGGGTTCGATCCCCGCACGGAACAAATATTTGTAAGGCCTACAGATATGTATTTGTTTCGGGTTTGGCTGTTTCTGTATTTGAATTTAAATGTTTGTAAACGCACCCACGATACCCACGATAGAAATTCCTAGGAATTTGTCCTGTATCGTGGGTGCGGGGCAAAGTTTAAAAAAAGAAATGTCTGGATAAGTGCCTGATGTTGATGGCAATAGGCTCGCCTCCTTTTACATGAGACTTAAACATAAATGGCGAAATGAGGGTGTAATATTACGTACACCCTGCACACCTGCTTAACACTTCGGGGATTACAAGTGTGATATGTAAAGTTTATTTTGTGATAGTCAGTTTTTTGTTGAGGAATATGTTCCGCCATTTCGTCTCCTCTCGACGTGGAAGTGCTGGTTACCGCCCTTGTGACCGATTTTATGACTTGATTTGAGTTTTTTATCAAAATGTAGAACACTGCGTTTTTTCTGCCATGTTGACCTTGGAAGTCGATGGAAGAGCAAGGGTTTCCTGGGTTTAACTCCTAGGTCAGCCAATATGTTAAAAGGTTTTCTCTCATGAATGTTCTCAGTAGCAGTTCAGATAGTGGAAGTTGTTTGCCCCGCAAAGCATGTTAAGCCATTAGTCCTATGACTGTAAGGATCATAGTTTCAAGCAGAAAAAGTTAAACGCAAACTCAAAGCGTTTATTTCAATTAGACCATTACAGGCAATTTTGAAAGTCAAAAAACAAAAAAAAACGCGAAGCTACAGTCCCAGTCACAAGAACTTCTGAAAGTACTGTATGTAGTTGCCTATTCCGAAGCGTAGATCTCTATGGAGAAGAATGGGCAAGAAACTCCGTGGACACTCTTTTAAATCAATATATGTGACAAAATCTTGGTTACATCATTCATGTTAAGAATTACAAATATGTGAGAACGATGTAGAAATACGGGCAAATTAAGAGCGTCCAGAGTAAAAGATTGAATCAGAAATCCAAAAATAAAGTAATTAAAAATAAACCGTGGCAGCTAAGAGATGACCAGTAACAACTGACAGCGCCCGTTTACGAACATGACGCATGTATCAGCCATCATTCAACTCAACCAATACGTTATAAGTTTATGTCTTAGTGGGATAGGTTTCCCATAATATGTTTATCAAGCCATGATATAGTTCTTTCCCATTGCTTCTTCTGTACAATATTTGTATTGAATTTCAGACATACCTAAAATAAAAACAATTTACATAACTAGAGAACAATGTATGGAAGAACGAGCGAGAATGGAGCAAGACCAGAAATATTTGGAGCTAGCTTACAAATGTGGGAACTGTATCAAAGGATTCAGTTTTAAAGGCAGCTACGATAAGCATATGGAGAAACATAATCAGGTATTTATAGCATTTATCTATCCTCGATATAAATAAATAAAATTGAAGTGTCTGTTGGTCCCATGACTATAATATACTCTTGAGAGAGGAACCTCCTACCTCCTCCTAGGGTCGCCCCCCCCTCGCGACCCTTGCTCGAGCCAGCCCGCGAATTTGAGCATGTAGTTATAAATCAGCCCCTAAATAATGGAATCACACTGCCCTCCCCCAGCGACGCCCTCAGCCGAGTCCCGGACCCCGAAGAGGGTGGCCTTAGCGTGTTGTTGCATCCACAGGATAGTCTTCCTCAGAGGCTGAAATGGGATATGCCATTTTAAAAAAAAAGAAACTTCCAGCAAAACGCGCCGTGTCCAGAAGTATTGCTTTCTGAATCAAGCCTTTGATCCAGTTGTCAAGCGAGAGCCTCTGCAGATGTTGGTCAAGGCTATTGGCTATTAAGCCATTGGTCGACACGACTATCAGCACAATGACTGCTGTACTCACGTATGTTTTTTTTATTATTGTTGTTTTTTTATTTTTATTACAGTGCATGGGAAACTACGAGTGTGATATTTGTAAACAGAGAATGCAGACCGAAAACAGACTGGTTAGCCATATGAGGTATCATTTAATGTGAGTAACTTATTATTATAACAAATCGGCTTATTATTACAACAAAGAAAGAAACCAATATATATGAGCCATTCTGATGCATGATGGGCATATTGGAGCCCCCGCACTGGCTTCCAACGATGTCTGGCTGCAGCCAGAGCAAGAGAAAGCGAATGTATGTGGCTGCCTTCAGTCGGCACAGTTGCCGTTACAGACAGGCGTATTTTGGGTTCAGAAGCTGTTCATCATCATCATCAGCCTATAATGTTCCCACTGCAGGGACACAGGCATCCTCTCTATGAGAGGGAGTGGGCTGTATTCCACCACGCGGGCCCAGTGCGGGTTGGTAGATGGCACATGTCGTCGAATTTTTAGTTCTAGGACATGCCGGTTTCCTCACGATGTTTTCCTTCACCGTTTTTGAGAGCAGCGTAGGTGAAATAAATAACACAAAGTATTGCGCCTGCCTGGTTTCGAACCTTACTGCTTACTGCTCGTAAGTCGTGGCTGCCACCACTGGGCCACCGATGCTCTCAAGCTGTTGATTATAACTAAATCAGGTTATGAGGTTTTAACAATAATTCAGTTGTCGCCTGACTGCTGCCCATACTGCCCCACTTTATTTTTAGCTTCTTTTATACCACAAAAGGACAAAGACTTCTCCATAGCCTTCCACTCTTCCCTCCGTGCGGTTTTCTCCGGCCAACCTTTCACAACTCAGAATGTGTATCTACACAAAAAAAAGTATTATTTGCCGTTAATGTTCCACTATCTTTCATTTCTCTGTATGGTGTCGGACGTAAAGAATAGCACCATCCCATACCTTCCCGTGGGTGTCGTAAGAGGCGACTAAGGGACTTGCCAGAGAATGGGCAGCAGCGTTCTCTGAGCTTTTGTAACAACCGTACTGCGATTGCCAACCCGCCTGCCAAGCGTGGCGATTATGGTAAAACCCCCCAAAATGTCAATGTAGCGACACTTGGGGGAGGCCTATGTCCAGCAGTGGACGTCTTTTGGGCTGAAATGATGATGATGATGATCTTTCCAGGTACTATTTACGTGCGGCACTTGCATCAATGTCACAAAAATATCTACCATTCAACTAAAAACTAGACTTTTCTGGAAAAAAAACTGAAAAATAAATATTCTTCTTAACTTTTTCTTACAGCCGCTATAAATGTGGAGAATGTGGACTAACCAGAAACTGTAGAATGACGATACAAGACCACTACAACGCATTTCATAGTCAGGGCTTTCAAGTGTGTTCCTTTTGCAGCAAGACTTTCAAGTGAGTTTGTACCATAATTTAAATAAAATAAGGTCTATAATGACTTGCTCTGTATGGTGTCGGACGTAAAGAATAGCACCATCCCATATCTTCCCGTGGGTGTCGTAAGAGCCGACTAAGGGACTTGCCAGAGAATGGGCAGCAGCGTTCTCTGTGCTTTTGTAACAACCGTACTGCGATCGCCAACCCACCTGCCAAGCGTGGCGATTATGGCAAAACCCCCCATTTTATGTCAATGTGGCGAAACTTGGGGGAGGCCTATATCCAGCAGTGGACGTCTTCCGGCTGAAATGATGATGAATGATGAATGACTTGTTGAATTGTACCTGTTTTTAGGGTTCCGTACCCAAAGGGTAAAAGGGGACCCTATTACTGAGACGTCGCTGTCCGTCCGTTCGTCCGTCCGTCCGACCGTCAGTCCGTCCGTCTGTCTGTCTATCACCAGGCTGTATCTCATGAACCGTGATAGTTAGCCAGTGGAAATTTCTACAGATTATGTATTTCTGTTGCTGCTATAACAACAAATACTAAAAACAGAATAAAATAAATATTTAAGGGGGGCCTCATAAAAAAAAGCTCGTTTTTATAAATAATGGTACGGAACCCTTCGTACGCGAGTCCGACTAGCACTTGGGCGGTTTTTTTTTATAATTAATAATATAATAAATATATTTATAAAGAGGAACGATTTGATTGTTTGTTTGTTTGCATTGAATAGGCTCCGAAACTACTGGTCCGATTTGAAAAATTCTTTCAGTGATATATAGCCCATTTATCGAGGAGGGCTATAGGCTATATATCATCACGCTACGACCAATAGGAGTGGAGCAGCAATGAAAAATGTTGTGAAAACGGGGAAAATGTGGCGCAAACGAAGTTGCGCCGGACAACTAGTTTTTAATAAGGAAGATCTTGTCTCCTACCTCACCCTGTACCACTTGTTAGGTTTCGGAGTTCCAATTCCTATATTGATATAAGATTTCCGTGTCCAGACGCCAGATATCTCTCCGCAAGCACATACTCTACACCCACAGACAAAAGGGCCGCGTACAGTGCGCGTACTGTCACAAGACGTACGCTGACAAAGACGTACTACGCAATCATATGATCATGTAAGTACTTTCTGACACCATATTAAAGTCTGTCTATAAAGTCATGAAATTAATGTTTGAGGAACTAACATTATTTAAAGGTAGGGCAACACTAAATCAAAGTACATCTAATGTCATTGGCTGTCATCGACTTGTTTTGTAACTCGTTATTTATTGCATTTTTATTGTTTTTCAAATCTAAGTGGATTAAACCTAGAAGAAACGTGTTAAATATGAAGAATACAAAACGGAGTGGAGCTCAGGAAATTATTTTTAAAGTGTATCAGCGATGTTTGTTTATAACACCAAGCTAGACAAATTTTATCAAATTTGGATGATGTTTATGCTCGAACAGCAGCTATGACAGGTCTGTAATCGTGTTACTGTTTGTTTTTATCTACCAGAAGTTACAAATATACTAAATATACGATTTTAAGACTAAAATAAGTATTGTTTACATTGCGCATTGTTAGGTTAGATTGCAAATTTATGTAGACCATATTGTAGTGCGACCAAAATTTTTGATACTTTTTGGTGATCAAATTTACTGCTGATTTTATATCTGAATAAGTTATTTCATATCTGAAATTTAAAATAGTATCTATTTTCTGTTAAGTAGTACAATTATTAATTATTTAAAACTTTCTTTCAGGAAAATATGAGAGTACAGTAAAGCGTATTGTAGATGAAGGCTATAAAAACGATGGCAAATTCAGAATCCCTGGCAAACACAGATCAGGTCGTCCTAAGAAAGAAATGGATGACTTCAACATATGTGCTCTTCGACAAAAGATTCAATTCTTTTACTCGGTGAAGAAAGAGGAACCAACCTTAAGGAAACTTCAGGATTTTGAATGAAGTCTGGAAGTCCTGCGTAAAATTTTGAAATTGATTGGGTTTTGTAAAAAAAATGAATGGATTGTTGAGTCAAAATAACAGAACAAGAATATTTGGAATCAGATGATGAAAGCAATTAATTATTATGTTACGAGATATTTTTATTAATAATAAAAGGTTAAAAAATATGTTTGAACATTTTTCTTTTATTAACTCATTTATTTGAACGACAGAGACCATAGATTTGTGCTATCTCATATATTACTATTGTAACACACGTTTAGTTTAATATTTATTATGTACAACTATCCTGTATTAGCTTCGATCAATAATAGAACTAGATTAAGGATCAGGAACAAAAATGAATCGCTAAAGTGTCCACGTTTGCACACACGTAAACATCTATATTTCATAGAAAAAAGTTTAATAATATTAACAACTTCAGTTTATTATAAACCATAACACCCTCACATAAAGTTTAATAACAATTGCAAAAGATATTTATTTAAGTCCTTTCATCGGAGAAAGCTAAAAGGCAATAAATTTAAAACGTCGCTTGAAAATAAAAACTCATGAGTACAAAAATATTTATTCTAAAATGTATCTTAAAATCTAAGTGACAAGGTTAAAAAAATTACGTTGACAATTTCGTGCTTACACTAATTTAGAACTAGACGTATTTCTTGGTATTACATGCTCAGAACACAGTAAGTATTGAAAGACGTGGAGTTGCAGAATATATTTTTTTAGGCCAAGGCTCGTTTTGTATGGTGGCAATTTTTTTTTTAAAGTAGTAGACTAAGTAGTAGGTATTATTTTTAACCGACTTTAAAAAAAGGAGGTTGTCCATTCGACTATATTTTGTTTGTTTGTCCACCTATTTCTCCACCAATAATTGTAAACCGATGTTAAAAATTCTTTTTTTTATTCTAAAGCATATACTCTTGTGGTGGTCCCGTTGTCACCAAGTCCTAAAGAAATCGAGGCAACCCTCAAATTATATAGGTGCATACAATGTTTTTCATGATCTAACGAGGCTCGTCACGTATTCCTGTGGTATCATCAGAACTTAAACTTGTTGAACCTGTAAAGAAACAGGCGCGGTTTATTGAATACAGTTTTAAAGTATTTCATGAAAATACCTACAGGTACTTATAGTTTTCTTCCGATAAAGATTTTTGTAATCTATTTGCGTGTTCCCAGTTATGTCCAAACTATTAAAATAAATTGAACATATTCTCGAATGTTTATAAGGTTTATGTATTCTGCACATCGAAATGGTTCGCTAGAAAATCTATAAACAAAAATAATATATAAAATAACAACACTACTCCATGTATTGCCGTTTCCAAAACAGTCGATGTTTGTAACAATAGTTGGTGCGTTGTTGCAAACATTGGCCAAACATCAAAATATTAGCTAACTTAATTATTTTTACTATTTATCCTGTTTTTATTTCACGAAAAAACACTTAAATAATATAAACTTACCGAAATAAAAAATCGTAGTTATTTTCACAGTTTTAAAACGCGCACTACGGCATCTCGACGTCTTAACGTTGGCTATGCTTGGACAATACTAATTTGAAATAAGACCACAAAATTATTTGTGGTCTTATTTTTCGTGCCGTTTTTGAAGCGCTCATCGGGAATCTAGTACTATTATTGATCGAAGTGTATTAGAGATATAGTAATAGAAGTTCATTGATCCAAACTGTTCGTAAAAAGGGTTCTGCTAGTCACCAATAGATGGCGTTGTGCATATGACGCGCATTCCTGAATCGCGGTGTTAAGATTCTCCGCCACTTAATAAGTACCGTAGCTATTTAGTTCCACCGCTCACCAATAGATGGCGTTGTGCATATGACGCGCATTCCTTTATCGCGATGTTAAGATTTTCCGTGACCTAATGACCCTCGTTGGATCAGTGAGCCTCGATGAACACAGTTACGTAGAGTGTGCATTCTGGGATTTCGCCCTATTTGGGAAAATCACTAGGGACACCTCTGCTAGTTGTTGGCCTTGCTCGTTCCATCTGGAATATTTTGGATAGAGGGACTCATTCCCCGACCCTCGTCCTCACGGTCTTGGTCGGGTGGAACTGTTCCTGTTGCTGCTGTATCCCAACCCAACTCATCTCTCTTACCTGTAACTGTTTTTGCTGAAATACACCACCTGCTGAGACTTCACCCCGATTTGTTTTCCTTCGAGTTCGAAACCCCTACGACCACCCCTCTACACTATCCTATTTATGCTATCTGATCGTATAAGCAAACTAATGAAGGTCGCATCTTTGGTTTCTGTAGTTTTTTTAAATAAGATCTACGGATTTTACGACTAAACCTTTTCTTCTATCCAGTTTAAAAAAAGTGTCTACGAGTAAAAATTGTTTTCATTAAAATCAGGTTTGTTTCTAGTACAAAATAATGTGCTAGTATTTATTAGAATATCATTGGCTAGTATCAAAATCAATTTAGTCACACTATACAGGGTTGCTAGGTGCACGACCGTAGCGCCCTCAATTTTTTTCATGACTTTATAGACAGACTGTACCTCAAAATCAATTTTTTTTTATTTTACATAGGCCTACAGGAGCACTTAGAAAACGTCGACAAAAAGGTGCTCGGTTCGGGTTTGTCGTTTCCTATGGAGAAGAACCGGAAAGAAACTCCATGGTTACTCTTTTAAAATCATTTGGTTTTACAATATTTCTGTTACATCGTAAGTACTAAAGTATCGGAGGACATCGTAGGCCTGACAATAAGTCGTTGCTTACTACAAAACGTAGAACGAAATAAATTGTTACCAAGGATCTAAGAATCTATAAGGCCTACAATGTCCACACATTACAAACAATCGGTAAATAAGAAAAAGAGTCTATACAACAACAAAAAATAAATAGAAAATATCATAAAAAGACTAGATCAAATAAGTGACACAAATGTTGTCATCCGTTCTGTAACCATGATTTGAAAGAGTATCCATGGAGTTTCTTGCCCATTCTTCTCCACAGAGATCTACGCTTTGGAATGGGTAACTACAGTAATTTCACAGAGTGGGCAGATGTTGATCAAGGTTGTCCCATAAAAAACTTATATACAAAGAGTACACAGTGACCTTACGATTTTCAAATACACCTTGGGGGACGTTCAAGTATTATTAAGTAACTAAATTTTTGACCCTAACTGTATCGCGCCGTAACATTTTTCTGTATTATCTCCCCCCTATTAAACGTAACGTAACACCCAAGTGACTATTTTAACTAAAAGTCACAATTATATTGAGCAATTTACCGGAAAATCGTTAAAATACCTTAGTAATAACAGTCATTACGCGTTTTTTAATGTTACGTAACGCGTTCGAAGTCTTCTACTGCTCCTGTAACGCATCGTAACGTTTTACAAGACCCCCCTCCCCCCAAATTGCGTTACGTACGCACGCATACTTGAAGGCCCCCTTGTAAAACTGAAAACCTCTACGCAAACCTTCGGGGAATATTGCCGTGCTGTTGAGTACTAGTAATAGAATAGTTATTTGTTATACAAGAGTGCAAAGTTGCTTTTTAACCGCGTGTTCAATTTTGATGACTGAGCAAGCGAAGGATTCAAAATTAGAATCCTGAGCGTTAGCGAGGGAATCAAAAGAGCACGAGGTGAAAAATCTTTGCACTCGAGTGCAACACGTAACTTTTCATTCCACCTCAGCGAGGAAATGACTAAATGCAAAAAAAAAACGTTTACAATCACAATATAGGTACACTTTTATTTCAGTTTAGGTATTAATTACTACATTATGACAGGTAAGTATTACAGAATAATCTTTAAATTATAACAAAATAATATTACGGTATAATTAACAATGACGTGAAAAAATGCCGCGTAAAGAACCGCGTACAAAGCAAATTGAAAAAAGAACACCAAGAAGGTTCCGAGTCTGAGTTTTTAACAAATTAAAAAAAAGTTGTATGATATATTCGGCACCATAGAGGTAGCAGTAAATAGGTTTAATGTTTTTTTTAATTCACAAACTTAGTGCACACGATGTTCTAAATTCAATTTACTTTATCCTCTAGAGAATAAAAACGGCTTTTCCACTCAGATATTGAAGATTAAAAATACTCTTTCCGAGATGGTGGGATGAAAAAAACATTTTTTAAATTGTTAACAGAAAACATTCCAAAGAAGTATCAGCGGCTCCCATCAGCAAGAAGTATGTCTGCCAAGAGTGCGGGATGGCGTTCAAGGCACCTTCTCAACTGAGGAATCACGGCATCAAGCATTCGGACAGCCGGGACTATTACTGTGTGGAATGTGATAAGTATGATACCTGCAATTGTTCTGTTTCTGCTCACTGTATTATGAGCGTTTACGCCTTACGGCATTTCAAACAAACATTCAAGTCCTTATTTTCTGAAATGACTGAACCGATTTTAATGAAACTTAATACGCATAAGCAGGGTGCATAGGTCCAAAAAGTTACTAAAACATTTTCGAAATGTCTTTAAAAAAAACAGATAATTGGAAATTTCTGTTCCTATAGATAATTAAAATCGGTCTGATTCAGCTGTAACACTATTTTTCGAAAATGTTTATTCAGTAAGTTTTTAGACCTCTAAAAAAGTTAGTACTTTCGAGCGACGGTAACTCTCCTTTTGCATCTCGTCAAGTCATGGTGAGTTACTCCGGTAAGGATTAGGTCACGATAATTACTTTTCATCACACTTGCACGTAAACAGTATCTAAACATACAGGTCAACTCGGCCATAATGCCCCATATAAAATCCTCGAGCTTTCTTTTTGTCATGAAACCCAAGGTCGGTAAGTAATTCTTTTTTATTTATAGCACAGCACACAGGTCATGCAAGTTCAAGCAAGGAGTTTACACGCAACTGAAAAATTGTCTTAAAATATTATCTAAACAGGAATTTCATTGCAATCTCGCTACATGTTACTTAAATACTCAACTAATGTTCTTAATATAATCGTTAGTTTTTTGTATCAAACCGTTATTATTATTATTTTTACACTCCGTCGTGGCTGTATACCTACGTAAGTATTTGCCCTTAACGTTTCTGAACGAAACATTTGTATGATCTGTGATGTGAGCAAAAAGCCCGCCATACGCTGAAAAATAATAGTTGTGCTGACTTGTGTATTAAAGCTATAATTCATAATTATTAACTAGCAAATGTGATGAAAAACGTTGTATGTTTTACGGGCGGTACAGGAATTACGAATCTCGACTCAGAAAGCCCTCAGTCTTCGACTTCGGGCTTCTACCAGAGCCTCGATCGTAATTCCTTACTTATCGCCCTTAATACACATAATAGAATAGAATAGAATAAAACTTTATTGTACACCAAAAATTAAACATAACGGGCTTACAAAACTAAGTAAGTAAGTTTATGGTTACAACGGCGGTCTTATCGCTAATAGCGATATCTTCCAGACAACCTTTGGATGGACATTATGGAATTAAAAAGGGGGTAGTCAGTGGTGGTACTACACAAAAAAAATTAAATAACAAAAGTAAAGTTATGTACATAAACATGTATAATATACTTATAAAAAAAAGTAAAAAATATGTATTCAGATATTTGTGTTTTTAACACTAAACACACACAATGTACTATTTCAGAGCTCCGTTGAAACTGTTCGTTTAATTGCAGGACTTTCAAATCGGATGCCACATTGAAAAACCACTTGAAAACTGCAGCTATCCACGTCAGCTATTTAGAATTACCGTAAGTATTTCTTTAACCATGAAATCGTAAATACATCGATTTAAAACTAAGTGTTATTTCTTCCTATAAAGAGGCTTTTAATCAACCAAATGAAACAATATTTATCTTTCAGATTACCCTGCCTGCATTGTGACAAGCGTTTCGCGATACGTCGAGATTTAGAGCGACATACTAACAGAGTGCACCTCAATATCAAACCTTTTACTTGTGATAGATGTGATAAGGTAAATATTAAATCAAAATCAAATTTCCTTCTCTTGTTCTACGTGTTGTAGTAAGCAACGACTTATTGTCGGGCCTACGATGTCCTCCCATACTTAAGTACTAACGCAGTAACATTCAAGTATTGTAAAACCAAATGATTTTAAAAGAGTAACCATGAAGTTTCTTGCCTGTTCGTCTCCATGGGAAACGACCACCCCGAAATGTGGAACTTTTGTCGACGTTTTTAGGGTTCCGTACCCAAAGGGTCAAACGGGACCCTATTACTGAGACTTCCGCTTCCGCAGCTTCCGCTGTCCGTCCGTCCGTCCGTCCGTCACCAGGCTGTATCTCATGAACCGTGATAGTTAGCCAGTTGAAATTTCTACAGATAATGTATTTCTGTTGACGCTATAACAACAAATAATAAAAACAAAAAAAAAATATTTAGGGGGGGCTCCCATACAAAAAAGTTTTTTTTTTCGTTTTTATAAATAATGGTACGGAACCCTTCGTGCGCGAGTCCGACTCGCACTTGTCCGGTTTTATAAGTGCCCATGTAGGCCTCTGTAAAATAAAATATTTGAAAATTGGTTTGATCATGTGAAGAGGATGAGTGAAAGGTGACTAACAAGAGGTAAGACACAAGGCAGATGTCAGTGGCAACGCTATGAAGGCCAAGAAGACCATAATCTTGATCTCTTGAGACGAATTGTAGCCAAACGCAAGCTCACACTTCACACTAATATTATAAAGGCGAAAGTTTGTGAGTGCGTGTGTGTGGGTGTGTTTGTCACTCCTTCACGCCTCAATGGCCGAACGGATTTGGATGAAATTTGGTATGTAGATAGCTTATACCCTGGATTAACACATGGCTACTTTTATCCCGGCCTGAGCGTGTGAAACGGCGAGGAGCAGTAGTTTTGTAAAAAAAAAAATACACTTATTTAAATGTAAAACAAGAGTCTCAAAATAAAGGTCATTTAGTTCCATTCAAAATGGCTGAGTTGAATGATGGCTGATCCAAGCGTGATGTTCGTGAACGGGCACTGTCAGTTGTGCCTGGTCAACTCTTAGTTGCCACGGGTTATTTCAAACTTTTTATTTTATTTTTGAATTGTCTTTTTTTTGGTTTTTACTGTGGACACTTTTAACGTGCACGTCTTGCTACATCGTTCTCACATAATTTACCATCTCAACATGAATGATGTAACCAAGATTTTTGTAACAAGCTACTAATTTAAAAGAGTGTCCATGGAGTTTCTTGCCCATTCTTCTCCATAGAGATCTACGCTTTGGAATGGGCAACTACAGTACTTTCACAGTTATTATGTCCCTCTCGTCGCTAAATGTCACACAAGCGAAATGTCCCGTTAGAAAATTACACTCGCACAATGTCACACTCGCCTAAAGTCACACTCGCACAATGTCACACTCGCCCAAAGTCACAACTTAATGTAACGCACTCAAAACTATTCAACCGTTTTGCGTGATTAACAAACATACTTTGATTTAAAGTATTTATTTATTTGTCGCCATGAGATCGCGCCGGAGGTTTGTCCGCTGAGCGACGATTTGCCGCGGCTGCGGAGTTTCCCCCCGGCGTAGTGCTTCCACGCGCCATTGGTGCAGGTACGCGAGGGCTATCGCCTCCAGATCCCATGGCGGCAATCCGGCAAAGAGGCTCGCCGCTTCGCCGGAGATCGTGCGGTACCCCCAGATCAGCCTTACGGCTACCTTCTGGGGCGCGTTCAGGTAATGGGCGGCTCGCCGCCTTAAAGAACGCGCCCACACCGGGGCCCCGTAAAGGGCCATGGACCGCACGACCCCCGCGTAGAGCCTCCGGCAGGAGGCGTTTGGACCCCCCAGGTTGGGCAAGAGCCGCTTGAACGCAGCCCCTGCCCGTTCCAGTTTCGGGGCCAAACGTCGGAAGTGTTCCACAAAGTTTCACCGGCTGTCGAGGATGATGGGAACCCCTCCTACCGTCAGTATGGATCCCGACGGTGGCGCATTTCGAGCTCCATGAAAGCACATGGCCTCGGACTTTTGCAATTCCACCTCGAGACCCAGTTGCCGGATTCTCTCCACGACTATCGAAACACCGCGTGTCAGCGGCCGCCGGCCATGCCGCCTGCACATGCATTTTTCTGGCTTTTGGTTGTCTGCGGCAGTTTGCTTGCGGCTTCGATACGGAGTGGTAGTGTTGTTGCAACCGCATTTGCAGGCCGCCGGTAAAGCTGGCGGCAAATTCAGCGGCAAGGCGGTCTGAAAGCCGGTGGCATAAGCCGGCGGCATGTGTGGATACGCCGTATGCAGCTCCAAGGCATGGAGTTGAAGACGTTGGCGATGTCAAGAGACACCGCCAAGACTACCCTACCCCGGGACACCGCATCCCCCGTCGTGAGACTCACGCGCATGATGGCGTCCACCGTCGAGCGCCCTCTGCAGAAACCAAACTGTAACTGTACTGTTCCGCAAGGTCCGGCCCCATCCCCACAAAGTGCTCGGCGAGGCGGTTGGCAATGACTTTTTCAAAGAGCTTGCCCACCTCGACGAGCAACATAATGGGCCGGTATGCGGTCGGAGGGTCCACAGGGCGCCCCGGCTTCCGGATGAGGACCAGCTTCCCCGTCTTCCAACGAAGCGGGAACTGACCGATAGTGATTAAACTTTATGATTATGAATAGTTGTTAGTTGTTAGTTTGAATTTAAGGATATTTCATGAATTCTAATTTTCATAAAGACCTCACATGGACATCTCACGGTAAATGAAGCCAGTAGGCGAGGACTGTGTGGCCAAGTGTGCTTTGGGGTCCAAGTGAGGTCCGTGTGGGTTGGGTTGTCAAGTCCGTGTGAAGTCCATGTGAGGTCTGTATGAGATCCATGAGGAGTTTTTTATATAAGTTTCGACTTTAGTCTTTAGACTGACTTTTCAATATTCTGGGATATTCAACATTTTGGTCCTAAATGCACTCGTCGCCTAACTTCGCGTGACATTTAGCGTGTCATTTGGCGAACGTGACATTTAGCGAATGTGTCATTTGGCGAACGTGACATTTAGCGAACGTGTCATTTGGCGAACGTGACATATAGCGACAGAGGGACATTTCGCTTATGTGACATTTAGCGACGAGAGGATTATGTCTTGTGACTGGGACTGTAGCTTAATATGTTATTGTTGTTTGACTATTCAAAAGTGCCTGTAACTGGCCTACTTGAAATAAATGATTTTGATTTTTTTAATAAAGTTGTACAACTAGGTACACCTCTGCCTAACCCGTCGGTGACTACAGGCGTACTGTAGTGTTATTTCAATACAGAAACACTCTACTAAAACTTAACCGATTCGGCTGCTCTATTTAGTTCTAGTCGTGAATACTCGATGCTGGGACTGGATTGCACAGTGTTTACATTATGCGAGTATGGTTCTAGTGTCATTCATTTAAGCGCTGGCATGAGCTCAAAGTTAATTTGCCATAATCATCATCATCAGCCTGTAAAGTTCCCACTGGTGGGACACATGCCTCCTCTCAATGAGAGGGGAGTGGGCTGTAATCCACCACGCGGGCCCATTGCGGGTTGGTAGATGTCACATGTCTTCGAATTTACATACCGGTTTACTCACGATGTTTTCCTTCACTGTTTTTCTGGGCAGCGGTGATGAAATAAATTACACAATGAAATTCCTGCCTGGGTTCGAACCCACGGCTTAATCCTCGTAAGTCGGGACTGCCACCACTGGGCCACCGCTGCTCTCTTGTCATAATGCTAGGATGGTATTAATTTTAATTTCTCTTACAGACTTACGTAAACAACTGGTCTTTGAAAGAGCATAAGCGGTTGACTCACGAAGGGTATAAGAGACCGCTACAGTTTCCATGCCCTATGTGCGACAAGGTTTTTGATGTGAGTATATCCTTATTTATGTATAACATATAGGGTTACAGGTAATTAGTGACTGATACTTAAACACGTGATTGTACTCATGATAACAAACAACTTTCCTAAAGAAACTTTTTTTTAATACTCATTCACTTTTATCACAATAACACAACAGCCGAATGAAATTCGCGCTCGCGCCTGTGTCCTATCAGCTGTTAGCCGCGTGACGCGGTTCTGTCTCATTACTATTGTACCGTACAACAGTGGTTAGGCAGAGCAGCCCGCTCACAACCCCGAATTTCATACGGCTGTTGTGTTAATGTGATATAAACGGGAAGGAACAAAAAAAAAACTTTGGGTAAGTTGTTTGTTATCATGAGTACAATCATGTGTTTAAGTGTCGGTCACTAAATTTAATTACCAGCCACCCTCTTTCATTGATAGCAAAGGTGGCTCTATAGTAACGGTACCGACTTACGAGTCGTTGGTCAAGGTTCAAAACCATGCCGGCAGTTTACTTAGTGTAATTTATTTCAACACTTTTGTTCTCAAATCGGTAAAGAAAAACACGGTTCAAATAAAAAAAAACGAAGACGTGTGATAACCGAAACCTCACTGGGATCGCGTCGAGGCATACAACCAGAGGTCGAAATTAGGTAGAGTTATTTGTGTACTTATACTGATCAGCGAAAGAATAAAGTGGATATGCCTCAAATCCCGAGATTAATTTTAAAGAGGAGAAAAATCCCGTGATTTATTAAATAAAAAAGTTATTTACTTTTATACAATTTAAACCATCCGCCATCGGATGTCCGAAGTTGCAAAATTCCAATGCGCACACGCAAGGGAAGATCCATATTAATATCAACATTTCGATGCAAGTAGAAAAATAACTCTACCTAATTCCGACCTCTGCATATAACCCACCGTCTTTTAAGAGAGAGGCCTAGATGCAACAGCAGTGGGAACATTAAACTGATCATGATAAGCCCTTTATCACAATCATCAGAATGTTGCAGCTTACTAAGATCCTCTTTTAACCACATTTTTTTTTCAGCGCAAACAAATCCTTAAAGCCCACATACGCACCCACACGGGCGAGCGTCCTTACCAGTGCAGCAAGTGTCCAGCTTCATTCAGCCAGTCTAGCATACTTCGTACCCATGATAGACTCATACACCTAAAACTGACCAGGGATGGACGGCCTAAGGTCAAATAGAACTTGTATTGACCAAAGAAAGATGTCATAAGGTCATAGATCCGAGTACTTTGATCAAAAGTAGTCTGCATATCTTTGAATAGACCTTAAATTAGATACGGACGAACTAGGGTCAATAAGGTGTATATTGCTCAGAGCCAGACGGCTTAAGTTTAAAAAGTCTTTCACTGACGTGATACGAATTACCTGGGGTTGAATAGACTGTATACTGATCAAAAACAGAAGATATAAAGTCGAATAGGCATAAAACTGACCAGAGACAACGGTCTAAGGTCAAATAGACCTTACAGTGACTAGATACAGTTGACCTCAGGTTAAATAGACCTTTACAGTTGACGATGTCAATTTCAAAACAATCGCACACGATATTAAAATGTATACAATGAAAGTATTACACTTAGTCAATGGTATTTAGGAAATTATATAATATGATTATAATTTGATGGATCCTAAAGGGTCCGGTTGTGAAACATTGTAATAAATAGTTTGTAAATACTTGTTGTGTTTTATTTATCAAAAGGGAAATAATAAATCAAGCGAATAAATAATATATGGACGACTGTTAATGAGATACTTTAATACTAAACCGAGCGGCGTTAAATTATGTTTGCAAAAATTTACGATGGCGATGGCGGTGTCTAGTGAGCGAACTAAGACCCCGCCATCCACTTCGTGTTAGGTCACAATAAACCGTGCGGACAGAAATAGGAGCCCGACAGTACGTCGACCAACCCTACATTTTTGCTTATTTACTTATGTTTTGAGTATATTTTGTTGTGCAATCAGTAATTTTAATTGGAATTCGGTTTATGATGTCGATTATTTTTGGATGAAAAGTTTTTTTTATTTGCGTAGGTATAAATATTACCCATTAAAAACAAATCTACACCCAATAGTCAATAAAATGACTAGACAATAAACATTCGGTAATGTCGTCGTATATCCTAAGGAAGTGATTCGGAAAAGACCTAAAGTTGTCGACATAACTCACAGAATAAGCAAACTGAAGTAGATGAAATAAGCCAGCTACCTTAGCTTGCCGATGGCAATCTATAGTACCTATGAGTCCGTCCAGTCGGCGCTATATAAATTCCTGTAGTGTACAGACATCAGGGGGGCTACTCTGACGTCTTAAAGCGACGTTTTAATCTTATTCCAGTGTGGGAAAGAGACGGAGTTACAGAGTACGTCTAGCGCCATCTCTTTCCCACTCTGGAATAAGTTTTTTTTTTCGGTTTTTGTTCTTGACTCAGATGTGACAGAGATAAAGTCGACGACGGTACGAGCTTACCCAGAAGAAGCCTGTTCACTCTAACTTTGAAGAGATTAGGGTTGTAAGCGTTCAGAAACACAGACGCAGACAGAGAGTTCCACTCTTTTGCTGTGCACATTATGAAAGGCGTTTCAAACGCTTAGTGCGAATTGATGGACTACTATATTGCTTTAATACGTCATGGTAAGCCAACACGACACGATAATAATATAATGGTTGTGTCCCATGATTCTATAGAATGGATGGATGTTTGTTACTCAATCACACCAGAACGGATCTGGATGAAATTTGGCACCAGATATAGATTATAGTCTGGAATAGCACATAGGCATTTTTAGGGTTCCGTACCCAAAGGGTCAAACGGGACCCTATTAATGAGACTTCGCTGTCCGTCTTTCACCAGGCTGTATCTCGTGAACCGTGATAGTTAGCCAGTTGAAATTTCTACAAATTATGTATTTCTGTTGACACCATATAACAAAAAATACTAAAAACAGAATAAAATAAATATTTTTTTAAGGGGGAGCCCCCTTAAATAATATTTATATATATTTTAAATCCATACAAAAAAGTGATTTTTTTGCTCGTTTTTACAAATAATGGTACGGAACCCTTCGTGCGCCAGTCCGACTCACACTTGGCGGGTTTTTTTTTCTTAGACTTACCTACACGTCCAAACTACGCGAACTTAAAACATGTTGACATGATTGAATGTCTAGACATGTTTAGAAAAGGATGTTCGGTTGAAAAATCAGTAAAAAAGTTGAACTGACCTCAAGGATGTTTTCTGAATCACGTGGTCACACCACTGACTTCCAAACTACGGTCGCTATTGAGGAATTCGTAATGCGATCATCAACGGGCAGTCAGACATCTGTAGTAAGTAATACCAATAACACTGACTTATTGTTGCGTGCGCTTCGCAAAAAAAACTCGCAAGTTTTTTTATGATTTACCGATTGCCCACTGGTTAAGGTACCGGGCAAGTACCCAGTACTTTAAGTATATCTTGGGTATCACCGATATCGATGGCGAAATTAGGTGTTGGTCATATCTGAAATCGCTAATCCGTTTTAAGGTAGCATGATTAATACTCTTGAACAGATAATTTAAGAACAATACTTGTTGTTTCTTTTTGCCAGTTTTTCTCTATTGGTTATTTATCAAGTGATGTTTGAATTGCTGATGCTGTACCTATATTATATGCAAATGTAATTTATTGCAATCGTTCACAAATGAATTTCAATGAAGTAATTGTGTTTTTTTTACATGTTTAATAATTAATAGTTACAATTAATTAAATAATTTATCAAAAGTTATTATAATACATATTTGTATGCCGTAAAGGTAAAACATGACTGTGATCCTGTCTGCACTGTACCTACTTAACATCTCGCATGCTTTTGTGTGTGCATTCTCATGTTCCTTTGAATCAGTGCTATTGACGTTCTTTAGGAAGCCATGTAGAAATACAAATATTATGAAATATATTTAATAAAAAAAAATACTTGACAGTAAATCAAAAAGGGCCCCAGCTCTATCTAAAAAGTCTCAGGCTAGTAGCACAGGGTCCCTTCGCCCTAAATACCAGTAGGAACTAGGGGGCGGAAGTTCTGGCTGGCAGAGCGACTAACTACTTCCTATAGCGCGACAGGCGTTATGTTGCTACGTAGATATGTACCTACCTATTATGATATGCTGGTGTGCAGGAGATTATGTTGTGGGGATCTGTCGCGGGATATTTGTGATGTTTTCGATGGGAAAAATGTTAAGATCCAACAGTTAGTGTTGTGTTGTCTGTAGTGAATCAGTCACGTTAAGCCCTTCCCGGCCCACTCACAAACGCTTCGATTCGATTGTAATTCGGAAAGACGTATGTCTATCTTGGTCGCTTTCATAATGCCAAAACAAGATAGACATACGACTTTTCAAATCGAAATTGAATCGAAGCATTTCTGAATACGGGGGCTTCTCCGTCTATCGTCAACGCGAGCATGGTTGAAAAGCGTTTTGTTTCATCCAGCGCATGTGTTGTTGACTAACGAGCAAGTGAGAACGCGATTAAACATTGAGCGAAAAATAGTGTTCGAAAACTTGTTGTAGGAAATACGTGTTTTTGAATAAGCCTTAAAAGTTTGTGTAATAAACATTTGTCTTTTACAATTGCCATTACATCTGCAAGGTTTTTAGCAAGATGTTTTCTTTCCTTTCACAATTTATGAGTTCATTATGAACGGCCAAAGTTCAGGTAAAATTTGTGCAAAATGGCAGATTTTTGGAGGCTTATACTGAATATGTTTCTCTTAATTTTTATTTTTTGATTTCATAGAAACCTACATATAGTGCACAAGTTATCAATTAGTTCAAAACAATCAAAGATCGATGTGTTCCGACGGCATAATCACGTACGAGCGTTTGTTTGAAAAGTAGGTATAACGGGTTGGCAGCTCATAAGAAGTTTTTAACTGAGTAGTTATTTCTTGTAAGTCTGATATCGCCATTCTGTCTTTAGCAAGAGTCGTGATTAATGCCTTGATTAATGCTTTTGCCCAGCTGTGGGAAAGTTGTGGTAATTGAGCTTTTTTTAAGGCAATTTACATGCGCACGTCCTTCAAATGCGAGAATTGCCTTACTTAATAAAAAACTACTACTATCTAATCGAAGTTTTTAGTACCACAACGTCATATTATGACCCGGTTAACGAACTTCGCTTAAAATTAGGCTAAATGAGCAAAATGTTACTCCTACGACGCTTCGCTATTTAGCATCTACCAATTTAGGTGAAGACTAATATGCAAACAAAGCAAGCATGAAATGCTAATTGGAACCTAGATATTTTTGTGTACTCCAGTAATTAGGCTGCACCAAAAAAGTATGGTTTCGTACACATTACTTCAGTAGTATCTAGTACCTTTTTTTACGGATGGGATATCATCAAATGACCCCCCACCCGCTCTCTGGGCGGAGCGGGAGGGAGTGTCAGACTTGTACTGACTAAAACCCGTCCATGTTCCTTCTTAGCCCTTTGTGTTCCAGGGCCACGGTATCTCTTTCGAACAGTCCCGCAGCCTTGGCAGAGTATCTAGTACCTACCTTAGTTTATTAAAGTGCCCAGTGTCTTCCTTAATTCAATATTTAAGTTCTGAATTACACATCAAATCATCATCATTCTCCTCCATCTATAAGTAATTTTTTTGACGTCTCATTCTGTAGAACGTGCTACTTCTCGATAAATAAGTCGTCATCTCAGTAGTCACCTCCTTTCTAGCTGTTTATCTTTCACACAGTCTGTGGGGGTTAGATAGGCAGTTACTTCATCTAATATTCCGGTATTCAGATGCATCCTGACTGGAAGATGACCCCAACAAAATTGGCAAAAAACTAGGCAGATGATAATTGTCCAACAATCCTTTTTTGCTCTATGGTCCATTTATGGATCGATTACCAACACGATACTAAGACGCTAAGATATCCTCGGACGTATCACCACACGTTCGCCCGTGTAGCCCGGAGCCGGATGTCGTCACGTCCGTGGCTCCCCCCCGGATGTCGCGATGCTCCCGTGGGAGTCGTGGCGTCGCCAGCGCCATCTATCGCGCTCATAACTATTAGTTACCTGAACGGTTGAACTTGGTAGAGGGTTTGGTTGTTCGTTGGTTCATCATCATCATCATCATCATTTCAGCCCAAAAGACGTCCACTGCTGGACATAGGCCTCCCCCAAGTATCGCTAAATTGACATTTTGGGGGGTTTTGCCGTAATCGCCACGCTTGGCAGGCGGGTTGGCGATCGCAGTACGGTTGTTACAAAAGCACAGAGAACGCTGCTGCCCATTCTCTGGCAAGTCTCTTAGTCGCCTCTTACGACACCCACGGGAAGATATGGGATGGTGCTATTCTTTACGTCCGACACCATACAGAAAATTCTAAAAAGTTTTTTAGAATTATTTATCATTCTATAGAAGCAGTTGAGAGGAGCTCGTGGCTAAATAATAACAGCCGCTTGGTTCGATCTTCAGGTTAAACCATGATTGCCTAGCTTGGTCCGTGGATGGGTGAACAGTGACCACCCATTACATACCGAGTTTTCTCCGTGCCTCGGAAAGCACGTTAAGCCGTGGGTTCCGGCTGTCATTTGTAGATCTTTGATCATCGTTAAGTTGACAGTGGCCCGAAAGTCTGACAACCATTCTTGCTTTATATTATTACATAGCAGTAACTGGGTTGTGGAGATCAGATAGGCAGTCGCTCCTTGTAAAATACTGGTATTCAGCTGCATCCAGTTAGACTGGAAGCCGACCCTAACATGATTGGGAAAAGGCTAGGCAGATGATAGGCACAGCTGATGGACCTACAACTGCGACTGACACCAAATCGTAAAACATCTCTTTTACAAAAAATATTCATAAATGGCAATTGCTGTATATAGCTCATGATTGCAATACACCCTTTTATTTTTTTCGGCAATGGTTGATTCCAAAGGCATTTTGTTTTGTTAATTTTTAAAGGTTCTTTTTGAAGAGAACCAAGGTTACCAGCGTAGCCCGAAGAATTGCCAAACTTAAGTGGCAGAGGGCAGGGCACATTGCTCGCAGAACGGATGGCCGATGGGGTCGAAAAGTTCTGGAATGGCGACCGCGCACGGAAGACGATGCGTTGGAAGGCCTCCCACTAGGTGCACCGATGACCTGGTGAAGGTTGCGGGGATCCGCCGGATGCGAGTCGCACGGGACCGGTCAATGTGGCGACACTTGGGGAGGCCTATGTCCAGCAGTGGACGTGTTTCGGATGACATGATGATGATGATCACCTTATACTTCCAGATCTTTTGAGCATTTTAATCTTAACTTGATACTGTTACTGATAATGTAGAGATAGTAGGATTTACCAGCCTACTTAGTTAAACAATCCAGAGTCCACAGAGTCCAGAGAGATGAAAAATCCTTTCATAATGCTAACTTACCTTCTAAAAGCCATTCTTGAGCAAAATTTCAAGCATCGTCGGCGCAGCACGTCTTCTTCTATACTTCTCTATCACTCGTCATCTCAGCTGTTACCTCCTTTCTTGCCATATCATCCTTCACACCTGCCTAGCCTTTTCCCAAACTATCTTGGGGTCGGCTTCCAGTCTAACCGGACAGCTGAGTACCAGTATTTTACATAAAGCGACTGCCTATCTGACCTCCACAACCCAGTAACTGGGAAATACGATACCCCTTGGCAAGACTGGATGTCAGACTTTTGGCTTCTGACTACTCGTAACGACTGTCAAAGATCTGCAAATGTCAGCCGGGACCAACGGCTTAGGTAACGTGCTTTCCGACGCAAGGAGGAAACTCGGTATGTAATTATGGTCATCCATATCATTCTTCACAAGTCTGATTAAATTATGGGTACCTTTTAATACTGCATTAGGTACCTACTTAGATGATGCAATTAAATAGAGACAACACGCTTTGCACATAATAGTATCTAGCCATCATAAAAAATAACATTTTCATAATAGTTTAAGGTTACATATAATTATTGTACACACGGAGACACATTAACCCATACATATCCACCTCGCTTTGTATAAGCTTCCTCTACAATGAGAGATCCGCATAAACTGGTTTTATATAGCTTGATTTGCCGCCGTGCGTACGTTGGGGTACATGTGGGTAAGATTACCGTGGACATTTTATGGCGCACCCTAATAAAGTGACGGAAATGGGCCAGGCTCAACTCACGAAATTAAGTACAATGCGGAGACCTTTTCGTTCATACTTAGTTATTTAATTGAAGATACTTTTCCAGTGTGGACTACACGATTAGTTAACAAATAATATTTTCATCCCACCATCTCGGAAAGAGTATTTTTAATCTTCATTATCTCAGTGGAAAAGCCGTTTTTATTCTCTAGAGGATAAAGTAAATTGAATTTAGAACATCGTGTGCACTAAGTTTGTGAATTAAAAAAAAAACATTAAACCTATTTACTGCTACCTTTAAGGTGCCGAATATATCATACAACTTTTTTTTTAATTTGTTAAAAACTCAGACTCGGAACCTTCTTGGTGTTCTTTTTTCAATTTGCTTTGTACGCGGTTCTTTACGCGGCATTTTTTCACGTCATTGTTAATTATACCGTAATATTATTTTGTTATAATTTAAAGATTATTCCGTAATACTTACCTGTCATAATGTAGTAATTAATACCTAAACTGAAATAAAAGTGTACCTATCTTGTGATTGTAAACGTTTCTTTTTTTGCATTTAGTCATTTCCTCGCTGAGGTGGAATGAAAAGTTACGTGTTGCACTCGAGTGCAAAGATTTTTCACCTCGTGCTCTTTTGATTCCCTCGCTAACGCTCAGGATTCTAATTTTGAATCACTCGCTGCGCTCGTGATTCAATTTTAGAATCCTTCGCTTGCTCGGTCATCAAAATTGAACACGCGGTTAAAAAGCAACTTTGCACTCTTGTATAACAAATAACTATTTTAACATAAGAAACATAACATAACAAAATAAAGAAAGATTTAGACATAATAGACTCCCACAAGAAAAAAAACCGGCCAAGTGCGAATCGTACTCGCAAGCATCCAGGGTTCCGTAGCACTAAACAATATTATAACAATATTTTTAACGCTCACTCATATAGTAGTCTTACTCAGTACCTACACCCAATAGCCAGTTATGTTTCAAGTCCCATGTAAAAGGGGCGAGCCTATTACCACCAACCACCAACTATTGCCACAAATCCAGGCTCCGTGGCTGCTACTGAGAAATTGCTGATAGAAAAATCCAATAACACTTTGCCCGACCCGGGAATCGAAAGCAGGACTTTATGCTCAGCAGTCCCGCTTGTGACCACTCGACCAACGAGGCTTACAATAACATCACGCTTGTCTTCTTAAAAGAGCTCATGTGTAAATTATACTTACTTTCTTAGATTTCTGATTCATCTAAACTAATATTTTAAAGAGGAAAGATTTGATTGTTTGTTTGTTTGTATTGAATAGGCTCCGAAACTACAGGTCCGATTTGAAAAAAAAAATTCAGTGTTAGATAGCCCATTTATCGAGGAAGGCTATAGGCTATATATCATCACGCTACGACCAATAAGAGTGGAGCAGCAATGAAAAATGTTGCGAAAACGGGGAAACTGTGACGCAAACGAAGTTGCGCCAGACAGCTAGTTACAAAATAAGTTAGCCTTTTTTTTTAGAAACGTTTCCCCGCACTAGAAATTTGTCCAGTATCGTGGGTACGTTTACAAACATTTAAACTCACATACACAAACAGCCAGTCCCGGAAAAACTATCTGCGTCCGTACCATGACGTCTTAAAACATTTTTGTTCCATTCCTATTCCAGAGTGTAGATATTGAAAAAGAGACGGAGCTATACAGGTCGTCTAGCTCCATCTCTTTCCCACTCTGGTATAGGAATGGAACAATAAAGTTTTAAGCGTCAAATCAAATCATTTATTTCAAATAAGCCAGTTACAGGCACTTTTACTTTGTCATAGTAACCCCCCTGTAGGCCATCTAAATATTTGTTCCGTGCGGGGATCAAACCCGCGACACGTAGCGCAGCAGTCAATCGCTCAACTACTGCGCCAACCGTTCCGTCGAGCTTTGCAGCAACACGCACTAGACCCGCGTGGTGGATCGGTACAGGAGGTCTACTCTCTTTCTCCGAAACGTAACTTCGGCAACGAACGAAAATTAAACGTAGTTATGTTTGTGACCTTATTCTATATCATTTGCGGACGCACACAATAACATTTTATACATTCTTTCACGTTAATTGTCTGTGAATTCGAACTTCTTGTTTGCGTCCGCAAACGATATAGATTAGGGTCACAAACGTAACTAAGTTTAATTTTCGTCCGTTGCCGAAGTTACGTTTCGGAGAAAGAGAGTAGAACTCCAGGACTCTCGCTTTCATAAACAGGATGAATGTCTTCTCTATACTACTGTAGGCCAGTCGTTACTGAGCTGTTACTGATTTAAACAAAGCGTAAACGGACCGACCTTTCACGTAACCGTCAACCAAGCATCCGTTAAGTACATCAAATTAAGTAACACTACGCCAGCAGCCAGAAAAGGCTGATAGTTTCCTGGGAGGACCTAGGATGGTTGGAGTAACCAGAGGATTTTCAGAATCAGAATCAGAATAATTTCATTGTTAAACATAGGTATAAATATTAATACTATTATTTCATACGTACAATGACCCAATAAAAGTGCCAACCCAACCTAAACTTTTTTTTTTTGTAGCGACGTGGAAAATCTTCATGGATGTCCTCCGCCTGGGGAGGGCGGAGGGGTCTGTCAGACTATACTGACTATAAACCACCCCGGTTTTCCATCTCTCACCTATGCCGGGGGTCGCGGGAACGTACGACTCTTCCGCAATCCCCGGGCTGGTGCCGGCCCGCTACGGCGGGCCTCATCTCGGGTAGAGGGGGGAGTGAGGTGTTTGACTACCCCCGGACGTCTCAGAGGGGCGCGCGTGGAACACTACGCGCCGCCACCTCCGGGTCCGATGTATAGGGGGCGACGGACGTCCCCACGTCCGTTGCCCCTGGACCCATTTACGGGGGCTGGAAGAGGGCATTGTCCGCCCTCCACCGACGCCCGGTGCGCCTGCTGCGGACTGGGTGAGAGGTTGTGATCTCTCTCTCCCTTTCCGCAGCCTCCTTCTGCGAGATGACTGTTTCGCAGAAGGAAACCACTGCGTCCCAAGACTCCTCGCTACCGACCATCGAGTTCACGACGGCCGGCAAACCTAACGTAACCTACGAGGGCCGTGGAGGTATTTAAAGTAAAGTTATAACATAAAAAACTTGTATTTTTGAACTTGAGAAAAACTTGGAACATTTACTCCCAATATCTCCGTAACTAGAATGTTTCCAGGTATGGTCTAGAACAAAAAAAAAACATCAATTATTTTGACATCTAACAACACTTCACCTCCTTGCATGGGAATTAGACCCAAGACCACAGGCATCATCAACTACTACAGCTTTTATCCAACTATTCAAAATAATCTCACCCAAAACAAATAGTTAAGGCAGACCCATTATAATAAACTTTTACTATCATAAGCTTCCCCTTAAACCATGGCCGGGATGCAGTGAAAACTGGGTCACAGGATCGATGGAGGTCGAACTTGAAAGTAAGGGGGCCGGAGTATCAAAATCTGGGGTTGATGGGAACTGTCATATTTTGCATATCTATACTTCTTTACTACTAATAATAAAGCTGAAGAGTTTGTTTATTTGCTTGAACGCGCTAATCTAAGGAACTACTGGTCCGATTTGAAAAATCTTTCAGTGTTAGATAGCCCATTTATCGAGGAAGGCTATCGGCTATGTATCATAACGCTACGACCAAAAGCAGCGGAGCAGCAATGAAATATGTTGCGGGTTGCGGGGGATAGCTAGTAAATGATAAATCATGATGTTTATATTGGTCTTTAGGAACACTACTCGTCATTTTACTTAAAACTATAGATGAGATCGGTGTTACTTTCCGTCTAGGTATCTTCTCTTAAAAAAAAAAACACGGAAACAAAATCAGAGGTCACAAATTCAAGTTCAGACATAATCTAATTGTAGTGGTCAGATAGGCAGTCGCTCCATGTAAAATACTGGTATTCAGCTGCATCCCGTTAGGCTGGAAGCTGACCCCAACATAGAGAAAAGGCAGGCAGATGATGAAGGTTTGTGTACTCTTCTGATTGCAATTGGAAACATAAACAACAACACGGTTCATTTGGAAAGTTAACATTTTCTGATTCAATATAAGGCCCATGGTTCGGATTTGCTAATTTTTTGTTTTCCGTACCCAAAGGGTCAAACGGGACCCTATTACTGGGACTTCGCTGTCCTTCCGTCCGTCCGTCTGTCACCAGGCTGTATCTTATTAACGCGTGATACTTGGCCAGTTGAAATTTCTACAGATTATATATTTCTGTTATTGCTATAACAACAAATAATAAAAACAGAATAAAATAAATATTAAAGGTGTCTCCCAAGCTCCCATACAAAGAAGTGTTTTTTCTGCTTTTTTTAAAAATATTGGTATGGAACCCTTCGTGCGCGAGTCCGACTCGCACTTGGTCGGTTTTTTAAGGCATGTCTGAAGAGTTTGAAGGAATTTTCTGAATTTACAATGTCATTTAATTTCGTTTCTTTTTTTTAACATAAGCTTTTCAAAATACTTACAACAGATTACGTATTAAAACAAAAAAAAAATGATAAAATAGCTATTCGCCTGGGTAGGGCCCGGAAAACTCGTGTTTCTGAATGGTAAGTTGCTCTTTACGGGCAATCAATCGTAAGACCTTCTTCAAAATAAAATATATTCTTCATGTTTATAAGTAGGTCATGATATATCTGATTGGTGCTCGTTGTTTCGAAGCCAAAGGTGGATATGCTAATCACATAAGAGTACATGAAAGAGCAGTAGGTACATAAAAGCTGCAACGTCATCGAACGCAGTCCCTGTGACGGACATCGGCTAGTTGGCTTCACCTCTAAAATATGTAGTTGTGTATATTTGAGCACTTCATGTTTGAACTTGGATATTTTGGTAAAGTCTGGGTTCGATTCCCAGCCTAGTGTCTAGCTAGACCAAGTATTATATTAGACTAATGAGTTTTTCCTTCACAAATTTCTCATTAGTAGCCACTTAGTCTGGATTTGTGCCCGGCTGATGGCAATAGGCTCGCCCCCTATTACTGGCGCAATGTAGGTGTACTATTAGGCTCACCTCAGTCTATTCCTTCGGGAATTACAGGCGTGATGTTATGTTATTAGGCTTTTTATCATGAATTTAGGATTTTCTACGTAGCAACTGTTGTATAGTATTGCGGCCGGTTGATGGCAATAGGCTCGCTCCCTATTACATGGAACTTAAATATCTTCATTTCAGCCGACCGACGTCCACTGCTGAGGCCTCTCCCAAGTGTACATAAGGGGTGTTTTGCCATAATCTCCACGCTTGGAAGGCGGGTTGGCGATCGCAGTACGGTTGTTACAAAAGCACAGAGAACGCTGCCGCCCATTCTCTGGAAAATCCCTTAGTCGCCTCTTACGACACCCACGGGAAGATATGGGATGGTGCTATTCTTAACTTCCGACACCATACAGAGCTTAAATATAGCTGGCGAAAATATGTACCTACTACTGTTATGTATACCTCTACCTCCACCTCTGCTAACTCCTTCAAAGAATAAAGGTGAAATGTCAACACCTAAACGAAAACAAACTACGATATTTTCCACAATCTAACTCCATACTTACACCTGTCCGGTGTCCGACAATACCGGACACAAACCGGACACATATTGAGACCCGGCTCAATCAAACGTAACGCTCGGCAGATAAGAATATGACAAACCCTACTTATTTCACTATTTTTATGACACTTCGTTGAAAATAGAGAGAGTTTTTGGGTGTAACGGTAGGTAATAAGAATTTAGGTTTAGATGTGGAAACCGATGTTTATGTTGGTGGTATTATAGGAACTGAGGAGAGGAGGAAAGAGAGGAGAGGAGATGGTGACTAAATAATTACAGCAGCTCGGGTCGACGTTCACGTTAATTCAATTCAATTAATTCATTCTCAGACACAATGATCCATAATTTTGTTAGTAGGCACACTTAAAAATCATCATCATCATCATCATTTCAGCCCAAAAGACGTCCACTGCTGGACATAGGCCTCCCCCAAGTGTCACATTGACATTTTGGGGAGTTTTGCCATAATCGCCACGCTTGGCAGGCGGGTTGGCGATCGCAGGCCGGTTGTTAAAAAAGCACAGAGAACGCTGCTGCCCATTCTCTGGCAAGTTCCTTAGTCGCCTCTTACGACACCAACGGGAAGATATGGGATGGTGCTATTCTTTACGTCCGACACCATACAGAGCACTTAAAAATAATATTAGTAATTCAAAAATCTGAGACAAATAAATACACACCACACAATAAGACAGTTACAAGGACAATGAGACAGGCAGACCTTTAGTCAACTATGCTCTAGCATTTAACGATTAGAAATAACTCACTCCTGGGCAATTACCTGAATTGCACTCTGGGGTTCTTTAGGCGGTTAAGCCGCGCTTGTCTAGATTAATCCATTGATGGGTGACCACTCATTACATACCGAGTTCCCTCCGTGCCTCGGAAAGTACTTTAAGCCGTTGGTTCTGGCTGTCAATTGTTGATCTTTGTCACTCGTTGAGAACAGCGGTGGCCCAGTGGGGTCAGCCCCGACTTACAGACAGTAAGCCGTCGGGTCGAACCCAGGCAGGCGATAACTATGTGTAATTTATTTCATCACCGCTGTCCTCATAAACGGTGAAGGAAAACATCGTAAGGAAAATGTCCTAGAACTAAAAATTCGAAGACATGTGCCATCTACCAACCCGCACTGGGCCGGCGTGGTGGATTACACAGCCCACTCCCTCTCATAGAGCGGAGGTCTGTGTCCCAGCAGTGGGAAAATTATAGGCTGATGATGATGACGGTCGTTAAAGGTAGTGGCCCGGTAGTCTGACAACCAGTCTTAGGGGTATCCTATTACCCAGTACTAACTGAGTTCTGGAGGTCTGATATGCAGCCGCTCCATGTAAAATACTGGTATTCAGCTGCATGCGGCTAGACTGGAAACCGACTCACCACACTTGGAAAAAGGCTAGGCAGATGATGATGGTATTAAGGTATTAAAGGAACAATTCCGAAACCCACCGCTCCCGTATCGCAGCTTCAAACCCGCCAATCAAAATTACAGACCGCAGCGATCAGCGACAAGACTGTACTTTTATTTGTTTAAGATTTTTTTTGATTGCCTCGTTGGCCATTAGACCAACAAGCTACAAACTGAGCAGTCAGCAGACTACTGAGCGTTGATCTGCTGCACTTTTGCCGACTTGGGAATCGAACCCAAGATTTAAATGCTCAGCAGTCGCTCTTGCGACCCTAGACCAACGAGGTAAAGGTACCTTTACCAGAATAACTTTTAAAGAAATCCTTCAAACCTGCTACTCTGCTACCTTCTTACAAATCCAGACTGCGGGCTGCTTCCGCTTCCGCTTTAACTGCCTCGTTAGTGGTCGTAAAGCGCGACCACTGAGCATTTAGATCTTGGGTTCGATTTTCGTGGATTTTATAGTTGCTGACTATAAAATCAGCAAATCAGGTAAGCACGAAAAATTTATCACGATTCATCATCATCCGCGAAAAAATCATCATCATCCGCGAAATCATATAAATCATCATGAAATACCTCTATGTTAGCTGAGTGGCAACGTGCTTGTCGCAGTCACGACGTGCAAGCTGTAAACTTTTTTGTGCCGTCCAGTTTGTACTTTTCATTTGTTTTTTGCGTTGTACCTATGTTTATTGTTTTATTTTATTTTTGTAATTTTGTATGAACGTCATGTCCCTGCGACAAATAAATATTTTTTCGTTATGTCTTTCTTTCTTTAAGTTCATTCAAACCCCATTTAATGGCTTTCTAGAACTCTGTAGCCGTATTTGTTGCGGCCTAATATCATAGGTATTTTTACCAACGTAAAACCTGATTCTGACTTGCTATTTGCAAAAAACGTAAGAATATTTGAATTTCGCTGGCGAGCCTATCGCTTCCCCCTTAAGAGTCTCTATTTAAGATTGAACTATTTAAAATTTTAAATCGCGCTCAATCATACAATTCCTTCCCAATCTCCATTCCTTACAATAAAAGATCTTAGAAACCGTTTATATCCGAATAAATAATTAAAGCAGTGGATGATCCCATCCAAAGGTAGACTACAAAGACATCTAACAAATTGCAGTCATTTGAAACATTTACGGAATTCAACAAACTCAGCTTCAAAGGAAATGCAACCTTAACCAAATCGTAACAAAGTCGAAACTGGACTTACTCTTCTTTCCTAAAAACGAAAGTGTCGGTAAACTATATATTAGCTGCAGACACTAGAATTTCAACCTTGTGTCTAATGTTTAAGGGTTAAATGTCAATTGTTTCAGGGTGATCATGGGATGTTTTGATACAGTATGATGTTATTCTACATTACTATGGGTTTACGATTTGTTCCCATAAGGTGGCGATGAAGACATTTCGCCTAAAAGCCTTCTTGAAGATGAAATGATGGGATAAGGGATATTTGGGTCATGGGTAGAGATTTTGTTCAAGTTATACTTGCTCGTGTGACCTTAGAAACCTGATATCTACATCTACTGCTTTTATGATTCTGATCCCATATCTTCCCGTGGGGGTCGTAAGAGGCGACTAAGGGACTTGCCAGAGAATGGGCAGCAGCGTTCTCTGTGCTTTTGTAACAACCTTACTGCGATCGCCCGCCTGCCAAGCGTGGCGATTATGGCAAAACCCCCCTTATGTCAATATGGGGACACTTGGGGGAGGCCTATGTCCGGGCCTATGTTCGGGCTGAAATGATGATGATGACATCATCATCATCATTTCAGCCGAAAGACGTCCACTGCTGGACATAGGCCTCTCCCAAGAAGGGGGGTTTTGCCATAATCGCCACGCTTGGCAGGCGGGTTGGCGATCGCAGTACAGTTGTTACAAAAGCACAGAGAACGCTGCTGCCCATTCTCCGGCAAGTCCCTTAGTCGCCTCTTACGACACCCACGGGAAGATATGGGATGGTGCTATTCTTTACGTCCGACACCATACAGAGCATACAGATGATGATGTACATCTGAGAAACAGCTGGATAATGGACGCCGACGAGAAGTGTAGCAGAAAAAAGGGTCGGCCTATTCCCAGCAGTGGATGATTTTGGGCTGATATGATCATGATGAATAAAAAGGCAATAATTGGTTATGGACTTATTCTGACACCTCTTGTCTTACAAAGTCTAGAGGTCTAAAGGATATTGGTAATGAAGGGGCTGGGGCTCGGCTCTTGAAGGCATTATGTAATCTATTAAGTTGTTTATAATTAGATTCTCAATAACACATATATGTTTTAATGCTAAATACGCTTGCATGATGTGAAGTGATGATGTAGTCTAGCGTGGAGCACGCTTGCCTAAAAGAAACCAATTGACTCAAACTTTGAAGAGAATATAATGTTCGGGACACACAGAAGCCGGCAGCGAATTCCACTATACTATAACTACAACTATTCTACCAGTGACGCTTCGCCGTACCTCTGAAAGAATACTTGAAAACATGAGTTTTTGTTAAGGTTCTTAACTTATTACAAACATAAAGTATGACTGGTAATTAATTAGTGACCGATACTTTAAACACGTGATTGTACTCATGATAACAAACAACTTTCCCAAAGAAGAATTTTTTTATACTCCTTCACTTTTATCACAAGCTGATAGGCCACAGGCGCGCGCGCGCGAATTTCATACAGCTGTTGTCTTTAAATGTGAATTAGTTTTAAAAAAAATCTGGAAAAGTTGTTTGTTATCATGAGTACAATCACGTGATTAAGTATCGGTCACTAATTACCTGTAATCCTATATAACAGCTGCTACCAACGGATTGCATTTTAGCCCCATTCTTCTACTCATCTCTCTACCCATCAGGATTCTCAACTAATTTCGTACTTAGTTACCGGTAACGGCAACAGTTTGTAAAACTGCGAATGGGAAAATCATGTTCCCTAAAACGATGAAGTATGGGGAAAAGCTTATAAAATGACTTGTCTAATAACGAAAACAAACACCACCCATAGTAAGGGTGGTAGGACGACACCTGTTCTACGCATGCGCGGTCCAGGAGGCTGTGTTTCTTTGCTCCTTTGTCCACAAGGGTGGTATCCACACCGCTGTGTAATCGTCTCTAGTGAAACTTTCTCACAGAAGACACGAACTTAAAACTGTAAGTTTTTCACACAAACTTTAAATATTTTCAAGATTTCTTTGCACGAGCAAAAAGTTGGTTTTCCTAGCTATTTTTCTGTGTCAATGTTTTGTGGGATATTTCTGTGGTTTACTGTTAAAGCGTGGTTTTGTTTTGTTTTTACGTGTGATGTTAATGAACTGTTGCATCGATTTGTGTCTGTTGCGGTTTGGTGAACTTTGGTTCGTTTTGTTTTTGAATACAACGGTTAGGTGGGGATGAATTAATGAGTCGTTTTACGTACTTGTGTTTTTCAGTGGTTTTGTGATGTGTAAAGCTTTTTGGTGGAATTTTCCACTTTGGAAAATTCTTCGAAGGTGTTATTTTGATATTAAACAGAAAAGTATTTATTTATTTTGAGGGTTCAATGCATTTGACGTCTGTCTAACTATTTATAAGAGGAGGGACACGATATATGTTGGAATTTTTCATTTAACAATCATTGAACTTGAACATGAATAGATTTAATCGAATTTTCATAAGATTTACTGTTTTTATATCATAGTATACTAATATAAGCTGTTTTTAAAACAAAATTAATACTATCCATAAAACAATTAAAACTAAAATAACAACAAATTATAAAAGGGCGTCAAAAAACTCCTCAACGCTGTCAGCTGCTAACGTGCCCAAGAGACTGGCGGCGTTGCCACGTTGAATGGCAATACTTAGCCTCTGGCCAAGGTAAAACCCAGCCCTTGGGTTACGGGAAGCGTCAACGAGGAGTTTGGAAATTTCTTTAAAAAGTCTGAGTACTCGGACCCGGCCTCAGAGTTTCAACCCCAAACGGCTGTATATAAAATGCTTATTGTCCTTTTTTAAAGTCGTTAATATGTTGTTCTTCATGTGTGTCTCGGTGATTTACTGGTCGCTAGACCGACTGCCATCATGGGCTCCTAGGTTCAATTCCCAAGTCTGTTCAAGTGTTATTGGATTTTTCGTACAAGATTTTCTCAGTAATATAGCCCAGAGTGTTATTTAGCCGGTTGATGGATAGGCTAGCTCCCAAATTAAAAAATGTTTGTGCTTTTTTGTTTAAACAGGCGGGGTGTCTCTTCCTACCTATTTTTTCATCATTATTTCCGAAACAGTTTCAAATAATTGAAAAGGCTATTGATAAACACTCTTCTTGATTAAAAGTTTTGATCAAAGCGATATTTTCAATAGGAATATCTTTTGCTATCGAGCTTCTATGTATCTAGTTAGTTACCTAATGTATAAGTTTTTATGGTCTTCTGGCAAGCTATAAAAGTTAGCTAAATGACAAGGTTACCCTAAAGTTCTTAATAGTCTGTCCTCAAGGACATAAGTGGCGAAAAATCCTAGATCCAATATCGTTGATTTTTGGATGTGATCAATTTAAAAGAAAATAGTTTAAAGGTATTTCATTAGTACTTGTACCAAACTCACAGTGACAGAGAAGTTAACTTCGAATCGCATGTGACTAAAAAGTGATGAATATATTTATGTTGATGGATTGAGAGGTAGAGGAAGACCAAGGACACGATGGATAGATTTTGTGAGGAATGATATGAAAGAAAAAGGTGTAAATTATAGCGTGACGGTTGACAGAGAAGAACGGAAGAAAAAACCGGCCAAGTGCCAGTCGGACTCGCGCACGAAGGGTTCCGTGCCATTATTTATAAAAACGTACAAAAAAAATCATTTTTTTGTATGGGAGCCCCCCCCCCCCCCCTAAATATATATTTTATTCTGTTTTTAGTATTTGTTTGTTATAGCATCAACAGAAATACATAATCTGTAGAAATTTCAACTGGCTAACGATCACGGTTCATGAGATACAGCCTGGTGACAGACGGACGGACGGACGGACAGCGAAGTCTCAGTAATAGGGTCCCGTTTGACCCTTTGGGTATGGGACCCTAAAAATCGTGTTGCGCCGACATCAAGTAACATGGAACAAGGGTAGTAAGATGATGATAGAGAAGTTTACTTTATCTTATTACTAATGTTGTTCAGTGGAACTTCGTCTGCGTCAAATTTTCCCCGTTTTCGCAACATTTTTCATTGCTGCTCCGCTCCTATTAGTTGTAGCGTGATGATTTATATAGCTTATAGCCTTCATCTATAAATGGGCTATTTAACATTGAAAGAATTTTTCAAATCGGACCAGTATTTCCTGAGATTAGCGTGTTCAAGCAAACAAACTTCAGCTTTATTATTAGTAAATAGTAAATTAGTAAATAAATATAAGATTAGAAGAAGATTCACTCATGCCTTCAATTCTACTGGGTATATCTTGACTATTAGTATTGGTATAAAAGTGTTTACAAAAATAAAAAAATGTTTAAACATAAACGCACTGTGTTTTTCACTATTTTCTTTCGATTGTTTATTTATTTATGTTTACACAAAAAAAGTACATTACACAAAGGACAAAAAATTAAGAAAAGAGAGCACAAAGGTACTGCTTATTTCAAAAGAAAAAATACTAAGATGTTACAAAGATCGTCTTCTATAAAGACCCCACTTGCCGTTATTCCTGGGAAACTTTTACAGTTTATCGAAAGTAGATAATTTAGTCTGGATTTTATTCTATGAAGAAATTTTTAATAGCAAAGACAACTATACTCATTGGTCTACGTTTAAAACCAAGTTTTGTAATAAAATTGTTTAATAAATAAATAAATAAATAATAATAATAAATAAGACTGCAGCCAGAACGTAGCTTCAATGAAATTGCGCTTTGTCTGCTAAACACTGGATTGAACTTTGAAGCAAATGCATGACAGCCCGACACCTAATCACTATACCTATAACCCCTAGCCTTAGCCACTTTATTCGACCCAAAGAACGGCTAATAATGGAAGAAATGTATAGGCCATAACCAC
This sequence comes from Cerastis rubricosa, assembly GCA_949152445.1. NCBI lineage: Eukaryota > Metazoa > Arthropoda > Insecta > Lepidoptera > Noctuidae > Cerastis > Cerastis rubricosa. Next base: position 2,791,596 of record OX424549.1, read on the forward strand.
CGTCTAATGTGTGACTAGCATTGGTATGTGGGGCCACAACACAATCTACATTTTTAGCCTATGAAATCGTGCTCTCTCCGCTAAACAGATCGAATTCAAGACCTAACGCACGACAGCTCTACTCCCAACCACAGTGCCTATTCCCCCAAAACTCTGCTTCACTGGCCAGTTACACGACCCAAAAACCGGCTAATAAAGGAAGAAATAAATAGGCTATAACCCCAAGTAAAGTGTGAACTAGAATCGGGTACGGCGGTCCATCGGGCCACCCCAACGAAACCAATCTGTGGGATCCCGCGCATTGATCCCTCCATCCGGTGGGGTCGAATAGGTGCTCATAAATTCTTTCCGAACCTGACAGCTTCGTGACTAGCATGTATACCCATCATGTAGTAGCTGCCATGTCAGTTTGGGACCTCACAATCGGCTCAGCATGTGGTGAAGTGACACGTCCAACCGCCATTTTAGATTTTCGGGTCCTGTTATAGATTGTGATGTGTGTGTGCTGTGGTGTGTTGTGATGCTTGTGTGTTTGTGTAAGTATTGCTTTTTTTGTGTTTTATTTGGAGCTGTGTCTTTTGCGAGTGCGCTTTTTTGCTAGATAGATCAAACTCCAACAGCTTAATGGTACTTTTAGACAATAATTTAGGTGTCGCATTCAAATAATACTAGTAAAAATAGCCACTAAACTATAGTTCTCATCTTTATTATTGGATTTCATACAATTAACTAAAGTTGCTTGAGAAAGTGTTTGGCAGTTAGGATGTAATTTTTTTTGGAGAAAGTGACAAGGTTGGATTAGATACAATACTTTTTATAATGTACACCAAATAAATCACAGATATTAACAGAATACATTGTACGCATAAAATGAACATAGGACAGGTCAGTTAGACCTTCCTGCTTACTCACTTAAAGCGCTGTGATAAAGATAGGTAAACGTTAAATTAAAGTTAGGTAAAGCTGAAAATAGCTGGTAATAGTTGATCTGTAAGTAAGGAAGGTCGTATGTAAATTATATCTGAGTTCTGGAACTGGGTCATATCGGGAAGATTGATTAATTTAATACCGACAGACACGTGGCGTCTTAATAAATTGAAAGTTAATGAATCATATACAGCTAAACATATAAACTGACGCCTTTGTCCCATGGGGATAGCTAGAAACTAAACAATACCACCTGCTTACGATCCTAACTTTCCTAATCATATTATGTATTACTGTACTCATATATTTTTAACCATTCAGTTAAAACTGTTATTTTAAAATTACAAACAGACAAGTTCGCTTTTATTTATGTTGTATAGTTTCAATTGAACAAGAATAGGGTAAGGTATTGATTTTAATACGAGTATGACCTGAATTAATTCTGCTTTTATGTAAAAAGATTGTGTTTTGAGGACAGAGTTTTTCTTAAAGATGATAAGCTTAAGCCATCCATTTCTGCTATCAGTAAGAGACACCTAAATGAAAGCGCGTTGGATTTTAAACTTTCGGCGTTCAGTTGAGCGTGGAAAATCCGACATTATGTTTTTATTTAGACATTCATTTCCGTATGACAAAGTGCTAGCGAAAATTGGCCCTTTATCTTTTTTTACGCGACCCTTTAATGAAGGTACTACATCTCACATCCCTTAGAATATAAGTTTTTATACCTCTTCACTCTTTAAAAGAGTAACATAAAGAACAGTAGAGGCAAGTAAAAACCCTTTTTCAAACCAGAAAACCAAAATAAAACCACAAATTTGAACAAATTACAAATGTATGTCGCTCCGTGAGAATTTCCCCAGCTGTCACTTTCGAGCTCAAATGTTTGCATTGATATATACAATACAGGGTGTGTTATAAATACGTATACAGGTTGGTGAAAACCACGTCCATTACAAACGAATCCCTAATTATATAATATTCTGATTTACTTCGTTAAGGGAAAGCGTATTTCATTGACAAGTTAAAGCACTGTTCCAATTTTGGCAGATAGTTTAAGGGGTTCAAAACGTTATACTAGGAATTACGGTTCAAAATAGTAGGTACTTTTTATTGAAAAACGTACGTAAATCTTTCTCTAAGTGGTTTTCGAAGTGGTAGCGCCCGTTCATCATCATCATCATTTCAGCCGCAGACATCCACTGCTGGACATAGGCATCCCTCAAGTGTACATAAGGGGGGTTTTGCAATAATCGCCACGCTTAGCAGGCGGGTTGGTGATCGCAGTACGGTTGCCACAACAGCACAGAGAACGCTGCTGCCCATTCTCTGGCAAGTCCCATATTCGCCTCTTATCACACCCATGGGAAGATATGGGATGGTGCTTTTCTTTACGTCCGACACCCGAAGCGCCCGTTACGATTTATAAAATAATCTTTTTTTTCTGGAACTTTACAATCTATCAATAGTAAACCGTTACCAACGATTCCCTGTAGAGAGTATTCGAAACATTATCATCAGAGGTCTAGTCAAAACAATGAACGCCTAAAATAGTAGTACTACTACTGGGACTAAGCAGTGATAGCCTAGTGGTGTGATTGTCGGACTGTCAAGTCATGGGTCTCGAGTTCGAACCCAAGACAAGCACCTCTGATTTGCCGGATTCATGTGCGTATTGTATTTTTATTATTACTTGATTCGGTGAAGGAAAACATCGTCAGGAAACCAGCATGCCTGAGAGATATTTCTCGACGGCATGTAAAGCCAAGTCGGAGGCCCATGGGTAGCATAAAAACTCGGACAACGGGTCAGACACTATCCTCACGATAAAGAAGGGAGAATATGGAGTATCAGAATATCTACTCCACCTGATTCATTCATCAGAGCCATCGTTCAATTAGATAATAAACGCTATTATGACAGACTTTAATAGGTAAATTGTTGTTGTGGGTCCCGTTCCGCTGCGTTGTCATTTAGATGAGGATGTTCCGTGTGGTGTCGGTGTTCTGTATGGTGTCGGACGTAAAGAATAGCACCATCCCATATCTTCCCGTGGGTGTCGTAAGAGGCGACTAAGGGATTTACCAGAGAATGGGCAGCAGCGTTCTCTGTGCTTTTGTAACAACCGTACTGCGATCGCCAACCCGCCTGCCAAGCGTGGCGATTATGGCAAAACCCCCCCTTCTTGGGGGAGGCCTATGTCCAGCAATGGATGTCTTTCGGCTGAAATGATGATGATGAGATGAGGATGAGGAGGTCGTGGATAAATGATAAAAGTCGCACGGGTCGATCTTTAAGGTTAAGCCGTGCTTGCCGAGGTTGGTCCGTGGATGGATGACCATAATTACATACCGAGTTTCCTCTGTGCCTCGGAAAGCACGTTAAGCCGTTGGTCCCGGCTGTTATTTGTAAATCTTTGACAGTCGTTACGAGTAGTCAGAAACCAAAAGTCTGACATCCAGTCTTACCAAGGGGTATCGTATTATTCAGTTACTCAGTTCTGGAGGTCAGATAGGCAGTCGCTTTATGTAAAATACTGGTAATAAGCTGCATCCGGTTATACTGGAAGCCGACCCCACGATATTTTGGGAAAAGGCTAGGCAGATGATGAGATGAGGATTTATAAGAATCCAGGCACTATAGTTTCAAGAGTGTTATGGGTTTAGTAGACGCAAGCGTTACTGCGAGAACTTCGGTTCTATTCCCAGGATAATTAAAGCGGAAGAATTTTTAGATATTTCTCAGTGGCAGTAATTTTTAGTGAAATGCTCGTTATGTTGACTTTTGTTTCCGTTTCGAACATTAGTGACTAAAACTATCTAAGGTGACAGTACATCATAATAATGATGGTGAAGATGTTTTCCTTTGACATAAAAAAATCTGATCTCCTTTATCTTCCTTAACAGCATGAATAAGAATACTAAGATCATGCCTATTGATACCTTTACAAAACAGTGTGACTCGTCTCACGACCGAAGTGGAAAAATGATTTCCAAGATGCAATTGCAATCACAAAAGCATTTCCATTGAGTCATACAAAGGAGTCTATTTGACGGTCAAGAGTAACAGATGTATGTAATAGTTTATTCATTAGTGCTTGGCCACGAGCTACGCGAACAGCGGCTACAGAGAAAACGAATGAAAAAATCTGTTGTCGTATTTCGGTACAAGGGATTTTGTTCAGGACTTCCTAAGTGTCATACAGTTGTAGGCACAGAAAAGGAATGCGGATAAACGCGAGGACTGTCTCTTTTAACTTGTCCACAGTTTATTGTTAAAGACGCAATTACTAACACTACAAAACTTATTTTTTGCCTGTTGAGTGTCCCACTGCTGGGCAAAAGCCTCCCGTTTCTCTTTCCAAGGATCTCTGTCCTTTGCAATATCTGCCCGTGTTTGCCCCGCAAACAAGATCAGCTCGTCACACCACCTTCGCCGCGGTCTACCTCGACGGCGATTTCCTCCGAAAGGCGTCCAGTGAGTCTATCTCAACTCTCTCATCGCAACTACGGTACTTAATCATTAAATAAATAAATAAACTTTTTGAATATTCTATAGCCCGCCAACCTGCGTAACAGTTTATCGGCGGTATTAGCGCTCGTCTATTAGACGAAACCAAATCAAATGTAACATTTGATTCAAAATGTTCAGTTACAATCAAATAAAAAGTTGGTATAGATAGCTGGAAAACATCGAAGCACAAAAAAATAGCACGCATTCAGTACATCTTTCCGACCCACAAGACTGTAGGTGTATAAATTTCCCATAGGTAATTAAAAAAGTCAGGTTTTACTTACATTTTGGACCGCGTACGTATTGCATTTTTTAGGGAACAGCATTTATTTTTAAGTTACCGGTGATTTTCAAAAAATTTTTTTTTTTTTCGCCAAAATACTTGCATTTCCCGACGCAATTCGACGGTACTAATGCGAAGAAAAAAAGGTGACAAACGTGAGTCTCACTCGAAGCAAGTCGCATCACCAGAAGTCGTGACCGGGGAGTTAGAGGTTTGTTACAAATAGTCGTGTTATTATCCTATCAGTCTACTAGGGCATTGGGGTACCAGCAGACAGTGAGGTTGTTAGCACATGGGGGGCCTGATGAAGTGTTAGCGTTGATCGGTATTAATGGAAATGTTGTGATTATATGTGATGTCATTGTGAGTTTCGATGTTAAAATGAGGTAACCACGGGATAATGTTTTGTAACTGTGAGATTGTTTTAAGGTTTTGGCGTTCTACAATCGATGACTTTTCTTGTGCATTTTGAGGGAGTGTTTTAGTATTGGTTGTTTTCTTTTAGTACGGTGTTCAGTTGCATCCGGTTAGATTGGAAGGGAGATGATGATGTTGCTAGGTAGGCTAAAGATACTAAAAAACATTTAAGACATTAAAAAAAAAGATAATTGGACATTTCTGTTTCTATAAATAATTTATAATCGGTCTAATTTGGCTGGCCGCCCGATACGTACCATCGCGTATTAGTAGGATTCGCCGTCCTCGGCATACCCTAGTCACTCCCGATGACCCTATTACCCTCCTTCAAGAGAGCAGTAGGGAAACCAGTACGCTAAAACGTAAACACAGACACAGACCGCCGTCTTTCCGGCCTCGCCGCCGAGGCCCTTCGCGACGTCCAACTTCAATACAACCCCCAACCCTTGCTCGAGCCAGCCCGCGATGCTGAGCCAGTAGTTATAAATCAGCCCCTAAATAATGGAATTCAGATCCAGCCTGTCCCTTTGCTGCCCTCTCTCAGCGACGCCCTAAGCTGAGGCTCGTACCCCACGGGGGGTGCCCTTAGCGCTGTCGCTTAGTTTATAAGCTTTTTGCCTGGCTGGAGGCCTTAAATTCGAGGCATCCACAGGTTTGTCCGGTTAAGCAGTAGCCAGCCTCAGAGGCTGAACTGCGAGATGCCATTCATAAAAAAAAAACTAATTTGGCTGTACCTCTATTTTTCAATTTTTTTTAGTAAATTTTTAGATCTAAGTATCCTGCTTCTGCGTATGAAGTTTTATTTAAATCGGTTCATTCATTTCGGAAAATAAGGACTTGAAAGTTTGTATGAAATGTCGTAAGGCGTAAACCCTCTCAAATCGTGTTGGATTCACGTCAATAGTAGTTTAGAGGTAAATCTCTAAAGATTAAAAAAACATATTAATTAAGATAATTTACTTAGTACAATGACTTTAAACGACAATGTGTTGGTCTACCCCACCCTGAATAAGGGTGTAAGCACATAATTTAACGCCAATATACCACAAACATTTCTACCCAACACAGTAAACAAATCCCAGTCACCATCCAATTTTCTTCGGCAAATAAAATGAAGCACATGTGATGTAAATGTCGGTTCATATTTCACGCTGATACCTCGTAAACAGGATCCTGGCTTTATAGGGAGTGTGTTACAAGGGAAGCGGGTAGATGCATGAGTATATTATATGTATACTAATTTATTTCATACTACCTCGTTGGTCTGGGGCTGCAAGCGCGTTTGCTGAGCTTAAGGTCCTGGGTTCCCGGGTCGGACAAAGTGTTATTAGGTTTTTCCAACAGGAATATCTCCGTAGCAACCATTAAGTCTGGATTTGTGTTTGATGGCAAAAGGATCGCGGTTAGACTGGAAGGCGACCCCAATATAGTTGTGAAAAGGCTAGGCAGATGATGGTCCGATACGCACTCTTGACGCCAGGACTGGCTTGCACCTGTGCCCATCGGTCCTTCGATAACCCTGGTCCCTGTACAGCTCATTGCCACTTCAGCTTATGGTGTTACATTAATGTGACTGTCTCATTGGCCTCGTGGTCGCAAACGCGACTGCTTATCATGAGGTCCGGGGTTCGATTCCCAGGTCGGTCAAAGTGTTATTGGGTTTCTCCATCAGGAAGTTTTCAGTAGCAGCCACAAAGTCTGGATTTGTGTTTGATGGCAAAAGGCTCGCGCTCTATTAAATGGGACATAACAGGCGACATGTGGATGTACTATTAGGCACACTTCTTGCTAATCCTTCGTGGATTACAGGCGTGATGTTATGAAGTTAAGTTGATATATCCCTTCTCTTTCTGTGATCATTCTTTTGCAAGTTTATTCAAAACAAAATCCATCTTTACGCATTGTTATAAGTAGTGTTTTTTTTATATTTCTTTCACTATTCATATGGACTAGGACTAGCTGTCCAAAATAGTCCACTTTTATATTTTTGAGCTAGCTAAAAAAAAGCAACATTATTGTAAATCCCCCTGTACAATAATGATGATACTCGTCTTCATAATTGCATGAAGACGAGTATTCGAGCAATCATGGTCTAAAGCTACATCAACTGGTGATTTGTGTTTAGTTGGAACAAAAACAACTAGGGTTGAACACTGTTCCAATGGACCTCTTCAGATTTGCTGTAGAGATGACCTGTAGTAGTCTGCTATAGGCAGACGATCATCATCATCTTCCTGCCCTTGCCCATTCTACTTGGGGTCGTCGCAACACGTTTTCTTCTTCCACTCTTCCCTGTAATACGTCACAACACGTTCTCTTCATTCATTCTTCGTCTGAGGATATGAAAGAGAAAGGAGTAAATGATGCCATGGCATCATTTACTCCTTTCTCTTTCATATCATTCCTCACACCATCCATGCTCATCATCATCATCTGCCTAGCCTTTTCCCAAACTATCTTGGGGTCGGCTTCCAGTCTAACCGAAAGCAGCTGAGTACCAGTATTTTACATGAAGCGACTATGCTATAGGAAGATAATGATTATTAAAATCTTGTGTAAGTTTTTAAACTGACATGGTCACTAACAATATCAATGACGCTAGAAACTGGAGATATGCCATATAAAGAATCAAAACAAATAGTAAACATGGTATATATCCCGTTCCCGGAGGAGCTCGGTGCTAAATAATAACAGCCGCACGAGTCGATCGTTAATGTTAAGTCGTGCTTGCTGAGGATGGTTCGTGGATGGATGACTATAATTACATAACGAGTTTCCTCCATGCCTCGGAAAGCACATTAACCCGTTGGTCCCGGCTATCGTTTGTAGATCTTTGACAGTCGTTACGAGAAGTCTAGGCAGATGATGATGGTATATATACCGTTTCTAGTGTTATTAAAACCTAGTGTTTCAAAAATAATCTAATTTTTTTCATTCATTGTTACAGGTACAAAATTAGCGGCATCCCGAATCTAGTCTACGTACTTCATCGAAAATGTTATTACAGTTTCCCTAGAACAAAGAAATAGTGTGGGAAAGAGACCGATAAGGAAACGGCAACACATTCGAATAGAAAGAGATAGAAGACAATAAACAAACATGGAAACGAAAAACGACGTACGTACAGATGACATCGAACTTAGCGCACAAGGATCAAGCAACAAAACTAGGTAAGAACCTGCAATGTACTGCATACTGTAACCTGAATACATAAACATTAAATTATTTTCTTATGCCTCCCAAAACAGACTAAAAAGCTCCATAAGTCCAGTGAATGTATTGTAAAGATTTAATCAGTCCCTTGTATTGTACACACCTGCGCATTGACGATCTCGACGAGTTCGCATACCCGAATTTTCTGCCAAACATATTTAATGCATATTTTCTATCGACATGTTAAGAAAAAGCCCCAGAATGCTTCATTGATTTGCTCCTGTTAAGTTTATATGCCAAGTTTTAAGTTCTGGTTTCGATTTTCAGGCACACTGTGTGCACGGGTTTTCACTTAAAAATGGCGTCATTTTTGAATAAGATACGCCATTTAATCTGGTTAACATTTCATAACTGATACTTGATGCTTCGTTTGTGTTGTATGAAGACAAACAAATAGATCCTTAACAAATTAGAGCCCATTATGAATTCTGGAATGTAGGGACGTAATGGAGACTGCGTGCTCATGTCATTTGGTGACACTTCCTTCAGAAATTTTGTGTTACGACACTTATTGGTCTTTTTTATTCAGCTACTAGTAGACTGAACTTTAAACACCTACATCATCGTCATAATGATTTTATATTGTACTTACCCGATTTATTTTTTCTGAATAATTCGCAAAGGAAGCGAACTCTTTGATTTAGAAAAAAGAAAACACACTGTAATAGTAAACCATTACCTAGACCTGGGACCTAGAGGTTAAGAATCAAATTCAGGGAAGAAATGGCATACAGTTGAAAAATTTACCCTACATATATTTATATCAATGATACTTAATTATTTACATTTGCTTTTAACATTGCATATTTTGATTACAGCGAAGTGAAAATCAAAACAAAATCCGACTTACCCGAAAGAGGTTCTTGGGGCAGCAAACTAGATTTCATCCTCTCCGTCATCGGCTTAGCCATCGGTCTTGGCAACGTCTGGCGGTTCCCTTACCTCTGCTACAAAAATGGCGGCGGTGCTTTCCTCATTCCGTACTTCCTTACCCTGTTCCTTGCTGGTATTCCTATGTTCTTCATGGAGTTGGCTATGGGACAGATGCTTACCATCGGCGGCTTGGGCGTGTTTAAGATTGCACCGATTTTCAAAGGTATGGAAACCATTTTGTATGTTTTTGTGGAATATTTTGTTAGATTTATTGAATGGCTTTCAAAGGTGTCAGCGCAGTTTCCTCGTGGTCTTACTAGTTTGTCATACCAGTCTGACCACGAGGATATACATGTTCTTGAGGTAATACTGTCATTTCTGCACACCCTGTGAAGAAAACAAAAACTAGACTATTAGAAAAAAAGAGCTAGAAGGAATTAGACAGAACTTCGTATTTAGTCATAATTATCAAATAAATTATCATTTTTTTTTTCTAAAAAGAAACCATTACTTATTTCTCCTTGTGTGCTACGGCATTACCATTATTGCCTGAGAAGACGGTGCGGTGTAGCTAAAAGATACTAGTCCCGACACCCAGAAAATAGATAATTTTTTTAAGTGGACATGGCTTGGCTAGGTTAGGTTAGCTGGGCTGTTTCCGCACTTAACATCTTTATTGGGCCATTGTACGTATGAAAATCCTCTTGATAGTCCAACCATCCCAGGTCCTCCCAGAAAGCTAGCAGCCTTTTCAGCAGCAGCGATGCCGGCTTCTGGGAGCGATGCCGGCAATTGAAGAGTCCGTGCCCGTTGATCTGCCACGCTTCTGTACTCCATGAGCAAGTGCTGTGGTGTTTCTTCCGCCTTCATGCATCCACTGCACAGACGGGTGTTTGTCACACCTATGGTAAATAAGTGTTTGTTTAGGGAACCACTGGTTGGTTATGATACCTATAATCTTTCGAATTTTGTCCCGTTTCAGTCAGGTATAGCTGCGGGCAACTCTCTTTGATGCTTCCGTAACTGCACTTTTTGTTTGCTTGCAGGTAACACTGTTTTTCTATTCCATTTGGTGTGTTTCCTTGGTTTTCTTACGCAGCCATGATTTTATTTGGGCTTGGGCTATTGGCAGCAGTGGTTCCAGACCATTTTCTGTTGTTTTCGCCCCCCTTTTAGCCAGTTCATCTGCTACGTCGTAACCCAGTGAGTTACTGTCCCCTTTTATCCATTGCAGAGTTACTTTGTTTGTGTTCGCAATGTGTTGGAGTGCGTTGTGACATCCCAATACGAGGGCAGAAATTAAAATATTGTTTTGTAGCGCATGAAGCACTAATGCTCTGTCTGAGATGATTTTGATGTTAAGATCTCTGACGTCTCTGGCTGCAACTGCTTGAGCCGCTCTGGGGATACCAATGCATTCTTCTTGAAAGATTGTGTTTACTTTGTCTAAAGTGGTTGATATTTCAGTCATTTGAGAAGACGCCAGCTTCAGTACCGTTTATGGTTTTACAGCCGTCTGTGTATATCCTAACTTCATCGATGCCAGAAAATCTTCAGATTCCGCTTTGAGTCGGCCATCGTATTTTCGATCGAAGTTCTGGTGACATGGAGTTCTGTCCATGGGTGCATCCAGGAGTGGTATTTCATTTATAATCCCTTGCAGAACTTTTGTGTGTATGTGTTGTGTTTTTGGGCGGTGGCGGTGGTTTATAGTAGCGGCGGCTTGGTTAGAGACAAATCCTAGGCGACAATTCTGTCTGTATTTGGAGAATGTCACAGGACAGGACCGTGTCTATTTTGCGTCTAGTAAACGTTTTATAACAGATAAAGAAAAAGACAAGTGAAGATGCTAAAATCAGACCGCGACAATTTCATAATGAATTGCCGGATGGAGTTTACACAAGGAGTAATAAGTAGCTATGGGATCCTTTTTAGGTATGGGATACTTTATTTGGTAATTCTGACTAAATACGAAGTTCTGTCTAATTTTTCTGGCTCTAGCATATATTTTCTTCATAGGATGTGCAGAAATGAAAGTATGACCACAAGAACGTGTATATTCTCGTGGTCAGGCTGGTATGACAAACTAGTATGACCACGAGGAAACTGCAGATGTCACTGACGACTGATTTTTGTTTATTAACATTTTTGGAAACTTTATTGCATTTAAATTATAATCTTCTATTACTTATTCATATTCTTTGAAATTGCCAACCTTGATGACATACCTTAATTGTTTAAAAAACAATTATAAAATTATTTATAAAAATGAAAGGTTTTAACTAATAAGCAAATACTCCAGTTCTGTTATGAAAAAAAACTAACTGGTAAAACTGATATAATTATAGCCGTTATGAAAATGAATATACCCTTTTAAAACCTTTATTTTTGAGGGCTTTAATTTTGTTTGATATAAGAGGCATTTGTGTTCAAGACTTTTATTTTTAATCGATTTGTAGATTCAGAACTGCCCCCGTATTCACAAACGCTCGGATTCGATTTCGATTCGGAAAGTAGTATGTCTATCTCGCTCGCTTTCATAATGCCAAAACTCGATCGATACGACTTATCGAATCGAAATCGAATCCGAGTATTTGTGCCTGGTTTACAAATATTTCAGATTTTTGATTATTGCATAACTTTCTTAATCGAAACTCGGGTTTAAATACGATAGCGACAGTGAATTGAAAACTTTTGCCTTTCGAAGACGAAGTTATGTCGTTATTAGCTTAAATTCTTAGAACTTTATGAAATAACTTAAGATGTTTAATTAACTTATCTTTTCATTTCATTCGCATACTTGGAACGATTTAAGGGACCGTTCACACAAACCGGCTCGGAGAGGAGAGCATATTATATATCACGTTTAAAACAGAGTTTTGAGTCTATGTAATAATGTTTATTTTAACATGTCACTTCTTGTTTTATTGAGAATGCTTGAGAGCAAACCTAACGCGATTAGTGTGAAATAATAAGAGGAGCGAATCGGCTCCGATTGCGTGCTCTTTCACGCTCGCGCGGCCGACCGTCTCCGATTGCGTCCTCTCTCGCTCCTCGACCCGCATGCGCTGATATCCGCCAAGTTAAGCGCCCAGATCCAAGTAGAGTATAACTTGCGCCGTTCTGTGTGAAAAGAAGAGCGCTGACCGATGATCTCCGAGCCGGTCTGTGTGAATGGACCATAATGGTAGCACAAATTAAATTAATATGTAAGTTATTGATTCTTCATTCTTCAAATGCTATATCTTGTAAAATTCAAGTCCTTCCGTCCTTTTTCTAGTCCAGTCTAACCGGATGCAGCAGAATAGCAGTATTCATTCAGAAAATAACAACTTGTGATAAAGTTATCAATTAACTAACTGAAACAGGGTGTAACGGAAAAGGTATATACATACTTAAGAGTGTGCTACAGACCATCAAACTGAACATGTTTCTCCATCGGACAAACATCGTAATAACGAAAAATTATCTGCTGCCCCATACATTTGGGTCGAATAGGTATAGAAATTTTGTATGGGGTCTCAGATAATTTTTTTGCATGTTCAGTTTGATGATCACACCCTTATGTATACAGGGTGTAACGGAAAGGGTATCTACATACTTAAGGGTGTGCTACAGACCATCAAACTGAACATGTTTCTCCATCGGACAAATATCGTAATAGTGAAAAATTATCTGCTGCCCCATACAAAGTTTCAATACATATTTGACCGAAATGTATGGGGCAGCTCAAATTTTTTTTTGCTCTTATGATATTTGTTTATGGAGAAACATGTTCAGTTTGATGGTCTGTACCACACCCTTAAGTATGTATATACCCTTTCCGTTACACCATGTATAATAAGTAGGACTGCCTCGTTGGTCTCCTCGTCTCAAGCGCAACTACTGAGCATTAGGTTCTGGGTTCGGTACCCGGGTCGGATAAAGTGGTATTGGGGTTTCCATTAGGAATTTCTCAGTAGCAGCCACGGAGTCAGGATTCGTACCTGGGCCTCAAGTCTGCTATTACAATAGTGTCAGAATGGCCTATCATTGATTTCATAATTGTTGATTTTGACAAGTTTGGTAATCTACTAATTATAATGGCGTCATTATGACTTGACTTGAATGGTCAATCACTGACACTCCATTGAAAGAAATGGCATAGAATAGCATACAATTTGACAGACAAATGACAGATCATTATGAATTTAGCAGATTACGAACTTTTAGCAAAATGACAATGTGATCGTGTTGGAATGACGATGTTTATAAAAATAGCAGACTTGAGGCCCTGGTTGATGGCAATAAGCTGGCCTAGTATTACTTGGGACTTATACATAACTGGTGAAATGGGTGTACTATTAGATACCCCTCTGCCTAACCCTTCGGGGATTGCAGACGTGATGTTATTTTATGTTAAGTCTAAGACGATCTTGGAATTGGTCCAGGTATTGGTTACGCGGCTGCTGTGATGTCCTGCTGGATGAACGTGTACTACATTGTCATCCTCGCCTGGGCCATCTTCTACTTCTTCATGTCTATGAGATCAGGTAAATTTTTCAGTAGCATATTAGACTTACACTTCAGTAAGTCTAATAGTCAGTCGTTGTTTGAAAACAATTTGCATTTGACTAACTTGATTTTGTCTAAAACTAATATTAGATTGTTTGTTTGTTTGCATTGAATAGGCTCCGAAACTACTAGTCCGATTTGAAAAATTCTTTCAGTGTTAGATAGCCCATTTATCGAGGAAGGTTATAGGCTATATATCATCACGCTGCAACCAATAGGAGTGGAGCAGCAATGAAAAATGTTGCGAAAACGGGGAAAACGTGACGCAAACGAAGTTGCGCCGGACAGCTAGTTTAATCTAAGTTGAAATCATCAATAATATTATTTTTTCTAAAAACTCGATATTTTTGAGAGCTACTATGACTCTTAAAGAAAGACAGGAGGGGTTTACACATAAATAAATGTGTGGCTTTCTCATGGCGGCTTCTTTTTTTCATTGTGATTAATGATGTTTTACGTTTTGTTGAATTCGTTATACAGCCATTGATTAATGTATTATTGTCATCTACAACAAGAAGGCTTAGTTCATCTGTGACTTACAGATCAGTTACTTTGTCATTCACTAGAATTCTATTGTTAGTTAGTTATACTAATATTACAAAGCTAAAGAGTTTGTTTCTTTGGTTGACACCCTAATCTCGGAAATGGTTAATAGTTCGAATTGAAAAAGTCTTTTAGTTTTGGATTATCAAGGAAGGCTAACTATGGAGAGCAGCGGTGGCCCAGTGGTGGTAGCCCCGACTTACGAGCAGTAAGCCGTGGGTTCAAACCCAGGCAGGCGCATTACTTTGTGTAATTTATTTCATCACCGCTGCCCTCAAAAACGGTGAAGGAAAACATCGTGAGGAAACCGGCATGTCCTAAAACTAAAAATTCGAAGACATGTGACATCTACCAACCCGCACTGGGCCCGCGTGGTGGATTACAGCCCACTCCCTCTCATAGAGAGGAGGCCTGTGTCCCAGCAGTGGGAACATTATAGGCTGATGATGAAGGAAGGCTATAAGGCTAATTAACATCAATATACGACTAATAGGAGCGGTTTCAATGAAAATGTTGTAAAAACGGGAAAAATGTGACGCAGACGAAATTGCGCGGGTCAGCTTGTGGGTAATATTTCTTAAATACTCCATACGGCGCGTTCCCACTATGTCGTGAAGATAAATTTATCGTTGGACGACTGTCGTCTCTAACTGTTCCCATTATACCGATTTACTTGACAATCTGCCGTCACTGGAAAAAAAAAGTCGTGGACGACACTTAATCGTATCGTCCTATATTTGAACACCTCCATTTAAATACACAAGGCACGACGCTTGAAACGACACGATAATCTATCGTCACGACATCGTGAGATCGCACCCTTACTTTACTGGTTACTTTAAGATTCAGACTCATTCTTTCTTTTTATCTTCTTTTAAATTTTTTCCCAGACGTGCCATGGCGGAACTGTGACAACTACTGGAATACGGCCACTTGCGTGAACCCCTACGACCGCAAGAACCTGACCTGCTGGTCTACCATGGATATGACCACCTTCTGCACTCTCAACGGAAAGAACATCAGCAAGGCTGTGCTCTCGGATCCGGTTAAGGAGTTCTGGGAGTAAGTAGACGAATGATTCTGTGTTGTAGGTTCAGAGATCAGAGCAGCGTGCTTGATAGCTGTCATCATCATCATCTGCCTAGCCTTTTCCGAAACTATCTTGGGGTCGGCTTCCAGTCTAACAGGATGCAGCTGAGTAACAGTATTTTACATGAAGCGACTGCCTGTCTGACCACCACAATCCAGCAACTAGGTAATGATACCCCTTGGTAAGACTGGATGTCAGACTCTTCTGTGTACTTGTAACGACTGTCAAAGATCTACAAATGATAGCCGGGACCATCGGCTAAGTAACGTGCTTTCCGATGCACGGAGGAAGCTCGGTATGTAATTATCGTCACCCATCAACAAACCAACCTGGGCAAGCACAGCTTAACCTTCAAGATCCACCCGTGCGGCTGTTATTATTTAGCCGCGAGCTCCTCCGAGTAGTATACTGCGAGACAGATTTAAATCTTCAGATTTTTCTAGTAATTATACTAGGTTATTTGTAATTATAGTAACACACTCCTCAGTTAGGACTTACTATGGTCTTAAGTTTGTGAAAGTTTCAATAGAACAAAAACTAATTTAAGTAAGACTTTACTTACTCGGTAAGTTGTGTCAATAACAGAAACCAAGTTAAAGGTTTTTAAACAGATTGAATTTTACGTAATATTTTGTTAATTTTCTCAAACGATTGTCAAACTTCACTAATGAAGACTTCGATCATGGCCGGGGTATTCATAACAAGCACAAATGGCTTTACAAATTCAATTTGTGAAACTCATCGGCAATGAAGTACTGGTAGGATTGCATTGGAAGGTTGTGAAATTCCATGATTTGATGATGTTGATACTTTACATTGAATATAATTGATAGAAGTACTACACTATCGTCCAATAAGGTTTTATTACGTGTGAATTACGTGCTCTGTATGGTGTCGGACGTTAAGAATAGCACCATCCCATATCTTCCCGTGGGTGTCGTAAGAGTCAATAGGCAGCAGCGTTCTCTGTGCTTTTGCAACAACCGTACTGCGATCGCCAACCCGACTGCCAAGCGTAGCGATTATGGAAAAACCCCCATGTTATGTCAATGTAGCGAAACTTGGGGGAAGCCTATATCCAGCAGTGGACGTCTTTCGGCTGAAATGATGGTGATGATGATGATGACGTGTAAAATATTTTTAGTCATTTTTCGTCCAATAGTTATCCTATTTGCCAAAAAGTATTGCAGTGAAGTTTTGCAAATTCATGACAACCTTTACTGTACTAATGTGTAATGTACTGGGAATATATCTAAAACTAACACCATTATTGTAACACCTGCATTCTATACAAATAAAGAATTATTATTATTATTATTTACGATAATTTTGACTGCATTGTTGGTCTAGCGGTTGCAAGCGCGATTGCTGAGCATAAGCGTCCTAGGTTCGACTCGCGGGTCGGGCAAAGTGTTACTTAGTTTCTCTATCAGGAGTATCTCAGTAGCAGCCACGGATTCTGGATTTGTGCCCAGTTGATGGCAATAGGATCCCATACTTAAGTACTAACGCTGTAACAGAAATATTGTAAAACGAAATGATTTTAAAAGAGTAACCATGGAGTTTCTTGCCGGTTCTTCTCCATAGGAAACGACCAACCCGAACCGAGCACCTTTTTGTCGTTGTTATGTTTTATAAGTGCCCATTTAGGCCTATGTAAAATAAAATTATTTTGATTTACAATAACTTTATATTTTACAATAACTGGCGAAATGCGCGTGTACTAGTGGGTACACCTCTGGCTTCATGTTATGTTATGTCATTACGACCAACTTCTTGATCCCTAAAACCCCCTCTCTTCCCCCAGACGCCGTGCTCTCCAAATCTCGAGCGGTATCGAGCACATCGGCAACATTCGCTGGGAGCTGGCGGGAACCCTGCTGCTTGTGTGGGTGCTGTGCTACTTCTGCATCTGGAAGGGAGTTAGGTGGACTGGCAAGGTCGTCTACTTCACCGCTCTGTTCCCCTACTTCTTGCTGACTGTGCTGTTGATCAGAGGTTTGTAGTGCATTTTTGTAAAAATCTGGAATAGAAATATGTCATTTAAGGGACATTTAAATTATTAGGTATAATAGGAAGGAAAGGTATGCGACTTACGAAGTGATGAATATTAAAAAGAATCCTAATGAAAATACGAAAAATCAACGGTAGTAGAAATCAAAGTTGATTGGAAGGGAGAGGAAGGCCAAAGAAATAATAATTTTGTAGTGTGAGGAATTATTGAAAAGAAAAGTGAGTGAATTAATCATAACGTGACACTTGATAGGCGAGAATGAATGAAAAACATGTTACTCTAACTCCAAGTACCATGGAACGTGAACGGAAAGATGGTGAACAATACGATCTAGCAGGGTCTTCAGAAGGAAAATAATGATTTCTGAATTCTCATAAAAACATTGTCCTTTAATTTAAATCAGTTATGAATATTGTCTTGACATTTCCCGTTTTCATTTAATTTGTGTCTTTGAAAGTATTAACTATTTATATAATTAAAGCGTTTAGTTATGTTTTGTACCTACCTAAACCTTCTAACAGTTTTATGTTCTTGACATTTCGAAATCGATTTAGCAACGACATTAGCCACAGCAATATAATCTTTATTATCATTGTTCCAGGAATCACTCTGCCCGGTGCCATGCAAGGTATCAAGTTCTACGTGATGCCCAACATGTCCAAACTGATGGAGTCTGAAGTATGGATCGATGCTGTCACCCAGATTTTCTTCTCTTATGGTTTGGGCCTTGGAACCCTCGTCGCTCTCGGCAGTTATAACAAGTTTACTAATAATGTGTACAAGTGAGTTTATCTGGAAGATGATTTTCTTTATTTATCTGCAGAAGTTTGTACTTATAGTTCTTGAGAACAGAGGCAGAAGGAAAGTAAATAAGCAGTGGTCATGTTGGTTGTTTCAAAAGGAATCAATTATGATGAAATTCTTTCCCTTGTAAAATTTCAAAATAAATAAATTATGATGACATTTTTCCCGTAATAATACAGTAAAATTGGTAAAATTTCAAAAGAAATCAATTATGATGAAATTCTTTCCGTTATTACAGTAAAATTGGTAAAATTAAAAAAAAGCGATTATGATGAAATTCTTTCCGTTATTAATACAGTAAAATTGGTAAAATTTCAAAAGAAATCAATTATGATGAAATTCTTTCCGTTAATTATTGAGTTAAGTCATTTAGATGATCGATAATATAATATATTATTTTACCGGTATGAAGGGTTGATGTTTTTTTTTGTCAAATCAAATCAAATCAAATCAAATATTTTATTTGTTGAACATAGGTAGGTTAGGTACAGATGTTGTAATTATTAATGAGCGCTATGTCAAGCCGTCATCGGCGTACAAATATTATTATGATACAAACATGCTGATTTAATTATCAAACAGTATAAAATAAAGAAAATTAAAAAATATAAAAAACAATATTATTATCACACATTATTACATAATTCAAATTCAAAATGTTAATAAAAAGAGGTAATCATAATGATGTGTCAGTTAGGTATTCGTTCACCGTATAATAGGATTTTTCGTGGAGTTTTTTGAGGAAGGCTTTTTTAAAATCGTGTATGTTTTTAATTTCTGTAATTTTTCTAGGGATCTTATTTTATATCCTAGGTGCCATTCCCAAAAAACTTTTTTTAAAAAGAGCAGTATTATGCGGCTTAGCGCATATCTCTCTGTTGCGTCGTTTAGATCTCAATGTTTCAAAACCTGTTTACCTGAAAGATTACTGCATCTATTAGTTTTATGCTTTAACTTTATTTATATATATATATATTCTTTTCCAGGGATGCCTTGATAGTGTGTACTGTGAATTCCAGTACTTCGATGTTTGCTGGCTTTGTGATATTCTCAGTGGTTGGGTTCATGGCGCATGAGCAACAAAGACCGGTTGCTGAAGTGGCTGCATCAGGTAAAGTTATCAACCTTCAAGTAGTAATACTTAATTTCTAATATTAAGGCTGCTACTATTTCTATGAGCAAATTTCATCAAGCAAACTTGGCGTTGGTTCATACCATACCTAAATGTCTATCAAAAACCGCAATAGTCATAATTCTCCTGGCCTTTATACCAATTTATTTCGGGTCGGTGCAGCTTGTCTTTATGTATTATCAAGTGTAATTTTGAACTAAGTAATACAATTGTGATTTATATTGCAAGGTAAATACCCAAAATTTTATTAATCATTAAGGCATTATTCAAATCAAATACAGCCGTATGATATCTTTTTATTGTTAATTTCTATATTTATATTAAATTTGGCGTTCCTAACGAAAAAAAATATATTATTAAACGACAAGAAAAATTTTAAAACCATAGCCATCTTTTCCAGGTCCCGGCTTAGCCTTCTTAGCCTACCCATCAGCAGTGCTCCAGTTACCAGGAGCTCCCCTCTGGTCCTGTCTCTTCTTCTTCATGCTGCTCCTCATCGGTCTGGACAGTCAGTTCTGCACCATGGAAGGCTTCATCACGGCTGTCATTGATGAGTGGCCCAAGCTCCTCAGGAGGAGAAAGGAGATCTTCATCGCTATTACCTGTGTCATTTCGTATTTGGTTGGGCTGTCGTGTATTTCTGAGGTTAGTGTATTTTTTGTCTACATTTAAGATGTAGTACCTACTATTTATCCCATATCTACCCGTGGGTGTCGTAAGAGGCGACTAAGGGACTTGCCGGAGAATGGGCAGCAGCGTTCTCTGTGCTTTTGTAACAATCGTACTGCGATCGCCAACCCGCCTGCCAAGCGTGGCGATTATGGCAAAACCCCCCATGTTATGTCAATGTGGCGAAACTTGGGGGAGGCCTATGTCCAGCAGTGGACGTTAAAAGGGCTGAAATGATGATGATGATGATGACCTACTATTTAAATTATTTGTTATATGGGTAGTGTTAAAGTTGAGTAATTTTATTACCAAGGCTGATAATTGCAGTTTTTGTTACTAATTCTACTATTTTGCAAAAATATGCAGGACTAATAAAATTAGCGCATTATTAAGTTAATAGTAACTATAATAAAACAAATATTTGTGGGTATCTCAGTAGTGCCTACGTGCGTTAGACCACATCGTGTTTATTGTAAGTATCTATTATATTGTGACAGCGTGGAGCTCCCTCCTTCCCTTCTACACTACTAAACCGCACTACTAGTGGTGTCGTGTGGATTTTTTTCCCTTCTACACTACTGGTCCAGTGCTCATTAACGTCTCTTAAATTGACTTTGTCTTTCTATGGTACATCCACAAATCAACTAGGCTTCCATTTCTAGACATAGGCCTCTCCCAAAATGTGTAACAACACCCTGCCTCCGTATTCAGCTCCAGCCACTTTTCAAAGTCGACGGCCCATCGATCTGGAAGATCTAAATCAAAATCCTAAATCAAGATACTTTTTATTTTAATGGTGCTTGCAGGCAAAAAATAAAATTATTATGGCATTGTAAGGGAGATCCTTTCTCTGGAGCCCTGACAGCTCGTAACTTGGACCCTGTTCCCGATATCGGTAGGCTAATATTTTTTTGAAAAAGATGGGTCATCATCATCATTCTCTTGCCCTTATCCCAATTCATTTGTGGTCGGCGCAGTACGTCTTCTTCTTCCATACCTCTCTATTACTTGTCATCTCATGAAATACCTCCTTTCTTGCCATATCATTTTTCACACAGTCCATCCATCGTTTCTTTGGTCTTCCTCTACCCTTATACCCATCCACATTCATACTCAAAACTTTCCTCACGACATTTTCTTCGTTCCTCCGCATCACATGCCCATACCACGACAACCTATTTCCACGCATCTTTTCAGTCACCGGCGCCACTTTCAAACTTCCTATAATGTACTCATTCCTTATTCTATTCATTCGCGTAACACCACACATTCCCCTTAGCATTCTCATCTCAGCCACATGCAAGTGGCTTAAAGATGGGTAAAAAGGTTTATATAGACGACTATAATGAAGCTCTTACCAACAAAATCTTAATTATGTAAATCCACAACATTTTTACGCGTAGGTGGGTAACCTATTTATTTATTGGCATAGAAATTGATTTCAAGGCCAACGTCAAGGTTTTATAATGTCTACAAATCCGAAGCAAATCTCTCAATATGACATTGAAAGGGAGTACTAACTCTCATTCAAATTCAACGTATGTCTTTGTTAGAACGTCGCTTGAATATAAAGTATCCTTTTGTGGAGAGCGGAAAATGTGATAAAAAATATGTGAGGTTGTTTGAAAATCAATTTAGTATAGGTGCGATCAGATGAAGAATGATAGAGTAAGAAAGGGGGTATCTTATGAGATGACAACTGATAGAGAAGTATGGAAGAAGAAGACATGCTGTGCCGACTGCGACCCCTAATAAATTGGGATAAGGGCAAAATAATGATGCTGATAGGTGCGATCAGATATTATTATGTATCAACTCATCTTGTGTATCGAGGGCTCTATTACGATGAAAATTATGTTCGGTAAACAGTGATTTTTGCAATTACCGATATTTTAATTGAACATGCTGATGAAGGAATGAAACAAAAACATGAGAGAATTTGAGAAAACATCATCATCTGTCAAGCCTTTGCCTTACTATGTTGTGTGGTATTAAGGTAAATAGGTAATTAACAGTAGTCAGAATAAGATATGAAACGAACGATTATGAACGATTTACCTCACATATTAATTTCAAAAATATAGTAACTCTTTAAAAGAATGTCTTTGAAGGAGACGCTTTGGTCTTTGTTCTTGTATAATTAAATAATAATTGTTAGTCAGTACAACAACATTCAATTCCACCACACTTTAAAAAATCTACATCATTACAATCTTTCCCCAGGGTGGCATGTACGTCTTCCAAATTCTCGACTCGTACGCTGTGTCCGGCTTCTGCTTGCTGTTCCTGATCTTCTTCGAGTGCGTCTCCATATCCTGGGCCTTCGGCGTCAACCGCTTCTACGACGGCATCAAAGAGATGATCGGCTACTACCCTACCATCTGGTGGAAGTTCTGCTGGGTGGGATTCACGCCTGCTATTTGCATTGTGAGTATGGTTCCGAATATATTTTATAAATAATTTGTATTCTTCTTTTTGTGTCGCTGTTTTTTTGAATGAGGACAAGAAACTTGTGGGTTTTTGTTTTGACTTTATATATTTCCAAAAATCGAAAATTATTCAATTTAATAAGGTGTCATTATTGGAATAGTCTCTCTAGAGGCTAAAGTTTCGACGGAAATATTTTCTATTGTATATTTTATAATTCCTTTCTTAGAAATATTTCTCGTCTCATGGCGAGACTTTTTATAGATTTATGATTAGAGTATACGTACCTTGAAATTGTAACACAGGTTTTTCTACAATATTCTTCAATTCATGGGCACAATGACGGCCTCATCACTTATGGCGATATCTACTTTCTTCTTCCCATTTGTGTACCAAAAATAAACTGCCTCCAATTTCTAGTGTAAAATTTAATCTAAAAATATAGTCTTCTACCTTTTGCTTGTCTAATTTCTGTATTTTTTACCCCAGAGCGTTTTCATCTTCAACTTGGTGCAATGGAAGCCGATCAAATACATGAACTATGAGTACCCCTGGTGGTCGCACGCCTTCGGTTGGTTCACTGCCCTCTCCTCCATGATGTGCATCCCTGGGTACATGGTGTACCTGTGGCGCGTCACTCCCGGTACTTGGCGAGAGGTAAGCATTGTAAACATAATGCTAATCATTTATTTGTCAGAACATGGTCGGTATGTGTATTATATTATTATGGTCTTAAGTTTACATACATTGTCTCAACAAATTCTACCACATGGGCGTAGAAATATTAAATAGGTTAAAGTGATAATTTATTGTTTCAAACATATTTACTTGTTGACAACCTGTTGAGTTCGTTTAAAAAACAATCTTATTAACAACGTCATTCATAAGAATATCATCATGGTTTATATAATAATGACATTTTTTTTACAGAAATTCAACAAGATCGTTCGCATCCCCGAAGATGTACCTACTCTCAGGACCAAGATGCAGGCTGAGGAACTGGCCAAGCACAACAAGTCTTAACTTGAGTCTCTCCCACTTAAGATCAGGATCTCAGACCAAAGGGATTCGGAAAGTGACACCTCAGTCCTGTGAGGTTAGGTTGATATTCGCTTGCCAATATATTGAATTATTATTTATTTTATTGAAGATGGTTGCAATTTATCTGGGAGGTCAATACTATCTGTTATTTCCCTATATTGTAGAATATATTTATAAAACATGATATAATTATATAAATTTTAAAGGATTAATGATAGCTTAAATATTGTTATGTATATCTTTAAATATTAAATCTAACCCTACAGGATGACTATCGTGGGAAAATAATTGAAAATAAATTCTAAAACATCACGCACAATTAAATATTATATAATATCATAATAATGTGCCAAATATATCTGTGCCATATACTATCAAATTATAATTATACTAACATGATATTTACATATAATAATTATTACTTCAAAAATATATTGTAACGTGTAGTCGTATTTAGAAAAATATTTAAAAGCATTATGTTTTAGATTTCTAGAATAATTTGATGACTTTCCGTTTGCCGTGTGTCGACACGTTCATGTACGTTTAAATGTACGATAATTATTTATAATTATTTAGTATAATTAGGTTAATTTAACAGTATGATAAAAAGTAAACTATTTATTGGTCTTCCATGTAGCTGACGCATGATGCTTAGATTTTACTGTTATAATTGATATTTAATATATTATATTTAAATGTTTACATATTTGTTGTTTCTGACTAAAATCTGGTGTTTTTTTTATTGATTTAGTAGCAGTTAACGATCTAAATGAAAACATATTTGCCTGTTTTCGGAGATAAACATCACATTTAATATTCTTGTTTCTATAATTTTAACACAAATCAAATAAACAAAACTAAGTTTAGCAATCAAAACACTAGATTTTGGTCATAATTTAGATTAGTTTATCACATATTATTAAACCTAATTAGAAAAATACAACTTTTATAATAATTATATTTGTTATCCCTAAAGGATTTAAGTGTTAGCTTTATGTTAGATATTTAGATTATTAAGATTTAAATTAAAAACGCTTCGGGACGCGTCGTTTTTTAATCTAAATGGTGTTTATCGAAAATGTATGATTCAGATTGTTAATCATTCTTAATACATTTAATCTTATTTATGTTTAAAGGCCTATTAGTTAAGTATAAATATTATGTTGTAAAAATGGATTTTATGGCTGTTTTTGATGTTCATATCATTAGATTTATAATACATACAGTGAGTTTATCGATTTGGTTAATCAGCTTTAAAAATAAATTATTTTTAATTCATTTTTAATTTAGCTGTATGATTAAATCGTTATATTAATATTTATTTGTTTCGGAGTCACTGCGACCTAACATTGGATGTTAAAATCTCTGTGTTCTAAATGAGACCAAATAATCTAAAAAATATATATTCTATTCAAGCCAAAAAGTTTCTAATATCTACATTATACTGTAGATTTTATATAAATATATCTTTACGTCTATTTCTAATTATTTTTGTGTACAAGATGGTTAAATAAACGAAGGCTGAATTATATTAATCATTCACTACAAAAACGAGAAGATATCGAATTGGGTAAAATATTTATTTTTTGTCTTGTGCACAAAATATAATTATTATAAAAAAGATGCACTACTTAGGATGTTCTAAAAAGGTTATACGTCTATTTATGCTGTCAATTTTAAATATATTTATTATTAAAAAAACCGTAGCCCATTTATTACATTTACCTATAATTATACATTTATAAAAATAAGACAATATAAAAAGTAATTTTAGTCCACTAATTTTACTAAAACTGTTTACCTTCGTAGTGTTTGAAGAAAATTTAAAAAATATATTAGGAGAATTAAATATTTATTATAAGTATAAGATACTCGTAGCCCGATTCTGTATAAATGAGTGAGATGAAACAAAATTATTTGTAGATTTTCAGATATTTATTGTATTTTTTGTGTGTTTGTGTTAGCACTATGTAAAAACATATTAATCGAAAATAGCAGTGAACGTCATTTATGATTAATGCACAAAAAATCAATAGATTAAGATTTTATCAGATTATATTACTCCAATCCTAATATGTGTATGAATATTTAAAGTGTTTAATATGTATTAAAAATTATGCGTCGTCTAAGATAAATGGGCTTCCATGTATTTAAAAAAATAATTATGAATATTGATTATTATAATTTAAAACAATAAGTCAGTGTATTATATTTTATTTAACATGTATTCAATACAGATTATAAAACTACATAAATATCCAACAAACTAAAAATATTTAAAACACTTATCCAACGAACTAGAAACATAATTATTTATGTATTTACTCAAAAAACTAAGGTGAATGTAAACCGCCCATTTACTAAATAATAATTACATATGAATAAATAAATATAACAATAAATATTTAGTACTTAGGGCATATAATAATCGTACAGAGTAATCTATGAGCCGACATGTCATTTAATCAACATAATTAATATCAATAATTTATAATTATACCGCACAATACCATATCGTATAATTATTTTATTTGTGATTAATATATAAATTATGTTATAATTTATTGAAATAATTATTATTTTATATAATTTTGAAGCCGTATTGAGTATGTATTCTGACGTAATGTTTTTTATTTTTGAAAAAATATTTTCGAAACTTATGTATCGTAGTTTAAAATCGTTGAAATATTTATTTCATTAAATAGTAGATACAAATGTTGTTTTATTTCTTTTAAATTACCTGTGTGTGTCCTTTCACTATCTGTGAACTTCTCTCTTTTCTGTGATTTATCAGAATGCCTCGTTTGTCACAAGCTTGACTGCTGAACATGGGGAACTGGGTTAGAGTCCCGAGTCGGGCAGCTTATTATTGGGTTTTTTGTTGAAAAACCCAGTAACTACAAGATCAGGAATTTCTTAGTAACACCCGCGGAGGATACCGCGTAGGAGCCACGGATTTGTGCCCGATTGATGGCAATAGGCTCTCCCACTATTACATGGGCCTTTAAAAAACATAACTGGCGAGAGAAGTGGAATGAATGGGGGAGGCTTTTGCCCAGCAGTTCGTCAATAGGGGCTAACTAAAAAAAACTGGCGAAATATGAGTGTACTATTAGGCACCTACTGGTCTGCCTAACCCTTCAGTGATTACAGGCGTAATGTTATGTTATCATCATCATCATCATATCAGCTAAAATAGTCCACTGCTAGATAAATGCCTCCCCAACCCGTCGCCAGGTTATCCGGCCCTGAACTTCTACCATTCAACAGATTCTGAAGGTCTACAACAGGTCATCAGTCTGTCAGTTAGAGTTTGTTACTCCAGAAGCTTAAGCCCCCAACAGCCACCTGACCTGTTAGCAAAGACCCTTGCCCTCTTTATCTTACTTAGATTTAAGTTTTTAAACTGAAATGATGGATGCGAGTCGCACGGGACCGAGCAATGTGGCGACACTTGGGAGAGACCTATGTCCAGCAGTGGACGTCTTTCGGCTGAAATGATGATGATGATGATGACTATCAATAAGACTTGTAACGGGGAGGATGGGTTTCAACTGTCAAGAGCCTGGAATCCAGTGGTTCAACTGCGTAAAAACCTAAAAAGTTCGCGAGTGGACACAGTGAGTTTCGTGTGTCGGGAACAGAATCGAGTTGTGAGTGACTGTGGAAGTGGTACAGAGTGCAAAAATCGAATCAGAAAGAGGATAGACCGATTTGACTGCTCATAAACACCCACCCGCAATAACTTCAGTTTATCCGTGATCATGGTGTTTGCAATAGCGCCGAAATATCGGGAACTCAAAACAAATAATAAACATGGTAAATATCCCGTTACAACTGTTATTGATAGGAGAGATATAGAAGAGCTCGTGGCTAAATAATAACAGCCGCACGGGTCGATCTTTAAGGTTAAGCCGTGCTTG
The DNA here is from genome assembly GCA_949152445.1 of Cerastis rubricosa. NCBI lineage: Eukaryota > Metazoa > Arthropoda > Insecta > Lepidoptera > Noctuidae > Cerastis > Cerastis rubricosa. The sequence continues at coordinate 2,819,019 of OX424549.1, forward strand.
CCGAGGTTGGTCTGTGGATAGGTGACCATAATTACATACCGAGTTTCCTCAGTGCCTCGGAAAGCACGTTAGTCCGTTGGTCCCGCCTGACATTTGCAGATCTTTGATAGTCGTTACGAGTAGTCAGTAGCCAAAAGTCTGACATCCAGTCTTACCAGGGGGTATCGTATTATCCAGTTACTGGGTTGTAGAGGTCAGATAGGCAGTCGCTTCATATAAAATACTGGTACTCAGCTACATCCGGTTAGACTGGAAGCCGACCCCAAGATAGGTTAGGAAAAGGCTAGGCAGATGATGAAGTGTTATTGATAGTGTTATTTAGATTCACTTGGCTGATCTTCAGAATACCTATTTAAGAGCGTTTATACCCTACGGCATTTCATACAAACTTTCAAGTCGTTATTTTCCGAAATAACTGAACAGATTTTAATGAAACTTCCTACGCATAAGCAGTATACATAGGTGTAAAAAGTTAAAAAGTTACAAAAAAAACATTTTCGAAAAATAATGTTACAGCTAAATTAGACCGATTTTTAATTATCTATAGAAACAGAAATTTCTAATTATCTTCATTTTTAAAAGACTTTTCGCATTCAAATCTGTTCAGTCATTTCGGAAAATAACGACTTGAAAGCTTGTATGAAATGCCGTAGGGTATAAACGCTCTTAACGATGATGTCAAAATAATGTCACTATGCTAAAACATTACTGTTTGATTAATCCATCAGCGACTTTTTACATCCATTTTTATATTGACCGACTCCTTTTAAGCAAAATGATGTAACCGCGTGGGACTAGCCTTGGGACTAGGCTACAAAATAATAGATTTATTTATTACCTAGGTGATAAAACTGGAGAAATACGTGGGTGATATTGTTGATATGCCAATTACATTATTATGATAGGTATAAAACGCATGCGTGTTTGACAGAAAGATTAATCTTAAGAGTAAGTCTGATCATTTCATTTTAATTTCATTTATTCTCAACAATAAACATTCTGTTGAACATTGGATACATAATAATATTACAATAAAATTTTCACATGCAAAACAATTTGTGCAATTTAAAGCTAAAGTAAAATAACGACTCAACCAATTAAAACGATGTCTAGGTATAAATAAATTAAGTAATTTCAAAAAGAATGTCAGATGTAATGTCAAATGTAAGTTATGTCAGATGAGTAGCCAAAGTCAAAGCATAGTTCTAAGTAAAAATCAATTCATTTAAATTTAACATTATTATTTTATAAAATTATCTTCATCATTTGACATAAAATCTGATACTGGGTATAAACATTTTTCCAACAAGAAGGTTTTTAACTCGATACTTGAACTTGCTTAACGGAAACGGGCGGCGTACAATGATGGTAACATAATGGGCACATGGTAACGGTCGTGACTTGCGACTTTAGGTAGTAGGTTCCCAGGCTGACAATTTCATCATCATCATCCATACTCCGTATTCACGCACAGATATCTTTTCTTCATCGAGACTTCGTCGAGACTTCGTCGAGACTTCGTCGAGCTTCATTGTTTCGGCGATTTTGATTTTGGCTTTCATGAGTTGCACTGGTTTGAAAATAGTGTTGCCGAATTGTCCCAACTAAAAATAAACTGGAAAAAGTTGGAGTCCTCAAGCTGTTTTCTTAATATTTGAATGAACGTAAATGGAGATTAGAAATTATGCAAGACTTTTAAGCAAACCTCCAAAAACGGTGTCGCTAAGGTGAAATCGAAAGAAAAGAAGACTTCGTTAAGAGCGTTTACACCTTACGGCATTTCATACAAACTTTCAAGTCCTTATTTTCCGAAATGACTAAACCAATTTTAATGAAAAAAAATGCATATTTTATGCTTAAAATGCATAAGCTAAAGTTTTTAGTAAGTTTTTAGACCTACGTACCCTACGTAGGTCTAAAAACTTACTAAAAACATTTTCGAAATATCTTTAAAAAAAGATAATTGTTAATTTCTGTTTCTATAGATAATTTATAATCGGTCTAATTTAACTGTAACACTATTGTTCGAAGATGTTTTAACTTTTTAGACCTATGTTATCCTGCTTGTGCGTACGAAATTCTTCAGGTTCAGTCATTTCGGAAAACGGACTTGAAACTTTGTATGAAATGTTGTAAGGCGTAAACGCTCAAAAATCAAATTATCACGCGACTGGTAAGACGAACTATCGTTATGCATATAGGAGTAGCTTATTATTATAACCTTATGGAGCTGCTGACATTGCAGAGCTGTCTGCCTCATCGGTGCAGTGGTCGCAATCGCAGCTGCTAAGTATGAGGTCCCGAGTTCGATTCCCGGGTCGGGCAAAGTGTTATTGGGTTTTTCCCATTCCAGTCCCCTGGTTTTTAATTTTTTACGAATACGTTGTCGTGTGCAGGATACAATAGACACCCCGCTTTAGAGGCATGTTTGTGTGTTTCATGTTTACAGTACTGATGACTACATATTTTGTGTCAATTGTTTTTATTGTTCTTATAATGTTTTATTTTTTTTATTTTGTATAGATTCTTTTTCATTAATGTTTTTTGTGAATGTGTGGACATTGTAGGCTTTGTAAATACGTATTTTTTTTTCTACTTTTTGTAGTAAGCAACGACTTATTGTCGGGCCTACGCTGTCCTCTCATACTTAAGTACTAACGCTGTAACATCCAAATATTGTAGAACCAAATGATTTTAAAAGAGTAACCATGGAGTTTCTTGCCGGTTCTTCTCCATAGGAAACGACCAACCCGAACCGTGCACCTTTTGTCGACGTTTTATAAGTGCCCATGTAGGCCTATGTAAAATAAATTATTTTGATTTGATTTGTTTGTATTATTAGGGCATTGATGAGAGTGCTTGTTGAGTGAGATTTAACACATTCCAGCACGCGTATAGCATGACCACTGTAGAAACGAGTTTTGTCTACGGAAGAATCGACATAATGACAGATAGACAATGAAAATGTGTCAGTCTGTCGATTCTTCCATCGACGTACCCCGTTTCTACGGCGGTCATGCTACGCGTGCAGGGTATTTAATGGTCATTACCATAAACAATCCCATGATATCACTCTTGACAAAGATTAGTAGACGTCTCGTGTTTATACTCAGCTTAATGATCTAAGGAATTCAATAATGTAAACCAAGTTACTGGACGCCAGATAATACACAAACGGATCTAGAATACCAGACATGGGTACTGGAAAATAAGCATTTTTGAATCCAGTATGAATTGCAGAAAGCTATCACTGTTCACATCCATCGTGGGATCATTGGATTTGGACCATGTGGACGTCGGCGTCTGGTCTAACCAGATACAACTGGATAGGTACCACGACTGCCTATCTGACGTCCATAACCCAGTTACCGGGTAGCACAAAACTGGGTCCTCGGAACGACCCAAGAGTTGGGCAGAGAGCTGGCTGGACGCGGAGATGGCCGATGGACCAAAGCGACGATGGAAGCGCGTGGTGGATTACGGCCCTCCCAGCGACGAGGCCTGTATCCCAGCTGTGGGACCATGTTACACTGCCTGAGTATTTATAGATGTATAAAAACATAATCATCATCATCAGCCTATAATGTTCCCACTGCTGGGACACAGGCCTCCTCTCAATGAGAGGGGAGTGGGCTGTAATCCACAGCGCAGGCCTCCAGTACGAGTAGGTAGATGTCACATCTCCGTTAGAGGTTACGAAATCTCTCCCCTCTTCAGCTAAATTTGCTGAAGCTCTTCTTAAAGAGAACTTTACAAAGAACATACCAAACTTTAAATTTAAACCAGTATGTATTGCTACAATTAAAAACGCATTCAAAAGTCTCAATATAAAAAATACTGAAGACTTATGGGGGATATCCGTCAAGGTTCTTGGAGATATTATTGATACGATTGCTCCTGTCTTAACAGGCATATTCAACCAATGTTTGGACAGCGGCAAGTTTCCCGACTTGATGAAACATAGTAAAGTAGTACCAATTTTCAAATCAGGTTGTAAGAGTGATCCCTCTAATTATAGGCCTATATCTGTGCTTCCAGCACTGAGTAAAATCTATGAAAAAATCATGCTGGACCAGTTGTTGTCTCACTTCAACTCTAATAAGATACTGCATAGCCAGCAGTTTGGCTTCACGAAGGGTAGGTCGACAACGGACGCGGGAGTAAAACTCATCAGTCACATTTTGGAGTCCTGGGAGAAGTCCCAGGATGCTATTGGCATCTTCTGTGATCTTTCAAAAGCGTTCGACTGCGTCGACCACAAAACACTGATCTGTAAATTACACCACTACGGAATTCGTGGACAAGCTGCTGATCTTGTTCTCTCTTATTTATCAAACAGGCTGCAAAAAGTAAATGTAAATGGGGCGACGTCCTGCGGGTCTATAGTCAAGATGGGCGTGCCCCAAGGTTCAATTCTCGGCCCTTTCCTGTTTCTTGTTTATATTAATGATCTCCCTTATATGATGGCCAAATTTTCGGATATAATTCTATTTGCTGATGACACTTCGCTAATCTTTAAAATTGATAGAAAAGATACGGACGTCTTACGTGTTAACGAAAGCCTAACTATTCTCTCGAAATGGTTCGCAGCCAACAATCTTTTATTGAATACGAATAAAACAAAATGCCTCAAGTTTTCTTTACCAAATGTACCACAACGTGACCTAAATTTAAATCTTGACGGCAAGAAGCTTGATGTTATAGCGGCAACTGTATTCTTGGGGATTACTATCGATTCAAAACTGCAGTGGGGCGAGCACATTAGAACTCTTTCAGGAAGGTTAAGCTCAGCTGCCTATGCAATCAGAAAAATAAGGCAGTTAACTGATATAGCCACAGCTAGGTTAGTATACTACGCTTATTTCCATAGTATTATGTCCTATGGCATTCTGCTGTGGGGATCGGCAGCAGACGTTGATTCAATTTTCATACTGCAAAAGAGGGCAGTCCGCGCTATCTACAAAATGGGTCCTCGTGAATCCCTCAGAGAAAAATTTAAAGAAATCGATATACTGACTCTGCCTTCACTTTATATTTTAGAATGTATTTTATATGTCCGCAAAAACCGAGGACTTTTCAAAATTAGAAGCGACTTCCATAATATAAATACACGCAGTAAACACGAAATTGTAATACCCAAATTCAGATTAACCAAAACTAGCAAGTCTTTTCTTATAAACAGTATACGCTTTTATAATAAGTTGCCGAAGTCAGTTACAGAACTGACCGATGGAAAGTTTAAAAATTATATTAAACGTGTCCTAATTAAAAAAGCATATTACAAAATTAAGGACTACGTTGAAGATAGAGAAGTTTGGCTTTAGCCCCTTTGCACATGCGGCTTCCCTGGTAGCTCATAAACGGCACAAATGTGTGGATGTCTCTAACTATTTTCAATCTTATTTTTTTTTTCCTTTCTTTTTAATCAGATGTTTAACAATAGTTTTTAAATCATTACACCTTTTGTTTAGAATAGTTACAGCACGGATGACAACATTTGTGTCACTTATTTGATCTAGTCATTTTGTGATATTTTCTATTTATTTTTTGTTGTTGTATAGACTCTTTTTCTTATTTACCGATTGTTTGTAAATGTGTGGACATTGTAGGCCTTATGGATTCCTAGATCCTTGGTAACTTTTTATTTCGTTCTACGTTTCGTAGTAAGCAACGACTTATTGTCAGGCCTACGATGTCCTCCCATACTTTAGTAATAATGCTGTAACAGAAATATTGTAAAACCAAATGATTTTAAAAGAGTAACCATGGAGTTTCTTGCCGGTTCTTCTCCATAGGAAACGACCAACCCGAACCGAGCACCTTTTTGCCGACGTTTTATAAGTGCCCCTGTAGGCCTATGTAAAATAAAAATATATTGATTTTGATTTTGACATGTCTTCGAATTTTTAGTTCTAGAACATGCTGATTTCCTCACGATGTTTTCCTTCACCGTTTTTGAGAGTAGCGGGGATGAAATAAATTACACAAAGTAATGCGCCTGCCTGGGTGCGAACCCACGGCTTACTGCTCGTAAGTCGGGGCTGCCACCACTGGGCCAACGCTACTCTCTATAAAAAACGTCTAATACGAATCATACCTTAACCGATATTAATTCTACTCATGTCACTACTGGCCTTCGAAGAGGAAATAAAACTTTATTTAGTGTTAAATATTCATGGATTATATATACGTCTTGTACTTGTATCAATTGTCTGTTTTGTATGGCTTCTTGACTCTATTTGTGTGAAGCTTTCGGTCTTGACTATTTTTCTACTTTGTCGAGTTTACATTCCTTTTTTCCTGGCGCATATTTACTCGATAGACGAGGTATATAAATACGCCCGGACGTTTGACGGGAAAAAACTTAGGCGTATTTGTAGGGCCGGACTGCACATCGGGTAGCAAAGTCTGAATTCATAATTCTGTAGTTTCCTATTGAAAACGGCTTACTTATAACAATGGCTCTGCTCGAAAAGGTCGTTTTGTACGCTATAGGAAAATCAAATACTTACATGATCGTCCGAAACTGTCGCCGGAGCTGAATCTCCTGTGTGTCGTACCTACTCTTATGACGCTGAACGCCCTTCTGGCTGCCAACCCTGAGTGTGATGTGTTTGCGGATGAATGGAGTAAATTAATGCGTATATGTCTGGCGTTATGTGAGAGAAAGTATACAAGAATGTCCACTATTCCGTGTTAGTTTTAATTTTAATTTAACTTTATTTAAACCATTGAAGATTCAGAGCAGCGGTGGCTCAGTGGTGGCAGCCCCGACTTACGAGCATTAAGCCGTGAGTTCGAACCCAGGCAGGCGCATTACTTTGTGTAATTTATTGCATCACCACTGCTCTCAAAAACGGTGAAGGAAAATATCGTGAGGAAACCGGCAAGTCCTAGAACTAAAATTCGAAGACATGTGACACCTACCAACCCGCACTGGGCCCGCGTGGTGGATTACAGCCCATCCCTCTCATAGAGAGGAGGCCTGTGTCTGTTTCTGTTTCTATGTAAATTTTTGTAATTGGTGTTAATACCGTTTTAAATAACTTTAATCAATAAATAAATAAATGGTTCACTTGATAGATATGCACTTCTTAGCATGTTTAAGGAAATCTAAATTCGTTCAGAACCAACTACGAGTTTGGCGCATTCAGTAACATCCATCATATTTTTCTGTACTAAGTAACAGACATAACAAGGAACTGTTTTTACATAATACATAACTGCAATAAAACCTATGAAGTTATCTACATAGTCTCGGAAATTACAGCATATTGGTATACTTACTTAACACTTTTACCTATGGGAATATGACGTTTTTCCTGCGTTCATGGGTAATTGTAGACAATATGATTGCATTGTGAGTAGATAATGAAATATTGTGCATGCTTCTTAGGTAATAAGTGTAGATATAGGTAGCTAAGTTGCTCTGTATGGTGTCGGACGTAAAAAATAGCACCATCCCATACCTTCCGTGGGTGTCGTAAGAGGCGACTAAGGGACTTGCCAGAGAATGGGCAGCAGCGTTCTCTGTGCTTTTGTAACAACCGTACAGCGATCGCCAACCCTCCTGCCAAGCGTGGCCATTATGGCAAAACCCCCCTTATGTCAATGTGGCGACACTTGGGGGAGGCCTATGTCCAGCAGTGGAATTCTTTCAGTTGCAAAGATGAAGAAGATAGCTAAGTAAGAACGAAGAATAGAAGAAGAGAGAAAGAGTATTTTTTTATAAAAATACATTTTTAATCCCTTTTGTCAGCAAATTTTTCTTGATTTTCGGTTTTCCCACACAAACTTCATTCCCTTCTAACCCTTCGGGGATTGTTTTCTTAAGTACCTTCCTAACTTCAAAATGCGCTAGCAGGTATTGCACCACCGGCTGTTCGAAGGGATGTCGCATGCGCGCTTGAAAAAAAGAAGCGAGAATCCGATTCCCTACATCCCCTCTACGACCATATAACTACTCCGGGTAGACTTAAAAGCCCGCAAAAGGTTCTTACGCTCCACTCGAGCAATCCAAGACAGGCCACTAAAAGAACGAGCAAGCTGTGGTAAGAGAGATGTCCACCACCTCACAACTTCGTTAAGCCCCAAGGCCTGGCTCCCGGTAGTGAACTGCAGTGTTCCGCCTAAAAAGCTCTGAATCAAGTGCATACCCAAGTAGGCCGCTGCAAGCATAATCTGGCAGACTCCAATGGGGTATTATTAATTCCTCCAACACCGAGTGCGAGTGCGTTGCTCCGGATCAAACTATGCCCCACCTGCTGGAGTGTCCCAGGTGACCGTTAAGCAGCACTCTCGACGACCTGAATAACACCTCTGAAAAGTGGCTACCTACTGGGCCCAAACCTTGTTATACATATAGAAATATCGATACGACAAAAAGAAGAACCTACATAATTGTTTTTTCCTAAATATGTTCATGTTTTGTCTCAGGTTCGATTATTGATGTCATATCATCATCATCATCATTAACCTTTATTGTTCCCACTGCTGGGACAATGGCCTGATCTCTATGAGAGGGAGTGGGCTGTAATCCACCAAGCGGGCCCGTGCGGGTTGGTAGATGTCGCATGTCTTCAAATTTTTAGTTCTAGGATATGCCGGTTTCCTCACGATGTTTTCCTTCACCGTTTTTGAGGGCAGCGCGGCAGCGGTGATGAAATAAATTACACAAAGTAATGCGCCTGCCTGGGTTCGAACCCACGGTTTACTCTTCGTAAGTTGGGGCTGCCACCACTGGGTCACCGCTGCTCTCACTATTGATGTACAATAAAGTCTTTATTTTCTATACGAAATTTCAATATTATTTAAAAAAAACGGTGTTCCACACTAGGATTTTCTCTTGTATCGTGGGTGAATTTGTTTACCAGTTTCATCGTACCTTGTCGTAAAACTTGACAAACTAACAGTTTCTGGAAGAACTTCAAAGTTGTGTACTTTAAGTAATGCACTCCAAATCTATCATTGTGTCAACATCGACTGATAATCGAACCCACTACCGATACGGTCGCCGACGGTCTCTTAAATGATCCAAACAAACGGCATTGTTTAGGTTTGTGTCCGGTTTCGGAGAAATACTTCGTGGTACCTATAAACAAACAAACTAAATGACAAGTGTTAGCGGTTTGCTACTGTAGGATTCTGTATAGAGACTCTTTCTGCAAAATATTATTATGTATTAATAACGAAGAGATTTTTGCCTAACCGCTTGGCCACCTTGTTTAAAAAAAATTGGTTTATCTATCAACATTGAACGCGTTTACAAAGTTTCGTGTCCGACTGTCCGTGCTATTAACCGTTGAGGAGTTCTTTCGTAAGGAGGCAATCCTGATAGGATGTATAGTAGGTTCAAGCCTTGTCTGTCATAAAAATGTATTGTCACCCAGAACCCAACGTATGTGCAAAATTTCAGCTCAATAAGTTGGGGGGAACTGTTTTGAAATTCTGTTGCTAGATTTGATCAATACATCTAAACTAATATTATAATAAAAAAAGAGGAGAGATTTGATTGTTTGTTTGTTTGCATTGAATAGGCTCCGAAACTACTGGTCCGATTTGAAAAATTCTTTCAGTGTTACATAGCCCAATTATCGAGGAAGGCTATATATCATCACGCTACGACCAATAGGAGCGGAGCAGCAATGAAAAATGTTGTGAAAACGGGGAAAATGTGACGCAAACGCAGTTGCGCCGGACAGCTAGTACGAACTAACTAACAAGGCAAGTAAGATAAAAGCCTATAGAAAAAAAAAAAAAATTTTTTTTTCATGCTTTTTTAAATTATATTATTTTTTCTTAGCCTTGACTGTCCCACGCTAGAAACCAAGGAAAAAAAAAAAAATTGGGGGTAGAGTTGTGCCCTCAGCAATGTCCATGGTGGCAATCGAAAATATTTCAAATTTCAAATCGACTGCCTGTGAAAGTTGTTTACATCCCTTCATAAACTAGAAAAGAGATATATAGATATATATATATAGAATAATCTTTCTTTAAGATTTTCTTGAAACATAGCTAAGAAAACTCTCGATTAAAATACCTTTCAAACGACACCACCTTAATCAAAATCGGTTCATCCGTTTAGGAGCTACGATGCCACAGACAGACACACAGATACACAAATACACAGATACACACGTCAAACTTATAACACCCCTCTTTTTTGGTCGGGGGTTAAAAAAACATACGACAGACAAGGCACTTGACGTAAGTCGAATCTTCTTAGGTGGCCACCTTAAAACATTATTGTTTTACTTCTTTTCCAGTGTGGGATAGAGATGGCGCTAGACATCCGGTATAGCTCCGTCTCTTTCCCACACTGGAATAAGAATAAAACAATAATGTTTTAAGACGTCATGCTAGGCCAGCAGGTCGTAATAATAACCTTTTAAGCTTCGCGTAAAAATAGCACAACGTTTTTAAGTAACATGCAGTAGGTATTTAATTTCAAAGATCACCGATAAAAAAAAGGAAACTGCCGATCGCTCCCATAGTGACAACATCTTCAGTAACATTTTTGAACCTGCTACCTCTCCACATGGCAACCCGAAGCGGTTTTGCAAGATTCCTTTGCCATACCAAAAAAAAACGACCCTTATTAATTTTTAGTATCTTTGACTAACCCACTGACATGGTTATTATTGAGTTTATGATCGATAAACTTCTCTGATCCATACTTGCATACTAATATTTTAAATGCAATAGTAACTCTGTTTGTTTGTTATATTTTTACGTTTTTTTCCTTAACGTGGCTTGGAAAGCACGTTATGTATGTTGTTGTTGTGTTTTTTGTCAATTTGTAAGACCGATTTGGAGTATTGGGTTACTATGTTAAGTTTACTTTCAACCTCAAACCATTAAATACGAAAACGTAGGTTTTAAAGTAAATCGTCACGGATTTGAAAGAGTATCATGTGATGATCATATTATTATGTCACAGGATTTGGTTTTGAATCACAAGTTTATATCTAAAAAAAGTAAGAGTACTGCTTAAATTTCTCGGATTTACGTATTATGTTATGATACTGTAAACCGGAAGAGCGCGAGCGGAAGTGCCTAACACAAGCCTATTTTTGCTTAAAAGCAGTTAATGTTCTTTACATAAGTGGTTGAAATAATAGCCTTTTTTTGTCTTCTGGTAGCAATTCTACTCGAAACATTTAATCAATAAAATAATAATCCCTCTCTTTATTTGCTTTAACAAAGTCGTAAAACATCAAGATTTACCAAATACATAAAAAAGTAAATAAATATACATGCATACATGTAACTCGGAAACCCATTTGCAGACAGCTTATAGCAGCAATGTATAAATCTACGGAACCCTAAGCTCTAAACGACACTTTAACCGCCCGGTCATCTCAAACCAAACATTTGCTCAAACAATTAGTTATCTCTAACTGCGACAGTGAAAACTGTTAAAACTATCGTAATCTAACACTATCGCAGTCGGGTAAACAGAGGGTTATGAGTTTGACGCAATTTAGTTGTTAAAAGGTGTTGCATAATGCTTGTTTGAACTTCTCTTGTGTCGGCGTAAGATAGGCGTCAATAGTTCATGCAGGAAGTGGTTAAAAGTGAAGTTGAGGGACTCGTGCCTAAATAATAACAGCGGCACGACAAATTTATGGTTAAGCAACGTTTGCCGAGGTCGGTCCGTGGATGGGTGACCCCTTCGTGCTACAGAATCGCGCTTCCCGGCTGTAAGTAGTATATCTTTTACAGTGGTTAAGGATAGTCAGAAGCCCGAAGGTCTGACTGCCAGTCTTGCTAAGGGTATCGGGTTACCCAGTAACTAAATTGTACAGTATTGTAACAGTAGCTCCATGTGAAATACAGCATTCAGCTGGATCTGGTTAGACTGAAATCGAACCGAAGCAGAGTTGGGACAACGCTAGGTAGAAGATGATTATGAGCCAGTCAGTAAATGTGGCGGACTTCCTAGGACGAGCTCGATGGAACCAACTATAATATAGGGTGACTGGTCATTAGTGACCGATACTTAAACACGTGATTGTACTCATGATAACAAACAACTTTCCCAAAGAAACATTTTTTATACTCATTCATTTTTATCACAAGCTTTTAGAATTTTAGAATTTCATACGGCTGTTGTATTATTGTAATAAAAGTGAAAGAGTATAAAAAATGTTTCTTTGGGAAAGTTGTTTGTTATCATGAGTATAATCACATATTTAAATATGAGTCACTACCAGCCACCCTATAAATGTGGTGGCTCTTTTAATGTCTTTAAAATACCATGGATCCAGTGTCTGATGGAAAGAATTTAAAGTGGCAAACAGTGGGAATTTTTGGGGTCTGCCTATATTAATATTTTTTATTTGATCATCCGTTCAATGCACTTCACTTGATTTTATTTGGATATGGTTATTATTATTATTTATTTATTAAACAATTTTATTACAAACTTTCATTTAAAAACTATGCCACACAAAACCGTTTCCACGGTTTGTCTGTGGGAACGGAACAATATAATAACAATATTTTAAAGATAATGTTAGTGTAAATCTAAAAATACCTAATCTCATAATCTATTCTAAAATATTAATATAATCTTATATAAATTTCCCCCAACAATCTGCAAACCACCTTTTTAAAAAATATGGTTGACCTCCCTACCTAAACCTAGGTCTACAGAAGTAACATTTTTGTTATTCTTCCTAAAAATAAAAAGATTAATGACGATAAAGGTACCTTTTCATCTCGGGCAATTAATAGTAAAAGCTTAAAACGAAGGGTGGAGCCGCGGGCAGGGCTTACAAAAAATACTCTTTTGATGCACACCGAATTAATATCCTGCAGTAATGTGTCTTCTTTTTTCTATAGCCTGAGAGGATAAGGAGTGCACCTGTGCCTGCACACACACTCTTGCACTATAATATTTCTTGAGTTGATTGCTATAGTCTCCGCGTTAGTCGCACTGCAGAAAAGACGATCAGCCCCCGTATTCACAAACGCTCAAATTCGATTTGGAAAGTCGTATGTCTATCTCACTCGCTTTCATAATGCCAAAACAAGATAGACATACGACTTATCGAATTGAAATCGAATCCTAGCGTTTGTGAATAGGGGGCCTGGAGAACCATTATTATACAGCCTGAGGGAGACCAACCAAGTCCCCCATTAAGTATGTTGCGTGTTGGTCTACTTGTTACATTTATCTATGAGGATTTTAATTGTTTGTCGTAGGTAGACAACGAGGCAGACGGCTTTTTGGCACTCTATATGGATTATGGATTAGTCAATGAGGTACAGGTAAAAAACATTCGACTTCGATATTTTAAATATATCTTAGAAAGGAGAGAAGACACCTACACTTACTATGGGTGATAATTGGCCTGAATTGTGGAATAATTCCATTTTATCATTAACACTGGAAACGGGGTTTTTTACCATGTTTACTATTTGTTTTGAGTTCCCGATATTGGTAAATATCCCGTTTCGTTTTTCAATCATCATGCCAGATCATGCCAGTTTAAAAACTTGCTCTATTTTGACCAATAATAAAGGCTATGCAGATGATGAAATAAAAGGAAAGCATTTGGAGTATCTTCCCATATCTTTCCGTGGGTGTCGTAAGAGGCGACTAAGGGACTTTCCAGAGAATAAGCAGCAGCGTTCTGTGCTTCAGTAACAACCGTACTGCGATCGCCAACCCGCCTGCCAATCGTGGCGATTATGGCAAAACCCCCCAAAATGTCAATATGGCAACACTTAGGGGAGGCCTATGTCCAGCAGTGAACGTCTTTTGGGCTGAAATGATGATGATGATTTGGAGTAAAGTGGAATAAACCAAAAATTAAGGTAAATGTTCTTAAAAAAGAGATAGTTTAAACAAATCGAATCTTTTGATGTCCACTGTGCCCAATAATGGATTTTACAAACAACACTCACATTTAACCCAATGCCACTTACCTATCCAAAATAGCAAGCTATTTTGATATCATATAAAAAATGCAATTTAAGATGTGCCCACAAACTTAAAATTATGCACCTTTTATAGACGTTCTGTCCGAAGGCTAACATCCCTATAACATGGAATCCCGTTGTGTTCGCCGTACCCCGTAACCTCCTAGGCCGGAGCTAGTTTTCATAAACTTGTTCTTACACTGAAATAGGACATTGGAACATGTCCTGAGACATTCCGCTTAGTCAGCCGACATGTCCGCAGTGGGAGGGAGGACATAGAGCAAGTTGTAGAGTAGACATGGACGATTTTATGCCTACAAGGAAGGCTTCTTGAAAAAAAAAAGATTTTTGAGTTTGTCTATAAAGTTGTTCGTTTAGTGGAGCGTGATTAAAGAGGTTTGGTTTCATGTGAGTTTTGTAACTGAAGTAAAAATATTTTTTTTTTCAAATACGCATTCGCAGTAGCCCCATAGAATTGCCATTTTATTTATTCTTAAAAATCATCATCATCATCATTTCAGCCGAAAGACGTCCATTGCTGGACATAGACCTCCCCCAAGAAGGGGGGTTGTGCCATAATCACCACGCTTGGCAGGCGGGTTGACGATCGCAGTACAGTTGTTACAAAAGCACAGAGAATGCTGCTGCCCATTCTCTCGCAAGGCATCTCTCTCTTTCTCTGGCATTTTCTTAAAAAATGATGTAGTTTATTTCTTACAACGAAATTAAAAGAAGCTTTTCTGATATTTTTATTTTTTGTAGCATGAAATAAAGAGGCTGCAATAAATTTCTTAGTTCGTAGAATAATAAACTGTTAATTTTGTTAAAAACTAATAGTCATCGCTGTCAATAATAATCTAGGGACTAGACTGTAAGTTCCACAATCATTTTCTCATTAAACAAATAAACTGAATGAGAGTGGCCATTAAAATTTAAGTACAGCCAAGAACACTTCATAAATCTTAACAGTCCGAATTACGAAGAAAACAAATCAACCCATCATTAACCCACATGTCGCATCTGTCCATAAAACACAAAATAATCTATGTCAAGACAGAGACGGGTGCACTGCAGTGCGAACGCGACCGAAATAGATATCGCAGCGCACGCGCGCCACACACTCCTGCGCAGAGCACCGGCCAAAACAAGGATCTAAAGATCCATGGATCTTTCTCGTTGAACCTCCCTAAAGACTTTTTCAAGTGAATCTATTAAATGAGATAGATTCGTGATTTTTTGAGTCAAAAGTGATTTTTTTGGATATTATTTTTGTTAGTAATTTAGTGAAAATGCGCTTGTGTTTTGCTGTGTGTTTGTTCGTCTGTGTGACCTTGTGTCCAGATGCTTATGGTAAGTTCATTAATATTTATAAAAATTTTGGTTTTGGCCGAGCTTGGATTTTTGGTTTGTGGGCCATGTGTTGAGCTTTAATAGCAAAAAAACAAGCTGTAATTTTATTTCGTTCGGGGTTTTATTTGGTAAAAATATTTGTAGAGACTTTGGTCATCGAATAATTAATTCTAATTTCGAAGCAATGACATCCAAATATTCTTTGTTTTGAGGCAAGTAGTTTGTTTATGAATTAGGTAAATAAATTGCTTAGCGTCTTCAGACGTTAAGCAATTTATTTCAAAACTGAACGTACGTACGTGTGGAGTGAATCTCTTATGAAATAGCAATATTTAATTTAATATATTTTTTTATTTGCGTTCCACAATGTTAAAAATGCTTAAAGCTAAGAACAATATTAAGTTCACGCCTCAAATATGCAAAAGCTCTCTAAAGATATTTCATTAAAATTTAAAAATTAACCACTTAAAAAGCCCTGAGATCTTCACGACTTTACTACATAAAAAGTAGTAACCTGAATCGCAATTAAGCTTATTACTACACCCTAATTAGGAATATCATCTAATATTTCTTTACTGCAACAAGATCCTTGTCATCTTGTTACACTTTTCGTTGTTATAATCTACCTTGATAAAAAACGTTGCGATGAATCAGAGATTCCAAGATGCGTTTTGAACCCGGCACTACTTGCCGGGTTCAAAGCGCATCTTGGAATCTCTACCGAAAAATATGTTCTGTCAAATCTCTAAGTTTAAGTTTTGAATCAGCTCTTTTAAGAAAATATCTTTTTCCGATACATAACATAACATCACAGCTGTAATCCCCGAAGGGGTTAGGCAGAGGTGTGCTTAATAGAACACCCACATTTCACCAAGCCCGCTATTCACAATCGCTCCGATTTAATTTAGATTCGATAAGTCGTATGTCTATCTTGTTTTGGCATTACGAAAGCGAGCGAGATAGACATACAAATTTCCGAATCGAAATCGAATCCGAGCGTTTGTGAATACGGGGGCTGTTATGTTTAAGTCCCTTGTAATAGGGGGCGAGTCTATTGCCATCAACAGATCCAGACTCCGTGGCTGCTACTAAGAAATTCCAGATGGAAAAACCCAATAACACTTTGCACGACCCGGAAATCGAACTCAGGACCTCGTGCTCAGCAGTCGCGCATGTGACCACTAGACCAACGAGGTAGTTCCCGATCATAATCATCTGCCTAGCCTTTTCCCAATCTATGTTGGGGCCGGCTTCCAGTCTTACCGGATGCAGCTGAGTACCAGTAATTTACATGAAGCTATTGCCTATCTGACCTCCACAGCCCGGTAACTAGGTAATACGATACCCCTTGGTAACACTGGATGTCAGACTTTCGGCTTCTGACTACTCGTAACGACTGTCAAAGATCTACAAATGACAGCCGGGACCAACGGCTTAACGTGCTTTCCGAGGCACGGAGGAAACTTGGTATGTAATTATGGTCACCCATCCACGGACCAGCCCCGGCAAGCACAGCTTAAACTTAAAGATCGAGCCGTGCGGCTGTTATTATTTAGCTACGAGCTCTTCCTGCTATTTATCCCTACCCGATACTCTAAGATAATTGCAGGCTATAATTATACAAGCATGCATGATTAATGAGCAGGCTGCAAACATGTGCTAATCACTGCGAGCATAAGCAATCTTTAATGATAACAGGAAGATGTATCTTCGTTACCAAGTAACCCACTCACACTACATACCTTGGGCGTTATCGTCAAAATGGAGATAATTATATTATTACTAGCCGCTACCCGCGACTTCTTTGGTGGTTTTAGGGGTATAAAAAACAGATGTTCGCCGATTCTCAGACCTACCCGATTTGCACACAAAATGTCATACAAATCGGTCAAGCCGTTTCGGAGGAGTATGGTAACTAAGACACGAGAGCTTTATGTTTTTTTTTTTTAATGTCGTGAGGAAAGTTTTGAGTATGTATGTAGATGGCTTTATGAGTAAACGATGGATAGACTGTGTGAAGGACAAGCAAGAAAGGAGGGGTCTGATGACATGACAAGTAATAGAGAAGTATGGAAGAAGAAGACATGCTGCGCCGACCGCGAATGAATTTGGATAAAGGCAAGAGAATGATGATGATGTTTTTAGGATTCCGTACCCAAAGGGTCAAACGGGACCCTATTACTGAGAGTAAGCTGTCCGTCCGTCACCAAGCTTTTCTCAAGAACCGTGATAGTTAGCCAGTTGAAATTTCTACCGATTATTATTTCTGTTGCCGCTATAGAAACAAATACTACAAACAGATCTAAATAAATATTTAAGGGGGCTCCTATACATTAATAAAGTGATTTTGTTGCTCGTTTTTAAAATAATGGTACGGAAACCTTCGTGCGCGTG
Source organism: Cerastis rubricosa (assembly GCA_949152445.1). Lineage (NCBI taxonomy): Eukaryota > Metazoa > Arthropoda > Insecta > Lepidoptera > Noctuidae > Cerastis > Cerastis rubricosa. The sequence continues at coordinate 2,836,692 of OX424549.1, forward strand.
TCCGAGTCGCACTTGGCCGGTTTTTTTATTTTTGTTTTTCATCTACTCCCTCATTGGTCGAGTAATCGTATGCGCGACCGCTGACCATGAGGTCCTTGCTTCAATTCCCTGGTTGGACAAAGTGTTATTGGGTTTTCCATCAGGATTTTTTAAGTAGCAGCTACGGAGTGTCTCTGGCTATTTGTGCCCGGTTAATGGCAATAGGCGCCCCCTTATAACATGGGCCTTAAACATAACTTGGGAAACGTGGGAGTACTGTAGAAACCATTACGTAGTATGTAGTTTGCCATCGACGAATGAAGGTATGATGTTATGTTTGTTTGTTTATGGTAAATAAAGCGAGGAGGGAAATGTTGGTTTTCAAACCACTTCTAAAAAAGGAGGTTACTAATTTAAAATTTTCTTCTACATTAGTAAGACGGTTTTGTAATCGTCTTCCGATGTTTTAGCGACATACTTCTCTAGGTCATTATCTTGATCACCAGCCTATAGAAGTCCACTGCTGGACATAGGCCTCTTCAATCACTTAACGATTCTCGGCTACTCTCATTCAGTTGCTGTCAGCAACTCGTCGCTCCGCCGAGTCTGAGGGCGTCCTACCTTATGCTTGCCGATACACGTCAACCACCAATGCGTTTCGGTAGTCACATTCATTTGAAACATGTGTTATTTCTCACATGATATAAAGTACTACTGCTTAAAGTGCTAACCCTGATAAAAAGTGATCAAATCTTTTCATACGACGGCCTAACATTGATCATTTCATTAAATTCCTACGCGTTTACTTGCTCAACCATTTTCCGCAAATCTTTAGGAAACTGTAAACAACACCTGACTTTATACGTCGCTCGATGAAAGATGCACAAATTACTAGATAATGAGATATTGCGTACTTACATTGGCATTTCTGCTAAGGTTCGCCTTTGTATTCTTGAACGGTTTTCAAATTTATTATTATAGTATTATTTATGCCCCCTGACCTTCTTCCGTGTGAAAATATTACTTCCTTATTTGGATCGGTTTTTGTTAACAATCACAAGGGTTTTTCTTTTTTGCACGGTACCATAATACTTTTTCCTAGAAAAAGAGGATAAGTTACTCTTTATAACATCAGCTATCTGCCAGTAAAAGCTGCGTCAAAATCAGTTCAGCCGTTTTGGAGACTATTTGGAACAAAAAGATTGACAAAAATAAAAATAAATGTTTTAAGTAGGTACCATTATATACTTTTATATTATGCATTGAGTTAAAAGCTGCCATTTTGAAATCACAAACAGACAGTTCAATTTTATTTATTTGTTTAGACGATTCGTGGTCTAGTAATTGCTAAGTTCCACTGTATGGTGTCGGACGTAAAGAATAGCACCATCCCATATCTTCCCGTGGGTGTCGTAAGAGGCGACTAAGTTATTTGCCAGAGAATGGGCAGCAGCGTTCTCTGTGCTTTTGTAACAACCGTACTGCCATCGCCAACCCGCCTGCCAAGCGTGGCGATTATGGCAAAACCACCCAAAATGTCAATGTATCGACACTTGGGGGAGGCCTATGTCCAGCAGTGGACGTCTTTTGGGCTGAAATGAATTGCTAAGTATTGCATGATCGCGCGAGTATTTTTTCGAAGGGTTAGAAACAGGTGTATCTAATATACTTACACCCATCTTCGTCAGTTACAAGCCATTCAATGGAAATGAACTTATTGCCAGTAGCTGCGTTTGCGATCAGTAGCCTAGCAGTCACCTGGAAAAGCACTTGTGTCGCTTAACTTCAAACTCGGATAAATCCACTCTAATCCCGAGATATTTAAAAAAATGTGATAATAGTCTAATTCCATGAATTAAAAGGCAGTATTTGTTTTATATGACTACAGTGATGAAGAAAACGATCCGGTTTAGCAAATTCAGTATTTAACCATGCGTCCTTTCAAAAATGTAATATTTAGATTGGATTTACCTTCATTTGATAAAATGGAATGAGATTTATCCATCTTTGATAAAACGCAGTGTAGATTTATAGAATTATATTAGGCCTCTTGTGGGCTTTACTTGGTAACACAATTTTAATGGAATTAACCATGGGAAAATGACAAAATGTCTAAATAATAAAAAGAAACAATAAAAAAGCAGAGCCTACTGTCGCAGTAGAGTTTACGTTGAGTGACGGCCATGTTGAACAAACTCAATTCGTTGATTGGCTCTCATGGACTTGACTACATTTGAAAAAAACTGTCTCATTGATTTATCTGACTTAGATAAAATATTATGACTTTGCCGGTTTATTTCTTAAGAACCAAGCGGATTTATACACAACTGATAAAATTGTTTAAAAACTTTTTTTCCCCTTTTGATAATATAATCTTAAAAAATCTCAGAATTGGATTTATCCGAGTTTGAAGTTAAGCGACACACTTATGTATGAGTAAATCCCATTTGGTAACTTTCCCATTTCGACAACTAAACAAAATACCGTCACAAAAGTGCCGATTCGTAACTATTTTAATTTTCATAAATCAGTCTCGTTTCGTAACCTTTTGAATATGCGTGTATTCATTGGTTACCTTGACGAGCATCTCTATTACACAGTATTAAAAACAAGACAAAACAAAATGCACAATATCAAATGATCGAGTTCACTCTACAATTGCATTCCTAACATTATGAGTTCATAACAGCTTTTAAATTGAACGGTAGATGGTAGCACAGGCCCTCAAATACAGTCAACATCAGAAGTGCTTAAGTGTTCATGAATTGATGACTGATGACTGTAGCGTTTCAATATGAAATGTGTTAATTGGAAGCCACTTATGAGCTTGTTAGCACCTCCTACTGAGCCAATGATTGTTTTAGGACATGAGGATTTTACGGCAATAGTGTAAAAGGTTAGAATCGTATGACCTTTTGTTCGGCTGTTCGCATAAAGCAATGAATGTCTATAACTCCGCGTTTACACCAAGCTACTAAGCACATGTTGTGTCTACTAGTTTGGTTTACCGTTTAGATCCAAAACAAGTTGTTTATCTTATACTTACTTACTGTATGTCAGTCTCTCTGTTATATTTTCAGGCCTGAACCACTGAACCAATTATACTTATACTGATACTGTTAGCCTACGTCATCCCACTGCTGGGCAAAGGCCTCTTCTCCCCATGACTTCAAATTGTCTCGATCCAGGGCCAATGTGGAACACTAGTCGCTGTTTTTGTCCAGCTCGTCCCGCCATCTTCTACGAGGTCTACCACGACGCCTTCTGGCTGTGTCAGGGCTCCAGAAAGTGGTTATATTGGCCCACAGTCATTGGGAATTCCTGAAGCAATTATAAATATGATATTTGAAAGATAGATAGCCTGGGTTCTGGAAAGGCACAAACAAACCTTTCGTCCTGGATATTATTAAAAAAATATGAAATACCAAAACAAAATTAACTGAAATCGCGAAATTTGTATTTTTTTTTAATATACTATTGTTATATAGCTGAATAGTTCGTTTGTTTGGTTAAACGCGCTGATCGCGGTAACTACTGGTTCAAATTGAAATATTATTTTATCGTTGGATAGCCAATTTATCGAGATATATCACGCTACGACCAATAGGAGCGGAGCACCATTTAAAAACTTTGAAAAGACGGGGAAAATGTGACGCAGACGAAGTTGCGCGGATCAGCTAGTAAAAATATAAGAATAATAATCTACTTGTTCTACTGACTGCACACCAATAAGAAATAAAATATAAACAAAACTAATGCAGTTCAGAAAGCCATTAAAACAAAAGTGGTTCAAGTGGCAACTAAGATGTATCCATGCATTTTATGAAGTGGGATGCTACTACCATTACAGTCCTTACGCATTTCTTTACCTCTAAAGTCAAAGTCAAAAAGGCAAAACATTTATTTGAACGTCAAATACGGAAATAGAAGTGAATCTACTGCCCTTTTGTAAAAATACTTTCGTATGGAGAAGAATTACAATATTTTGTTGATAAAATTATAAATGACAGGTGCAGTACAATAGTAACCTTATTCTAAGTTACTTATAGGTCATTATAATTGACTTCTAAGTCACAGGATCTCCTAGTTTGGGAGTCAGTGTTTACTCCATCGGTCGTATTTTAGAAAAAATATTGAAGGCTAGTTTTTATTTATTGTGATAGACTTATCAGTATTTGCGACCTAGCAACCACCTTATTGCTTTGATTTTAAAAAGCAATGTGATTTTGTCGATCTATAAGGTTAACTACGTTTGTCAAGGACGGTCTGTAGATGACCATAACATACCAAGACTTTTCTTTGCCTCTGAACTCTGAAATGTCAATGTGTAGATCTTTGGCAGTCGTTACAGGTAGTCACAAACCTCTCTGGCAACCAGACTTTTCAATGGGTATTTTATTACCCAGTATTTACTGTATAGTTCAGGTTAGATAGGCAGTTGCTCTATTTAAAATACTGGTATTCAGCTGCATCTGGTCAAACCAGTAGGCAATCCCAAGATAGTTGGTAAAAGGGCTACGCAGATGATGATTTTGACAGCGATATAAGAGAGGAGGTAATATAATTATGGACGAACTGTACCGATGGAGATGTTAATCTGTTATGAGCATACGTTTTGATTGAGTTTTATAATAGCTTCGTTTTATTATATTGCTTTCAGACTTGATTATGATGTGTGAGATGAAGTGTTTTTGTGAAAAAAATAAATGCATGACTAGATTGTATATTGCTCTGATGTTATTGAGTTTATTAGTTACTTATAATAGAATCATTTCAAGAACCCACCCTATGTGGAAAATGTGAAAACAGCTCTTTGAAAGGATGTGCTTTGAAACTTTGTAATTTCCTGATATATCGGTTCAAAATGAGGAAGTCTTCGCAAAATTTTAATAGCCGCACTGGTCCATCTTCTGACAGTCGTTACGAGTCAGTAGCCCGAAAATCTGACAACCAGTCTTACCAGTAATTGGATAGGTGGAGGTCAGATATGTTTCGGTTAGACTGGTTGCCGACGGCAACAGTTGAGACAAGGCAGATGATGATGTTCTAAATAAGAAACTGTTACAACTTAGGAATTTCAAGAAATACGCTGATATTTCTATGCTAAGTGTAAGTGTAAGATTAGCCAAATTAGATCATCATTAACATCATCATCAGCCTAGAATGTTCCCAGTACTGGGACACAGGCCTCCTCTCAATGAGATGGAGTGGGCTGTAATCCACCACCGGGCCCAGTGCGTTTTGGTAGATGTCACCTGACTTCTTCGATCACTATTATTGATCGAAGCCTGACTTCGAATTTTTCGTTCTAGAACATACCGGTTTCCTCAAGATGTTTTCTTTCACCATTTTTAGGGCAGTGGTGATGAAATAAATTACACAAAGGAATGCGCCTGCCTGGGTTCAAACCCACGGCTTCCTGCTCGTAAGTCGGGGCTGCCACCACTGGGCCATCGCTGCTCTCAATTAGATCATAGTCCGAGTGAATATACTGAATCGACTGGTGATTCCTTCGTTGGTCCAGCGGCCGCAAGCGCGACTGGTGAGCATGAGCTCCTGGGTTCGAATCCCAGGTCGGGTGCAGTGTTATTGGGTTTAAAAAAAACACTAGACATCCCGCTTAGGTTCACCCCGATTACATGGGACTTAAACATAACTGGCGTAATGTTGGTGTACTATTAGGTACATCTCTGTATAACCGTTCAGGGATTACAGGCGTAATCGGTATATATGTCGGATCCGGTCATCCGTCGTTCGTTGTCCGGTACGGACAGAAAATGAATCGGCAAGCGCGCCAAAGGTGGCATCACGCGACCTACTTACCAGTCTACCCACACCTAAGCGCGCTTCTACAGAGTCGTGATGTTTCGAGCTCGCTGCAAGGACGACACTGAGTGTCTGATCGCGGCGGGGTCAAGACGTCCCGGAACTGTGCCCCGATTCATGGTGCCTAGTGTTATTGTAATTTCAAATGTTTTGTTAGTTTGATAAGAGCAGTGTACCGTGTGTGTGCGTTTTCATAGCACGAAACCCATGTTCTGCCCACATGATGACCGAGTCTAACGGAATAAATCATGACAATACGTCATATACAATTTAGGTCTTAAAATAATTCTATTTTTTTCTCCAAGGAGACAAAACTTGATCAGGATATCCCGCGCAAATTAATTAGCAGTAGCTGCAAATCTATTTTTATCGTGGATTAAAGCATTGCTCATAAGCTATACAAGGTAATTAGTTATGCAAAGAGGATCCTAGAATCCTAGGAGATAAGCGTATAAGTCTGAGTCTTAATTAAACACGCAGTAAACGTGTATCCGTAAACAGAAAATATAGGAAAAGAGACAGACTTAAGTCCGTTTAGTCCTTACGACATTTCATACAAACTTTCAAGTCCTTATTTTCCGAAATGACAGAACCGATTTTAATGAAACTTTATACGCATAAGCAGGATACATAGGTCAAAAAAGTTACTATAAACTTTTTCTTAATTGACTAGAAGTCCCCAAAGTTGTTGAGCCTGGATTAGTGCCTAGTTGGTCGCAAACAATTGATAAAAAAAAAATGGTGAAGTATGGGTGTACTATTAAGTTCACTGCCTAACTCTTTAGCGATGACAGGCGTGATGATACGTGTTATTCAAGTATCTTCGAAACGCCGAAGATGAAGGAGGATGATGAACCGTTAATACATTACAATGTACAACTTGACTGTGCTTACATGACCTTTAAGTTACAATAAGTACCTGACTGACCTTTGGAAAAGACGTGTTCATTTGTTTTCCATTTTATTTCTATCCATCTAACATACAATACGTCTAGCTTTGTCTGCCTTTTCGTGTTTACAACTTAGAGATCCGAAATCGGATTTTATGTGTTCTGTTTCATATTGTTTCACCAGTTCTAGAATTAAATTTAGGTACCTATATCAATTTAAAATTAAATACAAGTACTATTGAATGTCAAAAAAAATACAATAAAAACGAAACTATAGTCCCAGTCATAAGTCATAATAACTTGTGAAAGTACTGTAGTTGCCCATTCCAAAGCGTAAATATAATGTGGAGTAGAATGGGCCAGAAAATTCAACAAAAACTCTTTTAAATTCTCTGGCTAAGATTAAGCATGCGCAACTTTGCTGCTATTTTACTCGCATTTTTATAAGATGTTTTTTGGATCAGGTGGCCTACAATGACGTTTTAAAATTTATGGGTATGAATGAGGAACAGAGTGTAAAGAGAGGATCCTCCGACCAGACAGGTGTTGTGTCTGGTAGTCAACTGCCCGACAGTTGTTGTTGGGTTTCTCTTGTCAATGTAAACTTTGCTTGCGAGATGTAGGAAATTGATGTTAGTTCTTCCGTCGTGTCATAGATGGCGCTGTAGTACTTTTTGTAGTAAGTTGCTTTTTGTAGGTCGCTACAAAAACATTTTTTTTTTACTCCTTTTCCAGTGTGGGAAAGAGATGGAGCTAGACATCAAGAGTGTATTGCCATTGAACTGGCTTAATAATTATCCCAGAACCAAATGATACGACCATTTTAAATGAAGCATACACAATTCCTGGCTCTATCACTGACAATATCATTAGTATTTCTTTTGTTTTAATGAAACAATTCTATCTGTTTGGTGATTCAACATTCTATCAGAGATATTGATGTTTCAAAAGTGAGAAAAATGTGTTGGATTATAAGCTTGACGGCGCGGTTGGAGCAGTAGCTGTGTGACTGGCTGCTGCACTGCGAGTCTCGGGTTCGATTCCCGTAAGGAAGAAATATTTGTATGGTATACAGTTGTTCCGGGTCTGGCTGTTGTATGTGAGTTTAAATGTTTGTTAACGTACCCACGATACGGGAGAAATTTCTAGAGTTTAAAACAAAAAAGCTGAAGTAGGACTGGACTGGCCATATCTGCCGTATGCCCGAGGAGCTGTGGCCCAAAATAACCACGTTGTGGAGCTCTGATACAGCCAGAAGGCGAAGCGGTAGAGCTCGCAGGAGACGGCGGGACGAGCTGGACAGAACCAACGACCAGTGGTCCACATTGGCCCTGGATCAAAGGATTTGGAAGACATGTGGAGAGACCTTTGCCCAGCAGTGGGATGACATAGGCTAACAGTGACAGTAAGCTACTGAAAAGTTTTTAGAAGTTTCTGTAGAAGCACAAAAAAATTTGAAAGCGAATGCCATTATATGTCTAGGCCCTACGGACTTTTCCAGGATTAGTCAATAATTCCATTCGGTCCTGAAATCGATTCCCAGGTCGGGCAAAGTGCTATTGGGTTTTTTTCTATTAGGAATTTCTCAGTAGCAGTAGCAGTCTGGATTTGTACCCGGTTGATGGTTAGAGTAGCGGTGGCCCAGTGGTGGCAGCCCCGACTTACGAGCAGTAAGCCGTGGGTTCGAATCCAGGCAGGCGCATTATTCTTATTCTTATTATTGATTGCACATAAAATTAAAAAATATACACACAAATAATATATAGCTTATGTACAACGGCGAGCTTGACCCAGAATTGGGATTACTTTGTGTAATTTATTTCATCACCGCTGCCCTCAAAAACGGTGAAGGAAAAAATCGTGAGGAAACAGGCATTTTTTAGAACTAAATATTCGAAGACATTATGTGACATCTACCAACCCGCACTGGGCCCGCGTAGTGGATTACAGCCCACTCCCTCTTATAGAGACGAGGCCTGTGTCCCAGCAGTGGAAACATTATATGCTGATGATTGTGATGATGGTTGAGGCTTGCTCCTATTACATGGGAATTAAACATAACTGGAGAAATGTGAGTGTGGTACAGTCAGTGAGCAGCATTACCATTTGCCTCTTTTTTGCTTTTTGAGATGGGTCAGGTAATTATGCAGGGAACTGTACAAACTACTCCACTGCCTGTCTCTTCAGAGATTATAGGCATGATGTTTGGTTTTGTTCTAATTCGATAACTTTACTCCATTAACTGTTCTTAAAACATTTTTTGGTTACATTTTAGCAAGTTTCGTGGTGGAATTTTACTGCTTACACTGTAACCAATAAAGCTTGAATATACTCTCTTTTAACAGATCGTAATACTTTATAAGTCTCATTAAAATCAGGTCGCTGAAGTTTCTCCTCGAATGAGATGGTATCGCATCGACTGCTGTGCAAGAATTTAAAATGAACCCTATTTTTGAAGTGTCAGGGTTTATTATTGATTGGCAATTAAATGTGTTGGGTTGTATACAGTTTATGTTACATTTTCAGTGTTCCGTATACAAGTTTATATAAAGGTCTTATTTCACATTCATGTGCTCTTAAAGTGGCTTGATAGCCAGCTCATCATCTGCCTAGCCTTTTCCCAAACTATCTTGGGGTCGGCTTCCAGTTTAACCGGATGCAGCTGAAAACCAACATTTTAAATGAAGCGACTGCTTCTGACCTCCACAACCCAGTAACTGGGTAATACGATACCCTTTGGTAAAACTGGATGTCAGACTTTTGGCTTCTGACTACTCGTAACGACTGTCAAAGATCTACACAAATGACAGCTAACGGCTTCACGTGCTTTACGAGGCACGGAGGAAACTCGGTATGTAATTATGGTCACGCATCCACGGACCAACCTCGGCAAGCACGGCTTAACCTAAAAGATCGACCCGTGCGGCTGTTATTATTAAGCCACGAGCTCCTTGGCTTGATAGTCAGCTACTAGAGAAAAATAATGGTGGGCTCGACATAGTATTCCATTATTTTGTTTTACTTAATCGCACGTGTACATGAAATGGTAAAACTACGCATGCCAAGGTCTGCCCGTCGATGAGTAGATCCATCCATGCCTCGAATAAAGTACCTTCAGCCGTTGGTCTCTGCTGATCTTTGGCAGATGCAGAAGCCCGCAAGTCTGACAATCATTTTATAAAGGGGTGTTGCGTTACCCAGTATCTGGGTTTTGGAGGTCAGATAGGCAAAAGCTCCATGTAAAATACTAGTAATAAGCTGCATCCGTTAGACTGGAAGCTAAAACCGACATCGTTGGGAAAATACTAGTCAGAAGATGACTTAAGACTTAAGAAAATTTGATAATGAAAATCAAAGGTGACTTATTCAAATTAGACTGATAATCAGGACTTTTGTAGCGTCAAAGTTAACAAGAGACAGACTCAAACTCAAAGCATTTATTTCAATTAGACCATTAATGGCACTTTTGATAATGAATAAAACAAAAAAATACGCGCGCTACAGTCACCCAAAACGCCCGCCTCCCTTCACCACTTCCCAGTGTTTTCGCTGGGAAGAAGTAGCGGAACAAACTCCGCAGGAACACAAATTAAAATCATTGCTACTTCCCGTGACCCAAGGGCTGGCTTTTACTTTGGCCAGAGCCTAAGTATTGCCATACAACGTGGCAATGCTGCCAGTCTTTTGGGCACATTACCAGCTGACAGCGTTGAGGAGGAGTTTTTTGACGCCCTTTTATAATTTATTCTTATTTCAGTTATTTAATTTTTTAGTTTCATAATCCTTGTAATGTATATAGTAGTTATTTGCTACTTTTACCCCATTTAAAATAACCAGCAATTTCTTCAAACTAATCATTAAGCTCTTTGCCCCATTTCCTGAAACCGTTATTAGGTCACAGAATATCACAAATAACTCGAAGTCATTGACTTGAAGCTAAAGACCTAACTAAAATTGAACATTTCCTTCGGTAACTAGAATACGGTGTTTCTGTACCTGAGTAGCCATTTTCATCGGTTCGTTGTTACGAATAAGGTATAATGAATTTGTCCCACTTTTAGAAAGACAATATGTTAGCACCATAAATAAAAACTTACTTAGAGGAGCTCGTGGATAAATAATAACAGCCGCACGGGTCGATCTTTAAGGATAGGCCGTACTTGCCGAGGTTGGTCCGTGGATGGGTGACCATGATTACATAGGTACCGGGTTTCCTCCGTGCCCCGTAAAGCATGTTAAGCTGGTCCCGGCTGTAATTTGTAGATCTTTGATACGAGTAGTCGTTACTTAACGAAAGTCTGACATCCAGTCTTACCAAGTGGTATCCTATTACCCAGTTAATGGGTTGTGAAGGCCAGATAGGCAGTCGCTTCATGTAAAATACTGGTACTCAGCTGCAGCTGGTTAGAGAAGAAGCCTACCCCAACATAGTATGTATGTATTTGGGAAAAGGCGTCTAGCCTTTTGATGATGATTCGGACTGACTGACTGACAGATGAGATGATGGTTCTGGCTGCCATGGGTGCGCTAGACCTTCATTAGTTAGTTATCGTCTCTTGTGGAGTCTCCGAAACTATTTCAATAGGTATATTCGCTAAGTTGTTAATAAAAAGCCCCTTAATCACTGCTCATGGCAGAAGAATTGATTAAATTGCAGTAATTGTCATTAGCAAACCGAAAGACCCTACTAAAAATACTTATTCTCTTAAATGTAATAACCGAAATCCGCGACGAAATCAAAAATCATCATCATCAGCCTATAATGTTCCCACAGCTGGGACACGGGCCTCCTGCCTATGAGAGGGAATGGGCTTTAATCCACCATGCGGGCCCAGTGCGGGTTGGTAGATGTCACATGTCTTCAAATTTTTTAGAACTAAAAGTTGACATGAATTGGACATGCCGCGCCGGTTTCCTCACGACGTTTTCCTTCACCGTTTTAAGAGCAGCGGTGATGAAATAAATTACACAAAGTAATGGTCCTGCCTGGGTTCGAACCTACGACTTACTGCTCGTAAGTCGGGGCTGCCACCAATGGGCCACCGCTGCTCTCTCAATAAAAAATAGATCACAAAAATGTTCCCACGAAAAAGACGGGAACCACTTGAATTCGAAGTACATACTTAAGTACTTGATTTTGTTCACACGCTGACCTAAATAAATATACAAGCTATACCTAATATTTGTATTTATATCGTCTCGCACTTGACCGAATTTTTCCTCATACTTCATATTATCTGTGCTACAAAGCTGCTGACCCACTTTTCAAGCTTATTCGGTACATTTGATTCATCGGTCGTAATTTGTTTATTTTGACCAGAATAATGAATTTTTGGTACACCATGTGGTCGACATAAGTGTGGTGCTAAAAGTTGAAACATAATAATGATTGGTAACAATTGAAATTTGGGTCTTGCTCATTGACAAAATGAATCTTCGACAATTCTAGTGTCTGACAATCATCAGCCTATAATGTTCCCACTGCTGGGACACAGGCCTCCTTCTCTATGAGGGAGAGTGGGCTGTAATCCACCACCGCGGGCCCAGTGCGCGTTGGTAGACGTCATATGTATTCGAATTTTTAGTTCTAGGACATGCCGGTTTCCTCACGATGTTTTCCTTTACCGTTTTTGAGGGCAGCGGTGATGAAATAAATTACAAATTAAGTAATGGACCTGCCTCGGTTCGAAGCCACTGCTTACTGCTCGTAAGTCGGGGCTACCACCACTGGGCCACCGCTGCTCTCATACATACATACTATACTTTTATAGCCATGTATTCATAAAAGGATCTATCGTGGTACTAATAGTTATAAACCCGCCAAACTTGGGATATCTAAGTACCTACATTTAGTAAAGGTATCGCCCATACCCCACTGAAGTCTAGTTTATTTATTTATGTATTTGAATTGCTTATCGGTCTGTCGCAACTTCCTTGTAAATATTTATATTGCTACCATAAAGTAGATACTGACTAACCCAATCGGGAACTTATCTTTTAGTAATTCAAAATGCTTTATGGTTTGTTTACTTTGCATCGATTTCAGCTGGAATGCTGCAAGTGTCAATAATTGGTTTAGTTGATCGACTGGTATATTACTATTATATACAATACCGATACTACAAACAATACTTCATTTCAGGCAACTAAGGCCCATATATCACAATACATATTTTATATAAGTATAAAAACAATTACTATAAACTATACTAGTACAAAATTTAAGTACTGTATTACTACTTTAATTATGTTAGCTTCGTTGTTGTGCATACCTTATACAAGATGTTGTTTTGCATCCTCGTCAAATTCAAGGAGGTAACTATGCTAATGATTCTCGACTCGAATAAAAAATGGGTAAAACATTTTTTGTTCCTTATTTACTGAAATCGGTTAGTGTAAACTACCCTGTATCCATTTTCGTGTGACTAAAATGGATAAAGTTAGAAATGAGTATATAAGAGGAAGTTTGAAAGTGGCGCCTGTTACAGAAAAGATGAAAGGGAGTCGTCTGTCTTGGTATGGACATGTGATGAGGAGGGATGGAACACATGTGACTAAAAGAGTGATGAATATGAATGTGGATGGATGGAGAGGGAGAGGAAGACCAAAGAAAAGATGGATGGATTGTGTTTAAAATGATATGAAGGAAAAAGGAGTATATGATAGCATGACGAATGACAGAGGAGAATGGAGACCCCAAATAAAATGGGACAAGGGCAGGAATATGATAATGATGGTTAGTGTAAACTACGCGTGTTTTAAAGGCGGCCTATCTGATCCTCGTCACATAACCGCGCTTTCAGACATACAAATAATCTCAAACATTTATTCGATAATTTCTTATTCCATAAACCACGGTAAAGGAGTTATATTCTAAATACTAAAAAAATTAACAGGAAAAAAACCAGCGTTTTTTAATAAATAACTAGGTACCGTAATTTAAATAGATTATTTATGTCTTTTGTGACAACCTTCTGAATTTTTAAGAGGATGCAAAACAATACCTTGTACAAGTGATCTACTAAATAATATTTGGTATATTATGCCATTATTATCTGATAAGCCTTTTCCTTACTAAATTTAAGTCGGCTTCCAGTCTTATCCGATGCAGCAGAATACCAGTATTTTACATGGAGCGACTGCCTATCTGACCTCCACAACCCAGTAACTGGATACGATGCGCCTTGGGAAGACTGGATGTCAGACTTTTGGCTTTTGACTACTCGTAACGACTATCAAATATATACAAATGACAGCCGGGACCAACGGCTTAACGTGCTTTCCGAGGCACGGAGGAAACTCGGTATGTAATTATGGTCATCCATCCAGAGACCAACCTCGGCAAGCACGGCTTAACCTTACAGACCGACCCGTGTGGCTGTTAATTTTTAGCCACGAGCTCCTTCAAGAATAACGTGATAATTAAGGTTAAATGCACAAAGAAAGTGAAATTGTTTCATGAGAGTATGCACGATATTTTATCTTGAGTATAATAAATCTGTTAAGATTATACGGAAGCTTCATCAAAATTTTTAGTAATTAGGTGATGTCATAAAAAATACAACATAATTAGGCGCCTCTTTCTTTGCAAATTAATAATTTTTTTTCGGAATTCTTTAGGTTTCTGGGAGTAAATAAAAATATATTTCGAGTATTATCGTCTTTTCGTTTATTACGTTTTCAAAGATAAATCGCTATCCAGATTTCAATTCGGAGGACTTATTCTAATATATTTTGGGTCGGCGCAGCATGCCTTCTTCCACCATATTTTTTTTTTTGTTGCTTTATCTAAGTTTTACTTTTTGTAGTAAGCAACGACTTAGCCTACGCTGTCCTCCCATACTTAACTACTAACGCTGTAACATTCAAATATTGTAAAACCAAATGATTTTAAATGTGTAACCATGGAGTTTCTTGCCGTTTCTTCTCCATATGAAACGACCAACCCGAACAGTGCATATTTTGTCGACTTTTTACAAGTGTCCATGTATGCCCACATAAAATATTTTTATTTTGACTTCTGTATTCTCAGCAGTCACATCCTTTCTAGCTATATCATCCTTTACACAATCCATTTACCATTTCTTTGGTCATCCTCTACTCTTAAACCCATCCTCATTCACACTCAAAACTTTCCTCATGACATTTTCCTTATTCCTCCGCATCACATGTCCATACCAAGCCAACCGATTACCACACAACTTTTCAGTCATCGGCGCCACAATCAGACTTACTCTATGTACCTACTCATTCATTCCTTATTTTATCTATTCGGGTTACACCACACAACCCCCTTCTCATCTCAGTCACTTACGATTGCCTTTCATTCATCCCTTTTGTGGCCCAATATTTTGATCCGAGACAACTCAACATTTGGGTCAGAATGTTTGGTCATAATCATTATCAGGCCGGAAGCACCTACTCTTGGATATAGGCTTCCCTTTTTCAGCCACACGTACCGGTTCTATGCGTCCCTTATCCTTGTTCACCGCGAGCTTTAGGATGGCCCTGGTTTCTATGGCCTAACCTTAGACAAATTAGAAAAAACACCCAATATAACGTTGGGTATTTACGTTTATATGGGAAAATCCATATATCATTCTCAGCCTAAAATGTTCCCACTGCTGGGACACAGGCCTCCTCTCTATGAGAGGAAGTGGGCAGTAATCCACCACGCGGGCCCAGTTCGGGTTGGTAGATGTCACATGTCTTCGAATTATTAGTTCTAGGACATGCCGGTTTCCTCACGATGTTTTCCTTCACCATTTTTGAGGGCAGCGGTGATGAAATAAATTACACAAAGTAATGCGCATGCCTGGGTTCGAACCCACAGCTTACTGCTCGTAAGTCGAGGCTGCCACCACTGAGCTACCGCTGCTCTCAATCCAAATCCATGTTAACAAATTTGCGCTTCAATTCGCTCGCAATGAGATACAAAATCAATCTTATTCCTAAATATACTTTCCCGTGCTGAAAACTCATTAAAATGGCAATCACGAATATATTTATGAACATCCTTCACAGAAATGATTAACGAAGAACGCGACGCGTCAAATATGGCGGGCAGATGACAATAAATTAATTTTATAAGGTTTCATGAATTTTATTATAATTTATAACCTTTATGCGCGTGGGCATCGGTTTTGTGTTACGAGGTTATGTAATATGGGTCTATTTTTATGGTTTTGTGGTTAAAACAATACCACTTACTGAATTCAGAAATCACTAATACTACTACTCTTAAGTTTTGAATGGTTTTCGAGTGCTCCATTCCATTCCCGAGAAGTGATCTGTATCTCAGGATCTTCTTGCTTCAAACACCTTTCTGTAGAAGATTCTACATATTTAAATCAGAGCCTGTAACTTGATGTCGAGAAAAATAAAGTTTAATGATTATGGTGATTATGATTACCCACAGTCAAGTTAGTCTTGTTATCATCATCAGCCTATAATGTTCCCACTGCTGGGACACAGGCCTCCTCTCTATGAGTGGAAGTGGGCCGCGTGGTAATCCACCACGCGGGCCTAGTGCAGGTTGGTAGATGTCACTTGTCTTCGAATTTTTAGTTTTAGGACATGACGGTTTCCTCACGATGTTTTCGTTCACCGTTTTTTTTGAAGGCAGCGCAGCGGTGAGGAAATAAATTACACAAAGTAATACACCTGCCTGGGTTCGAACCCACGGCTTACTGCTCGTAAGTCGGGGCTGCCACCACTGGGCCACCACTGCTCTCGATTTGTCTTGTACTCTACTCAAATAATCAAATCAGAAAGTGAGTGTTCCTCGGTGATCTAGTTCTCGTAAGCGTTACTGTTTACCAAGTGGTAACTGAAAAGTGTTATTGTGTTATTCCATCACGAATTTCTCAGCAACCGCCTGGAGTCAGATTTGTGCCCGGTTGATGGAAATAGGCTCACTTCCTATTATTTGGGATTTAAACATATCTGGTAAAATGTGGGGCGCACTGAAGGGTACACCTCTGCATAACCCTTAAAGGATTAAAAGCGTGAAGTTTTCTTACCTTCTTCTTCATTGTTTCCAGGATACCTCGGCGACGACATGGCGGAGACTATCCAGCTGTGCTGCAATGAAGGCGCAGGGTTTGCGAGGAACCACACTCTGAATGAGTGCCAGGGTACCCTCTCGGTGCCTCCTGAAGTTCCACCTGCCTTGGGGTCTATGTGTCTCCTGGCTAAGGCACAGTGCTGCAAGGAATATTTTAGGTGAGATTTATATTTTAACTAGCTGTCCCGCGCAACTTCGTCTGCGTCACATTTTCTCCATTTTCGCAATGTTTTTCATTGCTGCTGCGCTCCTATACAGCGCCATCTATTGAATACTTACTTAATCCAGTCAACAAATACCGCCATCTGTTAAAATCGTTTGGAGATAACAGATAATTGTGACTTAATTTGCAATAAAATGATATTGCGACTATAAATTGAGATGTAAGCTATCCTATTGCCAGCAACTGGGCACAATTCCGAACTTCGTGGCTGGTACCGAGGAATTCCTGAGTTAACAACTCAATACATTTTTACTCGTCCCGGGAATCGAACCAAGGTCTTCATGCTCAGCAGTCGTGTTTGGAACTACTGGACCAACGAGGCAATCATTTTTTTTTAGTTTTTGTAATGTGTGGGAGAATATTTTAATTGTTCAACTGGGCTACGGAACTTTTCACTGTGCTTGTACCGATACGCACTTGACCGGCTGTTATTAATATTTACCCAAACAATCTGCAAAACCGAGTTTTAAATGACATGTTTACAAATACTGTAAACTGTACCAAGAAATGTAACGCGGCGTTCTTTATCATAAATAAATATTGTTGTTATTTTGGGAATTCCTGAAATTGATTACGAGATCACATTAAAAAACCCAGCTATTTTAATCTGAATTCTGTTCCGATGTTTTGTGTTCTATAAACACATAAATACATAAAATAACATCACGCCTGCAATCCAGAGGTGTACCTAATAGTACACCCACATTTCGCCAGTTAAGTATAAGTCCCATGTAAAAGGGGTCGAGCCTATTGCCATCAACAGGGCACAAATCCAGACTCCATGGCCGCTACTGAGAAATTCCTGATGGAAAAACCCAATAACACTTTGCCTGACCCGGGAATCGAACCCAAGACTTCAAGGTCCGACAGTCGCGCTTGTGACCACAGGAGCAAGCAGGCAAAATATTCTAAAAAATATAAACAGAACTCCACTGTATCAGAACACATGAGGAGCTCGTGGCTAAATAATAACGGCCTCACGGGTCGATCTTTAAGGTAAAGCCGTGCTTGCAGAGTTTGTTCCGTGGATGGGTGACCACAATTACATACCGAGTTTCCTCCGTGCCTCGGAAAACACGTTAAGCCGTTGGTCTCGGGTGTCATTTTTAGATCTTTGATAATCGTTACGAGTAGTCAGAAGCCGAAAGTCTGACATCCAGTTTTACCAAAAGGTATCGTATTACCCAGTTACTGGGTTGTAGAGGTCAGATAGGCAGTCGCTTCATGTAAAATAATGATACTCAGCTGCATCCGGCTAGACTGGAAGCCGACCTCAAGATAGTTTGGGGAAGCGCTAGGCTGATGATGTACTGTTTTAGAACACATAGAAATACCAGGTATTTAGATATTTTTAATACCAACAATGTGGCAACATTTATATCATTGTTGCTGAAATTCCTGAAAATAAGTAAGGAAATCGTCTATGAAAACAGAACTTACGTCTACAATTTCCTTGTTTTAGTATTCTAAAATAGAAATACTAAGAATCATTAATATGTAGCTCTAATACAACAATGTTTTATCATGTTTTGTGAGCAACAATGTTTTGCTTATTCTTATCATTGTAAAGTAGGCACAAGGTCTTGGTATTAAATGTCATGTTTGCAAAACCTTGAATTATTTTGACCTATATTTTGAGGAAAACAGATGTGTTTTACTAACTTATGATGAAATTAAAAGTAAATATGCTAATAACAAATGAGGAAAATATTGTTGTTTATCTGTAAATAAGTAGGCAAAAGTTCGTCAAGGGTAAAAAATATCGGTCCTATAGTCCAGAGCAAATGTAAATGACAGACGGACAGACAGACAGACACCCGAATGAAAAGGTTTCCTTTTTCTTTCACATATTCGAAACCTTAAAAAGTGCCAAAAAGGTTTTACACTTTTTCACTCAAGGTATTGGAATGCTACTGGCCACGCATGCCTAGCATGGCGGGAATTTATATAGATTGCAATGATATTATTCAAAATAAACAATAACATACGCAACCTTTTAAGCTATTTGTGAGGTGAACAATGTGATAAAAAAAAACATTTGAGACATTCCTTTCTTTCATAATTTTTGTTGTTGCTGTTTCTTTAAATAATTTATTTTTTTGTCTAATTGTTTATTTCAGGAAACAAAGTGACTGTGAGACCGGCATAGACATTGCGACGAGCACATACAGTTGCGAGGCTACTCAATCTACAAGTAAGGTTAGTAGCTGTATTTATAGAAATAGAAATAGAAATCGTTTATTTGCCAATAATGTAGGTTATACAGAATATGATGGTAATTTTGATGGGCGTTCGATGGCGTTTTGTGAGCGTTTATTTTATACTAGCACTTCACCCGCGACTTCGTCCGCGAAAATTGTGATATAATATAGCCTATGTTACTCGGTAAAAACGCAGGTTTCTAATAGTGAAAGAATTTTTAAAATCGGTCGAGTAGTCAAACAAACAAAATTATTTCATAATTCATTTATTTATTGTTTGTCACAGGTAAACATAAGATCATACAATTAGTAAATTGTATCACTGTATCATACCCATGCGGTGTACAATATTTATATTAAAAGTCAATATACTTGTTGCCTATGTTAAAAATAAAGAACAATAGTAAATTACACTTTATTGGCTGTTTTAGTCAACGTCATTTTTCATTGATTCATATACAATTAGAAATCAAATCTTTCCTCTTTATAAAATTAATTTAGATTAGGGCCCCCGCCCCTGGTTTGCACCTATGTCTGTGCACTGTAATATATCCCGCACCGATAGCTGATCTCCGCTGAGATTGGCCTCTATGACCGAAAACGAGACGTGTTACTATTAGTATGCGCAAAAATCATGTGACGTCCAAACCATAGTCCAAGGTTTAGATATACCGATTTGTTTGTGTATCCGGGCTACACGTATAAGTTTTTTAATCACCATAGCAAAGCTACACCTGGTCCCCGGTCACAATTCAAACATTCAGTAACTAGGTAATTGGGTTCTTATCACCACGGTAACTGATAACGTGCTGATGTTCTCCGTGTTTGTACAGTTTACGTGACTGAGTTATTATACCCCTTCCTTGTTTGGATAACTGAGCTATCTTCATGCTCGTTTCCTGTGGGCGTATGCAAAAATATTGGTGATTTTTTTGATGTTTAGTGAAGGCAGTCTTTTGTGCATATTTCGGGCTTTTTATCATTAGGTATCAATCTGGATTTTTGCATATAAATCTGGTATTCGCCTGTCAAAGTTTACGCTTGTCTTCATTATCAAGATGATTTGGGCTTTTCTTGGAAAACAGGCAGCCGAATGTCTGGTTGGGTCTCATGCCGCTTTTGCAACTTCGGTGTTCGCTCGATTTATGTAATTTATGTTACCTTGCTTAAATTGCCAGTCTTTCAATAGAAAATCAAAAGCCATTTATTCTAATTAGGGTGGTAATCAGTACTTTGAACGTCAATGTTTACAAGAGACAGCCCCCAAAACGCCCGCCCTTCGCCACTTCCTAGTGTTAGATAGGAAAAAGAAATGGCGCAAAGAACTCCCCAGCAACACATCTGTCTGTTAGGTTAGAAATAGGATATTGGTATTCAGTTGCATCCGGTTAGACCGAAAGCCGACCGCGACATAATTGGGAAAAGACTGGGCAGTTGATGATGCTAAAGTCTTTAATTTAGCAAAGACTTTAACATATCGCGGACCCCAAATGCCGTATAGTCCAGGAAAATTAGGGGTTTCACCTCGGAATGAGAGATTGTCAGCTATAAACTTGTACAAACCTTTATTTTGACACCCTGAAACATGTCTCAAAATCTACGTACCGTAGGGTGTTCGCATCTACAGACATTCCAAGGTCAAAGGTAAAAAAACGATTTTTTACACATTAATTGCAAATATCTCGTTTCCTATGGGTTTTATGATATATATTATATTCATAAATAATGTAGAAGATTAAATTTTCTACCTACAACTTTTGTTTAAACATTTTTTTTATACCTTGAACCATTTTCGAGATAGAAGAAGAAGAAGAAAATTGAAATCAGAACTTGTAATTCTTTTTATTATTCATTTTTTTAAATTTCAACGTTCATAAATGTATGAAATGGTATTTTTCAATATTTTTTTTTGTTTTTTTTTTTTATTCTTTTCTTTTTTATTTACTAAGGAAGTAATTAATATAAATAAGAATTGAATTAAAAAATAATTACAGTACTATTTAATGAATACCTAGATACAGAATTATGGAAAAAAATATATTAAGTCGTAATAGTTAATAAAAAAATTCAAATTATTTAGAATTATATATATATTTATCATAATTGATAAACTTTATACAGCGTGCTTTTAATCGGGACTACAGGTTTGACTCGAGTATAATACTCTAAATAGTTAAACACTGCGCACGCTCTGCCCTCTATCTCGAAAATGGTTCAAGATATAAAAAAAAATAATGAAATAAGTTTTACAGAATTTAATCTTCTACAATATCTATTTTAATGTAAATAGCATAAAACTCATAGGAAACGAGATATGGTTTACAATTAATGTGTAAAATGTCGTTTTTTGTCCTTTGACCTTGGAATATCTGTAGACGCGGACACCCTACGGTAAGTAGGTTTTGAGATAAGTTTCAGGGTGCCAAAACAAAGGTTTATACAACTTTATAGCCGACTATCTCTCATTCCGAGATTCTTGCCCTAATTTGACTAATTTTACTGGACTAGTGGGGGTTTTGTTTCTAAAGTTGAAAAGCAGAACGCAATTTGGTGCAGGCGTTTACTTTCTTTACAATAACATGACGGTTGATACGTCTTAGGGTTTAGTACGACCACATTTCACCAATCAGTGACTTTATTTTCGTACAAAAGCAACTCCTAATTAATTTATTACCTTTTTCGTAGGTGTGCTGCAACGACTGTTCTCGAGGCACGACGGCTGGCACGTCCAAGGGTCCAGAAGCCTGTGTGAAGAGAAAACATGGCATGAGCGCGGAAGAGCTGCTGGCTGATGACGCGTTTGTCACTTGTTGTCAGGTAAGGGAGAAAGAAATCCAAACTTTAATGAAAGGTACTAGAGGGAAAGTGGAAATAGGCACAATTTTCAAACAAAATCCCGTGCATACGACGACCACATCTGTTTAACATCCTTACTCCTATTGGTCTCACAAATAGTTTGCGGACCAAAGTAAAACAAAAAAAAAAAAATACTTGATCCTTTTTTAAAATATGTTTTGTTATAAAAAAAATCTCAGGCTCTGTTAATGATCCCAGATGTTTAACCACCGTTTTTCGACCAATAGGAATAAGACAAAATAGGGACGGGAAGGAATAGAACAGAAGGGAAAAATATCCCCACGACACTACTAGTGGTTCGGTTTAGTAGTGTAGAAGGGAAGGAGGGAAAGTTTTTAACTATTTTAACGCTGAAAGCAAGGATAGTCCTTACCGTGGTCCGATACCCAGTCAGTTGATAGTACGCCTTCAAAATAACACGTTAAATCGTCTAAATTAGTGTGTGGGCGTGATATTTTCAAAATGCAAGTGAGCCGCCAGTAACTCAAGTCGCTGAGAGAATATTAAGCATAATGTATTTTTTGCACTGGTCCGTACATCTACTGCTGCTTCCCTGTTGTTACCGTCTGAGACATGTGAAGGCCGCGCCCACCTAAAACTGTTGAGAACTCTAGCAAGATGACTTATGCAATTTACTTGCACGGAACACACAAAGTCAAATTTTGAGCTGGTTAAGTTGTTTTTGTATTGGATTTAACACTGTATTGGGCCAGTTTGACGACTGGTTGTGCACCAATACGATAACCAAGGGACTCCCACTACACAAGTTCTTCCAATTTTTTATATTAAAAGAAGAATAATCGTAAGTCTTCTGCCCCCATCACCCACAGATAACACTATGACTTTCCATTGTTGAACAAATATTTGACCTGATACGGGAATCGAACCGCGGCCTTGTGATCAGTCCAGACGCCCCCGTTGTCCTTGGTTTTATCTTTGGACCGGAATTGATACCTATTTGTCAATAATGTACTTAATCTGCAGATGGTAAGGAATATTTTTGTCAGTCAGTCTTTTCAAGTCAGTCTCTCTCACGAATAGGCTGATTTTGTAAGTTTGCTTTTCAGGTTTAGTTTACGTACTAACTTTTTGAGCATAATATTATAATGCGATTACTGACATGGTATCATGAAGTCTTGAAGTTTGTTCCGCCACTCACTTCTCTTCTGCTAAAATATTACGACGTAGAGATGGGCGGCGTTGCATGGTTCCCAACTTTTCTTAAAAAATATTTGAATTAATTACTTTTGATGTTATTTGGTGTTTTGTTGGAGAGCAGGGTTGGCCCAGTTGTGGCAGCCCCGACTTACGAGCAGTAAGCCGTGAGTTCGAACTCAGGCAAGCGCATTACTTTGTGTAATTTATTTCATCACCGCTGCTCTCAAAAACGGTGAAGGAAAACATCGTGAGGAAACCGGCATGTCCTAGAACTAAAAATTCGAAGACACGTGACATCTACCAACCCGCACTGGGCCCGTGTGGTGGATTACAGCCCACTCCTTCTCATAGAGAGGAGGCCTGTGTCCTAGCAGTGAGAGCACAGCCCACTCCCTCTCCTAGAAAGAAGGCCGTGTGTGCCAGCAGTGGGATCATTATAGGCGGATGATGATGATGATAATGATGATGATGATGTTATTACAGAAAGCAGCCAAAGATTGGAAGGGTGACTCAACTTCAAGAAGTTCTAATACAATAACGTTGGCTAGTAAGTAGTACTTTTTAAACTTATCATATACATAGTTATACACTATGTATTGTATACGCGGACTGATAAGCACTGTTTAGTTAGAACATACATTAGAGAAATATTATCTTCTACAGATGTTTGCTCGACAAACAATGACAAAAGGAATTTTAAGTTGGTTTTAATGTCCACTCGGAGGGCTCCTGGCTAAATAATAATAGACACATGGTTCGATTGAAGGTTAAGCTACGCTTGCCGAGGTCAGTCCGTGGGTGGGTAACCACCCATTACATACCGAGTTTCCTCCGTGCCTCGGGAAGCACGTTAAGCCGTTGGTCCTGGCTGTCAATTGATCTTTGACAGTCGTTAAGTGGCCTGTACTGCATCTGCATGCGGTTAAACTGGAAGCTGACCCCAACAGAATTGGGAAAAAGCTAAGCAGATGATGATAACTTTACTTATAAATCTTTGTCCCCAGCATTGCCATCTCTGTGTGAAGACTACGCACCAAACGAGCTGTGTGCACACCACTGTATTCCTGTGCCAGGATCTTACAGGTGTGAGTGTAACCCTGGTTTCATGCTGATGGCTGATGGAAGGAATTGTAAGGAGGTGGGTATCGTTGTACATAACATCGCATTTTTAATTCCCAAAAAGGTTAAGCAGAATGGTACACCCACATTTCGCCAGTTGTGTTCAAGTCCTATGTAATTAGGGACTTAAACATAATAATCCAGACTCCGTAACTTAGAAATTCCTGATAGAAAAAACCGAATAACACTTGCCCAACCCAATGCGATCGCCAACCCGCCTGCCAAGCGTGGCGATTATGGCAAAACCCCCCTTTTTGGGGGAGGCTTATATCCAGCAGTGGACGTCTTTCGGCTGAAATGATGATGAATGATGAGTCCGGCACTACCTCGACTGTCCCATAAGCCGTGAGCCAGTCGAAGTGTCCGTGGCGTTTTCCAAACATGACAAACAAAAAAAAAAATGGGCGTGGCCAGAAGTTGTACTTTTGCCTCGTCCATCTTTATACACCATAAACACCCCAGTTGCAACTATCTACGAAGTTCTTTTCTCTAAGACCATCTTCTTCCATTTCTCTCAATTCCAGGTGGATAAGAACAGGTGCAAGCCCCACAACCCTTGCCAGCACAAGTGTAACGACAACGGCGTGGAAGTCAAGTGCTCCTGCAGGAGAGGATATGAGCTGATGGCTGATGGAACTTCTTGTCAGGGTATGTTGTTCTACGTGTTTTATTTTTCGACCTTTAGGAACTCTTTTACTTAGCATTTGAAGCAGCTGTTTGGAAGTTTAGAAGCTTTTATTCATGACGATGGCTAAGTTGGCAAGGATATTTGGTTTTTAAAATGAAGCAAGAACTAAAAAAAATCGACCAAATCCAAACAAAATTTTTTTAAACATTGTCCCACACAAGGAAATTCTTCTGTATCGTAAGTGCGTTTAAAAACACTTAAACTAACATACACAAACATCCAGACAATCTGTAGGCCATACAAATATTTGTTCCGTGCGGGGATCGAACCCACGACACGCAGCGCAGCAGTCGATCGCTCACCCACTGCGCTAACCGTGTCGTCTGATCTAATCCTACTTATATTATAAATGCGAAAGTTTGTAAGGATGTATGGATCATTGTCACTCTTTCACGCAAAAACCACTGAGTGGGTCTATGTAGATTGGACACAGGTATCCCTGTGTCCAATCTAGACCCACGACCACCCTAGATTATGGTTTGAGATGGCTATGATACTTTTAATCTGGGTAGTACGATCTCGTGGGACTATTATCAATCCAAACGCTCGCGAAGATCTAAGTGCCTGTATTTTCCGATATCGAACCGTGCAAAGTGATCAATTCAAGCTGTCTTTACATAAGAAGCTTGCATGTTTCGAAATGGTTAAAAACTAAGGCTCCTGTGTTCTCTTTATTTTTCACACTTTTAACCACTACTAAATATTAGGTATTCCATTCTTCCTTTAAATATTATTAATCTTCTTCCCCAATAAGAACTATCAACGCAATATTAAAAGTAACTCTTATGTTTAAACCTTACTTTCATCATTATTGTTTCCAGACATTGACGAATGCCAGCTAGACGAGCCAGTATGCCTGGCTGGCGCCCAATGCCACAACCTGCTGGGTGCCTACCGCTGCATATCAGTCAAGAAGACCAACGTCGGTCAGTGTCCTCCGGGATTCGCCAGGAACCTTAACAATAATGTTTGTGATGGTAGGTATCGATAATCATATTTTTCGAATCATTATTCTCTTTTCCTTTTGTAATGCATTTAGGGTTGGCGCAGCAAGGAAATAAAGAAAGAAATAACATGCCACAAGTGCACACAATACTAAACATTAAACATAAAAGTAACAAAACAAAAAATAAAAATCGGCCAAGAGCGAGTCGGACTCGCGCACGAAGGGTTACGTACCATTATTTATAAAGCAAAAAATCACATTTTAGTATGAGAGCCCTTAAATTTTAATTTTATTCTGTTTTTAGTATTTGTTGTCCTATAACACATAATCTGTAGACATTTCTACTGGCTAACTATCACGGTTCATGAGATACAGCCTGGTGACAGACGGACGGACAGACAGCGAAGTCTCAGTAATTGGGTCCCGTTTGACCCTTTGGGTACGGAACCCATAAACCTTAGTATCCTACGATACATAGGTCTAAAAAGTAACTAAAAACATTTTCGGAATGACTTAAAAAAAAGAGAATTGTACATTTCTGTTTCTATATAACTTATAATCGGTCTTATTTAGCTGTAACACTATTTTTCGAAAATGTTTTTAGTAACTTTTTAGACCTTATGCGTATGAAGTTTCATTCAAATCGGTTCAGTAATTTCGGAAACTTGAAAGTTTGTATGAAATGCCATAAGGCGTAAACGCTTTTAAAGACAAAAGAAAAGTTGTTGTTTCTCAAAGAATAATAGAAAGTGATCTCGTGTCTGGCAAGGGATCTTTTTTCATGATTCTGGTGAAACACAATCTTTTATACTTTCTCACTTAAATTCGGTCTTTTATACATCTCATCATTTATCATCCTTTTTATTCCAGACATAAACGAGTGCCTCCTACCGAACCCTCCATGTCCTAACTTCGTGTGTGAGAACACGATAGGAGGCTACAGCTGCGGCGGGGTCACGGGGAACCCCATTAACCTGAGCACATCGCCTCGGACGCATGTCGAGGACAGGTGCCCTCCAGGATTCAAAATTGGGTTGCATGAGGAGTGTGAAGGTAAGTTAGTGATGCAGTTTGAAGTAAAAAAGATGCCATCTAGCCGATTTCGGCTTCCTTTCTGGGGACTGATTATGGCAAGAAGTGGGTAGAAATTGCAACTTAAAACGTTATTCTTGAGCAAGTAATTTTAAAAACGTTGCCCCACATTATGCTTTTCTTTTCTATCGTGGGTGCGTTTACAAACGTTTTAACTCGCTTACACAAACAGCCAGACCCGGAACTACCTGAGGTCATGCAAATATTTATTCCGTGTGGTAATGGAACCCGTGACAGCCAATCGCTCAGCAGCTGCCCCAACCGTGCCAGCAATTGTCGGTTGATGGCAATGGGCTCGCCCCCTTTCAGATGAAACTTAATGGCAAAGTATGAGGGTACATTATGTAATTAATTTCCCCGACTGTCTTGTTTCCCAAAAAGGTCTGAAATTAAATTAGCCGTCATCTCTTTCAGATGTTGACGAATGTGCGATCCACAAACACGACTGCAATCTTCTGTCTCAGTTCTGCATCAACACACACAGTTCCTTCTACTGCCAAGACAAGGAGTCCAAGTACTGCCCCCCAGGGTTCAAGATAGACTCTACCACTGGGAAGTGCGAAGGTAAGAAGGCATTTTTAAATAATTTAAAGACTGCTAAAATCGTAAACCTTGCTTTTGGCTTCACCATGGTTGGGTAAGAAGAATAGGAAGTATAAGGGGGTAGCATTTTGCGTTATTTAAAAAAAAAAAGTTAAATACAATCTCTTTTTTTGTTAGCCTATTCCGTCCCACTGCTGGGCAAAGACCTCCTGCTTTCTTGAGACTTTTTTTCGAGCGGTCTTCGTAACCCGGTCAATCGCATTTTAGGCTAGAAGTCTTCTAGTCAACTGTCATTAGCCCGTTTTGGAAAAAAGCACCGTGGTTTTGACGTTTTTTATCGGATGTAAAAAACGTCCTTATCAAAGCAGAAAAACACGTGTTCTTCCCGTCATTGTGATCTTTTTTTTTGTACAGAACCATGCCTGATAACTACCTAGTTGCTGAAGTTATTGAAGGTCAAAAATCCCACTCTTTCACACGATTTTTACTTTAAATACCTCCATGACCCTTATTCTGTTCAGTGCATCTATCAGCACAATGTTATGAGTGGGTTATATTGACGCGTAAACCGTGCTTTATCACACCAATAAAAATCGTTTCGCTGTATTACTTGGTTTGATGTAAAGAATGCTTTGTGATTTCCCTTCCCTTACCCTCTTAAACCCTGTTACTACAACGGTTCACAAACATGCAGTAGAGACATACATTTAGAATCTGTTTAAGTTTTTCAGAACCTGAAACACTGAAGTAGATTCTAAATCAGTCGTTGATAGCCAAAGGTAGAATTAGAAGTTGACCGAAGCTATGCTCGGTCCTTTACTAGAAATATTAATAGAAAGCTTGTCAGAGCTATGTAACGAATTTTGTCGGGCTTACTCTTATATACTAAGCGCGGTAACGAAACCATAGCGCGATCTAATTTTTCCTGTGCTGCCATCTACGGAGCTTCAACGTAACTACAAATGCTGCTATTGCGAGCTTGAATGTTAACTTTATACTTACTTATCCATCTACCTTTTGCAGTTTTTAAATTGTAGACGATCAAGAAAGTGATTCATGATCAGTTTAAGAGCGTGTAATTAATCATTTGCTTTATACGTAGCAGTTTTTAAGATATTTTCTGTTTTAAGAATAATTTTGATACGATGACTTTGAAAATCACGATCTGGTATTACTGTTTAGAGTTATTATGTAAAGTTTTACTGTAAAAAATATTTTAGAATAAATTTTCTAAATTATGGTACGCACCACATCACAATTTATTGTGTTGTTCAGAAGATCGAAACGGTCAAACAGAAAGACACGTAAAGCGACTCAATTTTACAGTATCAATGGTGAAAATTTCCAAAATTGTAAGGGACTTTGGATTTAAAAATGTCCTTTGCGATCATCATCATATTTTTGACGTAACAACGTCTAATAAATCGATGAATGCCGGCTGCGCGCACGAAAAAGGATGACTCATTGTAACGTTGTGATCGGAGTTTGGAACGAGAGCGCTGCACGAGCGAGCGAAAGGCACGATCGGATTTCCTTGAGCGTTCGGTACGGCTAGCACGATTATTTGTATAAACATTCGTGAAACTCGTAAGGCAGCCGTCGACAATTACGACCTTCAGTCTCATAACGTTAAAGTTGCAAAATAACATATGGTAGCAAAAAGTTCAAATCTCATAAGACCTAAGTCTCGAAACCCGCAAGTTGCATAATATTTACATCTCAAAACGTTCACGAAACTATCCGTCATTTTATGCCTTCGTGCTAGCTATCTTCATACAAACGGCTAAGTTACGTTTCGTATTCGATACGATGACGATACGAAACTTACATGTATTTTGTTCGTGCTCTGAAAATTAGTTATATTTACGCACACCAGAGGCGCTGTTCAAGTTCCAATACAAAATGCTTTCGTTGACGGTACGAATGTTTTTTCGATAGTGATTCGTGCTGGGGGTACGGCTTGCTATTCATAAAAGTATGCAATGTTTTGTTATGACGTTGTCACGTTAAACTATCGTCCGTAAACCAACTTTACTGACAACCAATTATTTCCAATTCTAATCTAGCTTCCCAATTTATTTGGAGTCGGTACAGCATGTCTTCGTCTTCCATACTCCTCCCCATTACTCGTTATCTCAGGAGTACTTCCTTTCTAGCCATATCATCAAGATTATGTCTGAATTTTTAAAGAGAACATGATCTCTTACATCTTGACATAGTTTCGGGTTTTTCTTCCCAGAATAGCCAGGTAAGAAATAGAGGAGCTCGTGGCTAAATAATAATAGCCGGACGGGTCTATCTTCAAGGTTAAGCCACGCTTGCCAAGGTTGGTCCGTGGATGGGTGACCATAATTACATACCGAGTTTCCTCCATGCCTCGGAAAGCACGTTAAGCCGTTGTTCCTGGCTGTCATTTGTAGATCTTTGACAGTCGTTAACAGTAGTCAGAAGCCAAAAGTCTGACATCCAGTCCTACCAAGGGGTATCGTATTACCCAGTTACTGGGTTGTGGAGGTCAGATAGGCAGTCCCTTCATGTAAAATACTGGTACTCAGCTGCATACGGTTAGACTGAAAGGTGACTTCAAGATGGTTGGGAAAAGGCTAGGCAGATGATGAATAGCCAGGTATGAAATACCGGCCTCATCTAGTTTAAAAAACAAATAAGTGCAAAAAGTGTTTGGAAAAACCAATTTACAAAATTAACATCTTTTTAATTTAATCAATTCTACTTACTTTTGAAAATTACAGACATAAACGAGTGCGAGGACGGTATTTGTCGGCCAGATCAAGAGTGCGTCAACCAGCTAGGACAGTATGATTGCAAGCCCAAAGTTGAACACAGGTAACTTTAATGTACTTATTTTTTCTTAACAAATAGGTACCTGGAACACGAAAAACAAATAGGTTGTTTTATAAGAAAACTTTTTTGTCGTCGACACGCTAACAATAATTTAGTAACATATTTTAACAAGTACCAGAAAAAAAAATTCATGAAAATCCCCAACTCTTGGGCACACTCCAGTTGACGGCGTTGCGGAGGAGTTCTTTGATGATTTTGTCCATAATTAGATAAATTTAAGAGGTCCCTGCACTGGAAAGAGAAATGCTGACTATCCAGATGCGGATATAATCAAAGATAGGCCCATGCCCACAAGTGGGTAAAGTCAGACTCTGGATGGTGATGATGCGTGCTCTAAACAAGACGAAAACACAAACTGTTCTGGGGAATCTGAAACGATTTGAGTTTTTAAGTAATGAGGTTTCAAGCATAAAATCACGCCTGTAATCCCTACAGGGTTAAGTTATGTTTAAATCTTAGTAATAGCCCAATAACTTTCTGTACATTATACTTGAAGTGTTAAATAAATAAATAAATAATAGGGAGCGAGATTACTACCATGAAACCAGATTACAGGATTCAACCACTTAAGTTCTAAAGCCATCATCGTTTGCACTGACAGATTGCCACTTTGTCTACCCTCTGGACTTGCTTAAACTTTCCACCGATCACCATCATCTTCTTGCCCTAGCCCCATTCTACTTGGGGTCGGTGCAACACGTTATCTTCTTCCATTCTCCCCGACCAGACGTCACGGCATCATTTACTTCTGTCTCTTTCATATCATTCCTCACACAATACCTCCATCTTTTCTTCGCCATTCCTCTCCTCCTGCATCCATCAACATTCATATCCATTAATATTCATATCCATCATCTCTTTTAGTCTGATTCGTTTCATCCCTCTTTATTACAATCCCATGTCAAGACAATTTGGCTACTTTCCACCCGTGTAGAAAAATATACAATTTTAATCAACTTAAATTTCGTGTTGCAGCAAAGAGCAGTGCCCTGATGGTATGCGGAAGAAGGCAGGAAGTCTCTACTGTGAAGGTAAATTATTATTAGAAAGCTCACTCATACTGTTTCAGCGCGAGAAAAGTTGATATATAATGCCAGTAACTGGGTTGTAGACGCCAGATAGGCAGTCGCTTCATCATCATCATCATTATTTCTGAGCCGAAAGACGTCTACTGCTGGACATAGGCCTCTCCCAAGTGACGCCACATTGACCGGTCCTGTGCGCCTTGCATCCAGTGAATCCCCGCAACCTTCACGAGGAAATCGGTCGACCTAGTGGGAGGCCTTCCAACGCATCGTCTTCCGGATCGCGTTCGCCATTCCAGATTTTTTCGACCCCATCCACCATCCGTTCTGCGCACAATGTGCCCTGCCCACTGCCACTTAAGTTTCGCAATTATTCGGGCTACGTCGGTAACCTTGGTTCTCTTGTGGATGTCCTCATGTTCGATACTTTTATTCAGCTGTATCTGGATAGACTAGAAGCAGATCTCAGCATAGTTAAGAAAAGGTCAGGCAGATGATTCTTTTTCATCTTCTGGTGCCTCTCCATTTACTGAAGGTTGGCTGTCGATTCCGAATAATATATCTCCTTGTCATTAGCAAGATGATGATAATCTAAAATTATTTTTCATAGTTCTTTTAATAAAATTTGTGCAACATTGAATTCGTAGATATCGACGAATGTGTGGAAGGCACTCATCTTTGCGACCAGTACCAGCACTGCCTGAACACCAACGGTAGTTACGAGTGTCACTGCAGGTTGGGGTACGAACTGGACATCATCACAGGAGCTTGTGTTGGTAAGTACCTACATAGTAATTTCACATCTTTTAACCCAAGGGGTGTAGAAAACCTCAAACATGCCAAGTTAAGTCAACCCAGGTTGACTGGTAGAAAATGGTTATGGCATTAAATGCGTCTCTGTACATTTGTATCATCATCATCATCATCATCATTTCAGCCGAAAGACGTCCACTGCTGGACACAGGCCTCCCCCAAGTGCACATTGGGGGGGTTTTGTCATAATCGCCACGCTTGGCAGGCGGGTTGGCGATCGCAGTACAGTTGTTACAAAAAAAAAAACAGAGAACGCTGCTGCCCATTCTCTGGAAATTCCCTTAGCCGCCTCATACGACACCCACGGGAAGATATGGGATGGTGCTATTCTTTAAGTCCGACACCATACAGAACTGTCCGACACCATACAGAACCTTTGTATGCTGAAAGTATTTTAAATAAATGAATAAACCATTTGTTGGCAGTTATGTTTAAGTCTTATGCAATAAGAGGTGAGCCTATTGCCAGTAACTAGGCCCTGAGTACACCTAGATGCAGGAAAACCTCTTCTAAAAATATGCTTTAATTTTTGGTAATAACCGCCTGTAAATTTATCTATCATTTTACTTTATGGTCTGTCGCTAGCTGAAGCCCAGCTGTAGCACAAATGCACTGTTATTGCAGAATACAGTATCTTATCCCTTTTTCCAAGACAAAACAAAAACTCACTAAAATAACACTGTGACACGGACGTTTTTTGCTTTATCTCTGCTCTTCTGTTTGGTTTGCTCTGCAGGCAAGATTCCGAATCTTACCTGACCGTGTCCATGTGGTCTAACTCCCGAAGTATTAGAAGGATTACCATTGGTAGCAATAAAGTATTTATATTATCATAGGTACGGTAAAGTAATTTTTTCTCTTTCGCCAGACATAAACGAATGCGCGACCCGTCAACACGACTGCATCCCTGAAGCTCAACGTTGCGACAACACGGTTGGCTCCTACCTCTGCATCAGAATAACTTCTTGTGGCACTGGATATGTGCTGCACCATTCTACTGGGAAGTGCGAGGGTAAGGATAGCCCACTGTCTACTGATTCCTCATCATCATCTTTAATTCCAGTAGACGAACCTGATTCATAGGTGTCTCCTATGGATAGCTTCAATTAATGACTGCTCCTGTGCTTCCTGCAAATTTTAATAGAGAATTCCCACAAGCTACTTCAGAAAATATCTTGTGAGATTCTTTTTTATTATTTGTTTATTTATTAAACAATTATAGTACAAACTTTCATTTAAAAACTATGCCCCACAAAACCGTTTCCACGGTTTGTCTGTGGGAACGGAAAAACAAACATCGTAATAACAAAAAAAATATCTGCTGCCCCATACAAAATTTCAATACCTATTCGACCCAAATGTATGGGGCAGCTGATATTTTTTTACCGACGGAGAAACATGTTCAGTTTGATAGTCAGTAGCACATCCTTAAGTACGTATATACCATTTCCGTTACACCCTGTATACAAATAAAATGAATCTTAAATCTCCGAATCTTATGGGTTTCATTTTTGACTTTTGACTACGGAAGCCTAAAAAGGTTCGACAAAATTGTAAAATCACTCGCTAGCGACTGGATACGACCTGTTTTCCAAATTATGGGAAACGAGTGTGAATTAAAACCTAACTTAAACCTAACTTACCATTTAAATAAGATGCGGCCACGCGTATTGCCTATATACTAATAGATAGATTATATCAATACAAACTAGTTTTGCATGAGACACGGTGCTTTAAAGCATTTCCGAGATAATATGAGCTATCAAAGTTGAAATTCACACAACGATGTTATCTTCAGTCCAATAGTACTGTACTGAAGATAGAGAAGGCTTCCTGCTTCAAAGACTTCCATATTAGCCCTTAACAGAAAGCAGTCGAAGCAGCTAAGTAGGCCTAACTTATGGCAGATTCATCGCCTGACTAGTCAGGCTCAAAGAGGTGGCCTGCAGTGGTTTTTTTTTCTTTGCATCTGATGGTTTGCTGGCCGCACTTGGTGATGGGGCCCGCCAGGAATAGTGGGCTGATACCAGTCACTTGGGCCCCCGAAACATGGAAGTTTTAGGAGCAGTGGGTTAAAAGTCGGTTAGAGTCCGACATAACCCTCTGCTCGCTCTAGACGGAGGTTATCCAAGAGGATATTATCGTTCCATAAAAAAAGGCCTTTGTCCTGCTCTGGAACAGGAGATCAACTCTCTTTCTCCGAAACGTGACTTCGGCAACGAACGAAAATTAAACGTAGTTATGTTTGTGACCTTATTCTATATCATTTGCGGACGCGCACAATAACATTTAATACATTCACGTTAATTGTCTGTGAATTCGAAGTTATTTTGTGTTCGTTGCCGAAGTTACGTTTCAGAGAAAGAGAGTACACCTCTTGTACGGGCTTCTTACTCAATACTTTATCATGGTTCCCCAGACATCGACGAATGCGGTCTAGGCCTCGACAACTGTGGCCCTGACTACAACTGCTTCAACATTCGCGGCTCGTTCCGTTGTATACGCAAGCGCACAACTACGACATCCACCACGCCGCTGCCGGAGTATGAGTACGAGTATTATGATTCTGAGTGAGTATCAATAAAATAATATCATGTCTGTTATCTCTGGAGGGTTCAGCAGAGGTGGACCTAATAGTATACCCACATTTTGAGAGTTATGTTTAACCTTATTAAGTCCCTTAAAATAGGGGCTTTTTGCTATCAATCGGGCACAAATCCGAACTACGTAATTTACAATTTGGTTAAGAAGAACAATTTGGTATTCTTTTCACACGTTTATTTAGTTATTTATGACCAACTTACACTAACAGCTTCACCACACGTACAAGTTATTGATTAAACATTATCATTTGTTTGGCAGATTTAGAAAATGGCTTTAACCTAACGTACATCAATCGGTAAAAATGTCGTAAATAAAGCTTGTATTTCGTAATGCACTAGTTAACGCTGGTTTTGACAAAGGCAGCAGCAGGGAGGCCAGCGGTGGGCCAGTGGTGGCCGCCCCGACTCAGGCTCCTCCTGAGTAAGGCGTGGGTTTCAAACTCAGGCAGGCGCATTGCTTTTTGTAATTTATTTCATCACCGCTGCTCTCACAACAGTGAAGGAAAATATCGTGAGGAAACCGGCATGCCTTGAACTAAAAATTCGAAGACATGCGTCATCTACCAACCCTCACTGGGCCCGCCTGGTGGACTACAGCCCACTCCTTCTCACAGAGAGGCCTGTGTCCCAGCAGTGGGAACATTATAGGCTGATTATGAAGATGACAAAACACGTTCAAAATAATGAACTCAAAACCTTAAAATTTTCAGAGAAGAAACGGAAGCGAACAAAACAGCACCCGTCGAAATCCAACCAAAAGAACCATCAACAACGACAACTTCAACACAAAAACCCGAACCACCAACCACCGCTAGAACTACAACCGAAAAACCTAGAGAACCCGAACCAAGAATCGAAGACAATAATGTAGAACCACCTCCTACATACAACAATATACCAAACGTATACAAATACGAACCATACGATCCTAATTCGAAACCAACCTACGAGCAACCGATAACTTCAGAACCAGAGGAGCAAACGCATCTTATACCAACAGAACAACAAGGGTATATAACAGTAACCGAACCTAGCTACACGCCGAAGCAACCAGAAGTAACCTTCAACCGTCCGACACCACCATCGTACATTCCTGAAGCAGAGTTACCGAAGCTGCCTGAAGAGCAACCAGGATCTACCTATCCTCCGAAGCAAGAAGAACAAACAAATGAGACCACACCACCTGAGGAACAGCAACCGGAAATTACGTATACGACAACTGAGCAGCCAAAACCTTATCCTGAACACGCGGTTGACGTAGATGTAAGGGATGAAATAGGGCCTACAACGGTTGCTGACAGAAAACCGAAAGAGTGTCCGTTTGGATTCGAGGCTGATGAGTATGGAGCTTGCTTTGGTAAGATTTATTTTTCTTTTCAACAGAAATATTATTCCTTGTTAACGCACCTAAGCTTATCTCCTGAATGATGATGCATGATTATTTTCTCTCACACTGACCAAAATCTGTGTGTGATTCATACTTTTTCGAATAGGTCATCAGATTTCTGGTGTTTTTGCACAAAATAAGTACCGGCTGGTAGTACCACTTTTGTGCAAAAGCACCAAAATTCAAATCCGACCTGGGATTTAAAATGGTAGTTTCCCAAATTGTGATTTCGTCACTTTTTAAAGACAGTAGCTACGCGGTCATGATGATGGCTATATAGGGTGACTAGTAATTAGTGACCGATACTCAAACACGTGATTGTACTCATATTAACAAACTTTGCCGAAAACTTTGTCTGATAGTCGTCTTAACATGGCGGTAAAAACGGGCTTTTGGATTGTCATAATTCTTTTAGTGATTATGTTTTGAAAAAAAAAGAAATGATAAGGGCATATACTAATAAGACTTAGATTTTTTGGAAAAAAATCTATACTCTAGACGCATTATCCACGAAGAAAACAGCGGAATACGTTTAATCTTTCAATTTATCACAATAACACAACAGCCGTATGAAATTCGCGCGCGCGTGCTCCTGTTGCCTATCAGCTGTTAGCCGCGTTACGCTGTTGTCTCATTACTATCTTTCCGTGCCACAGTGGGTTGGCAGAGCACCCGCATGGCTCGCAACCCCGAATTTCATGTGGCTGTTGTGTTATTATGATCAAAGAGAAAGAGTTTAAAAAAATGTTTATTTGGGAAAGTTGTTTGTTATCATGAGTACAATCACATGTTTAAGTATCGGTCACCAATTACCAGTGACCTTATATAAAGTATAAGATAAACTTCAGCTTTTTAGACCGTCGGTTTTGTGGCTTATACCTGCGTGACTGTATGTTTCTCAATCCGTGTGACATGAACTTCCATGTATCTCCTGAAAAATCTTCAACTTTCTTCTCAATCCTCAGACATAGACGAATGCGCGACCAACCGCCACAGCTGCTCCGGTCTCACCGAGGTCTGCAAGAACACGATAGGAGGCTACACTTGTAACTGCGCACCTGGCTTCCGTAGAGACCTGGTCACTAAGACCTGTACCTTCATCACCACCTCGTCTTCTACGACGTCCACGACTACACAGCCGCCGCCGCCTCCTACTTCTACTAGTAAGTCTTTGACGTACATAACGTTACATCTGTCATCCCTAAAGGGTTTAGCAGAGGTGTACTTAATAATACACACACACATCGCTAGATATGTTTAAGTCCCATGTAATAGGGGGCGAGCCTATTGCTATCAACTGGGCAGAAATCCTAACTCCGTGGCTGCTATTTAGAATTTCCTGATGGAAAACCCAATACCACCTTAAACAGGAATCGAACCCGATCTATATTCTCGGCAGACGCTTTTGCGACTATTCAACTAACGAAGGATTTCGAACCAAGGGCCAAGGACTATATTACCTAGTACCTGGGTTGTGGTGGTCAGATAGGCAGTTGCTATAAGTAAAATACTGGTATTCACCTGCATCCTGTAAGACTAGCTTCCGGGTTATATTTTTTAACCTTTAGATTTATAGATTTTTAGATATCTCAGCAGCCCAGTTACTTTCCTCCAGGTACCAACTAACCTGTCCAGAAAATTGCTCCACCTTTCTAGACTAAGCGCATTTTTTTAAACGTTTGATGTTAAGAACTAGCTCAGACTCAAATGTCATTTAATGAACATCTGTTACCCGAAAAATGGTGTTCCTTTTGCAGAAAAGGCGTTCTTCTGGGGCTACCCGGAGTATAATACTGCAGTCACGGTGCGTCCCTTCCGACCTAGAAACCTGTGCGACGCTGGGTTCCATCATAATGCTAAGACTGGGCAGTGTGAAGGTAAGTTACATTCCAAGTGCAGTGCTTTTAGAGTTTTTTGTGCTGGAATGAGAAGCGGGGATAGACTCTTCATAAGGTAGACCCTCGACTCCAAAAATGTAAGATTTCGAAGTGATGCTTGGGGATGGCCTATATCCTCAACAGTGGACACTTTTCGGTTGAAAAAGGAAGAAGAAAGTATATTGTCAGTGTACTGATGCTTCAGAGTTTAAGTAATGGGAAACACACCCCTGATTTATCATCTGCCCTTTCCCAGACTTGGTTGAAATTGGAATTTACAAGAACGAATGCATGTTCCAAAATCGTAGCCGTATACCAATATGTCTATTTTACCTTCTCACCAATCTAAATCTTCACCCCCAGACATAAACGAATGCACAAACGGGCAAGCCAACTGCGCAGCAGTGGAGATCTGCATCAACACTCCCGGAGGGTACCGCTGCGAGTGTCCTCCCAATTGGAGGCTGGACGAGATCAGGCATCGCTGTGTGCCCGTCAAGAACAACGGACAGTTCCCCACCGGATACGGAAATGAGCCGAGTAAGTATAGTGATTCACAGAGTAGGTGCAGTAGGTAGAAGGAGTGTGTAGGGTTTGTCTCCATCAATCCCGAGATCAGATTGAATTGGAAACTGATCCCGCCGATTTGTATCCACCGATACCGGGATCCGTGCCTACAATATAAAAGTATATTATTTGAACTATATATTTTAAACTGATCACGGTTAAACACAGACAAGAAATAAAAAATCATATTTTTCAGAGCTGGTCTTTATTTCTATCGTGATCACTTTCTAAAAATAATACTACTTTTTTCTTATAGGCACGGATCCCAGGATCGGTGGGTAAAAATATTAATTATGTTTTTATTGGAAACGGATCCCGAAATCGTAGAAATACAAATCTGCGGGAGCAGTTTCCAATTCAATCTGATCTCGGGATCGGTGGAGACAAACACCAAGAAAATTACTAAGCAAACAAGGGCTGGTTGTGAAAAATCCAAGCAGACGTCAGACTCCTCTCGGAACCTAACCCTATGGTTCAATATTCGAGGTTGTATTGGAAGAGGATATGCTTATAATAATTAGATAATCTTGTTTCAGTCTACCCATCCCTGCCTCCACACACCGTGGTTCACCCGACAGGCACCAAGTACGTGGAACCCGAGATCACTCAGTATCACGACCGAGGGTCTGTGTTCAGGTGTCCCGCAGGGTACAGGCTTGGAGATGACAACACTTGTGTTGGTAAGAAGTACAAGACTACTATTCTATTTCAAATGTGTCTGGGGAATTTAGAGCAGCGGTGGCCCAGTGGTAGCAGCCCCAACTTACGACCAGTATGTCGTAGGTTTCAACCCAGGCAGGCGCATTACTTTGTGTAATTTATTTCATCACCGCTGCTCACAAAGCGGTTAAAGAAATCATCGTGAGGAAACCGGCATATCCTAGAACTAAAAATTCGAAGACGTGTGACATCTACCAACCCGCACAGGGTCCGCGTGGTGGATTAAAGCCCACTCCCTCTCATTGAGAGGCGGCCTGTGTCCCAGCAGTGGGAACATTATATGATGATGATCTGGGGAAGCAGTGAATACTTTGTTATTTCCCAACGTCAGTGCACGTGGTATTCTTTCTTTATCGTGTGGTTAGTGAACCTGGTGTCAGAGTTGTTATGCCGCTCATGGGTCTCTGACTTGGCTTTACATACCGTCGAGAAATATCTCTCAGGCATGCTGGATCCTCCACGATGTTTTTCTTCATCGACGCAAGTGATAATTGTACTATACGCAAATGAATCCCCAAAATCAGAGATGCGTGTTCTGGGTTCGAACACCACTAGGCTATCACAACACACACTGCGTGTGGTGGAAACCTTGGTCCCCCAAGCAGGTTGATCCAAAGGTCAGACTGAATTATTTGATGGGATTAGCTGGCAGCCCGTAGTCTGTGATTTGTCTGCCACAATGAAGTGGCTAAATTTGGGTATACTGTATGCATACCTCCTGCTCTTTGAGGAATACAGGCGATAAACCCTACTCTTCCTAAAGTACTGCAACTCCTGTAACCAAGAATCAACAGTCCCAGATATTTACCGAGATAATGAAGCTCGACGAAGACCCAGAGAAACAATTTCTGTCTTGGATCTCACAACGAAATTATTCAGAAAATAATATCGAATACTGTATGCATATCTCTGACTCTTTCAGTCACAGATGTGATATTATGGTATGTGCTACTCAGTCTCTTGCCAAAAAGCTCTTGCAGAAAAAAACTAATACTTTAAAACTTTACAATTTCTAGATGTAAACGAATGCCTGACCGGAGAAGCGAAGTGTGGTCCCCAACAGATATGCGCCAACCTGCCGGGAGGATATTCCTGCAACTGTCCCAGTGGACATCGACTGGTGAAAGACCATGAGTGCGAAGATGTGGATGAGTGCACGTTAGGTGGTAGTCTGGTAAGTTAAAAAAATTTGGGTGGTTGGACTGCATCTTCTTTTGGTTGTGTATATCCACCTCATAGATGTTGGTGGTGACTCCCTCGTTGGTCGAGTGGTCGCAAGCGCGACTGCTGAGCATGAGTCTCGATTCCCGGGTTGGGCAAAGTGTTATTGGGTTTTCCATTAGGAATTTCGTACTAGCAGTCACGGAGTCTGGATTTGAGCCGGTTGAAGGTATTAGGCTCGCCCCCTATTACATGGGACTTACAACATAACTGGCGAAATGCAGGTGTACAATTAGGTAGACTTCTGCCTAACCCTTCGGCGATTACACGCGTGATGTTATGCTGTGGATATCTACCGAGTGGTCTGTCAGGTCTGACAGACCACTGAAAACACTCGATGTTCTTCAAATACTTTTACAATAGAATACTTGCGCAGTTCATCACGGTCCCCGGACTAAGTATTGGTCATCCAGTCACCTTTTAGCCTTATGATCGCAGTTACTCATATGGGCGGGTTTGAAACTAATCAATTAGAAATCCCTAGAAAGGTCGTGTTACTTTATAAGGTTCCGTACCCAAAGGGTCAAACGGGACCCTATTACTGAGACTTCGCTGTCCGTCTGTCCGTCTGTCACTCATCTCATGAACCGTGATAGTTAGCCATGTAAATTTCTACAGATTATGTATTTCTGTTGCCGCTATAACAACAAATACTAAAAACAGAATAAAATAAATATTGAAGGGGCTCTCATACAAAAAAGTTTTCATAAATAATGGTATGGAACCCTTCGTGCGCCAGTCCGACTCGCACTTGGCCGGTTTTTTATTGTGATCTGCAACTTATTTATTTTTCTTATTTCAGCCCGTTTGTTCACAAAACGCGGATTGTGTGAATACTATCGGATCTTATCAGTGTAAATGTCACATTGGATTCAGATCTGCACCCGTGAATGATAAGGTAAGACTCTTTTACCATTGCTATTCTGTCTGCTGCTGCGTCTGTGCGTCAAGGAGAAAATATCATTCAGAGTTAATGTACCCTATTCGGGGATGCAGTATAAGAAGACCAAAATTTTGAGATTTTATTTATTTAAGAAACTAGGGCCGTCCAAAACCGCGTTGGGTTGAAGATTTCGTCAAAATCGCGGGAAATAGATGGATAAGGGACGCAATAACAGAGAATAATGGCAGAAGAAAGGGGAGGTCCATACACAAATGTAGGTGATTCCACGCTAAATAGATCATGAGATGGCCAAGCTGACTCTCAAGATGGTCATCAATGGCATTATTACGTGTTATAACCAGAGGTCGGAATTAGGTAGAGTTATTTGTGTACTTACACTGATTTTATACAGCGAAAGAATAAAGTGGATATGCCTCAAATCCCAAGATTAATTTTAAAGAGCAGAAAAAACCTGTGATTTTTAAATAAAAATTTTATTTACTTTTACACAATTTAAACCATCCGACATGGGATGTCCGAAGTTGCAAAATTCCAATACTCAAGGGAAAATCCTTATTAATATCAATATTTCGATGCAAGTACACAAATAACTCTACCTAATTCGACTTATAGTTATAACTGGTCTAAATAAACACGCACTCAGGACAGTTTAGGAGCTGGAACTATAGTCCTTATTCACTGGGTCTCTTGTTTCGTAGGTATGCGTCGACGTGGACGAATGCATGGAGACTCGTCCCGGCTTGCTATGCCAGCACCGATGTAACAACGTATGGGGATCTTACCGCTGTGCCTGCCACAGAGGTTACCGGCTTAATCCTGATAATAGGTCAGTTATTGTGCATTTATATTAACTTATTACCGCTCCTTCTTCTTTGCGTGACGATAGACTCAAATAATACCCAACCAGTATGCACCTACACAGCTCTTTCGTCAGCTTCTTTTAAATCTAGAAAGGTACTGGATGGGCAAGAAAGGAGGTGTAAGAGGTAAGTAATAAGAAAGGATAGGGCATATCCTGCAGAGGGTCTCCACACTGGCATTGCATTTGGGATGGGTCGATAATTCATTTGGCCAGATTATTTCTACAGCGGCCATCCTGGGCCCGCAAACGGTTTAGAGATTTTCAGATTGCCTACTGCAGTTTCTGTCCAGGAGGAAGGTGTTCTACTGGATTGATGAAGTGAGGAGAAGTGGGATGTCTGTTCCTCCACAATTAACATTTTTAATCTGACGCACTGTCTTCTGAGGAAATCGAATGTCTCACGAAGGTTTTACGGCTTCTCAATGCGACTAACTTATTTGCGCCAAACGTCTGGCCGCTAAGACCGGTACCGGTACAAACAGTTCACACACGTCATACACCTATGATATTCTTTCTACCTCTCTAGTCTCCTGACTGTGTCAGAGAGCGAGCTGTCATCCCCAAATGATTTCGAATTTTGGTTCTATGATATGCTGGTTCCTCGCGATGATTTTCTTATCGATATTCCGGATGCTTAGTATAACCTACATCAGTTTCAATATTTTTGAAATAACCACTACAACTATTCCGTTCCTCTACTAGATCCATATCTCCATTAACAGTTTTGCTATTCCCCTCACAGTACATGCTCAGACGTAGACGAATGCACCGAGTTCAAGTCTAAGATTCCGTGCGTGGGCCGCTGTCTCAACGAGCCGGGGAGCTACCGATGTGCCTGCCCCGCTGGCTACAGGCTCTCTGAGGATAAGAGGAGCTGTATTGGTGAGTGGTTTTAATTAGCAACTTATTAAAGCTAAGAAGTTGTATTTCACGACACCAATAATTGTTGTACACAATAACTGTTGTATTGACGCCTATACGCCTCCGGTGAGCTATTTATTCTGCCAGCACGGTCTGTGTCAGACTGAAAGATAGAAACACTCACAGCACTCTTACGGGTGCCGCTGAAATGGCAGACATTTGACACTTCCTAGATTTGCTTCTGGAAAAGCTACGCATCTGAGAGGATTACCATGGATGGGGCTGCACCGACGGCTCATATGCCAACAATCCTGCTAATCACAATCATCTCGCCATTTGGGTGGTCATTTTTGAAAGAAGATAAGGATTTTTTGAGATGACCAAAAATGTTTATATGGTTTTTGAACTTAACCTAAGACTGAAACCTTTATTCCAGACATTGACGAGTGCGAAACAGGCGAAGCTCCTTGCTCGAAGAATGCAGGAACATCCTTAACATCAAGCGATGTTTGCGTGAACACGCGAGGTAGCTACCGCTGCCAGCGCATCACCTGCCCTGTTGGTTACCAGCTGGAAAACAAGCAGTGAGTAGCATTCATGGCACTGTATTACTGACCTTGCCCGTCAGCCAGAATACTCTTATACTTACTTCGGCTAATACCTGCCTAAGTCAACAAGGTGTCACGTTCTTCCATTGAGCAGGGAGGATCGTCCGACCAGGAGGCTATTGTGTCTGGTGGTCCATCTTGTGTCTTGGAGATTCTGTCATCATCATCATCTAGCTAGCCTTTACCAACTATGTTGGGGTCAGCTTCCAGTCCAAATGGATGCAGCTGACTATCAGTATTTTACATATCAGCATTCTGTATATCTCCAATAATAACATTTCTATGAGCAACGCTGGATTTTGTGACGTCAGATGATTGAGATTAACTTTTTGTATCTCGCTGATTGGTTATAAGTCGTTATTTTCTTGCTAGAGAGATGGGCTCTTTTCTGGGCTATTCCGACAACTTCCTTACCCATCATTCTAATCCGTGTATGTCCCCTTGTAGCCGCTGCAACAAGGTGGAGCGTGTCTGTCAGCCGGGCGACTGGAACTGTGCTCACCAGCCAACCACCATCTCTTACAACTTCATCACCTTCGTGTCGAACCTCTACATCCCGGATACGAAGGTCAGTAGCTAGACTCTATCTTGAAGTTTATATCTCATGACCTAGGACCCAGGGTTTTCTTGAGTTTTTTTTTTGTCTTTACGGCCCACCATTCTGATCGACACATAAACAAGAAGTTGTATCACGGATTTTAGATTTGACCCTTTAGCAC
Organism: Cerastis rubricosa; assembly: GCA_949152445.1. Classification (NCBI taxonomy): domain Eukaryota; kingdom Metazoa; phylum Arthropoda; class Insecta; order Lepidoptera; family Noctuidae; genus Cerastis; species Cerastis rubricosa. Next base: position 2,881,308 of record OX424549.1, read on the forward strand.
CCTTTACTTAATTACTGGTTCGGTTGTCTTAGCTTGCATCATACCTAGCGGTGCACGGTGGAGCAAAGGCAAAAAATAAGGTAGCCCTAAGAGTTCCCTTTCTTTCGATCCAGAGCCGCTGTGGACCTCTTAGATAAAATAATTCCAATAACAACCAATAGCTACCTCAACTTGGTGGAATGAACTGCTTTACAATCCAAAAATACTGAGTTAGGTATCAGCTAGACCTTAGCTTCTGTTAATTAAAGTGTGTGCTTCAGGGCTTAGGTAACTTTTTAAGCTTCAGCTGTATATTTTGAAAGTTTCACTACGACAAATTTTGCCTCTCATACCTGTAATTTTCTTGCCGAAGCATCTTAACAATAGTACACCACTGTTTGTTTTATTTTCAGTTGAAACTGTTCACAATGCGAGGTCCCGTCTGGCCGTACGTCAAGATGAGGTTCGAGCTCAAACTGGTGAATGTGAACGCGCCGCCCAGCATCAAGAATAAGGCTGACATCAATGACTTCCTGTAAGTATATACCTACCTATAACATGGTCTTTCTTTTTGGTCGTGTGGTTAGGTTAGGTCAGAGTTTTTATGCCAACCATGGGCCGCTGACTTCGCTTTACATGCCGTCGAGAAATGTCTCTCAGGCATGATGGTTTCTTCACGATGTTTTCCTTCACCAAAGCAGGTGATAATTATACAATTCGCACATGAATCCGACAGATTGGAGGCGCGTGTCTTGGGTTTGAACATGAGATCTATGACTTGGCAGTCCGAAGGTCAGACCACTAGGCTACCACTGTTGCCCATAATAAGGTTTGAAGAGCAGAGCGGATTTACCATGATCATCACTGGTAGATTTGTTTCTTCCACTGCTGAGTGTAGGCCTGATCCAATTTCTGGCATACATACCTAGTTTCCACACCTGAAGTGGAGTTGGACAGGACATCTGGCTAGACCCGGAGATGGCCGATAGAGTAAATATTTGACCGAATGGCGACCAAGGTTGGGCCAAAGGAACCAGGGCCGTCCAAAAGCGCGTTGGGGGGATGAAATCGGAAAAGTCGCGGAAACAGATGAATGAGGGACGCACAGAATTGGGAAGTGTGTCAGAAGGAAGGGGAGGCCGGTACCCAACAGTGGATGATTCCGGGCTTGGTGTAAATTGTTCGTGTCGCATTCAGCTATGACCCTTTTTTATGAGATCTATCTACCTATTTAAAGGTTGGTCTGAAAATTTTGAAAACCGAAGGCTAAAAGCTCGAAGTTTTCGAGACTAGAAAAATTACTATTACTAGTGGTGGCAAGTAATTCTTTTACGTACCATCACTAGTAATAGTAATTTTTCCTCAGTTACATTAAAGAGATTTCTGAAGAAAGTTTGAAAAAACCTACTTTATTATAATTTCCCATACATTTTTCAGATTAACACAAAACAACAACGAAGGCCTAACCTCATTAGTGCGACCGCTTGAAGGACCACAGAGCATAGAGTTGGAGATGTCTATGGAGCTGTACACTCACGAGCAGTTCGGGGGAACAGCCATCGCGAAACTTTTCATTTACGTCTCTGAATACGAGTTTTAAACGGAGCTGTAGTGGCGAGCAAGATTAGTGGCAAAGTATTTTTTTGTTTGTGGATTTTTATGAACAAACTGTTGTAGGATCGTGTTTTTTGCAATTGTATAGATTGAATGCGTTGGATATTGGTTTAGATTTTAGTTACATAGATTACTGTAATAGATGTTATGACTTTCTATTAAATTATCGCATCTGAGCATATCACAGTTCTCAGGACTTATTGAGAAAGGTCGATAATAGCTCTGCTCCCAATCTGACCAATGTGCAATGAGTTCAAGATCTTCTTCTTCTTCTTTGCCCTCGTCTCTTCATATTACGCTGGATATTCTTTTTCTTAATCCTGCGGCGCTATTCACTTTGCTGGTAAAATCGTCATCAGTAAGGCCAAGCTTTGTGTAATGAGTTCAAGATGTACATGACATGAGCAGATTTTCTATCAATATAATGTTTGAAACTAGTGTAACTTCCCCATTGAGTATAGATCGTTTAACTGCAATAAAAAATAAAACTAAGGATTTGAGATAAAAATCAAACAACATATTTTTTGTTATTCGCCTCTATAAACATGTATTTTTTCAACTGCATTCTGTGAATTCAGTATTGTTTTGTTTTAAATAAGTATTAAGGACGTATTTTTATTTTTATAGCCATACTTTTACCCAACGTCATAATATTTACGAGATTATGATTTTTATTTTGAGTGAAACAAATGAATTTGAGTGAATTATGGTGCTTATTAAAAGTATAGAATTTCCGTAAGATATTTTTAGAACTGCGGATTTTGTTTCAGATTACAGCATTAATTTAAAAAAAAAAAAGTTTTTTGATAGGAACTAAAACTATATTTGTTTAACATGTGGAAAAGCAAACCAGGCATTTTTTTCAGTAAGAATTTACTGTCAACATTATCTTTTAAATACATTCGATTTCATGAGTAAAATCCGTTCATAATGAACATGAAATTGATATTTTTCAGTTAAGGTGTGATCGGTCATTTATTCTGGCATGACTTGTAATAATGATCTTTCCTTTTAATGAAACTTGAAAAAAGTTACGAAGAAAAGTTACTTTATTTTTTTCCTTTCGTGCTATTAATCTGAAATAAATCATAATGAATGTGCCTACTATAAATAAAACAATATGTATAATACGTAGTATTTATTGTTGTATAGACTTACTTATAATAAAGTATTATTAAGTACATTTTATTTTTTATTCCGATAAACTCTGAAATGTTCTAAAAATTATGCAATCAAAAAAAGAATAGGATTGACGTTTTGCCATATTTATAAATTGTAACGATAAAAGTTCTACTTTACTTTCATTAGTTGATTTATATTCGGTTTTGAATTGAGACAACTTCTAACTACATAAAATAACATCACGCTTGCAATCCCCGAAGGGTTAGGCAGAGTCGTAGTATCTAATTTAAAGGACACCCACCTTCCGCCAGTTAAAAATTTAGTCCCAAGTAATAGGGAACGAGCCTATTGCCATCAACTGGGCACGAATTCAGACTCAGTGGCTGTTAATGAGAAGTTCCTGATGGTAAAACAAAATAGCACTTTGCCGGACTTCAGGAATCGAACACAGGAACCATGCTGTCTCGCTTGCGACCACTCGGTCAACGAGGCAATCAGTGAATAGATCATGTTTTTAAGATAAAACTGTAGGGCGTACACCAAGCGTCGATTTAATAATGTAGAGAATAGAAACCTATTTTTTTTGGAAAAGCTTTCTATGTCACAAAGGTCTAGGATTTTATTTTCAAAATTGACGAGGCTCGCCATATTGCTATTCTAATTTTGATTGGCCAATAACTACCGTTTGTTTCAACATACTACTGCTATAGATAAAGATTATTTAAAATATGGAAGTTTATGGAGAGGTATCTAGTTCAATGCAGGTACTGACAGAGGTTTCATGAAGGATTTTCTACTTAGAACCTACTTAATTAATATAATCATGCGTTCAAATATGAATATTTCCAAGTATCTGCTTCATTCTTTATCGTGTGGTTATGGTTAGTGCCTAACGTGGTGTCAGAGTTTATATGCCACCCATGGGCTTCTGGATTCCTCACGATGTTTTCCTTCACCAAAGCAAGTGATAATTATACAATACGCATAAATGAATCCGAAAAAATCAGAGGTGCTTGCCTTGGGTTCGAACTCGTGACCTATGACTTGGCAGTCCGATGGTCATATCTCCAGGCTATCAGTACTTGTTGGAAACTTTGTTCATATTAAAAAAAAAAACTACTGTGCTACCCACCGTATCCAATGTTACAAGCAACGCGTTTCCAGCAACACAAAAAGTTGTTGCTGCAACAATATAGCGCAAATTTTGATGATACAGGAAAATATTCATATTTGACAGCACTTACAGTAAAAGTTGATCTTGATAAAATAAATATTTATATCGATAAATAGGTACTTTTAGGTTTGTTTACAGCTTTCAATGAAATATTGAAAATTCCGTTACTACATGATAAAAAAGCATTACCATATTATGGTACTAATTATTTTTCGTATTATTTTGTTCTCTAAGTTCTCTCTCCGATTCAATTTAAAAAAGACTGTTTATTTGCAAGTTGTAAGTACTAATCTATCAAGTAAAACAATACTTTTCAAAATTCAGAAAACGCTGATTAAAGTTACAACCTTCCTTCAGATCAGCCACGTACTTTTCGGGGAGTTCGTTGGCAGGACGTTAATCCACAGTTTTTGTTAATGAGATAATATTATATCGGAGTAAAAACCTTTCAAGGTCAATTAATACATAAACAACAGGTACGGCGTTTGTTCCAAGTTATTTCATTCGTTCAATTGCCGATTGTTTAAACGGCCGAGTCGGGCGATATATATTCATCATTCTTTTGCCCTTTGTTCTGTATGGTGTCGGACATAAAGAATAGCACCATCCCATATCTTCCCGTGGGTGTCGTAAGAGGCGACTAAGAGACTTGCCAGAGAATGGGCAGCAGCGTTCTCTGTGCTTGTTTAACAACCGTACTGCGATCGCCAACCCGCCTGCCAAGCGTGGCGATTATGGCAAAACCCCCCAAAACGTCAATATGGCGTTGGGGGAGGCCTATGTCCAGCAGTGGACGTCTTTTCGGCTGAAATGATGATGAATGAATGATTCCTTTGCCCTTATCCCAATTTATTTGGGATCGGTGCAGCATGTCTTCTTCTTCCATCTTTCTCTATTACCTTCTTGCCATATCATCCTTCGAGCGATTGTTCTAACTGGTAAAATGTTTGAGCGCAGACGACCGACTGTTGGTCTCGTTTGCTCATTCGTTACCCACCCGACCGTTTAGTTGGACTAGCCTGTAGTCTGTGGGGGCTCTAAAGGCCCGGTCCGGTCTTGAACTCGAAGTGCCAAAAATAATGCAATGAAACAAACGCCCTAACTTTCACTAAAATTGACTAGATTTCCTTCTATCACTACGTAAAATTTACACTAATAGTGATGCCTACGCTACCCTACGTGCTCGAATGGAAAGAACAGTACCCGGGCGTTAATACGACATGACGTAAAGAGTCGGTCTGACCGGTACGGACAATTTGTGAACGTGGTTCGGACACGAATTTCTTCATACAAAATATCCATCTGTCAGTATGCAGCCCAGGTAGAAGCGAGAGCGGGAGCGGATAGCGGGGTGCCGAGCGTGCGCTTCCTTATAGAGGTGTCCTGATCGCACAGTGGGCGCTATTCATTGCTCATGCACTGAGCATTTCACATGACGTTAACGACACAGTTGGCGCAGTGGCTGAGCGATCGTGAGCGTGTTGTGGGTTCGATTCCGGCGTGGAACAAATATTTGTATGACCTACAGGTAGTTGTTCTGGGTCTGGCTGTTTGTGTATGTGAGTTTAAATGTTTGTAAACGCACCCACGATACAGGAGTAATTCAAACGTGCGACAATGTTTTATTAAAATCACAAAAAACCGTCTCGCGACAAGACGCGCTCTCGTTACTGCTCGGCTACCGCTCTTGATGACGACGCGCCGCGCGTCGGCGCGTCATGTTTGTCATTTCTTACAGATCTCGAGCATTAGTTTTACACGCTAACCGCTCCGCTGCCCGCACCCGCTTACACCTGGGCCACCCACTCACTGTCTGGTGTCAGTCGGCAGCTTGACTGACGATGTCATCCCTAGGTCTCGTGAAACTGGTTTGAGCGTCAAATACGCTCTACAAAGGTGAACGTTTTCTAAAACTAGATCTGTCGTATTGACTATAGGGTACTGTATTAACAAACGCTACCACAACTCTTTCTGAGATCCATACCTAACCTTCTTTGTTTCACATCCCTACTTATCACAGAGCAAACGACTCAGCATGAGGTTGGTTTAGACCCGTGGTTTAATCGTCATCATACTTCTGTCCTTGTCTCTTTCTACTTGGGGTCGGCGCAACACGTTGTCTTCTTCCATTTTCCCCTGTCAGACATCAGGGCATCATTTCCTTTCTCTTTCATATCATTCCTCACCCGTGGTCTAATACACTATGAAAAATATAATCCTCTGCTGAAAAACACAACTGTCATCATCTTGTCCTTTTTTTTTTCGGATGGGAAATCATCAAATGACTCCTCCCGCTCTGGGCGGAGCGGAAGGGAGTGTCAGACTTAACTGACTAAAACCCATCCAGGTTCCTTCTCGTGTTCCAGGGCCACGGTATCTCTTTCGAACAGTCCCGCAGCCCTGGTAGGCATCGGCCCTCTCGGACCCCTTCCGATTTGCAGACATCTCCTTGAGGCGCGCGTGGAACACGAACGCGCCGTCGGCTAGGTCTGTCGTCATAAGACGGACGGACGGTGAGATAGCCCATTACTCACCGTCCACAGGCCCGCGCCTACGGTGGAGGGGGGCCACTGGTTGCCCACAATCATCTTATCCTTGGATTGTTGCCAGTCGTAAACGATATTATTTCATCCTATTTGGTTTAAAATACCTAAAAAACTCGAACTCATCACCTTCCGCAAAAGGCGCATAAAGTAGTTTTTGATCAAACATAACTTTAAAAAAGCAATGCCGTAGTTTCTGGCAATCGTTTTTTCAGAGAAATTATTGGTAGTCGAGCGCTCATAATGAAGATGTTTTTTTGCAACGTTTTCTTGTCTTCAACGTCTTCAAGCGATCTAGCCAGTTAAGTAATCAAGATTCAGCTGTATCGGACCAATAGCACACTTTCCTTTCATAATGAAACCGGAATCATGCAGGTTCTTCTCCATAGGAAACGACCATCCCGGAAACACTTTTTGTCGATGTTTTATAAGCAGTGATCGGAGTAGGTAGATTTAATTGGGGTCATTGATCCGAAACGTTTATATTAATATGGGCATTCCTCCGGAATTGGTTGATTATTAAAAAAAGTTTTCAACAGATAAATAGTAAATTAATTTAGTTTAGATACATTCCTTTAAATTTTGAATTGAGTAGTAATAATATCACTACCAACAGTAACAATATTTAATTGAATCGGGAATTACTTTCCGGAAAAATGGCTTATCCATGTTCATTTTACTGTGTGCATTTATGATAAAAGTACCAAAAATCAATCTACTTATTCCGATCACTATTTATAAGTGCCAATATAGGCTGTCAAATAAAATATTTTGATTTTGCCAAAAACATGAACTTCAGTCCATTCAGAATTTACCTCTGATAACAAAGATCACTACTATTTTGACGGATATGCGAAGTCAGACAGTCTCTTCTCTCTTCTCTCCGTCAGACGGAAGGTCTGGGAACGGACTCTTTTTCTTCTCTTATATTCTTGATCTGCCATCCCCTTTTGACATCAGGACCTCAATCAAACCACGGGCCCCCACCTCACCCCACACCAAGCTAATCACAACCTCTCCCCCTACTCGTACGGGTCCACTATATCAAGTACAGTGAGACAGCCGTCCTGCGACGCTATGGCTACTGCCTTCCCTCCGTGAGCGCTGGCAACACCTGTTACTTCTGCTGGAGCTCGGTACTCCGCTATGGCGCGGCCGTCTACCCTGTAATAACAGAAGTCATGATGTTTTTACTGTATCATGCATCATCATCATCATCATCTGCCTAGCCTTTTCCCAAACTATCTTGGCGTCGGCTTCCAGTCTAACCGGATGCAGCTGAGTACCAGTATTTTACATGATGCGACTGCCTATCTGACCTCCACAACCCAGTAAATAGGTAATACGAAATCCCTTGGTAAGACTGGATGTCAGACTTTTGGCTTAAATGACTGGCGGGACCAACGGCTTAACGTGCTTTCCGAGGCACGGAGGAAACTCGGTAAGTAATTATGGTCACCCATCCACGGCCCAACCTCGGCAAGCACGGCTTAACCTTAAAGATCGAACCGTGCGGCTGTTATTATTTAGCCACGAGCTCCTGTATCAGACATCTACATTGTAATAATTGGGCTTGACGCAGCCTGTGAACAATTGGTCCGACTGCTTAGTCCGATCAATCGGACCACGTAAACATTTTTTTCCTTTTGGTCCGATTCATCGGACAAAGCGGAATCACAAATACTTGTTTTCCCCGTCATTGCGTTTTTTTTTTTGTTTGATCAACTTTTAAACAAGCTTTTTTAAATGTATGTTTTTATTGTTATACCTTTACTATAAATACCTACCTCCTTGACCCCGTATTATTGAATGCATCCATCAGCAGAATGTTTCAAGTGATATTAGAGAGCGACTTAGTTTAATAAACAGAATGCTTAGTTACCGCGGCGTTTACACCTTGTATGGAAGTAGATTTAGGAAAAGTAAAAAGGGGTCTGCGGAAATTTAAATGGTGACAGGATACGAACTGATCTTATATTTAAGTTTACTCGAGGCTGCTATTGAATTCAAATGGAAAACCCATCGTTTAGACTGACGTGGGAATCAAACCCAGGATTCCACGAGGTTATCGGAGAAGAAGAAGAAAGGACAAAAGTGGATAGCTAGTTGGTAGTAGTTGCGGGTAGTTGAAAGCTTCAATGTCTTACCAAGGGGTATCATATAACCTAGCGACTCAGGCATGGAGACCAGATTAACAGTCACTTCCTGTGAAATACTGGTATTCATTTATAATTTTATAAATGTATGATAATTTTAAAAAAGTATGATAATTTTAAAAAAAGTATGATAATTTTAATAAAGTATGATAATTTTATAAATTTATGATAATTTTATAAATGTATGACAATTTTATAAATGTATGAAATAACAATTAAATTGTTAATTGATTGATTGTTGATGAATTGATCTAATAATTTATAATAATATTATTGAATTATTACTGTTACTGAGAGAAAGAGGGCTATCCTGTCTTTTAATGTTGCTGTGCCCGACAGGGTCCTTAGTGATCTCTTATTTGATAACACCATCTTTGTAATACATGAAATGTTATAAATAATTGAGTATATTCCGATGCTTCCGCTTAGACTGGAGTCTAACCTCAACATAGTTGGAGAAGAACTAGGCACATGTGTAAAGTAACTTACCTAAAAACCCTCAAAGTCTTCCTCCCACTATGATAATAGAAGACATAATGATCCGTCGAGCTAAACATGGTGATAATAGAGAAGACGCCCTCTGCAGCTCTGTAGATCAGCTGCTGGACCGAGGTGCCTCGCTTCAGCTCGATAAGGTCCAGACCTCCTCGGGAAGGCGCACAGAGACCGATCTTACCGTCGCGGGTGCAAGCGCCGTTCCAGCGGGGGACGAATCTGCAATCACATTTCGTCATCATCATCATCAGCCTATAATGTTGTCACTGCTGGGACACAGGCCTCCTCTCTATGAGAGGAAGTGGGCTGTAATCCACCACACGGGCCCAATGCGGGTGAGTAGATGTCACATGTCTTCCAATTTTTAGTTCTAGAACATGCCGGTTTCTTTACGATGTTTTCCTTCACCGTTTTTGAGGGCAGCGGTGATAAAATATATTACACAAAGTAATGCGCCTGCCTGGGTTCGAACCCAGGGCTTACTGCTCGTAAGTCGGGGCTGCTACCACTGGGCCACCGCTGCTCTCTAATCAATCATGTATGTTTTTATGTTATTGGATGACAAGCTGACTGACCCACCTGGTAATATACGCTGTTAAATGAAAGGCAGCGTTGATTTAAAGATGCGTTACGGCCCTAGAAATTGAACAGAAATGTCTACTCTATATACGACACACCACCGATGCACTGGCTGTCACCCCCGAAGCAGAACGTATTAACGCTGCTTGGTAACAAAAATAGGTAAAATGGTACCGACATCACGAAAGTCAGTACCATCTACCGCCATGTTTAAAAATGGATGTCAGTTTCTGTTGTCACTTAATTATCTTAACGATTAAAAACTAGAGCCACATTTTATCGGTGAAATCTGTTTTCTTTATATAAACCGCAGGGATTGTTTGATTAAATCATTATTAATAGTGGGAATTTCTTAGCCAAAAAATGAAGATAGCTCACCTTACATGCCTCTTTGTCTTGATGTCCAGTATGCCTGCTTTATCGTTGCCTACCACAGCCACCCACAGTGGTTTATGTGGTAGTGCCACTATCGACTGCATGTCCTTGATACCACTGTTCTTAATAGGGATCCTGAAAGAGAAGTTTCATATTACTTGTTACAAAAAGCACGAAGACAGCAAATATTTCTTGAATGATCATTGCCAAAATTAAGTGGCAGAGGGCAGGGCACATTGCTCGCAGAACGGATGGCCTATGGGGTCCAAAAGTTTTGGAATGGCGACCGCGAACCGGAAGAGGAGGTCTTTCAACGCGGAAGGCCTCTCACTTGGTGGGCCGATGACTTGGTGAAGGTTGCGGGGATCCACTGGATGCGACGCATTCAGTGTGGCGACACTTGGGAGTGGCCTATATCTGTGTCAAGTCTTTCGGCTGAAATGGTGATGATGATGATGAGACAAAAGTCAAAGAGGCAGAGACACTAAACGTTCAAACTATCAGTAATTGACAACTTATCAGATTATGACTAGAATCAAAACGACATCAAATCATAGGTCATAAGCATAAGTCCCATTTGGATTTCACTTTATAATCAGAATCACCTGTGCAGTCTTGCACCAGTCCTCGCATGGAACACATGCAAACAGTCTCTCGAAGACTTGTCAACTCCTGGAGCCACGATGTGGTGCTCGTCCGCTGATACCACGGCAGCTTTGTATCCTGTGCCTCGGAGCTCGTACTCGGCTGTGTAGATCCTTTCACCCTCTGGAAAGAAGTTCAAGAATTTAAAGAGAGAGATATAGAGAGAAGAGAGAGAGAATGTTAAAATTTATCAAGAAATCCCAAAAAAGTTTGTATGTTTAAGGAAACCTAATTATGGCTGTTTAGGACACGAATTTGCAATTTTTCTTTCAAACTTGCCACTATCTTTCAGTTTAGACTTATTTCAATCTAAATTCTTAATGCATGCAAAGCCTTAATCACTGGGTCTAAAGTCTACAAGCATAGTTTTTTGCAAAAAAGTAAAAATATCGAACAGCCATACTCATCCCTATTAAAAATAAAGGTTTTTAATAGGGGATGAGTATGCCTGTTTGATTTTTTTTCTGATGATGGGAAATGCAATCAGGCAAAACGCTTCTATATTTATAAAAACCTACCAGGAATCGTCCTGGCTATGATACTGGCCACTCCAACATTGTCAACGTTTTCCGAAGCCGCCTGCATGGATATCGTGATGAACTTCGTGCCGTCTTCTAGAAGGAGCACTTGCTTGATGCCTTTCTGTTCTTCTTTGAATATGGCCTGAAAAGAAAAAAGTTATAATTCTAGAAAACTCAGGTCTATTACAGTAGAAAGCAGCGTTTGTACAATAAATTTTTTAGCTTTTGCATTTACAACTTCAGGATTTACTGCAATGACCAATGAGAATGTTGTGTTGACTTTGGTGAAGACTTGAAAGAAGCCAGGTGAAGTTTTGAGCTAAAAAATCAAATGTCGAACCAGGGAAACGAAGAAGAAGAAGAGCCGTGACACTAAATATATTTACCTGTTTCTCCGGCGTATCCCAAATCACCACATTGCCGGATTCAGCCGTCACAACATTGTCCCCGGTGGGGGTGATGACAGCATGGGTGACGATGGCCCCCAATGGTGCCTCAGCCAGCTGAGCCAGTAGCTTCCCAGTGCTGGTGTTCCAGAGACCCCAGCAGCTTCGGGTCACTGTTACTGCTAGGCATTTATCTCGAGCTAGGCTGTAAAGCGATAGGGGTGAAATCAGGAGACAAATAAACAGTCCGATTTTGTATACATTATTAATTAATACATGTATTTTTCAAAAACTTAGTAATCATCATCATCATCATCTGCCTAGCCTTTTCCCAAACTATCTTGGGGTCGGCTTCCAGTCTAACCGGATGCAGCTGAGTACCAGTATTTTACATGAAGCGACTGCCTATCTGACCTCCACAACCCAGTAACTGGGTAATACGATACCCCTTGGTAAGACTGTTTAGTAATATTTTACAAAAAATAGATGTAGCCACTGCAACCGAACTAGGTAATATTACTTAAAGTAACATACAACTCTTCTCTACAAAAGTATACTCGTAATCAGATTGTTTTTCTTCACATAGAAGTCCTTCTAAAGATTTATCTACAATAAATAATTTTGTCTTTCGACTCTACAGTGCTCATCCTACGCATATTGGAGTGACTTGTCAAATAAATAAGTACCTCTCAGAGGACTCGGTTAAGTTATGATACAAGCAAAAAGAGTTTGAAAAGCCACGGTGGGTTCTTGAGCCACTTTTAAAGGCGTCTCTGCGGCTAAACACACAGTTACGAGTACCCCCAAAGTAGTCTATCAAATAGGCACATCAAAATTTGCCTAGCCTTTTCCCAACTATGTTAGGTTCGGCTTCCAGTCTAACCTGATGTACTTTAGTCCAGTATTTTACATGGAGCGACTGCCTACCTGACTTCCACAACACAGTTAGTAGAGGGTTATACGATACCTCTTGGTAAGACTGGTTGTCAGATTTTGGGGCCACTGACTACCTGTAACGACTGTCAAAGATCTACAAATGACAGCCGGGACCAACGGCTTAACGTGCTTTCGGAGGCACGGAAGAAACTCGGTATGTAATGATCCACGGATCGACCTACGTAAGCACGGTTTAACCTAAAGATAAACCCTAGCGGCTGTCATGATTTAGTCATGTGTTTGTCGTAGCTTCTCGAGTCTATCAATAGGGACATTATCTGATAATTAATTTACCTGATAGAATCAATAGGCAGTTCCTGCCGATCAATCTTGTGGACTTGCTCAAAAATATTGTCGATGTTCCAGATCTTCACTGTTCTATCTATAGAGGAAGTGATGACGTTGTTCCAAGACCCCACGGTCAAGGGTTCCAGCTGGACTATCCTCCCGAAGTGAGCATCTAACACCTTGATCAGTTTTGTGGTCTCCAGGCTCCAGACGTAGAGGTTCTTTCTGGAAATAGATGAAATAAGTAGTATGTGAGAGAGGGGAGTAAAATGTGCTAAAATATTTTGATACTTGCTGCTTACGGATCAATCAGCATTCACAGTTTATTCCATAAACACTGGTCCATAATGCTATAAAAATAACGCAAAGAACCTTGTAAAATTGACAAAATGAATAAAGGGATAGTGATTATCTCACGCAATTATCATTATTATCAGTTCATAGAAGATCAGTGCTGTTAAAAGCCAACCCTGGCCAATTTTACGCAAATGTATGCGAGTCTTTGGGGTGTCTTTTTAGGGAAGAGAATTTGCAAAAGATATTGTTTTGTCCATGAACTTGGCTTTATTTGAATGCTAATTTTATGCCATTCACGTTTGACTAATCGTTTTATATATTAAATTGAATCATTGTCTTGCTGAAATCACACCTTCCAACTTGGACTTTACTAGTACAACACTCAATTCACTTCTAGAAGCAGTAGTGAAGAATCATCATCATTTCAGCCGAAAGCCGTCCACTGCTGGACATAGGCCTCCCCCAACGCCACATTGACTTATGGGGGTTTAGCCATAATCGCCACGCTTGGCAGGCGGGTTGGCGATCTCAGTACGGTTGTTACAAAAGCACAGAGAACGCTGCTGCCTATTTTCTGGAAAGTCCCTCAGTCGCCTCTTACGACACCCACGGGAAGATATGGGATGCTGCTATTCTTAACGTCCGACACCATACAGAACAGTGTGAAGAATACAAAGACTTTTTTTATGAATGGCATCTCGCAGTTCAACCTAGAAGGTTGTCGTCTGCTTAACCGGACTATCCTGTGGGTGCCTTAAGAGTAAGGCCTCCAGCCAGGGCATAAAAACTTACAAACTAAGCGACTATACGCTAAGGGCACCCCCTGTGGGGTACGAGCCTCGGCTCAGGGCGTCGCTGGGGGAGTACTGCATGGGGACAGGCTGGATCTGAATGATGTCATTATTTAAGAATACAAAGACGATTTGGGTTAAGTTAACATACCTGACCCCAGCAACAGCATAAGTATTATTATTGCTGATCATGAAGGAGTTGGAGAGCGTCATCTTTGTGGAGATGTTCCGGATCGTGTGAGGGAGCTTCAGAACTATGCCGTGGAGGCGATGGTCTATCTCTGGCTCTTCTGGTTTCTCCTCCTGGAAAGAGTGGTAGCAAAACATCAGCTTTAGAAATCTGAAGACTAGTTTATTTCGTAGAAATGTACATTTTGGTGACAATTTAGCATATTCTATCTTTCTGTACGTCTAGGTTTGATTTTCCTGCATTCATAGCTCACCTTAGTCGCCATGATAAAAAACGGTCTATTGTAATGTCTAGTCTAGAGTTTTTTTCTATTTAGAGCGATCAACCATAACATAACGCCTGTAATCTTGGAAGGTTTGGGCAGAGGTGTAGCTATTAGTATACCCACATTTCGCCAGTTATGTTTGAGAGTAGGGGGTGAGCCTATTGCCATCAACCGGGCACAAATCAAGAATCCGTGGCTGCTAATGAGAAATTCCTGATGGAAAAACCCAATAACACTTTGCTGAACCTGGGAATCTAACCCGCTTACGACCGATAGACCAACGACGCAGTCTTCAACCATTTCGAGCTTTTTATTATCCTTTGAGAATAATGCGGTTCTATGAATCTCTCAAACGCTCTTGTATGGCTTTTCTAACTTCAAGGTGTTAGTCTCTACATCATCATCTGCCTAGCCTTTTCCCAAATTATCTTGGGGTCGGCTTCCAGTCTAACCGGATGCAGCTGAGCACCAGTATTTTACATAAAGCGACTGCCTATCTGACCTTCACAACCCAGTAACTGGGTAATACGATACCCCTTGGTAAGACTGGATGTCAGACTTTTGGCTTATGACTACTCGTAACAACCGTCAAAGATCTACAAATGACAGCCGGGACCAACGGCTTAACGTGCTTTCCGAGGCACGGAGGAAACTCGTTATGTAATTATGGTCACTCATCCACGGACCAACCTCGGCAAGCACGGCTTAGCCTTAAAGCTCGACCCGTGCGGCTATTATTGTTTAGCCACGAGCTCCTCTATTAGTCTCTATAAAAGTTAATAAAAATGTGGGTTGCTTACTTCCTCTTGCTTGTCAGGTTTGATAAAACTCATTTTGTCATCTTTTTTGATTATAGGCTCAGGTTTAACTCTGGGTATCGTGTAATCGAAGTCCCAAACCACGAAACTGTATGTTGTTGTCGCTGAAACATATAATATTATCTTATAAATCCTAACTTGCTAAAAAATGCGAGGTGGTAGTACACATTTAGCATCGGTAGTGGTGAAGGTTCTAACTAATCTCAAAGAACTATTTTTGTAAATTCATATTCATTCTTTGACATAATTATACTAGGTGTTCAAATTCAAATTCATTTATTGCAAATGGGTAGTTATACAGGTGGGTTTTTGAAGAACAGAAAAGTTGTTATAAAGTCGAGGTGCCATCCAAAAAATACTATTGCTAAACAAAGTAGTTCTACGGCTGTCTGGGAAATACCTATATTTTATCGTTGCGTTGACTTTTATAATTTTTGAAATAATGCAAGTTGCGTTTTACAAAGGTAATCTTTAGACTTCCCATATTTGTATAAATGATAAGCTTCGAAAAAAGGGCTTACAACTATCTGTTGGTTTTAGACGACATATTGCTCGGATACATCTCTTTTACATTTTAAATACAGCTTCCAGTGTTGTTTTGCACCCTCGTCAAATTCAAGGAGGTAACTATGCTTATAATTCTCTACACGTGATTCGGGTCATAAAATGGGTAGATAGTTGTTTTTTCTTATATATTTTTTGGAAATCGGTAAGTGAGAACCGCTCTTGTTTTGAACGCGGCCCGTCTGATCATCGCCCTATAACCGCGCTTTCACTTATACAAACAATCTCAAACGTTTATTCGATAATTTCTTATTCCCTAAACCACGTTAAGGGGGTTATTCCAATATACTGATAAACTTAATCAATAAAAAATCTGCGTTTACTAATTAAAACCGTACCGTAATTTAAATTGATTATTTATGTCTTTTGTGACATTCTCCTGAATTTTGACGAGGATGGAAAACAACACCTTGTATACTTACCTTTTTTTTTTTTAGGATGGGAAATCATCAAATGACTTCTCCCGCTCTGGGCGGAGCGGAAGGGAATGTCAGACTTGACTGACTAAAACCCATCCATGTTCCTTCTTAGCCCTTTGCGTTCCATCTCTTTCGAACAACCCGCAGCCCTGGCAGAGTGTATACCATTACGCCTTGCAATCCGTGAAAGTACACCCACATTTCTCAGGTCTTTATGTTTAAGTCACATGTATTAGGGGCGAGCCTATTGCCATCGACCGGGCACAAAACCAGACTCCACAGCTGCTACTTAATAATGAAATTGCTGATGGAAAAACCCAATACTACTTTCCCCGACCCGGGAATCGAACCGAGGACCTCAGGCTCAGCAGTCGCGCTTGCAACCACTAAACCAAAGAGGTAGTCTGCAGAAGAAACTAGTGCAAAATAAGTATTTACCAAACAGCATGCGATCTTTCTTGCCACGTTTGAGCTGCAGCATAGCTTCAGCCGTGTCTGTCTCTTTGTGAAAGATCTCCTCGACCTTAATCCAACATTTTTCTTCCACGTTTAATTCGAAGATTGATATCTGAAAAAAATTAAGAAATGCGGTTATATAACAATCTCTCCGTGACCACGAGAGTGTCTACCTTGGTCACACTAATGTGTTTAGGGATAATGAGGAACGGAGTGTAATGTTCCTCATCCCTATTCATCATCATCATCATCATCATTTCAGCCGAAAGACGTCCACTGCTGGACATAGGCCTCCCCCAAGTGTCGCCACATTGATCGGTCCCGTGCGACTCGCATCCAGCGGATCCCCGAAACCTTCACCAGGTCATCGGTCCACCTAGTGGGAGGCCTTCCAACGCATCGTCTCCCGGTTCGCGGTCGCCATTCCAGAACTTTTCGGCCCCATCGGCCATCTGTTCTGCGAGCAATGTGCCCTGCCCACTGCCACTTAAGTCTGGCAATTCTTCGGGCTACGTCGGTAACCTTGGTTCTCTTGCGGATGTCCTCATTTCTGATTTGATCACGCAAGGAAACTCCGAGCATAGCTCTCTCCATTGCCCTCTGGGTGACTTTGAGCCTTCTGATGAGGCCCATTGTGAGCGGCCACGTTTCGGTCCCGTATGTAATCACTGGCAACACACACTGGTCATAAACCTTTGTCTTGAGACACTGCGGTAAGTTGGACGAGAAGATACCACGCAGCTTCCCGAACGATTATTTAAAATATAATCAGAAATGAGTCATATTTTAAAAGTTTCTTTAACATCACTTCAGTTATTTAACTAAGATAACATTTCTACAATAATAATTCAGGTTTAATCAGTGTTATTAAAAATTGCTTCAGGGAAGCTTCTATTATATTATTTACTAGAGGTCTATTATAAAACCTAGCAAATATTGTTGACTCTCCAGCCCAACCAGCTGCTCGTCTAAAGGGAGGATCTTCCGACCAGACAGATATTATATCTAGTGGGCAATTGCCCAACAGTTGTTGTCGGGATTCTGTATACAGTCTAGTCGATGTAAACTCTGCTTGCGCGATTCAGACCATATTAGTTCTTCTGCATACTTATAGATGGCGCTGTAGTACTTTTTGTTCTAAGTTGCTTTTGGTAGGTCGCCACATGTCCTTCTGTGGCCAGGTGACCTACCATGACGTCAGCAGTATTGCTTTAATCTTATTCCGGAGTGGGAAAGAGATGGCGCTGGTCGTTCGCTACAGCTCCGTCTCTTTCCCACACTGGAATAAGATTAAAACAATACTGCTTTAAGACGTCATGGTAGGCCACCAGATCACCGTCTACTTGTGACTTTTCAGGATACTTCTGTGGTCGCGTGAGTGTTTACCTTCTTGTGGTGGCGTAAGTGTCTATCTGCGGTTATTTAAGTGTCACTCTCTAGTCAAGTCTATGTCAACCAGAGGTTACTAGTTACGGTACTACTCTTTATGGTTTTTGAACATTCTATTTGCCCTAGGGGCTTGCCGTATTGTCGGCTTGTCACCTCAGTGTCTACCTATGTTCACGTGATGTCTGTGGTGGCTTTACAACTTTGAAGTTTTAAGTGCGTTTACTCCTTAAAAATGTTTTAGTAACTTTTTAGACCTAAATATTCTGCATGTGCGTATGAAGTTTCATTAAAATCTGTTCAGTAATTTCGGAAAATAAGGACTTGAAAGTTTGTATGAAATGCCGTAAGGCGTAAACGCTCTTAAGGTGGAAGTTTAATCGCGCTTTCCCATACATTGTTTTTTTCCCAAATTCTCGATACTTATATGCTTTTTGTAGAAGTAATGAAACAACATGATGTTATTACGAATTAGTGTTGTCGCAAATCCCTTCAAACATAAAGAAATAACAAGGTTTGTAGGATTTCCAGGGCCGAAAAAAAACGAAAAATCTTTGCATGTGTGCGTGCTTGGAGTCACACCATCTACCGGATATCTAAAGAACAATCAAGCCTCTTGCATAAAAAACCTCGAAATAATTATCTGCTAGGACTAGATGGCGTGACGTTGTCATTGTAAGGTGGTGACAGTAAGTCTTAGTGTGTGCGTGACTTTTGATTTCATTCTTCAAACAAGTAGGTAGGTAGGTAGATAAATCTAATTTGGGTAAATTAGATTTATAATTTCATAAGAATGAAGTTAAATATTCTTAAACTATGTCAAGTTGTTCACCCAACCCAATGTTTGAAAGTACCTATTAGGGATGAAATGTGTAATTCGGAGTTGGTTCTAATTTTATTGCGTGATAGCTAAAACTTATTAGTTATTAACAAGTAGGTATTCAGACATACCAAACATTCGTTATGAAGCCACAGCTTTTTGTACGTGGACTTTTCGCGGTTTATCTAATAAACTAATAATGTACTTACATTATATAACATTACATTCATTCATCACACTATTTACATTCATGAATGTAGGTAAGTACTACCTGCTTACCTACTAAAACATACCGACGCAGTCAAGGTTATGTTGGGAGAATATACAAATATGCATTAGTATTTAATTTGGTTGAAACTACGTAAACTTACAAACATTAGGTATATACATTATTTCTATTTCCAAGAAACATTGAAGCATAAAACAAAATACATCAACGTTTAATCTCGAAAATGTAGTCTTTAAATGCTTGACAGTAAAGATTATATTGATCGCATTATAATGTCTGTTAGATTTCCGAGAACCGAAATCTAAATCACAAAATTCGCGCTATCCTTTTTACTCCGCTATGTTACCCTTAGTTAGAAAGAGAGAAAGCGGGTTTCTAACGAAATCCAACCAAACTCAAACTGCCGTGTTTACGTTTGGATTTCATTTGGTGATGGATGTGATCCAGTGATTTTATTGTCGATTCGGTTGGTGGTAGATCGTTAGCGTTTGGTTCGGATAGGTAGATTATTAGAATCAGATCTTCAAGTTTGAGAAATCTATACGAACCAAACGCTAACGATCTACCACCAACCAGACAAAATTAGCGTTAAATAAATAAAACAAAGATTTTTTTCCAGTCTCTGTGTCAATTTGATTTATATTTGATTAGGTATACAAAATTATACATTATGATTGCAGACGAAAATATTAGGTAAAAAAAAAAATAAGCAGCCGTCGACCTCCTATGTTAAAAATTGCTCAGAGTAACAGGCTTTCCAAATGATCTAAAAACAAAAAGTTTGTTTCATTACCTACAGTCAATGACGTATCACTACATAGTATAAAACAAAGTCGCTTCCCGCTGTCTGTCCCTATGTATGCTTAGATCTTTAAAACTACGCAACGGATTTTGATGCGGTTTTTTTTTAATAGATAGAGTGATTCAAGAGGAAGGTTTATAAGTATAATATATGCATAATATAGTAGAGAAACACTGATAATGTTAGAGGTTTCCAATGTGATGTCGACAGACATTCTGTAGTATATTTAGTATTCTGCATTGCACCCGCGCGAAACCGGGGCGGGTCGCTAGTTATAAATAAAGCGATGTTGGCGGGCACGGGCCGTACCGCCGTACGGGAGAGGAATCAATGTCAAGAAATGATTAAAATTGTATAATATAATTGAAAAAAGACGAGAAGATGGTGGGTTAGAAAGTACTATGTAAAGTATGATGTCGCGCAATGTTACGACTCGGACAAAATAGGTAAGTTTATGTGGAACTAGCAGCCCGCCCCGGCTTCGCACGGGTATTTAACAATACACAAACATAAAAAACCCTTCTATTTGCGTCAGGTAACTAAAAAAAATCTCTGTGGTGTGAAATTCTGTATGGTGTCGGGTTCTGTATGGTGTCGGACGCATAGAATAGCACCATCCTATATCTTCCCGTGGGTGTCGTAAGAGGCGACTACGGGACTTGCCAGAGAATGGGCAGCAGCGTTCTCTGTACTTTTGTAACAACCGTACTGCGATCGCCAACACGCCTGCCAAGCGTGGCGATTATGACAAAACACCCCCTTCTTTGGGGAGGCCTATGTATAGCAGTGGACGTCATTTGGCTGAAATGATGATGATAATGTAAGGCCCGTACCCCAGTGACGCCTACATCGTATAAGGTGATGCCTAGCCAGCTGAGCAGGGTGAGCGGCGACCACGCAACTTTTTTCTAATACTTACATTTTTAATCTCTTGATATCTTTCGAATGGAACGACCGAATTGAATAATTCAAAAAGTTATATAAAGGTATTGAAGCAGTCTTGAATATGAATTAATTTATATTGATAAGGATTAATACCAAGATACAAATACAGAGTCTTTTCTAACGGCGGCATTAAAATATATATTTTTTAAATAAAAGAACACGTAGTGTGGCATAAATATAATAGTTAGACATATGCTGTCGCGACACTTTTTATAAATAATGATGTGTTCTGCAAAGTCGTAATACATTATTTTATTCTATCATCAATAGTTTTCGCAGCGCACGCGATGTAAAGAATATTTTAGGTAATTTTTATACACCTTGGGTTACATAATTGCAGTTTTAGTAAGGATCCCTAATTTTTTTGAAAATATAATATAGCCTATGTCACCCGCGGATAGTGTAGCTTCCCAACAGTGAAAGAATTTTTCAAATCGGTTCAGTAGTTTCGGAGCCTATTCAATGCAAACAAACAAACAATCAAATCTTTCCTCTTTATAATATTAGTTTAGATTATAATATTAGTTTAGATTTAGATTATCATGTATGTTCACACGGCGACACATCAAGCTTTACACTTCCAGTATAACGTGGCCTCGCTTTGTCTATATATTCTATACAGTGACAAATTTGCATAAACTGGTTTTTTCATACCTTGATCAGCGGTCGTGCGTACCTACTGTTATAATTACATATGTACCTACAATACAACGAAAATGTCACAAACCGTCGCAGCGTCGTGGACACTAAAAAGTAACATTACTCAAGAATGCATGTATTGTGGTCATTATTTTGACAACCTTGTTCGAGCAAAGTCGACCTTGCCGTCAACTCAAACTAACTAAATCGCAAAATATTAGTAATATCAAACCGGGAAAGACGGTGTTGAATTTTAGTAACTGTACTGTTGTCATTTTAATTAAAATTCTAGTTTATTAATATATTTTTTATTTAAATTACTTGCTGGTTTTATTAAGATTAAGTAGGTACTTGCATTTTTGAGTAAAGCACTATACAAACCTTGGCCCACAATGACTGCTTCGCTGGTCACGCTATGATTGCCTCGAGCTAGCCTAGCTACGCTCTAGGCCTTTCAGCTTGGCCATCATTGCAGCCCTTGCTGTCGCTGTGCGCTGTCGGTCATAATCAGCGCGACCAGCAAAGTAGTCATTATAAACCGCGGCAGTAATGTAGGTACTATTAGGTACGTACGTAGTAAGGTAATAAGAAAACAAACTTGTTTTGATAAAAACAGTGATTACATTTTGTGATATTGAGTATTGATAGTACCATTATTACCTCAAAAATTTAAGAAAACAGGTAGGTAAGTAATTTAGAAGAAATAAATATGTTGGTAGAACTAATTAAAATTTTTATATTTGGTATCCACTCGGACATAAGACTAACCCGCACTGGGCCCGCGTGGTGGATTACAGGCCTGTGTCCTAGCAGTGCGAACATTATAGGCTGATTACGCTGCTGCGGAATATAATTAATCGGACATAAACTGCGATGAATTTTCAAGTAAGCATGCGACGGCACGGCGCGGCGACGTGAAGTCTTGACTCTCTTGAGCGATCGCTGCATAACCACCCGGGGAAAACTAAACATACTTATTTAATAAAATAAGCAATCCATATTAGGTATCTACAGAGCCCTTCAGCTGACCAGGTCATGACCTCCGACCCATATACCTATCAGCTGGGTTGTCAATTCAACTGTGTTTTTTTTTTATCTTTGGAGAAATACAATAGAACTCTTCAATAATAGACAGCAAATCTGTAGTGACAATATCATAATGTTACATGACGCTTGTATGCTCTGAGGGGGTGTGCAGATGTGTACAGTAAAACCAGATTTCGACAGTTATAGTATGTTAGTTTCCATTTGATTGGTGATAAGCATATTACCATGATTATGTATTGTTAACAATGTATTTACATTCATAGCAAAAATTTAAATAGGATAATACAACTAAATGGATAAATAAAAAACTTTTTTCAAAAAACAAAACAACTCCAAAAAAGTGAAAAATAACTTTAGCTTCAGAAGTTGGTGGCAAAAAAACTGAATCAAACAAACAAGTCACCGACTTCTGAAGATAAGTTATTTTTCACTTTTTTGTTTTTTGAAGTTGGTTTTATTTTTTTTGCAAATAGTTTTGTCTTAGGTGACATGAACAAGCATGGCAATGGCAGTTGAGAATTTGTAATGCTGTTTCGCCGATGTTGGCGCGTGTGTTGCATCATAAAAATGTTTGAGCAGAGTGGTGCTGATCCATGCATCATGCTTGTGAATGGCCGCCGATATTCGAGACTGGTCTCTTAGCTGTTAGGTCACATAGTTAATCTTTGTAGGTATTGAATTGTTATACATTGTTCTCGCATGTAGAAGCAAAAAGAATAATGTTACCAGGATTTATATTAACTTGTTTTTAAAATGTGTCCATGGAGTTTCTTGCACATTCTTGTCCATAGAGAGATATACCTACGCTTTGGAACGTGCAACTAGAGACTGAGTCCTTGTCATTTTGAAACACCTTGAAATGTGTGGACATTGTGGGCTTTATAGATTCCTAGATCCTTGGTAACTTTTTATCTTGTTCTACGTTTTGTAGTAAGCAATGACTTATTGTCGGGCCTACGATATCCTCCCATACTTAAATACTAACGCTGTAACAAAAAAATATTGTAAAACCAAATGATTTTAAAAGAGTAACCATAGAGTTTCTTGATGGTTCTTTTCCATAGGAAACGACCAACCCGAACCAGACAACAAGTGCCATTGTAGGCCTATGTGAAATAAAAATATTTTGATTTAAAACTGCCTGTAAATGGTATTTAAATAAATGCTTTGAGTCTATATCAATTGTATTTTTTTGCCTTATAAGTGCCTATATGATTTGACTTTGATTGTTTTTTATAAACAATTTATTGTGTTATGTAGTTGAAAGGGGGGGCAGTGATAAATGGCCTTGACTTATGAATTGTAGGTTGTATGTTCGAAGCCTGACAGGCTCCTTACTTTGGGTAAATGAATACTAATACTACTTGAATAAAAAGCATTACTTACAATAGTTAATTATATAATTAGTGTAAAACACAACATAACCACATTCATATTTTGTTAGAACAGAACTTTATTGCGGCATTGAAAACGGACACAATGCTTTTATCAAATGGCACACTTACACAATGCTGATGCTTGGAGTCTCTTTGAAGGAAAGATTCGAGTAGAGAAAATAAGAATAGATTTTCGCACTTGAATGTTTGTTACTGACATATAAATATGTAAATCGCGACGACAAGCGACGTTCCGTTTCACGTTAGGTACTTTTGATTGGCAGTTATTGTAAAAAAAAAATATTAACTAAAATAAAAACGTAACAGTGGCCCTTCTTGTATGTTTTTTTTTAAACATTTTAGTCACAAAATATTGATAAATATGATATCTGCATGTTTCCTAATTAAACGTTTTTGATGACAATGCCATCTAGCGGTTCAGAAATTAACCATTTACGTGTGCATGTGTGTGTGTGCATGGTGTGTACAGATATGAAGTTGAGACGGCTGGTGGAAATTTCGAAAATCTCCGTTTGAGAAGAGTTAACAAGTAAGCTGTATATGTGGAAAAATCAAGACAAAAGGCTAGTTTACGCAAATAGAATATTGTCCATCAAAGATATTTGCGAGACCAAATATCTTTGATATTTCCCAAATGCGAGACTACAACGCCATCTATTGAAAAAACGGCGGCGGGATCGTCAACGCTACCACCTTAAGTCAAACACTGGTGAAATGATGCCGTTTTAATTAGGTAAAAAAAAAACAAAATCAAACAAAATCATAATGGAATTAACTGCTAAATGACAATTCCGAAGAGTTCCATAACATCAGGCGGGACCTAGATAAGACTGGCTCTCAAGATGCTGATGATTCTCCAAAGATTTAGTAGGTGTATCACCCACATTACACGTAGCAGTTAGTTCTGGCATTCAAAATTACCTGATACCCTCTTTCAGGATCACTGGTATAGATCTTTGTCCAATGTTTGTTCATGGCCAGAGCTCCTCGGCATCTCAGTGGCTGCATCCACTCGCCATCTTTACAGAACTGCACCAGAAGTCGGTCCTCATCCAGGTCTCCACTCCACATGACTAGGAGGAAGTTCTCTAAGTCACGGAACTCCATTGCTGCAAAAATAATGTGGCTTGAGTGACCTTACCACCTGTTATGAAGATGCTGAATTCAGAGGCCTAGAACTAGTCTGCACCTAATTGTGATTTTCAACATGATAAACCTTTGATATACTACATACTTTCCGAAAGTCATCATCATTCTCTTGCCCTTATCCCAATTCATTTGGGGTCGGCGCAGCACGTCTCCTTCTTCCATACTTCTCTATTACTTGTCATCTCATGGGATACCTCCTTTCTTGCCATGTCATCCTTCACACAGTCCATCAATCGTTTCTTTGGTCTTCCTCTACCCTTATACCCATCCACATTCATACTCAAAACTTTCCTCACGACATTTTCTTCATCCCTCCGCATCACATGCCCATACCACGACAACCGATTTCCACACATCTTTTCAGTCACCGGCGCCACTTTCAGACTTCCTCTAATATACTCATTCCTTATTCTATCCATTCGCGTATCATACACAACTACAAACTACTACTACATACTTTCCGAAAGTGTCTAGTCTTTATAAATGAAAGTCAAAAACCTCAATCGAGAGCTTAATCATTTTGACTTCAAAACTATCCATGACTTTAACTGATTATCGAGAGAACATGACGGAACTCTGTGATTTGTATGAAGCACAGAAGCCTAGGCCCAGCATTGGTCATCTTTAGGCTGAACCATGATGATCATGATGATGAATACCGATAATACTCACAAAGGATCTCCCAGCTAACATCATCAAAAGGTGCAGTATCTGGTGCCGGCAGGGTTTGCTCGTGCTCCCCTCTCATGCTGTACTGAACCCAGTTGTGGGGTCCGTAGATGAACATGTGGTGATTCAGGACGTACACGCCACGGACTGTCTCTCCTGGAGGGTAAGTTAATGCGAATTATAACTAGCAAAATCTGTTACATCAATCTACTCAACTCAGCATATTTTACCGCTGGATATACAAAGTTTCTCTCCAGCTACGCCACAATACCCTGTCCTGTCCGCCTTCCACATCCAGCCTATCAGGGTCACATTTTTAGGGTCATCATATAAAAATCATTTTGGTCTTCAGATTTCTAAGTGGGATGAGATCCACTGTAGAAAACCTTGACAAATAACTTAGTAAATCGTTGTTTGGTTGAATACATTTCCTGCTGTAACCAAATGAAAAGGCTGACTTCTGCAAGATTGGCATAAAACTGCTTGCAGTTCCAAAGCAATTCGTTTAGTTAAGTGATGATGTGGTGATCAATTATTAGCTTCGAATGAACTAAGGTAATTTATATTTAATATTATACAGGTGAAGAGCTTGCCGTGTACAGTTGGATAGACCATTTATTGAGGAAGGCTTTATAAAATCACGCTACGACTAAAAGCAGCGGGACATCAATGAAAAATGTTGCAAAAACGGGGTAAATGCGACGCAGAGGTAGTTGCGCGGGTCAGCAAATAATTGATAAAACTTTTACTTACCTTCCTCAAGAGGATTATCAATGGTGACGTATTCACTGGTCAGCATATTCAAGAGCATCGACTGCAAAACAAAAAATCCTCGTAAAACGGTCCACCAAACAAAAACTCAAAAACTTGAAAGAAAAATATAGACCAACTTACCACAGAATTATTTGTAGAGGCAGCAGCCCATTTATTATCTGGAGAAAGCTCTAAATTCTGCATGATGCCCTCAAGTTGAGGACAGAGGTCTCTAGCCAAGTCTGAAGTGGACAGGTCCCAGGATATGACTCTGCTGGAGATGGAGACTACGTAGCGCTTGTCAGAGCTCAGCCTGAACGCGAAGACTGCAAACTGGTGACCCTCTAAGGAGTACTGAAATAGAGGAGATGGAATTTTGGGATCATTACTTTACAAGCATGTGATACCACGTGATGGTTAGTGCATGAGCGAGACTTTTCCGTCCAGATTTACAATATCGCTCACTTTTTCATCTTAGCGAATCCATGGTAAAACGATCAAATATACCTATGTGGCCCAAAATTCGGATACAAGAACTCCGCTTACCGCTGCCGTCGTAAGGTCTACAAATGCGCAGGTGACCGGGCATGCGATGCAAGATGAAGAAGGTAAGCCATTTTTTGTCGAGAGGTGCTGCAGTATCAAATCTCAGGTGCGCATGCATCTGAGATTTGATACTGAATGACATAAGAGTTTGCAAGCAATCTATCTTTGGGTAAAAGAAAATAACTGAGTAACGTAAAAATTAAAATCCGGACGTGTCAATCTCTGCCCCTTTCGCAGCGATAGAAAAAAAAAAACAAGATGACCAAACATTTGTTTTGAGTTTTGGATTGTTGCAGCACTGTCTTTATTCAGTCAGGAGTAGGGTTCGGTTTACGTTAAAACGATAACGAACTAATCATTACCAAGTAAGTACTTCTTAATGCAAAGTTAATCTCAGACCTTTCCATCAGCTTACCTACCTTCAAAGGTCCACCAGGAGTATGCAGACAATGATGCGACGGCAGCAGCGCGCAGTGCATCTTGCCGTTGTTGACGCACTGCTTGAGCAGCGAGGAGATGGCGGGGTTGCCGGGCGCCTCGGGCAGCAGGCGCCCCACCAGCTGCGGGGCGAGCATGTCGGAGTACGTGCCCAGGATCGCGCCGCCCAGGCGGAGGGCGTCGGCTACTAGCATTAGTTCTCTGGAAGTGTTAGATTGGGTAGTTTAAATAAAACATTTTGAGGAAACCAGGAGGAGCTCGTGGCTAAATAATAATAGCCGCCCAGGTCGATCTTTAAGGTTAAGCCGTGCTTGCCTAGGCTGGTCTGTGGATGGGTGACCATAATTACATATCAAGTTTCCTCCGTGCCTCGGAAAGCACGTTAAGCCGTTGGTCCCGGCTGTCATTTGTAGATCTTTGACAGTCGTTACGAGTAGTCAGAAGCCAAAAGTCTGACATCCAGTCTTACCAAGGGGTATCGTATTACCCAGTTACTGGGTTGTGGAGGTCAGATAGGCAGTGGCTTCATGTAAAATACTGGTACTCAGCTGCATCCGGTTAGACTGGAAGCCGACCCCAAGATAGTTTGGGAAAAGGCTAGGAGGACGATGATGATTTTGAGGAAACCAGCATACCTGAGAGATATTTCTCGACTACATGTAAGGCCAAGTCAGAGGCCCTGGCGACATAAAAACTCTAACAGAAGGGTAGGCACTAACCTAAAAGGACCTTAGTAAATTATGAGGACTCTGATACAGAAAGGTACTGATATTGTTAGAGCATAGATATTATGTAACGGATTCTTCGAAGAAACAGGGTTTAATAAGATCTGTCCAGTGTCCAGTTTTTGCACGCATTTGTCAGTTATCGCAACAAAAGGCATTATCAACAAAGGTCTGAGAGAGATGATAACATTTGAATGATTAATACCTTACGGCATCTTTATTGACATGCAGCTTGGCATCTTCGAAGTCTGCCAGCACAGCTTGCAGAGGACAGCAGTTCAGCTTAGCGTGAAGCCACTCGTAGTTGAACAACACTTCAGCGTACAAGTCTGTGAACCGCTTGGATCTGACCAGGTGAAATGGTAGTTCACCAAACTGGAAAGCACATAGAAAAAGGAAACATTTTATTAGGTCAAGTTTGGTCAAGTTGCCAGATTATTGTAGTACTACAGTCAAATCGTTTTAACTAGGTAATTCAATTGTTTTGCCAACTTAAGGTCCTTAGGAGGTGATGTAGATATGGCGTAGGTGTCTCGAATATGTGATAAAAGACCGCGTTTAAGGAGGGCTTAGTTCCAAAAAGTATAATGGACTTTACAATTTGGTCCTTAAAGATAGCCTAGCCTAGACTAGGCTCAGACCGCGTCAGATCGATAAAATCGTCATTTCAGGCAGTTTATTGTGAGATTAAGAGACTCGTCTTTCAGTTGATTAGCTTTTTAGATAAGATCCTTAGTTGTTTTTGTCTTTACCTTCCTCAAGTTATATCTCCTGTTAGCTCCATCGGCTGACATAAAGATCAGCGGCTGCAGAGGAACCTTTCTGTCTGCCACTCCCTCTCTGTCAGCCAGGTTAAAGCGGTGACGCTGGATTTCAGTGTACTTGAAGGGTTTTGGTGTTCCACCACCCCAAATACCTGGAATATAAAAATCAATTTTATAGAGCAAGATTAACATTTAGCATTGGACTTTTAGTTTCTAGGAGAGTTGTTAACCAATCTACAGACAAGATTAGCCGTGAGAAGTTTTTCAGTATTTTTGGGTTTCGAGTTGTGTAGTTTATTTTGTTCATGTCAAAGAAACCACTCATTTTTGCTGGCTCTACTCATCATCATCATCATCATCAGCCTATTATGTTCCCACTGCTAGGACACGGGCCTCGTCTCTATGAGAGGCCTGTAATCCACTCCGCGGGCCCAGTGCGGGTTGGTAGATGTCACATGTCTTCGAATTTTTAATTCTATCACATGCCGGTTTCCTCATGATGTTTTCCTTCACCGTTTTTGAGGGCAGCGGTGATGAAATAAATTACACAAAGTAATACGCCTGCCTGGGTTCGAACCCACGGCTTACTGCTCGTAACTCGGGGCTGCCACAACTGGGCCACGGCTGCTCTGCCGTTGATACTACTCACTGCTCGATAATCGCTGGCAGCTAGAAGGACAGGTGCCTAATTTAGCAACCACTTGAGCTTTAAAACCATGATTACTATATTCGTCTGAACGTGTCAAAACTGTGCCAAAACTGGCTTTATACTCTTGGTCAACACCGAAGGGTTCGTACAAGTTTAATCATATTTTAAACTCACTGCAACATTCTTCGCATCCAAGAGACCTGCCGCAATGCAACCCAAAGCCATCTTATCAACAAGACCTGCTGGTCTACCAGGACCTCTTAAAGCAGTATTGTTTTACTCTTATTCTAGTGTGGGAAGAAACAGAGCTATACACGATGTAGCGTCATCTCTTTCCCACACTGGAAAAGGAGTAAAACAATAATGTTTTAAGATGTTACGGTAGGTCACCCGTTACCCCAAGGATGGTACGCAGCAACGCAGTGTTTGTTGCTCCTAGCGTAGGCATACTATCCACCATGGTGCTATTTTATCCATGTTATTAAAGAAGAAGAACAAATGATATACCTAGATAATAATCAGCGATCATAGAGTGGAAGTACATGGCCATGTTCATGTTCTTGAAGTATCTCTCACGCGCGGTGTCCCGGAACTGCCTGTGGTACCAGTTCATCACCGAGACGCCGTCGGCCTCGCGCTCGGAGAGGTAGTTGGGAAGATCGTTGCGGATCCTGAAATGTACAGCAAAAGAGTCGGTTAAATAAATAGAAAATATGGGTATGTTATGAGAGCAACGGTGGCCCAGTGGTGGCAGCCCCGACTTACGAGCAGTATGCCGTGGGTTCGAAACCAGACAGGCGCATTACTTTGTGTAATTTATTTCATCACCGCTGCTCCCAAAAAACGGTGAAGAAAAACATCGTGAGGAAACCGGCATGTCCTAGAACTAAAAATTCGAAGATATGTGACATCTGCCAGCCCGCACTGGGCCCGCGTGGTGGATTACAGCCCACTCCCTCCGGGAGGAGGCCAGTGACCCAGTGGGAACATTATAGGATGATGATGATGATGGTTGTGGTTATGACATAACATAACATCACGCCTGTAATCCCTGAAGGACAAGGTAAAGGTGAACCTAATAGTACAGCCACATTTTTCGCCAGTTATTTTTAAGTCCCATGTAATAGGGGGCAGTCTATTGCCATCAACAAATCTGGAGACCGTAGTTGCTACTGAGAAATTACTGATAGAAAAACTCAATAACACTTTGCCCGACCTGGGAATCGAACTCAGGACCTCATACTCAGGAGTCACGCTTGCAACCACTAGACAAACGAGGCAGGCAGATATAATTTAAAAAAAAATGATTTTCTTTTGTGGAGATAGTTCTTAACACTTGTGTCAGTGGAAACCATTTGTGTACATCCAAATAGTGCACCATATAATATTTAGATTTTAGTTTGTGACTCGATAAAAATTGAGGGGCGCGTGACTAAATAATAACAGCCGCACGGGTCGATCTTTAAGGTTAAGCCGTGCTTGCTGAGGTTGCTCCGTTGATGAGTGACCATAATTACATACCAAGTTACCTCCGTGCCTCGGAAAGCACTTAAAGCCGTTGGTCCCGGCTGTCATTTGTAGATCTTTGACGGTCGTTACGAGTAGTCAGAAACCGAAGCTCTAATATCCAGTCTTACCAATGGGTATCGTATTAACCAGTTACTGGGTTGTGGACGTCAGATAGGCAGTCACTTCATGTAGGGTACTGGTACTTAGCTGCATCCGGTTAGAATGGAAGCCGACCCCAACATAGTTTGGGAAAAGGCTAGGCAGATGATGACTCGATGAAAATTGAAAGAGGCTAATGAAACGATGGAAAGATTGTATGACGATGTGAATGAAGAGGAGGACTCTCAGGAGAATTGCAAAGAAGAGAATGTTCCCCCAAACAGAGGTAACATGGGACAAAGAAGAACGTTCGTTCTTCGTGTCTTGAGAAACAATCTTCTTCACGTACCTAGTCCACAGCAACGGTGGTATTCGTCGGACAGGTGGAAGATGGTATTGGTACACGTCATCCAGCACTTTGTCATCCAAGGAGATCAGATCTTCCAGTTCTGTCTCCGAAAGACCACTGCGAGCCGCTGTGATGTAGGCTAGCGCGTGGAAGACCAGTAGACGGCCGTGCTGCGGATGATAAGACGATATTAAAATAATATTTAATCAGATTCAGGACTGTTTAAGATTTCAGATGGTTTGGAGACACAGGCAGGCTGTCAACTTTTATGCGTCTTGAAGAGGAGGTTGTTGATGGCGAGCGGATGTGAAAGTCCAACATACAGTAAAACGTAAGAATATATTAAACAGGCACAGTTATGGATAAGGTCATTAACACATATAACTAAGTTAAAACTATATAACTGAAATTAGCGAAATAATAACAAACAGTTGCGTGTCTCGCGACGGTCGACAAGCAAGAGGTGGGCTATGGGATGGGAAGCACCCGAGACCGGAGCTGCTACACAAAAAATATAGCAGATGGCTACAAAAAATATACATACAACGCCACGTAATCTAAGGTGCGTTCTATCTGGACATTACGTGACGCCAATGGTCTTCTTTAGTTTCGATCAAGCGCTTTAGGAAGTACAAATTCTGCTGAGCCTGGAGACAGGTATGTTATGTATGTGAACTTAGCTTTCTATACTTAGATGATTGGAACCACATAATTCAGTGTATCTCGAGTGTTCGAATCATTGCTATCATTTCCCGTTCACACCAATCTGACACCAATTCATTTGGGATCGGCCGCACAATTACTTTTACTATAAATCTCTATTTATTAGTCATTGTTATATACATTACTTAGTGAATAAATAAAATTTTGATAGAATAAAATTGGTTTTGTTTACCTGTTTCTCAATTCTTTCAAACAGCATCATGATGGAGTCCATGACAGTTGAAGCCAAGTGAGTATCCTGAGGTTTGGTATAACTTCTCCACCTGCATACCTGCAGAAAATAATTGGTATACACAGAAATTGTCAGACGATAATGATCTTTTATAAAGCTGATGTGGACGGAAGTGACAGTTCATACCTCAGCAAAGACGAGTTTTACGAAGATTGGTAGCGAGCAGGAAGCGATGGCATTTGATACTAAACGCCATTGATAGTTCGAAAGATCACGGGCTGCCGAAGCCATCCATAGCCTGAAATAAAACAAACGAATAACATGAGATCAAAGGTTTTCCGGCCAAGTGCGAGTCAGACTCGCGCTCGAAGGGTTCCGTACCAGTATTTATAAAAACGAGCAAAAAAAGTCACTTTTTGGTATGGGAGCCCCCTTTTTATATTTATTTTATTCTGTTTTTAGTATCTGTTGTTATACCGGAAACAGAAATACATAAAATGTACAAATTTCAAATGGCAAACTATCACGATTCATGAGATACAGCCTGGTGACAGAAGGACGGACGGACGGACGGTCGGACAACGAAGTCTCAGTAATGGGTCCTGTTTGACCCTTTGGTTACGGAACCCTAAAAATAGGTAACTGAATGTTTTATCCTTCTTAAAGTTTCCATTGCTATAAGTATGGCTTATCTGACATTTCATCGGTCTTTTTGCTTTATCCTCTATCGTTTAGTGGGTAAGACGCACAATGTGGCTAAGATAAATGGACGTTTGATCGTATCTGGCCATGGATGTATTTTTGCGGAACTTCTGCGACCAAGAGCATCACCACTTGTGCGACAGTGGTGATCTCAACCATGTATTGCGTGATACTGTATTGCATCATAGGTACTTACTTCAAAACTTGCATAGCCAGATCTTCCCCTAGAGCTTTGACTTCTAGAAAGTTATCTTCGGAGTCAATCATGCGCCTGAGCACGTCATACTCTTTGGATACCTCTGGATTTGCTTCCTCACAGGCACAAGTTACGATTATCTGAAAGCCAAAAGAGATAATAGTAAAACTACCAAGTGTTTTAATAGTACAAAAAATATATATTTATCCTTATTACAGGTGGTTGAGAAAAAAAATTATAGGTAATAAATAGGTCGTAAGTAATTTCAGCAAGTTAGTTCAGCTTAACTTCAATTTAACTGAAAGTGGCGCAGTTATTGTTTTTACGAGATTACAAAGCAACTTGAGCTTTCTTAAACTACTCTAAAGTTCAATAATCTGAAAATCATTTAAGTCCAAAATTGATTCCATTTTAAATACACTCAAAAGTTATCATCTATTTGGGTGTTATCCAGTCAAATTGTTATTTGACTTATCTAATAACTACAAGACTAGATCCAAGGGTCTGCAAAAGTGTAAAATCAAGTTTTCAGACTATAAGAATACATTTGGACGCTACTGAAAGGGCCAAACTAGTCGCCAAATTTTGGGCTGACCCAATTTTAATCGTCATCGACACACTGAGAGGAAGAAGAAGATAACAACACACAACACGAAATATTCACCTTACAATGTGCCGGCAACCTCGTTGGCAACCAAGACACCTTATTATTCTCAGTGCCTATCCCAGTGAGCTGGTCGACTGAATCCAGGAACAGCAGCAGAGGTTGCTGCTGATTGGCCATCGTTAGCAGATGTTTGAAGTGAGCTGTGAGTGGCACCAGGTCATCTGGGATGCCTTCGAAGGGAAGGGCGAAGTTATAGGATATCTGAAAGGTTAATTTATTTAGTTCAGTAAGTTTTAGTTTTAAGGGAAGCGACTGTCATGAAATGGTCATGTGATGAGCAGGGAATCGCATGTTACCAAAAAAAGTGTTGAATATATAAATGTTGATTCATGGAAAAGGAGGAAGACTAAGGAAACGATAGATGAATGTGTGAGGAATGATCAAAGACAAAGGAGTAAATGATACCTTCACGGATGACAGAGGAGAATGGAAGAACAAAACGTGTTGCGCCGACCTCAAGTATTATGGGATAAGGGCAGGAAGATGATTCTTATACTTTACAGCAAACAAATAAAAAAAAAATACATACAAATTGCAATATAAAAACTTATGTACAACGGCGAGCTTAACCCAGAATTGGGTTTCCTTACAGCAAATCATTTTTCGATAGCGAGATTTGCAAAAGAGGATAAACTTACGAGTATGTGCAAAAACAGTACATTGAAAACTTAAATTAACTACTACATACAATGCTTATATAAATAAACATATATTATATAATACTATATACAAACTATTAACATGTTGAAAAGAAATGTTCTCTTAATCCTTTCTTGATCACTTCTATCGAAGGGCTATCCCGCAAGGAGTGTGGAAGTGAATTCCAAAGGCGCACAGCGCGAAGAGTAAATGATGCACCATACCGAATTGAGGAGTGAGGAGGAAAACGAAGGAGAAGAGATGATGATGGTTAGTTTAGTTTTAAACGTCGTCGTATGAATGTGGACGGCTATAAGAATAAGATCAAGACTAAATAAAAGATAAATGTACTGTGTGAATAATGGTATTGCTAGATAGAGGTGACTACTGTGGTTAAGACTGATAGAGAAGAAGGAACGGCACGGTTGGCGCCGTGGTTGAGCGATCGACTGCTGCGCTGCGTGTCGAGGGTTCGATCCCCGCACGGAACAAATATTTGTATGGCCTACAGATCGTTGGCTGGGTCTGGCTGTTTGTGTATGTGAGTTTAAATGATTGTAAACGCACCCATGATACAGGAGAAATTACTAGAGAGGAGTTTAAAAAAAAATTGTATCGAAGTAAAAGACATGGTGGACCAACCCCATTTAAATCTATATCATTGCCATCTTCGATGGATGGATTGTGAGATCAATAATATGAAAGAGAAAGGAGTAAATGATACCGTGACGTCAGACAGGGGAGAACGGAAGAAAAAAACGTGTTGCGCCGACCCCAAGTAGACACCAGGGCAGGAAGATGACAATGATCTTTGCTATGTTTCACTGCCATAAAAAGAAATGAAAGTGGCTAAAATAAAGAACCAAAGAAAATATGGATGAACGTGTAAAACAAGGCATGTTTAGGAAAGCAGTAAACATTGTGATAACGGTTAATAGACAAACGAATAGGAAGTCAAACTGGGCCAAACCCAAAAGAATTCGTATCATCAAAATCATCATAGCAGCCCGGAATCACTCCTTCTGGGTATAGGCGTCCTCTTTTTTGTGTCACACTTCCCAGTTATGTGCGTCCCTTATCCAGGTGTTTCAATCAATCAATATATTTATTGTGGATCATAGGGAGGTACACAAAACAGAAAATTCTTAAATTCTTCTTTCTTTCTTTTTCATTCCTAGAAAATTTTCTTAAATAATGAAATTGAGATCAGCTACGGAGCCCCAGAATATTATTAAAGTTGTTTCCAGTGACTTTGACGATATCGTCGACCCAACGAGCTTTAGGACAACCCTGGTTTTTTTGGCATAACCTTGGCCACCACTTGGTCAAAGTCTTGCTCCATCGGCCATCTCCGCGTCCAGCAAGATATCCTGCCCAGGTACACTTGAGGCGCACCGCCCAGTCCCCGATGTCTTCGACTTTCATTTGTTTCTTTTTTCGTTTTTTTCACTCAAAATTAATTGTGAGTGTGTGAATTCGTATATGGGTAGGAAAATAATGATGAAAATATGATATACCTGTTGACAAATCGAGATGAGAGTAGGTGTGAGAGCGCTGGAGTCAGGAGTTGTTCCGAGGAACCTGATCACGTTGGTTGGTCGTACGTCAGCAAACCAGGTGGCCAAGGACATGGCAGCGCTTTTTGATAGGAGACTCGTTTTCCCGCAACCACCTGGATGCAGAAAGAAAAGCATGATTTATGGTCAAAGAAGAAGGTGATGAAGATTTTGGACAAGATCGAAGCAACTGACACTCATTTGTCTAGCCTTATCCCAATTATGTTGGGGTCGGTTACCAGTATGACCAGATGCAGTATACTAGTATTTTACATGGAGCGACTGCCTATCTGTCCTTCACAACCCAGTTGGTACTGGGTAATAGGACCCCCGTTGGTAAGACTGGTTGTCACCGTCAGACTTTCAAGCAACCGACCTGTAACGACTGTCAAAGATCTACAAATGACAGCCGGGACTAACGGCTTAACGTCCTTTCCGAGGCATAGAGGAAACTCGGTAATGGGTGATCCCCATCAATGGATCAACTTGTTGTACCTGTTGAAATTGAAGATCCACCCGAGCGGCGGTTATACAATATGAAACAAAAAACAAGAACAAAAGTTACATTATTAATAGATTGTATTAGTATCTACCCTCTCCATACAAAACCAGCGGTTTATCAGACGAGTTCTTCATGTAGTCCTCAATGAAGTTCAGGTCTGGTTCCCTCCCGTGGAACACCTTCACAGAGTTGTTGCAGGCGTGCAGATGCTGCAGTATCTCCGTCACTATCACACCTTGAGCACTGCTGTCTTCTTTGCGCATTGCTCTGGAATCAGGATGATCATTTCGGTAAAATTTATTTTACTTTTGTGAAATGTGGTCTACCATTCAGGCAATTGTCTTCTTAAGGTGAGCTGAACGAGTTTATATTATATAGGGTTAATTATGAAACTTAAGGGTTGAAGCAGAATCTGCTGTCTTAACCTTCAACTTTTGAGAAAATCACTTTGATTCTCCGAGCGTCCAGTAATCAAATGAAGCTACAGTCCTAGTCACAAGACAATAATAACTGTGAAAGTACTGTAGTTGCCCATTTCAAAGCGTGGATCACTATAGAGAAGAATGGGCAAGACACTCCATGGAAACTCTTTTAAAGTATAAGAAAGCAATCACAGGATTGTATTTTTAGGTTAAATTTTTGCCTAAAAAGCATCATACATTATTGCAGTGTAAAGTCAATTTACCTAGTTACATATATTGCAAGTAAATGTATGCATTGCAAATAACTAGATCAGTTTTGAACTCTCTTTGATTAATTTGCATGTAACTTCCTCTTCCTCTCCTGAATCCATGCAAAAATTATAGAGTGGATGTAGTGGTTTTACAATTAACGTTTGTATAACTAAATACAAGAAAGGAAGTCCTAAATTGACATTATTGTTGTCCATACTAATTATAAATGCGAAAGTAAGCTATTTTAGCGTTACTTTTTTTTTCCTTACCGTCACAACGGAATTTGATAAAACTTTACAAAGGACTGTAATTTTCGACTTTCAAGCGTAAGGAGCCACATGCAGAAGAGAAGCTGTGTGGTAAAGTATTGTATTCACTTTTTTTCCAAATCCTGAAACATTACTAACCTGTCCACCAATTTGACGATGTTCTTGTAGAAGTGCGCTATGAAATGACTGAGATATTCCCCGTGTGTCTCTGTGTCCAGACCTTCGCGACCAATCCATTCCACTGTGTATCTGAGAGACCATGCAAATATTTTTTAAACTCGCTTGTGACAGCACTATTCTGAATAATTACTACCCCACTTCCTTGAAATGGGTGTAAAAAGACCATTTATCCGAATGCACTTTAACTCCCCGTCCACCACCGTCCGTCCCGTCCGTGGACCATACCTGGGAGCCTTTATTTTAAATACAAGTTTTTAATGTTATACTCTCTTCTTAGTCGTTACGCTCTTGACAGAGCGGTCGTGGTCGTTATGAAGTGTTGCTACTATTTGTGGCAGATGTAATGTGTCTCACAATATTCCGCCACCGATTAGATGTCATCCGGGTACATTCGTGCACGGGACCGCCTACAGCAGACTTGATCTAGTCGGTCCAACGCATGGGAGACTTTCCACGCGGTCTAGTGCCCTCCACTTTTCCTTGGACGACTAATCGTGTCATAACTTAATGTTATAACTTCACTTTAAATACCACCATGACCCTTGTACTGTTCAATCAGCATCCATCAGCACAATGTTTTGAATTTCCCATCAATATCATTTGCGTACTATTAACCACGTTAACCAAGTACTTACATCAAACTAAGGAAAATTTGATGTACAGAATGATTGGTTAACGGCTTCGTGAATGGTCCTTTAACATCCTGTGTTGTAAAGTGCTGGTTGAAGAGTATTGTTATCATTGATCTGTAATAGTTTGCTGCAAATAGGCATCAACAGCACGCCGTTAAAATCGGCTACTCTTGCCCAAGTGCCAAGATTGTCGCTCCACCTATCCTAAAGGCATTCCCAGGCCATTCTAACCTCTCTCCTCAAGAGCTAGGAGATATTTCCAATGCCTCTACCACCGCTGATTAGACCGAGCCCGTCAACAAACGGTGATGACCACTTACCGTATCCAGCTGGCCCCGATTGCTTTTTTGTCTCACAAAATAACAAAAAAAAAGCCTAGCAAACTACAAAATCCAAGACCATTAGAGGCTCCTAAGATGACCCAGTGACCCGGTTTTTGCAATGTCTAAAACCAAAAAATGAAGCTACAGTCCTCGTTAAAAGATAAGTGTGAAAGTAGTATGTACCCATTTCAAAGCTTATATCTTTATGAAGCAGAATGGGCAAGAAACCCTATGGACTCTTTTTCGAAGCAACACTTCGTCATCATCAGCCTATCATGTTCCCAATACTGGGACACAGGCCTCCTCTATGAGAGGGAGTGGGCTGTAATCCACCACGCGCGCCCAGTAGATGGTTGGTAGATGTCACATGTCTTCGAATTTTTAGTTCTAGGACATGCCAGTTTCCTCACGATGTTTTCCTTCACCGCTTTTTGAGGGCAGCAACACTTACTTCTGTATATTCGTAGTCTCAATCTTCTCCGGCAGCCTAACATCCCTAAGATCAGCCAACAGCTTCGAAGCCTCAGCGTCCAGACTCCTGTTGATGATGTCCACGAAGTTGCTGGCCTTCTTCAAGTTCTGGAGGTTGATGTTATTGATGTACCGGACGTACGCTAGGCAGTGGTTCTTTGTGTTCTTCACGTTTAGCACGCCGTTTATAACTTCGCGTTCCGTTACTGAAATTTTAGGGAAAATTATGGTTCAGTTGGATTGCTTTAGTTCAATAAACACCATCATCATCTGCCTAGCCTTTTCCCAAACTATCTTGGGGTCAGCTTCTAGTCTAACTGGCAGCAGCTGACTACCAGTATTTTACATGAAGCGACTGCCTATCTGAACTCTACAACCCAGTAACTGGGTAATACGATACCCCTTGGTAAGACTGATGGATGTCAGACTTTTGGCTTCTGACTCTCTCTCGTAACAACTGTCATAGATCTACAAATGACAGCCGGGACCAAGGAGGGTTTTGCCGTAATCGCAGGTGGGTTGGCGATCGCAGTACGGTTGTTACAATAGCTGCAGCACAGAGAACGCTGCTGCCTATTATCTGATAAGTCCCTTAGTCGCCTCTTACGACTCCTACGGGAAGATATGGGATGGTGCTATTCTTTACGTTCGACACCACACAGAGTCACCAAAACAATGGCATACAATAAAGATTGCAAGATCATCTACAGGTACTATTCATAATATTTTTTTTAAATCACCCACGTTTTTAGAGCATTCATGCGTAATTGGGATGGTTGTCTCCAAACCCTGGTGCAGCGATTGATGTTTAATATTTTGAACTAAAAACTTACCAGACATAAAATAATTGTGCATACAGTCTTTGTCAATCTTGCCAGCATTGTACAGCTGTAAGGAAGCCTTTCGGAACAGCTTCTGCATTTTACCGAGCGTATCCCACCACACTGCTTGATCTTCGGCTTGAAGTTTTGGAACTCTCTGGAAGGTTTAAAAAAATCTTTGTCATATTGTTTTGTTATATTTTAGTGTCTTATCAAGTTGTAATAATCATGCAGGATGAGCCTGTTTTTTCAGCTTTACTGTGTACGATTTTAAAGAGATAATGTTTACTCTCTCTCTCTGCTCGCTCTGTATGGTGTCGGACGTAAAGAATAGCACCATCCCATATCTTCCCGTGGGTGTCGTAAGAGGCGACTAAGGGACTTGCCAGAGAATGGGCAGCAGCGTTCTCGGTGCTTTTGTGACAACCATACTGCGATCGCCAACCCGCCTGCCAAGCGTGGCGATTATGGCAAAACCCCCCATGTTATGTCAATGTGGCGAAACTTGGGGGAGGCCTATGTCCAGCAGTGGACGTCTTTCGGCTAAAATGATGATGATGATGATGAATGTTTACTCTATAAATTCGTTTTTACAAGCACTTTAAATGACAAAACTAGATGAGAAACACCGAAACAAACCGATAGGTGACAGTCTCTTCTGAAGTTGAGACATAATCCTGGTTTTGTCATGGCAGCACCATGATGATGAGTCGGTGTCTTTGTTCGTTTCATTGACTTTATTGCCACCGACTTCGGAAAGGAATGTTATTTTTTTTTTTTTTTTATTTTATTCTTGTTGATTGAGAAAACTTAACAACTTCTTGTCATATACAGGGTGTAACGGAAAGGGTATATACATACTTAAGGGTGTGCTACAGACCATCAAACTAAACATGTTTCTCCACAAAGAAACATCGTAATAACGAAAAAATTATCTGGTGCCCCATACAAAATTTCAATACCTATTCGACCGAAATGTGTGGGGCAGCTGATATTTTTTTCGCTATGATGATGTTTCTTTGATGAGGAACATGTTTAGTTTGATGGTCTGTAGCACACCGTTAAGTATGTATATACCCTTTCCGTTACACCCTGTATAATTTTTACTTTGTAACGAGAAGTTTTTATAATATCATTATGTTATCAACATAGATAAAGAAGTAAACACGCGTATTTTAGAAGATAATATCATAAAGTACACAAGTAAAGTTAATAAAACTTCTAAGGTAGTGAAAAAATAATAAGATAGTAAGTATAATATTATTTATATGATGTAGATGTAGGATTCAGTTTGTAAGGCCAATCTATCGCATTGGATCGCAGATCTGTAATGATAGTTTTAGGTAAGATTTGTATAAATAAATAAATTAATAATCACAGAAATTGGACCAATAA
This sequence comes from Cerastis rubricosa, assembly GCA_949152445.1. Classification (NCBI taxonomy): domain Eukaryota; kingdom Metazoa; phylum Arthropoda; class Insecta; order Lepidoptera; family Noctuidae; genus Cerastis; species Cerastis rubricosa. The sequence continues at coordinate 2,922,758 of OX424549.1, forward strand.
CACATAGAAATATAAATCACAAGTATGTATCACAGAGAAATGGGGTGATCGTACATAAAAATAAGCAATTTTGTTTACTTGGATGATATTGTTTCATATTTTTTCAAGCAATTTTAATTAAAAAAACAAACTACAGAACCGATTTTCATGAAATTTATATGAAATCTATCGGGAAGATCCTTAAAGATTTTTTCAAACCAGTTTATAAATGCTGGAGGTACCGAATTGAGAACCTCCTCCTTTTTTTGAAGTCGGTTAAAAAAACATACCACCATCATCCTTAAAGACACGACGCAGTCAAATAAAAACGTTCCTTAACATACCTTATTGTTAAAATTAATCAATATAGAGGAGATGGGCTGCAGCACAGATACGGGGGGCACAGCATTCGAGTCCTTCTTGTACCAGGTGTCCATCAGGATCACGTCCACTCCCCCAGCCACCAGCTCTTCCTTCAACAACTGCAGTTCTGATGATAGCACGTATGTTGGGATTGGCCTGACAAAAGAGTTTTTTGGTAAAATCATCATCTTCATCAGCCTTTAATGTTCCCAATGCTGGGAGGCCTCCTCTCTATGAGAGGGAGTGGTCTGTAATCCACCACGTGTGCCCAGTGCGGGTTGGTAGATGTCACATGTTTTCGAATTTTTTGTTCTATGACATGCCGGTTTCCTCACGATGTTTTGCCTCACCGTTTTTGAGGGCAGCGGTGATGCAATAAATTACACAAAGTAATGCGCCTGCCTGGGATCGGACCCTCGGCATACTGCTCGTAAGTCGGGGCTGCCACCACTGGGCCACCGCTGTTCTCAGATAGTAAGTAAGTTGGTAAGATATGACGCCTTATCTCCTAAGAAGCCACGAGCTCCTCCAGGCTATAGCTGTCATAACAAGTAATAAACCAAAAAGTCCGAAAACTGATCTAACCCATTATTATGTTCTTTTTGGGAAAACCCTGGCAAATTATTACAAACCACTGCAAGTTCTGAAAGCCAGAATCAACATCATCATCATTTCAGTCCATAAGACGTCCACTGCTGGACATAGGCCTCCCCCAAGTATCACCATATTGACATTTTTGGTGGTTTTGCCATAATCGCCACGCTTGGCAGGTGGGTTGGCGATCGCAGTACGGTTGTTACAAAAGCACAGAGAACGCTGCTGCTCATTCTGTGCCAAATACCTGAGTCGCCTCTTACGACACCCACGGGAAGATATGGGATGGTGCTATTCTTTACGTCCGACACCATACAGAATCAACAATGGCGACCCTGCGGGTTTCATTGCACCAAGGCAATGAAACCCGCACTAATCAGAAAAGAGTGGCGGATGGTTGTTTTACAAAACCTTAGGGTGCGGAGATCAGATATCAGACGGCCTACCATGACATCTTAAAACAGTATTGTTTTAATCTCATTCCAGAGTGGGAAAGAGATGGCGCTAGACGTCCTCTATAGCTCCGTCACTTTCCCACTCTGGAATAAGAATATAACAATACTGCTTTAAGACGTCATGGTAGGCCGCTTGATATCTGATCTCCACACCCTAAGGTTTTGTAAAACAACCATTCGTATGAGCTAACTATCACCATATTTTTACTGAATTATCTCAAAATATAACTCATACAGTCTTCGACTGCCAAACTAGTCTAGTTAAGTGGACGCAAGTCCGACTGCTGAGCATGAGAGGCTGGGTTCGATTCCCAGGTCGAGCAAACTGTTGTTAGGTTTTTCGATCAGGAATTTTTCAGTAGCAGCCGCGGAGTCTGGGTTTGTGCCCGGTTGATGGCATAGGCTCGCTCCCTATTACACTATGGTAACGGGAACGAGCGTCGCGTACGGCGGTGCGGCGGGTGGGGCGGCAATCCACGCGGCATAGTTTGCACGCCACGGGCAGTTGCGTTTGCCGCCGCGACTAGTAGCAGTCGAGTGTTCATTATTTCGCGGCGAGTACAATTAAACTGTTTTGGTTGTTGCACTATTCACTGCATCTGCCGCTCGAGACTGTGGCATGCGCCGTACTGTTTCATACATTTGTTTTGAGTCGCCCGCCACTCAGTCCGATGCTCGTGAGATTCGCTCGGCAAGATCCCGCCGAGCGAGCGCGCGCCGCTACGCGTGGCACGCCCAGTACTTTTCCATACATTTGTTTTAGTCACAATACGCTCCGCCTTACGCACCCCGCGAATTTTCGCTGCAGCGAATGTCCCGTGGCCAAGCCGTTAGGTACATCTGTGCCTAACCCTTTGGGGATTGCAGGCGTGATGTTAACCCCTCAGTTACAGTCCTCACATAGTTTTAAAAAGACTTTGCTTCCGAGTCTTACCTATATCCATATTTCTGTCCGAGGAACACCACAAAGTTCGGTCCCATGGAGAGTCGCTGGCAGTTCTTGATCTCCCTCATACATAGCTCTGTGGTCATGTGATCATCTGTGGCTTCGTCTCGGACTCCCCAGCGCATGTCTACCACCTGAGAAGAAGGTGATTTTCTTAGATTGAGGATATTAATAAGTTGATGTAGTACAGGATTTTGACAAACTATCCCTTGGCAAGAACATGGTTAAAATGTTAAATGTGGGTTAAAAATTGATTTTTTGGCTATCGTTTCTCAGACTGGTTTTTATACACATAGGCTTCTTGCCGTCATGGGGTTGGCAGAACCTATCGAACGCTAACTGATACGATTTTATATTGGTACTTGCTTCGTCCATATTCATAGACCGGTTGAGGTGTATTACTACTCATACGTTTTTTGATCCACTGTAACTACCTATTTAGTAATTATGTTTATTTGAATACGGTGCTCTTTACCAAACCATGTTCCATATTTTGTAGAAGTGTCTAAACTGTCCCAACAACTGCATTTTTGAGGATTATATATTCGGATTTTTTACCGTGAATTCGAAGCTAGAAGAAGTCATTATTTGGGTGGCACCAAATACATACTAAAATCACGCATAACCATTACTTATTCTTTGAATCAAACGCTGCCAACATCAATGCCCACGCTCAAAGCTCTTTCTACCCAAATTACAACATACCATTCTCCACCATAACTCCTTAATCTATGGCCTCTTAGTACAACAATCCCGAAATAGCTGCCACAAACACAGGGCATAGGAATTGTAAACATTTACAAAAACCGAGCTAGGCAGTAGGCACCCCTGGGCTATTTCGGGTGACGGAAGGCAACCCACGTGCGGGCTATAACCGGCTATAATTGTGATTTACTGAGCTTTGGCTGTTTCTAGGAGAAGTTGATTGTAATGATTGGTAGGAAGTTGTGAGTAATCATTAACGCAAAGATCGTCGGTGCTCTTCGCGTTCAGTATAATAACGCGTTTAGGATGCTGGTGGAGCTGCCCCGGTACAGTGCGTCGGACATGTTCGCAGATGCGCATGTGGATCGTTTTACGCAAATATGCGTAAAAGGTGCGCTTTCCTGGTGCGAAGGGTGTCGGGCAGCACCAACAGAATCTTAAGCATGATTGCAGTCGCCTAGACTGTGTTTATGTGGGTCGCTGTTGTGCGATTTCTCATGGGTTGTCGCAGCAGTGACCCATTGTGTTGTTTGTTTTTATCAGTGCTTACTAAAACAGTTTTATGTTTTACTAACAGTTTTTGAGTAATGGATACTCGAATAAAGAAAAATCTATTAAGAGCGAAGCGGTAGGGCAGCCAGCGAAATTCAAATTTTCTTTCGATTGAAATACGATTGAAATATGATTCGTGACTGTAACGAATATGACTTAACCGAGTTATAATCATTATCATTAAAATCATCAATACAGCCCTCTAAGTTAATTTAACGCCTAAGTAATACTCTAAGTGAAGAAGACGGATGAAAAAAGATTGCATGCAGCAGAGATGAGAATGACTAAAATGGATAAAGTTTGAAATGAGCATATAAGAGGAAGTTTGAAAGTGGCGCCTGTTATAGAAAAGATGAAACGAAGTCGTCTGTCTTGGTATGGACATGTGATGAGGAGGGATGGAACACATATGAATAAAAGAGTGATGAATGTAAATGTGGATGGATGGAGAGGAAGAGGAAGACTAAAGAAAAGATGGATGGATTGTGTGAAAAATTATATGAAAGAAAAAGAAGTAAATGATAGCATGACGAATGACAGAGGAGAATGGAGTAAAAAGACGTGTTGCACCGACCCCAAATAAAATGGGACACGGGCAGGAAGATGATGAATGACTTTCTCATGAAACAGTAAAAACGTAAGAAATTTGTATTTCAAGGGCTTCCCTGGGATTTCCACCGTAAGTGCATTCAAAAGCAATGGGTTGATGAGGGACGCACATACTCGAGTAGTATGGCAGAAGAAGGCGGAAACCTGATCCCAGAAGTGATACCGGGCTAAAATATGATGACGATAACTTTCAAAATGAAAATATTGAATATTACTTAATTCTGCATGTGCATTGAACAGCGGTGGCCCAGTGGTGGCTGCCCCGGTTTACGAGCAGTAAGCCGTGGGTTCGAACCCAGGCAGGTGCATTACTTCGTGTAATTTGTTTCATCACCGCTGCTCTCAAAAACGGTGAAGGAAAACATCGTGAGGAAACCGGCATGTTCTAGAACTAAAAATTCGAAGACGTGACATCTACCAACCCGCACTGGGCCCGCGTGGTGGATTACAGCCCATAACCTCTCATAGAGAGGAGGCCTGAGTCCCAGCAGTGGGAACATTATAGGCTGATGATGATGATGATGAATTCTGCATGTTATGTGTTACTGGAGATTTTGTTACATCATTACTGCTCCTCCAGAAGTTGTTAAATTTTTGAAGACTATGTAGAATTGCCTTTTGATTACGATTTAATTTTGTTTCTAAACAATTAAAGGTCGATTGGTGCTGATTTCCTATTTTTACCCTTATTTTTACGTTTTTATTTTTAAAGTAATAGAATAAAATAGCTCAGAGTTTAGGTAGGTAGGTACACGTGTAGGGTGATTGACATTTGCTAATTACATTTACGCATACGCAGAATTCTAAAACAGTTACTAATTAAGTTCGATCGAAAGCATTTCGTTTATTACGAGCCCCTGGCTCTTATAAGATGAATTTCATAATCACCATCTAATTATTATTGGAACAAAGTTCAAGCTAGGTCAGAGGTCAGAGCCCTTGAAAGAGGAACCTACAAAGCAACCATCTGTCATAATAATTGTCACATTCCCATAGAAAAACAACCTTGCTAAACAAAAGAAAAACAAAAAAAATAACGAAGAAAAAAAGAGCTTAATAGCTTCGAATACAAGTTAAAAACTTTACAATACAAAATAATGGCAGCAGAGAACACTAGCAGGCGGCCTTGAAGTAAACAGTATCGGCTTCAGCAGACGATCGATAGAAAGTGGTTCTTTGTGTCAGTGGCTGAGCTTGACGCAAAACTACTGGTGCGACTGCGATGCGAAATTTGAAAATGATTTGAAGTAGGTTTACATAACCTCCTTTTTCCGTTGGCAGAGGATTAAAGAAAAGTTACATTTAGGCTGTTGCTTGTCATTGGCCTATTAAGTAATAACGATAGGAATGAATATTATAAATTCGTAACGGAAAAAAACCTCCTAACATTGTTCGACCCAGGTATATCGAACTCCGTACTCCAATCTCGGTAGTAGCGTTTGCGTAAGACCAACAAGGCAATTCTCATAAGTTTCTTCAGAAATAGTGGTTTTAAAATTATTGGTAACCAAGAGCTAAAGTTATTTATGGCAAAAAAGATCACACTTTCTGAGAACGTTTAAAACAGAACCGGCAACTTCAGTTATTAAAATTATTGCGGTTTTACAGAAATGTCTGCAGTACCTGGATACCAATAATAATTGGAAGTACGTCAAAGCAGTGTGTCGGTGATCTTCATACCTTGAGAAACAAGAAGGAACTTTTCTTTCAGAGCTTTTACATTCTATTCGTACCTTTATTTTCGCTATTTGGATTCCAACCAGGTGGAAGCTATCCTTCGATCTTATTATGTACACTCCTAACCTAGCACTACCTATAAAGCTGATTATATCATTACTGCCTTTATTTATTGTTTGTAGGTATAAGAGACACGCAAACAAATCATCTGCCTAGCCTTTTCCCAAACTATCTTGGGGTCGGCTTCCAGTCTTACCGGATGTAGCTTTGTACCAGTATTTTACATGAAGCGACTGCCTATCTGATCCCAGTAACTGGGTATACGATACCCCTTGGTAAGACTGGATATTAGACTTTTGGCTTCTGACTACTCGTAACGGCTGTCAAGGATCTACAAATGATAGCCGGGACCAACGGCTAATTGATAAAAAAATAATATTGTATTTCAAAAGATTTTGAAGCCGTGAAAATTGGAACATAACTTAAATTTTTAAAAATATATGTTTTTTTCTGGATGGATTTTTATTTTATAACCATCATCTACGCCTTTTACCCACCATGTTGGGATCGAGTTTCAGTCTAACCGAATGCAGCTGAATAGCAGTATTTTACATGGAGCGACTGCCTATCTGAATTCCACAACATAGTTAATAGGTAATTCGATTCCCGTTCTGTAATTCTTCGTTTCGTTCTGACGTCACAGACGTCATAATTTCGGATTCTACCTAGGTACTTGTAACAACTGTCAAAAAATATGTACAAGTGACAGCCGGAACCAACTGCTTGACGTGGTTTTCGAGGCACAAAGGAGTTCAATATGTGATGATCACCCATCCACACACTGGCCTCGGCAAGGGTTGCTTAACCTTCGTTCGACCCGCGCTGCTCTTATTAGTATTACATAGTCTTAAACTCCACGAGCTATGTTTATAACCATATTATATTATTTAGTGATATTCATTTTAAAAAAAACCTCCGTTTTTATTAAAATGTTATTAAAAGCAGTACCATGTCAAAAATATAACCACGAAAGTCGTTTCACACCTCTGCTGGGGAAACCCTGAAAATGCATTAAATATACATGAAAACTATGAATAATGTATGAAACGAACGACGGTGACCGACTCGATTATTTCCAAATCGATACTCCACTCGATTTATTGGCTGCCGATATTTTAATCGATTAAAACCAATTATGAATAATTTAACTGTAACACGGGAATTGGATTTATGAAGTGTCAATTTATTAATATGGTATTTTAATTACGTTTCAGGTAAAGGAATTATGTAGCTATAGGTTGCTGTGAATATTCGTGCATGAATTCGTGCATTTATTTTCATTAAATATATTATCGAGTGGGATTTAAATGAAAAAAAAATATTGTTTAGTCATGACCTGCATACAGGGGTATCGTATTACCCAGTAGTAACTGGGTTGTGGCATTCAGATAGGCAGTCGCTCCATGTAAAATCCTGGTATTCAGCTGTATCCAGTTAGACTGGAAGCCGACCCCAACATGGTTGGGAAAAGTCTAGGCAGATGATGATCAGTGAGTTGAGTGACCTGTAACTTGGTTCACTTAAAAAAACCCCAATTGATTTGAAATCCTATGTTTTTAATTATCTCTACACAATCTCTTTCTATCAGTGCTTCATGCATAATTATTTTGATATTTTATAATTAGCATTGTTGTTTTTAGACCAGAACGCGATGAGTTTCTGAAGACCAACTGGAAATACGTTTCAAAGCGTTTTGCATTTCGACATCGATTTTCAAAAGTATTGACATACGTTTTCGGTGGCTTATCCAATACCTTCATTTTTTACAAGCTTTTATTTATTTTGAAATGTTTGTTGTATGTATGCTTGTTTATTTAGGTCAAATCTTGCAACTGAATTTTAAAAGAGATATCCCCAACATTTCGATCCTGAAATTTTGCATACACGTTTAGTTTTGATGGCAATGCATGATTAGCAAATTGATGTCATTCTAAATTCAATATGGCGGATACCAAAGATAGTGGACTAGTCAATTTTTATGCATCCACATGATGGTTCCAATTAAAAGGGTTTGCTGAGAAGAATACGAAAAAAAAGACATCACACATAATTTTTAAAAGCTTATTTTATTACTATTAGCTTGTTAGTCTTCCATTATTGTTATTACTGATATCTTATTGCTTTATCGAGGCCTCTGAACAAGTCTACTAGCTAAATAAATCCTCAGAAACTAGGCCTTCAGAACTAAATAAATAAATACATGATGAATAAGGTAAACAACAGAACCCACTTGAGCTATGACAACATACTTCGTAAAACTGATTTCCCCTAGGATCCCGTAGTCGAGGCACCGATGACATTGACTTCGTATCCTACACTATAGACGTAGAAGTTTCGATCTGTGTTACTGGTCGTACTCTAGCTAATAAGTAGGTATAGACACTGAATATTAACGGCGAAGGAGTACGGGGAGGGGTTGAAGTGCGTTGTGAAATAGTAACAGCTGGGTCGATGGTCAACCGAGTTGCTTCCATGCCTCGGAGAGTAAGTTAAGTCATTTGTAGATCTTATGTCTGATCACCAGTATTACTTTCTAGGGTATTGCCTAAGGAGAGGTCTGAATATGGCATCATCATCTGCCGAGTCTTTTTCCAAACTATCTTGGGGTCGGCTTCGGCTCGGATATGGCAGTCGTTCCATATAAAATACTAGTATTCGGCTGTATCAGGTTAGACTGTGAAAACTGACCCCGAAATAGTTAGGAAAACGTTCCGCAGAGTGTGGTTACAGACCAAAGGGGGTAGGTAGTCATTTGGCCGTAAGTAATGTCTTGTTCAGCTAACAATCAAAATGGCACAACACGGGCACACTAAACATCATGCTTGTTATGTGAGTTTAAGTCCCATTAAGTAATTCCTTATGCAACACCCCAATTAAACTTTGTCCAGTCTAGGTGTCGAACCGTATGCTCAGCAGTAGCACATGCGACCGATAGGCCAACGAAGACATATTCACGTTCATAGAAGGTGTTGTTTTGCATCCTCATCAAAATTCAGGAGGTTGTCACAAAAGTCATTAATAATCAATTAAAATTACTACCTACTTCTAGTACCTAGTTAAATATTAATAAACGCAGGTTTTTTTTGGTCGGGTTAGTTTGTTAGTATTTCAGAATAAATAATATTTCTCCCTTAACGTCGTTTAGGGAATAAGACATTATCGAATAAACGTTTGAGATTTTTTTTATGTATGAAAGCGCGGTTAAAGGGCAATGATCAGACGGACTGCGTTTAAAATACGAGTGGTACACACTTACTGATTTCCGTAAACCAGAAACACAAACAAACCTTCCTGTTTTATTATTGATTCGGGACGAGAATCATTAGCATAGTTACCTCCTTGAATTTGACGAGGATGCAAAACAACAGCTTGTATACCTTGTAGTACTGTTGTTAATATACCTTTAAAATATATATCATACACTTTTTCCAACAGAAAAAACCGTATGAAAAATAAGGAAAAAGCACCTTTTGCCTTTTCAATTTGTTCAAGACGGCTTGACCTTCTTCCCGATACCTTGGGATCCACCCCAATGCCTTATATTTACATAAAAAAACGGACTCCGACCCTATATCAATAGTAATAACATTCAGAAATATTATGTTGTATTAAAACTTGCAATTTTGGATGGTATTTTGAGAGCTTCACTCACAGGTTTTAACTTTTCAGGGAACTTCTTTGTCCATGTGTGGTGTTATCTTTGATTGATAAATTGAGGAAGGAGGTTATGTTATGTTTTTAAATAATTAGTTCTTTCTGCCCGTGGGTAGAAAAGAATAGTTATCTTTAACTAGGCCCAACATGGGAGACCTATACAGGGTGTAACGGAAAGGATAATAATGTTACCGGCCAAACCCGATTTCCGGCTAAACTAGTTTGTCCTAGGCCAAACTCAATCACAAGGACTCTGCACCCCATCTAATTGGGTTAGGTTAGGTTAGAACGGTGACCTTAAACGCGCGAGCTGAGCGAGCGTAGCGAGCGATGCCACATCCAAGCTGGGCGCATTGTTAATGTTTTGTTTGGGTTAGTATATCCTGACACGATAAACCAGTAAACCGGTTTGGCCTAGGACAAACTAGTTTGGCCTGAAATCGGGTTTGGCCGGTAATATATACATACTTAAGGGTATGCTACAGACCATTAAACTGAACATTTTTCTCAATCGGACAAACATCTTAATAGCGAAAAAAATATCAGCTGCCTCATACAAAATTTCAATACCTTTTCGACCCAAATGTACTTAAAGATATATTTTTCGCTATTACGATGTTGGGAGTTTGGACGATGGTCTGTAGCACGCCCTTAAGTATGTATATACCCTTTCCGTTTCAACCTGTATATACTATAGTCCAGTGCTTCTTGCATAATACAATAGCCTTTTTTCAAAAGCGGTTTTAAATTATTTAAGGTCTTTGTAATTTGAAACTTATAATAATTTCTCTTTCCTAATTGGAATTCCGACGGGATAACAAATAGTCTTCTAAATATTATAAATGCGAAAGGTTGTCGTAACGGATGCTTGTTCCCTTTCACGCAAAAACTACTGCACGGATTTTGATGAAACTTTACAGTAATATAGCTTATACATCAGAATCACACATAGCTTACAATTTATGGAGACATTGAGTCAAAATTGTAACATTTATTATACCTAATAGAAATTTGGGGTAGCGCCGGTAAAACAAAGCTACAGGAGCTGCAAAGAATGCAAAACAGAATTATAAAGACCCTGTTTCGCTATGGTTGACACCAACGCACAAAATATATGAAAAAACAAAACTTATGAATATAAAACAACTTTATATGTACAACACTTGTGTCTTAATTAGAAAAGTAATGAATGGAACCATTCACACAAACGTAACATTTACTAAAAAATCTCAATTGTCGAAACGCAGTCTTCGTCGACCCAGTCTACTGGTCCTGCCAAAGACACGTACAAATTACGCTAAAAAGAATATCACCTATGAAGGAGCACAATTGTATAATAATCTACCATCCTCTATTAAAAATGTAAGCTCTTTCAACGGTTTTAAATCAAAACTATCAAACTATATTATTGAAAGCTCATAACAAATGTTAGCCTACTAGTTGAGAATAAAACCGTTGAACGTGTATCCTAAACCGATTTAAAAAACTAAATAATTTTAAGACTTCACATTGTTTTGTAATAGTGACCGTTACCTAGAATAAGTTTATTACATTATGTTATCATATGTTCTCATGTAAGTGGCTCTTTTGTCTTTTTTGAGAATAAAGTATATTAAACCTAAATTGAATTTACCCGAGTGACACTGCGGGCGAAAGTTAGCTTAAATTTGCTTAACAAACATAGGTACCGCAAGTTCATACAAAATGAATGTAGAACCAAATTAAAATGGAGTTTTTCGAACCAGAGAGTTCTTATAAAAAGTTATAAAAGTATTTCTCAGAGTTTTAATAATATAAAGCTTACTCTTAATCCAACATACAGATTTGGTACGACGGAAGACATCATTTTTTTATAGTATCTTAAGAAAATAAGCGTTTGATTTGGTGTTCGAGGAAAATCTCTGTATTTCCTGTTATAATTTCTATTTGTCAGGAAGTAGACTTATGCAATTCTTGTGAAGTTAAAACTTCGTGTGGATTCAATGACGCCTTTAAAATCGTTTCACGGAAAAGTTATTAATGAATTTTCATAAAAATTTGGCGAGAATAAACACAGCATCGAGAGAAGTGGAAAGAATGGGAGAAGACAGTTGGGGAGTCTTTGGTCAACTGGACCCGCTCGCCAGGTCAAGCAAATACCTAACAAAAAATAAAAAAGGGAAATTACCCTCCGCAAACTCAGACAGGGTAACTGGATTTAAAGTTAAATTAATGTTAATGGCACTCACTAACATGTCGGCAAGACGTATTTTTTCTTCGACGACATTTCTTTTCAACCTTTACGCCACTGCCGTCTGTGGTCTGCTGTCTGCGGTTTGCGCGATTTCGTTCAATTTTCTACCTTAGGTGATGGAGAGTGAGACTCTTTCGTGCCTCTAGACCTGGTAAAAATAATTGTCCTTACCTGAAACTCCAAACCATGTTTCTCTCGACAATAGTCCTTGATGCGCGGGTAACATTTGGCCATCAATGTGTTTCTTTCCATTGTGGTATCTGAAAGACACGAAAAAATATGGTAAAAATTAGTTACCGCATGTGGTCAAATAGGATCATCATCTGCCTAGCCTTTTCCTAAACTATCTTGGGATCGGCTTGCAGTCTAACCGCATGCAAATATTTACCAGTATTTTACATAAAGTGACTGCATAGCTGACCTCCACAACCCAGTAACTGGGTAATACGATACTCCTAGAATAAGACTGGATGTCAGACTTTTGGCTTCTGAGTACTCGTAACGAATGTCAAAGATCTACAAATGAGAGCCGGGACCTACGGCTTAACGTGCTTTCTGAGGTACGGAGGAAAGTCGGTACATATTTATGGTCACCCATCCACGGATCAACCTTGGCAACCACGGGTTAACGTGCTTTCCGAGGCACGGAAGAAACTCGGAATGTATTTATGGTTATTCACGGACCAACCTCGGCAAGCACGGCTTAACCTTAAAGATCGACCCATGTGGCTGTTATTATTTAGCCACGAGCTCCGCCATACGATGAATATAAGGCTTTAAATATTCGGATGGTGATATCAACGCCTCGTTCCGTACTACGTGTACTTGCTATGTGCTTTGCAGCTAGTTGACGAGACCGTTACGGAACTAGGTCGGTTCGTGCAAACGATGAGGTGGTACTGTGCCGGAATTTATATTTGTTTTAATTGTTTTGGGAGCTGGGGATGATCGAGATACAAGTATTTTTTATATAACGCACATTTTTCAAAACAATCTCTATCAAGGTTTAAAGGCCAAGCAAAGACATAAAATACAAAGACGGTTATTGATTAAAAAAAAAAAAACTTTATTACAATTTAGTGACACTTCTGTGCAAACTTCGAAGCTTTTAAAAAAAACTTAAAATAAAACTAAACAGTTTTTTATTTTTTCAGAATAGCTGTGAGACAGTTCAATGCACCAAGGATATGGCATGTGTATGACAGCGACGAAGAGGCAATATTTTTTAATAATCGTGATTAGTTTAAAAAAAGAAAACACGATCTGGCGTGGTCACTACTGACTTTGGCCACGCGCAACAGATCTTTGCACACCTTCCACCACAATTTGTTTAGCTAGCCTCCGCAAGTATGTTCCTACCAGTTCCATACGTAGTTAAATGTAAATCTATACCAAAATAATAAAGCTGAACAGTTAGTTGGTTTGTTTGTTTGCTTGAACGCGCTAATCTAAGCAACTACTGGTCCGATTTGAAAAATTCTTTCAGTGTTATATAACCCGTGTTATACAAGGTGTTGTTTTGCAACCTCGTCAAATTCAAGGAGGTAACTATGCTAATGATTCTCGTCTCGAATCAATAATAAAATGGGTAGGGAATTTTTATTTTTTGTTTTATTTACGGAAATCGGTAAGTGTGAACCACCCGTATTTTAAATGCAGGCCGTCTGATTCTCGCCTTATAACCGGGCTTACACACATACAAACAATCTCAAACGTTTATTCGATATTTTTTTATTCCCGAAACCACGTTAAGGGGGATATTCTGAAATACTGACTAACACAAACAACCAAAAAAATCAGCGTTAGTTAATAATTAACTAGGTACTGTAATTTTAATTGATTATTTATGTCTTTTGTGTCAACCTCCTGAATTTTGACGAGGATGCAAAACAACACCTTGTATATATAATAATATCACGTTAAGACCAATAGGAGCGGAGCAGCAATGAAAAATGTTGAAAATGTGACGCAGACAAAGTTGCGCGGGACAGCTGGTCAATTAATAAATTGACACAGTACGACAATCTCGTGGAACTTTTGAGTACTCGCACGGCAGTGGAGTGTTGGTGATATGCTGACTAGGGTAATGCGGTACACTATGTATTGTGCTACCTGCGTACTTTATTCAAGAGGAGCATTTGTTCTGCCAAGCGGCTTAGTTTGTTCAAATGGGTGATAGTTTACGGGTGCAGTCTTTTTTTTTTTTTGGGAATGGCATCTCGCTGTTCAACCTAGGAGGTTGTCGTCTGCTTAACCGGACTATCCAGTGGGTGCCTTAAGAGTAAGGCCTCCAGCCAGGGCATAAAACTTACAAACTAAGCGACTACACGCTAAGGGCACCCCCTGTGGGGTACGAGCCTCGGCTTAGGGCGTCGCTGGGGGAGGACTGCATGGGGACAGGCTGGATCTGAATGATATCATTATTTAGGGGCTGATTTAAAACTACTGGCACAGCATCGCGGGCTGGCTCGAGCGAGGGTCGGGGAGGGCATGGACCGGGACGTCGCGACGGACCTCGACGGCGAGGTCGGAAAGACGGCGGTTTGTGTCTAAACTTTTTAAGAGTGCTAGTCTCTTTGCTACTCTCCTGGAGGAGGGTGATAGCATCATCGGGAGTGATGAGGGTATGCCGAGGACGGCGTACTGTACTAATGCGCGAGGGTTCGTAACGGGCGGCCGCTGCGATCAGGGGATTACGGTGTTTAATGGCGTTATCGAAGAAACGCTTCGAAAGACGTTTCATAAACTGAAGGACGGTGGGCATTCTAAGGTCTACGTGTAGACGGTCATTACGGACATAAAAAGGGGCTCCCGTGACTCTACGTAAGAACCGGTTCTGCAAGGTTTGCATCCTATGGATGTACTTAGGCTTGGTGTGAGCGTACACGACGCAAGCGTACGTCATAATGGGGCGGATCACCGCGGTATAAAGGCGCAACTTGCACTTGAGTGACAACTTGCTTTTTGTCGAAATCATGAAATGAAGCCTACCCATAGCAAAGGCAGCTCGGTCGCGAGCTGCTTTGATGTGCGCCGCGAAAGACAGGTGGTTGTCAAGTAAGACTCCTAAGTACTTGGCTTGCTTCTCCCAAGGGATAGGCTTACCGTACATAGTGATCGGGCTGAGCGCGGGTGGCTTATTCTTACGCGGTTTAGAGAAAAGAACTGCCTGGCTCTTGTCGGGGTTCACCTCGATTCTCCATTTCCGACGGGTGCAGTCCTAGACAAGTGGCTGTTTCTAGTGTTGATGTGGTTGGCTTAGCAGCTTTTCGCATTTCAATACACATAATATCATCATCATTTCAGCCCAAAAGACGTCAACTGCTGGACATAGGCCTCCCCCAAGTGTCGCCACATTGACATTTTTGGGGGTTTTGCCATAATCGCCACGTTTGGCAGGCGGGTTGGCGATCGCAGTACGGTTGTTACAAAAGCACAGAGAACGCTGCTGCCTATTCTCTGGCAAGTCCCTTAGTCGCCTCTTACGATTCCCACGGGAAGATATGGGACACATAATATAGCATCACGCCTAAAATCCCCCAAGGGTTAGGCAGAGCTGTAATATAGTAACACCCACGTTTCGCCTTTATGTTCAAGTCCCATGTAATAGGGGGCGAGCCTATTGTCATCAACCGTACACGTATCTATTCCGTGTAGATACTAAAATTTTCTTAGTGGAACAACTCAACCACACATGCCTGACACGGAAATCGAATCCAAGACCTCATTTTCAACAGTATCGCTTGACACTTAGTAGCGACAAGCATGCTAGGGTAATGCGGTACACTTTGTATTGTGCCTACCTGTGCTACAGCCGATGGAGAACATCTAATTTATAAAGGAGAGCTAAGCGTCTTATCTAGATGAAATCGATAATAGGTTCTTGATATCGGACGGAATCGAAGTTCGGCAACGTCTCTTCAAAGGTTCGTTTATAATAAAGGGAAAATATGGAAAGATTTTTGAAAATTAGTTAAAAAGGGGCCGAAAGTTCTTAATGGAAATTGGTTATTTTCCGAACGAAAATCTCAAATGACTACATATCTCAAAGAATTTTAAAAACCGGCCAAGTGCGAGTCGGACTCGCGCACGAAGGGTTCCATACCATTATTTATAAAAACGAGCAAAAAAATCACCTTTTTGTATGGGAGCCCTTAAATATTTATTTTATTCTGGTTTTTGGTATAGCGTGTTATTTTTAGTATTTGTATAGCGGCCACAGAAATACATAATCTGTAGAAATTTAAATGGCTAACTATTATGGTTCATGAGATACAGCCTGGTGACAGACGGACGGACGGACAGCGAAGTCTCAGTAATAGAGTCCCGTTTGACTCTTAGGGTACGGAACCCTAAAAAGGGCATAAAAACTGAAGGTGGAATATTGGTCAGATTCAGATGACATCCATCAACGCACACTGGGTCCGTGTGGTGGATTCCGGCCCACTCTTTAACAGAGAATCCTGATGGAAAAATGCAATAACAGTTTGCCCGACCTGAAACTCTAACCCAGCACCTCATTGTCAGCAGTCACTTGCAGCTACAAGACCAACGACATTGCGACTGCAGGACCGACGCAAGATTGACGCCCTGGAGACCCTGGGAGATGTGGTGTTGGAGACGAATGCTCAGGACTCGCTCGTCGTACTAACGTGTCAATACTCAAAGAACTCAACATTAAACAGACACTGTCGTCGCTTCTGCAATTACGAGTCCTCAGTTTCATTAGACACGTTACCCGCAACAAAGATTCCGTGGGGCGTTTGGTGATTCAGGGTAGAGTCGAAGGCACGAGACCACGTGGTCGATCACCAAACCAATGGACAAACTCCATCAAATCTGTCACAAAGTTCCCTGTGGCAGAATGTGCTCGCCATGCGGCCAATAGAAACCGGTGGAAAAGGAGCACGAAGGCAGCGACCGCAGTTGTGGGCGACCGTCCATAACCACAACCACTCTGTCAAGATTGAACCACTAAGAAGAACTAGACCAACAAAGCAGTCAAATTAATATTTCCCACTTAAATGAAACCACCAATCCACGTCTGTGCCTCGGAAAGCACGTCAAGCCGTTGGTCCCGGCTGTTATTTGTAGATCTTTGACAGTCGTTACAAGTAGTCAGTGACCCGAAAGTCTGACAACCAGTCTTTCCAAGGGGTATCGTATTACCCATTACTATAACTGGGTTGTGGAGGTCAGATAGGCAGTCACTCTATGTAAAATACTGGATTTCAGCTGAATCTGGTAAGACTGGAAGCCGACCTCAACATAGTTGGGAATAGGCCAGGCAGATGATGATGACTTTTTAATGAATCCACTAACTCTCC
This sequence comes from Cerastis rubricosa, assembly GCA_949152445.1. Classification (NCBI taxonomy): domain Eukaryota; kingdom Metazoa; phylum Arthropoda; class Insecta; order Lepidoptera; family Noctuidae; genus Cerastis; species Cerastis rubricosa. Next base: position 2,939,912 of record OX424549.1, read on the forward strand.
GAAATAGCAAAACACAACTCTAATCTTCAAAACACTGCAACAAAATCTTGTAGCAGTAAACCGTTTTGTTCTAAAAACATCGTCAAAACTGGGTCAAGTTAAATTAAATTTTCAAAACCGATCAACAACTGCTATCTGATAATAAGGCGATAATTAAAAGTTGTTCATTTACCCCCTCCCCCTTCACTTTACCTCCCCACTACTTCAGCAAGAAGTGTGTTTAAAATTGCATTTGATCACGAAGTGAGGTATCTATTTGGTTCGAGATGGAGTAGATTTTGTATTAGATTTGCGATGTGGATTTTTGGAGTTTTCTTTGAGGATTATAGAATATATTGGATTTTTGGTTTGATATAATTACGTTGTAACGAAGGAAAAAAAAATCTAGTAAAAAATACTAGACAGTTGCATCAAATTCCGGTCTCTTGAACACAGTTAGAGCACAGATTACTTAATAGTTACTGAAGAGTTCTGCACGGTTTTTGTTTTTTTTGTTTTTTTTTTTTGCTTGTGATTTCCGCTTGAAATTCGACACATTCATTTGTTTTTAGCATTTATATGATCTTTTCTCTCGAGTAACATTTATTACTATTTTTTTGTAAAAAATACACTATGATCATTTGCGAAAGAATCAAACTAGTTTAACTAACATTACTTAAAAAAAATACTTACTGAGAAGATGGTTTTTTTTTTCATAACATTATATTATTTACGAATTACAAATATAAAATATGTACAAGTATCTAAATTACAGGGTGTCAAAAAATTCGTCGACATCGCTGTCAACAGGAAAAGTGCCCAGAAGGCTGGCCGCATTGCCACGTTGGATGCTAATGCTGATTCTTCAGCTAAAAAACCCTGTCGTCATAAGACGGACGGACGGTGAGCTAGCCCATTACTCACCGTCCACAGGCCCGCGCCTACGGTGGCCGGGGGCCACTGGTTGCCCCCGACGCCCGGGGCGTCTCCCGCGGCGGCTGGGACGTGAGGCTCTCTTTCACGTTCCGCCACCTCCTTCGCTATGACTGCTTCGCAGAAGGAGGTGACGGCTTCTTATTCCCTCTCCCTCCGGACCATGGATTGAACCAGGGTCGCCACGCGAGAGGTCGCCGCCGCCAATCGCCGCTACGAGCCTTCTGGTCACGTGAAGAGTCAAGCTAATTGTATTAAACTAATCTATTAAGTTTTTTTCCAGACCAGAATAACACTTCACAACAAAACGACAAATTACGCAAACCCACTTTGTCTTCATACAGAAATAAACCCACTCTAAACAAAGAAAGCAGTTCATCCACTGCGTCATTCGTCGCCGCACCCCTGCAGCGGGGGTTGTGGGGGTTGCTACAAATTGCACCTACACACGTAGGTGAACGCCAAGCTCTATCAAATCTTGTCTATTTTAAGCTTTGCGAGCAATATTGCGTATTTTTTAACTGACTTTTGAACATAACGCTATATTTTGTATTTCGCAGTTGGCTAGACGGGCGACTTGAGCCATGGTAACCACCAAAGAAATATTAAAAAAAAACTTTCAATTTTACCCTTTTTTGTTGTGGTTATCTCACACAAATCCTTGTAGAGTATCAATGTGTGTCGGTTCATTTAGTTCCCTTCAAAATGGTTGAGTTCAACTCAACCATTTTGAAGGGAACTGATGGCTTATCCATACGTCATGTTCGTGAACGGGCGCTGTCAGTTGTGCCTGGTCGTCTCTTAGCTGCCACGGCTTATTTCGAACTAATTATTTTATCTTTTAATTGTTTTTTCTTGTTTTTGCTATGGACACTTTTAACGTGAAGTCTTGCTACATCGTTCTCACATAATGTACCATCTCAACATGAATGATGTAACCAAGGTTTTTGTAACAAGATTCTGATTTAAAAGAGTGTCCATGGAGTTTCTTGCCCATTCTTCTCCATAGAGATCTACGCCTTGGAATGGGCAACTACAGTACTTTCACAGTTATTATGTCTTGTGACTGGGACTGTAGCTTCATTTTTATTGTTGTTCGACCATTCAAAAGTGCCTGTAACTGGCTTATTTGAAATAAATGATTTGATTTGAATGTTACATTTACATAGAAGTTATAAGAACATCATCTACATTTTACATGAAGCTACTGCCAATCTAACCTCCACAGCCCAGTAACTGGGTAATAGTCATCACGAAGTAGTAATCATCATCATCATCAGCCTATAATGATCCCCTGCTGGGACACAGGCCTCCTCTCTATGAGAGGGAGTGGGCTATAATCACCAACGCGGACCCAGTGCGGGTTGGTAGATGTCAAATGTCTTCGAATTTTTACTTCTAGGACATGACGGTTTCCCCACGATGTTTTCCTTCACCGTTAAGTGAAGTGAAGTAGTAATCGGTAAAAATAAATGAAAAAAAAAAGATGCGATTGCTATATTACGAATGGACTCAGACCCTGTTTTTGCTTGGGTTAGGATATAGCCTTCCGGAGTTCCGAATAAACGAGTGACAAATGTATTATGATTGTGACTGATCACTTTACTTAAGAAACGGGCATAGAAGCAACTATTTTTAGGATTTTAACATTTAAAGCAACAATATCGCAAAATACCTAAAACGTTTTAAGAGGCATCTCTTCTCTAAATGTGCCTGAAATGTAGTTACTCTGAAATGCACCTGAAATAGTTTCAGGCGACAGAGCACTAACTTGTAACTGGAAACTTGTAACGAACGAACAGATATTTATAAAGCAACGTCGGGTTCGGTTAGCTTACTAGAGTTTTGTTCAATAGTTTGCGCAAGGATTGAGTTAGCTATTCTAAGAACCTTGGCTAGAATGGAAATGTATTTCTGGATAGTTATTTTGTTTGAAATTTTGGTCTAGTGCATTGTTTGGCTAGGTTATGGAGTTCATTCTTGCGTGGAGGCAATATTAGCCCCAACAAATCGCCAATGACGGAAAATATCATATGACGTTATATAATATTTCGACAACTATTCTATATAATTATACTAGCTGCCCGCGCAACTTCGTCTGCGTCACATTTTCCCCGTTTTCGCAATATTTTTCATTGTAGCGTCATCTTTTGAATACTTAATCAACAGATTCTCTTCTTTCAGATTCTTCTTCTTAATAACAAACTAGTCAACAGATACCGCCATCTGTTAGAATCGTTTGGAGCTAATAGATAATTGTGACTTAATTTGCAATAAAATAATATTGCGACTAATTGAGATATAAGCTATCCTATCTTTCGAGTTGGATCAGACTGCAAAAGGTGTGCAAATTTGATTAAAATCGGTTAAGTAGTTTAGGAGTCCATCCCCGACAAACAACGTGACACGTTCCGGTGAAATGTCCGCGGTAGCCATGGCTACCCCGCGCGCACGCCGCGCGCGCATGGAAAGTTTTTGCCGCGCAAGCCCCCCGCGCCACTTCCCATTTAAAGCTTATTTTCTCGTAAACTATTGCAGCTACACCTACAGCTACAAAAAATACGTGTGTATAGCTGAAACTATACAGAATCTAACTACGTAAAAACTAATTACGACAACTAGATATAAGTATTTCGAAAAAAATGTGAACTTGAGAATATATGTTGAATGTCAGTTTCTCCAATAAGAATAAAAGTTTTACCAATTAGAATTGTAATTGGTATCAATAAAACCTATTTATAATTAAACTAGACTATATAAGCTTCGTTTTAATACCCATATATCCTTACTTTGGCACTTTCTTAGTAGCACAATCACCCAAAACAATCAACCCTCCTCGCATTCTATTCGATACCTACTGATTTGTCGTGTTTACGTAAAAAATTCGATAAGATTTCGTTTTATTTTACTGTTTTATATTGCGGAGACACTAATAATTACTTAATTGAAGTAATTTTCATAATACGAGCACTATTTTAACTATTTTTGCAATAATTTCTAAAAAAACATTATAAAAATACCACGTTCGACATGGCGCCAATTTTACATTTCGATATTATCGTTTCAACAGACTTTGAACCTACGATGTTTATAGATATTCGTAAAGCTTGATTAACGAGGTTTATTTTGATATATAACACTATATACATTGGGTTAAAATAAAAGAATACTCACGTTTTAAAACCAGAGAACATAAATCACAACACGGCATTACGGTAAAATTAGACAACTGACTTTTAAAACTTTTTTGACATTTAATTTTGACGGCTGATATTGTCGTTCTTTGTGCCACAGACGCAGAATTTAATACTGTATCGATAAAAGGGGACCATAGACGGTACATTTAGAGATGTTACCAGTTTTAGTAAGTTTTTTCGAAGTTTGTTCGATACAAATTTAGATGCAACAAACGGGGCCTAAGCACTGGACCGGAATATTTTTTTGGTCCTTTTTAGGGCGTAATCGTTTCATCGGGAATAGAAGATAAAAATTAAAATCTGTCCGTTCGGACCTTATCGACTCCCTGAACAACTGAACCGTATTGATGAAATTTTGCAAAAAAATAATAGAAAAAGGCATTGCAACGCATGCCAGAGACAACTAGTAAGAAATAAAGATAATTAATTCATTTAAATGGACTATATTAAAATATTTAATATAATATATTAAAATGAACAACACGAGCCCGTAATAGCCCATAATATCTAAAATAAGAGATTCTCCTCACCTGTGAAAGTTGAACTGGTAAAGATCCTAACGATCTTGGAGCTGACCGGTGGCAGCAGCTTCAGTGAGCCTCCAAAGATCAGGTCTACCGTGCGGTCATCCATGCTTCAGCGAAGACTGGTATCTGAATAAAAAAAATAAAGACTTATCATTCTTCTGCCCTCATCCCAATTTATTTGGGTCGGCGCAGCATGTCTTCTTCTTACATACTTCTTCATTGTCATCTCATCAAACACCTCCTTTCTTGCCATATCAGACTTCACACTGTCCATCCATCGTTTCTTTGGAACTCCTCTACTCTTAAACCCATCCACATTCATACTCAAAACTTTCCTCACGACATTTTCCTCACATAAAACAAAAACTATGTTTCATTACAATATGCCTTGTCTTTTCCCAACAATTTTAGGATCGTTTTCCAGTCTATTCGGATGCAGCTGAGTACAAGTATTTTACTCAAAGCAACTGCATGTCTGGCTTTCACTACCCAGTTACTGGTTAATACGGTAGGTACCCTTTTTTTTAGGATTTGAAATCATCAAATGACTTCTCCCGCTCTGGGCGGAGCGGAAGGGAGTGTCAGACTTGACTGACTAAAACCAATCCATGTTCCTTCTTAGCCCTTTGTGTTCTAGGGCCACGGTATCTCTTTCGAACAACCCGCAGCCCTGGCAACGGTAGGTACCCTTAGGGTTAGTATTTTAAGGGGTTGAAAAAACATCTAATGTATTATCTGTATCCAGCTATTTTGTTGATTAGTTTCAGTTACAATTCTTTTGAAATGAAGTGACATACGTATTATGTTTTTAATTTAAAATGGGATCCCGAAATTAAAGAACTACCTACCTTATTTTTACAGCACCATAATATTTTAAATATTAATATAAGAGACTGTCAATAAAATTCTAAGTATTTCGTGATCTGCTGAAATTAAAGAGACACCATAATTCTTCGATAGCAATTCAATAAACAAAATTAATAATTTATAGGAAAATCCTTAAGTTATTAACGTTTTCCAATAATTTGTCGGTTGCTTCCTAACAATTGACCTATTTATCGTACTTTATTTGATTAATAAAGCGTTACGAAATGCTAATTTATTTCATTATTACTAGCTGTCCCGCGCAACTTCGTCTGCGTCACATTTTCCCCGTTTTCGCAACATTTTTCAATGCTGCTCCGGTCCTATTGGTCGTAGCGTGATGATAAATAGCCTATAACCTTCCCTTTAATGGGCTATCTAATACTGAGAGATTTTTTCTAATCGGACCTGTAGTTCCCGAGATTAGAGCGTTCAAGCAAAGAAACAAACAAACTCTTCAGCTTTATTATTAGTATATATATATACTAGCTGTCCAGCGCAACTTCGTCTGCGTCACATTTTCCCCGTTTTCGCAACATTTTTCATTGCTGCTCCGCTCCTATTGGTCATAGCGTGATGATAAGAAGTCTTCCTGGATAAATAGGCTATCAAAAAAAAAAAAAAAAAACTAATCGGTGCAGTATTTCCCGATATTGGCGCGTTCAAGCAAACAAACAAACCAAACTCTTCAGGTTTATTATTAGTACAATATAGAATATTAGTAGAATAGAAGATTCTCCCGCCCTTATCCTAAATCCTTTTGGGGTCGGTGCAGCCTTCTTTCATACTTCCCTATTATCCGTCTTCTCAGATGTCATGTTTCTTCTAGTCATTCTTTTACACAGTACATCTATCGTTTTTTTGGTATTCGCCTACTCTTATATTTCCATTGTGAATGGAAATATAAGAGTTATATTAATACCCAAAACTTTCATGCCGACAATTTCTTTATTTTATTTCTTTTAACCACGCTATATATCTACGTATATAAACAAGTTATCTTTCATAATACGCCCCATGTTGACTTTAAGCGTGATATCATCTTCAAAGGGGGAGATTTGCATAGTTCTAATGGAATTCGAAAGGGGTCAACCCCATGGATATAGGGTTTAGGAGCACACGAACAAGATTTGGTGAAGTTTGTTCTATTGAATCTTTCGAATGCAAGAGTTAAATTATTGTGAGGTTCCTGATGAATGGAGACCAAATTATATGCATATTATTGCAACTTTTCTCAGGATTATGCACATTTTAGATAAAATCCACTGATTGTGCATTATTTGGGCATATTTCTATTTCAGTCTGAAACAAAATATAATGCGAAATTGTCCTAGAGGCATTCTGCAAATAAATATTAATTAATGCTTTAAAAAAATAAAAAAATAAGATGGAAATTTTCAAAATTCGTTAGAATCAATCGCACTACTGACAATTTAGAATACTCAATCATTAATGGTTACCAGAACAAAAATTATAACATCTCGTCAAAAATTTAGTAATTTGTTTTAGTATTTATTTAGTTTTAATTAATGCCGATTTTTCAAATAAAATACAAATTATATTGTATATTTTGCGTTTTTGTTGCATATTTTGGGAATTTTTTTTTGGTTTAGATATTTTCGTGAAGATTTTTTGGTATAAGATATTTTAGTGTGGGATATTTCGGTGGGGGATATTTTGGTGTGGGATACTTTGGTGTGGGTTATTTGTAGTGGGATATTTAGGTTCCCTATCCATTTGCATAAAATTTTAAGACCTAATATAACTTAGCATAATTTTGTTTGGCATAATTATATTTTCGCATTATATAATTACGAATAACAGCTTACGCATAATTTTTTTAAGCATAATTTCTCTAACCATAATAATGATTAAGCATAATATTCTAAAGCATAACTTTTTTAAGCATAATATCCTAAAGCATAAATTTATTTACGCTTGCTTTTATGCTTGCTTGCATGCTGCATGCAAGCAAGCATGCAGCAAACAAGCAAACATGCAGCATGCAAGCAAGCATGCAGCATTCAAGCGAGCATGCAACATGCAGCAGGCAGGGTTTCTGTCACGGCTCCGGCGCTGCGGGCCTCCGGCGGCCCCACGCCTGCTAATCATCGCAGACGGCTTTCGCTCACCAACGCAGCTTCGGCTTGTTGGCCGGCTGCGCCGGCCAGCCTCAACCGCGGCGGCTCGCTCGCAGCCACCTGCTCCTCAGCCCGCGGGCCGCCTCGTCCCTACGCGCCTATGCGATTTTAAATTACACTCTAGGGGTAGGACAAACAAGACTACGTGGAGTCGGTTTTGCAGCAATTCGGTTCTGTCATTAACTTTTGTTGCACAGCATATTAAATTTTTAACCAACAATATTATTAAATTGTTACAGAAACTATAGCAAATTGGTTTGATCAGAATTATGTATGGGGCACTACAAGTTCACCACCACCTTTTCCACCCAAAGTCTCACAACATCTAATATATTCTTCAGATAAAAGTTATCTCGCGATTGAAAAATCATTTAAGTTACATAATGTTATGAATCATTTCCATGAAAATTGTTTTTATTATTTATATTAATTGTATGCCTAAATATTATTATGCTAATAGTCATTAGGCCTACTAACGTTATGCGAATCAAATTTATGCCGAAACAAATTAGTCTTTAAGATGATTATGCCAACAAAAAATGTATGCCTAAAAAAATTATGCCGAAGTATTATTATGCCAAAACAAATTGTGCCAAAATCGTTATGCCGAAGTATATTAGGACAAAGAACATTATGCGAAAAGAAGGGATCCCGGATATTTATCGTGACTCGGATCATGTATCTATGTAGAATCTGGGAACACCCAAAGTGGTTTTCACACGAACACCGCTCGACCGTGCGGACGAGTGGCACGGCGCAGCGGATTGCACTGACATGTAAAAGGCTGAGGCTTCATTAGTGGGTTGCGCTGGTTAGCCGCTGCGTCCACGCTGCGTAGTTTTACACATACTTTTTTGGTGACATGCGATATCCCGCCGTTGCGTCATCGCACGTGACATTTCAACGGATTGATGGACGAGAGACGAAGTGGGGGAGGGTGATGCCTGCACCGGAGCACTGTCGGACCTCCGGTGCGATGATGGACAGTGCTCTATTGCAGGAGGGGCAAACTAGTGCGCTGCTATGGCGTTCGTCACCCTCTTGCATTACGACGTCGTGCATCTTCACAACGCAGGTGTGGAACACAATGCGATGAACGCAACGCACTAATAAGGCCTTTTTTTTTTTAGGATGGGAAATCATCAAATGACTTCTTCCGCTCTGGGCGGAGCGGAAGGGAGTGTCAGACTTGACTGACTAAAACCCATCCATGTTCCTTCTTAGCCCTTTGCGTTCCAGGGGCACGGTATCTCTTTCGAACAACCCGCAGCCCTGGCAGGCATCGGCCCTCTCGGACCCCTTCCGATTTGCTGATATCTCCTTGAGGCGCGCGTGGAACACGAACGCGCCGTCGGCACGGTCTGTCGTCATAAGACGGACGGACGGTGAGCTAGCCCATTACTCACCGTCCACAGGCCCGCGCCTACGGTGGCCGGGGGCCACTGGTTGCTCCCGTAGCCCGGGGCGTCTCCCGCGGCGGCTGGGACGTGAGGTTCTCTCCCTCTCACGTTCCGCCACCTCCTTCGCTAGCATGACTGCTTCGCAGAAGGAGGCGACGGCTTCCCATTCCCTCTCGCTCCGGACCATGGATTGAACCAGGGCCGGACGCGAGAGGTCGCCGCCGCCAATCGCCGCTACGAGGACACGGCGGTGCTCAGCCCAAGCGGGGCATAGCTCCACAGTGTGCTCCACCGTGTCCTCCGGCCGATCCTCGCAGTGGTAACACCCGGGCGTTTCCTCCCGCCCGATTCGGTGCAGGAACCTCCCGAAACAACCGTGTCCGGTGAGGACCTGCGTCAGGCGGAAGGTGAGGGCGCCGTGGCGCCTCTCCAGCCACTCCTCAAAGAGGGGACTTATCGCCACTATTGTGGCGTGCCCTGCACGGGGTTGCGACAGTCGCTCTCTCCATGTCGCCATGAGATCGCGCCGGAGGTCTGTCCGCTGAGCGACAATTTGCCGCGGCATACGCACTAATAAGGCCTTAGATCAACATATTACATATAAGTCAACGCGAGGTGCGACGTGAGATCCGCTTTACCTCCCGACCGCGCGGACAAACGGTTCCGTGTGTACACCAGCTAATTTAATAGAACAATATGTTTTTATCAAAGCTACTGTTACTGTAGATAATATAGTAACATGTACCATTATTCCTGACTCACTGACTGACCATCCGATAAATAAGATTAAATTAAAAGATTTACCTTTTCAACCCACGTTGGCTAATTAATTCAGTTAGTGATAACTTATCTAAGTGATAGCGGTGGCCTGTGATGTGCAAGCCATTATTGATAACCTTGGTATGGTCAATTGGTCAGGCACAGTCTCTAATAGCGGCTGATAGATTAAAAAGTATCGTAGCAATATAGCACTAGCTTTCGTATCATCTCCAGCCATACCTTTTCCCAACTATGTTGGGGTCGGCTTCCAGTCTAACCGGATGCAGCTGAATACGAATATTTTACATCAAGCTTATCTGACCTCGAACCCAGTTAGAACGGGGTATTACGATACCCCGTTCTAACGGCCCGTTCTTTCGGGCCACTGACTACTTGTAACGACGGTCAAAGATCTACAAATGACAGCCGGGACCAAGGGTTTGTCGTGCTTTCTAAAGCAAGGAGGACACTCGGTATGTAAAGTGTGGTCACCCATCCATGGACCTACTAAAGCAAGAGCGACTTAACCTGAAGATCGACCTTAAAAAAAACAGTTGTTTCCTACAAAACTGCAATAATTATGAACTCAATCAAACTGTATTAGAAATTCTGAATTGGAAAAGCTGATTAGAAAAAAACCGATGAAAAATTGTTTGTTCTGTATGGTGTCGGACGTTAAGAATAGCACCATCCCATATCTTCCCGTGGGTGTCGTGAGGCGAAAGGACTTGCCAGAGAATGGGCAGCAGCGTTCTCTGTGCTTTTGTAACAACCGTCCTGCGATCGCCAACCCGCCTGCCAAGCGTGGCGAATATGGGTAAACCCCCCTTATGTCAATGTGGCATTAGGGGAGGCCTAAGTCCAGCAGTGGACGTCTTTCGGCTGAAATGATGATGATGATGATGAAAAATTTGTATGTCCCGTTCAGAATGATGTACTGAATACTTGGCAACCGTTTTCGCATCGGTATCTCTTCCACCCTTCATACTATCTGCAGTACTATGTAAGATACGAATAAACCATCTCCAATGCTCTGGTGTCCGCTAGTATTTCTGTCCGACTCGTAAACCCGATCAAGCGTGAAGATGTTCCCGGCAAATAAAACAAAGTATAGTTTTATGCCCAGTTTCCTGAAGTTAGTCGTGTAATGAGTGAACTGGACTTTAGTTTTATTATTTTAGTGCAGTTTTTAGTTTTGTTGCATGGTACTGTTTGTTTGTTTTGTTGAAAGCCCACTCGCTGGCGAGTGGTCTACGGAGAGACTAACGCTGTGGCGAGGCAGTGCATACTTATCTAACCCATTCGTTCCACCTGGTGAAAGTCTCCCACCTGGACATGAGTTACAGGAACTGATGGACGCTACAGAGGGCGCCTAACAAGTAGCTCAGTTTTGGGCCAACAAAATTTAGATTGCCATCGATACGCTAAGAACAAGAAGCAAAGGATTCGAGAGTGATAACCAGAGGTCGGATTTATTTAGAGTTATTTTTGTACTTGCATCGAAATGTTGATATTAATATGGATCTTCCCTTGCGTGTGCGCATTGGAATTTAGCAACTTCGGACATCCGGTGTCGGATGGTTTAAATTGTATAAAAGTAAATTACTTTTTTATTTAATAAATCATGAGATTTTTCTGCTCTTCAAAATTAATCTCGGGGTTTGAGACAAATCCACTTTATTCTTTCGCTGTATGAAATCAGTGTAAGTACACAAATAACTCTACCTAATTCCTCTTTTTCTAACGCTGTTTTAGTCATCTCGCGATTATGGTGTTTGCAACAGCGTCAGCCGTTGATCCCGGCTGTCATTTGTAGATTTTTGACAGTTGTTACAAAAGTAGTCAGTTGCCCGAAAGAAACTATGTTCATTCATGGCCATTCAGCGGTTTATTCTTGCCCCCTCCTTGCGTCGTTTTCCTCAAAGCTGAGGGTCGTGACCTCCCTTCAGTATCACCTTCTCGCGGATGATTTTTCTCCAACTGTTTCTGTCCCTGGCAGTGTGAAGGGCGCTGTGGACTGTGGAGTCAAAGGCGGTGCGGATCTGCCTTTTCCCGTCTACCTTGCCGGTTACGATTAACTTTTCAAGGTTGCCATCGTCTTTCCTCGCAATGTGACCGAAGTATTCCAAAACTCTGCGCAGGCACTCGGATGACAGCCGTGTAGAGATTTTGAGCACTCGCAGTATGGAGACGTTTGTCCGATATATGTCATATGCTGTCCAGGGGATACGCAACATCTTTCTCCAGCACCATATCTCAAAAATATTTATTCTAGAATGGTTTATTCTTAAACGCTACTTAAACTTAAATAATGTTAAACGACTAACCATACATTTTAGACGTTTCAACGTCTCGTAGCTGTAAAAAAAAATATTTATACGTATTCGAAGAAACCTGATAATTAAAAGTAATGTAACCAATTGGTTTGTTTTGATTAAATTTCTTCAGGCATTTCATTGAAATCCTTAAAGTCACAAGACGACGATTGCCAAATTTTTTTAAACAAAATATTTACTGTTAGTAAATTATTGTTTGCAGACTTGCATTTCTACTTAAAATGCCAAAACTCGTCCAAAATTTTGAGCGAATGAATTTAGATAGCCGTCGACGCGCTTAGAAGAAATATTACATATATTCTACCATTTGAAATAATGCAGAATCTTCATCATCATCATCATTTCAGCCAAAAGACGTCCACTGCTAGACATAGGCCTCCCCTAAGTGACGCCACATTGACATTTTGGAGGGTTTTGCCATAATTGCCACGCTTAACAGGCGGGCTGGCGATCGCCGTACGGTTGTTACTAAAGCACAGAGAAAGCCCATTCTCTGGCAAGTCCCTTAGTCGCCACCCACGGGAAGATATGGGATGGTGCTATTCTTTACGTCCGACACCATACAGAGCAGAATCTTCATGCTGCAAAATTACCTTTCGCATTAAAGATAATTTTCGGACCCTAAAAATATCATTTAGAACCAATAACCAGATTTAGATGTACGGCCATCGTAAACCCTCGCTCGACAGAAACTCATAATTATTTTACGAGTTTAGAATTAGTATTTCGCGGTGTACATTTCCTGTAACACTTCTCATGTGGTGCGTTTGATTTTTATTGAGTTTCTGGACATATGTTTTGCGTTTTGGAAGTTACAAGAATACGAGTATGGTCATGTTCTGTGGTTATGATTCATAGCAATACAGCTACTTTACACTCGACGAAACATCGAGCTTACATTTCCAGTAGAATGGCCTCGCTTTACATAGATTGGGCGTACAATGAGAGATCCGCAGAAACTGGTTTTTAACCGACTTCTAAAAAAAGGAGGAGGTAATGTTGTATAGCTTGATTGGTCGTCATGCGTACGGCTTGGTCTGTCCTTGATACGGACGGCGAATATTTTTACAGCTCGATCATTGAGAGTTCTTATAATCAAAAGGGCGGTATAAATTATGACAACTAGTTTTAGAAGTCATGACATCAAACCTCTGCATAAAAATCAAAACAGCACGTAATTTACCTAAATAATTAGGAAAATGACTTCTTTGACTAAACAAAAACCGACACTCAGAGGAACTAGAGGTCCCATACAGTGTCATTCTTCAGGACGTCGTTAAAAATGAGAAAAATATAGAGCTACCGAAAAAAATATCTGTCAATCGCTGTAGAAAAAAGAAACGATATAGAAGTCATGAGAGCAGCGGTGGCCAAGTTGTGGCAGCCTCGACTTACGAGCAGTAAGCCGTGGTAAACTATTTTAGAAAAAATCAATGACTTATTCAAGATTGCAAAGAGAATAATTCCTTCAAATATTGATACTAGAAGTAAACATGAATTTCTAGCCGCTTCTTCGAATATCGAAAAATTATATAATACATTTAACGATCTTTGTGATCAACATAATTTTGGCCGTTCGAACCCAGGCAGGCGCATAACTTTGTGTAATTTATTTCATCACCGCTGCCTTCAAAAACGGTGAAGGAAAACATCGTGAGGAAACCGGCATGTTCTGGAACTAAAAATGCGAAGAAAGAAGAAAAGAAAAAAAAAAGAAAAATTAAGATATGTGACATCTACTAACCCGCACTGGGCCCGCGTGGTGGATTACAACCCACTCCCTCTCATTGAGAAGAGGCTTGTGTCCCAGCAGTGGGAACTTTATAGGCTGACGATGATAATGATAGAAGCCATGCCACTTACTTTGACAGCAGTAATTAGATACAATAGCGGCGAGATGGGCAGACGACATTGTTGCCATCGCGGGAATATCCTGGATGAGGATTGCGCAAGAACGTAGAGCTTGGCACAAGCAAAGAGAGGCTTATGCCCAGCAGTGGTTGAAGTCAATCTGTGGCTGAGTATGATGATGACGAAGTATAATGTAAATGTGTAGTTTAAAGTAAATTTGTGTGTATGTATGTATTACACATTGAATTGACATGTATTTTTTGTTATAGTTTGACGTTGAATAATTAGTAAACTTTGATTTTTCGCTCTACTTTTCAACTTGAAATTGTATTAAAATCATGTTATAATTACATTAATGGGGATATATCTTTATTTAGCATTTTTGATGAAAAACTAACTATTATAATTATATTGTTGCGGCCTAGAACTTTGCCACTTTGACTTTTTATGCAAATTTTAATATTTCTCCACCGGCAACGGTAGTGCATATGGAACTGTTTAATATTAAGATCCTAATGTACCATTCACTCAGAAATAAATATAATTCTATTGTATTCTATTCTTGGATTATTCAGGTTCGTTATTGCCGTCAGGAAGGACAATGGAAACTATCATTTAAGTGGGTATCGAAACCTCTTCCTCGTGTGTATCCAATTCACGCTATACACACAATTTTATCTTATACCACATAATCCCGATGTCACAAATGAGTCATGGGCGAGTAATCAAAGTTTCATTATAATACTTTATCACTATGTCATTATGTATCTCTGGGAAGTCATCAAAAACTACTCATTCTTATCATATTATGGGCACAGAGATTTACTGTGTATAGCTAATTTTGTTTAGTTACCAAGCACGTTTATAAATAACATTTTTATACTCATCTATAAGAGTGTGGAGTTCGCTTAGGTGAATTTTCGACCAAAAATATTTGTCGTTTTTGGCCTCGATGAGCTAAGATTTGGGGAAAACCAAAAAACCGATGGATGAACTGTGTGAAAGATAAATTGACTGGAGAGTAACAAGAGAAGTATGGAAGAAGACAGACATGATGCATCGACACAACGAAGATTATTACTTTTACCAACATTTATGGCAAAAAAATAGAAAAAAAATATGGTAAGTAGAAAAAAAAATACCTTTTTTTTTTACCATTTCTGGTATTATTTGATGATATTTTATGTGTTTCAGATAGTAAGAAGCCCTAAAGTATTACAACCTGTATTGGGCTCAGGATTGCGATGAACAGTGACTTCATGTAAAATATTGGTTTTAGCTACATCCGCTTAAACATGAAGCGGACCCCAACATAGATGAGAAAAGGCTATAGGCAGAAAATGATAATTATGATGACTGGTTCTAATTAAACCAGCTATCTAAACTCCACAGACGTCATGATATCTAATTATCTATCACAGGCCGAAATTCAGCACAATAGCTTGACTAGTTCTGACCTCTATCTAAAATACCGATATATGGATCGTAAAGCTTCAGAAATTCCTGTTTTAAGATCACGTGCAAACATTGGCCGTGGCTTTCACTTTCAAAGTCAGCACATGTCAGGTTCCCAGCACGAAACAGGGAAGTTCAATGGCAGAACTACTTTCTTTTGTTTTTAAAAACAAAACAATGGGTTTCGAATGCAGTTCGAATTGTTTTTTGAATTAAATTGAACTGAGAATTAAAAAAAAATACTTATTTTTGTGTATCCCATTGTGGTGCTAATTTCACCTTTATTATACTATACACTCTCAAGTAACATAATGCTATTTCTTAATAGCTATAAATAATATTTTTTTTTACTATGAGATGTGTTGTTCACGTGTTTTTTTAGTCATTATTTTCTTTATTTGTTTATCACATATTTACTGTGTGTTTTGTAGTTTTGTGGCATGTTTTCATTGATTGAAGTGAGATTTCTTCATTAATTAATACAGTTTAAGAATAAAAGTTATAAAAAACACACATTTTTTATGATTTTCTACCATTATGTTTCCATGAACTAAAAAATCTAAAGGCCCTTAACGATTATAATCAAAACATTTCAGCATCAAATCGTACTAAAACAAATTCTAGCTTATATAACAAGCTTATTATAATCACGTTTAAGGCTAGAAACTTACCTGGCTTAGTGCAAAACTTTAATCAATACATCAGAAGGTCATGAACAAACGCTCTAGTTAGCTTTCACTTTCAAAACGATTTTTAAATCGAATAGTAACTCGATTAAAATAATGCCGATTATAATTTCGAACTTTTTTCCTTTATTTGAGGACTCTTTTTTCAAACGCGTGGTTTCTGATAGAGATGTTTTGTTCCACTGATATTCATTTCACGGTTATGAAGACTTGTTATCCGGTTGCTAGGCAACGGTTGCATGTGATAGCCGGGTAAAAAAAACATTTTGACGTCACTCAATACGGTCGAAGTGCGAACTTATAGGTTCTGATTTTGTGATTATGGATATCTTTATGGCCTGGAATAGATCTAGGGCATAAAGATAAGTCCTATCTAGTTTATGTGGATAGGTTTTAGCAAAAATGGATTATTTATTTTTGCGTTAGTAGGCGTCTTGTTATTCATGTTGAAAAGGGTAAAATGGATAAGTTTTTCCCTGACAATGGAATACTTTTGACAAAGGTGGTCCATGATTCAAGCAAAGTCCATGATGATGTTCATTTGAGACAGTGGCTATCGTCTCTTACATGACTTCTGAGTAGTAAAGAAAATAAAATCTTCTTACAATTAGTTCGCAGCTTCGATGAGCGTTAATGTCTGAGAATCGGCTAAGCTGCAACAATACCCCAATACAGTTTAGAAAATTTTATCCTCCTTTTTATTGTCACCTGTTCTAATATCAGGTAATTGACAATATCGTATTTTATATTCTTGCTTTGCTTGTATTGTCAAGTAGCTTTTGGGTACTTCATCATCAGCCTACAACTGTCTAATGCTGGACATAGGCCTCTCCAATCGCACGCCACTTAACTCGATTCTCGGCAACTCTCATCCAGTTGCTACCAGTTACCCTGCTTGTCTGTACGGTGTCGGACGTAAATAATAGCACCATCCCATATCTTCCCGTGGGTGTCGTAAGGCGACTAAGGGATTTGCCAGAGAATGGGCAGCAGCGTTCTCTGTGCTTTTGTAACCACCGTAATGCGATCGTCAACCCGCCTGCCAAGCGTGGCGATTATGGCAAAACACCCAAAAATGTCAATGTGGCGATACTTGGGGGAGGCCTATATCTAGCAGTTGACGTCTTTTGGGCTGAAATGATGATGATGATGATGATGTTGATTCTTGCGTTCAGAACTTGCAGTGGTTTGTAATAGTTTTGCTAGGGTTTTACCAAAAAGAACATAATCATATGTTAGATCAGTTTGCAGACTTTTCGGTTTACTACAACTTTAGCCTTTTCAGTGTTATGACAGCTTTAGCCTGGAGGAGCTCGTGGCTTCTTTGGGGATAAGCAGTGGACGTCTTTTGGGCTGAAATGATGATGATGATGACCCTGCGAAGCTCGTCGTTCCACCGAGCCTGAGGGCATCCCGCCTTACGCTTGGCCACTTATTTTTGTTCCAAACACCGTTATGCGTACTTTCTTTCCGATGACGTCACGCTCAGTAGGTGCCTCCTGCCTACCTGCCTAGCTAACAATGATAAACAACACAAAAGGCAATCCATTAGTAACAGTGTATGCATGCCGCACCTTACCGCGGCTGTTGGGTGGAGCTCGGGAGCGGTTTTAGTGATGAGCGGTAGCGGGGTAAGGCATGAGTGGAAGCGGGTGGGGATGGTAAATGAATGTAGAGAATTAGTGCGTTGTGGATCATTTTATCACGCTGTAGCTTAATTTTACATTAAAAAATAAAACAATTTAACTAAATGATAATAGAATTGACTTTTCCGGTTAGGATTGGAAAAAGGTTTCTATGATGGCGATACGAAAAATCTTAAAGCAAAATACAATGATTAGCGTTAACATAACTTTGTGTACCTTACACAAAGATTTATTTTATTACGTGTTTTATTTTATTACTCAGCCTGTCAATTGCCGAAAATGTATGTGTTTCATAAATAAATAAAAACAAAGTTTTAATGAAGACTTGTATTGTTGATGCTCACAAGAATACTAGTGAAGAATCATGAAATTAAAATGTCGCCATAACAAAACGTAGTTACTTTTACATGTCGATACTCCCGGGGATTATAAAATTCATGGAAGCAACGAAAGAAAAATGACCTAACTTATTTTGTTTATACAGCAAACAAAATATGTCCTCTCTACCCTTATTACTAGTCTAACCTAACAATAAGAGAGCCCTAGAGCTAATCAATTACGTCCAGTGTGTGACACACCTAGTCTGGTGGGTGCAGCCGCGGTGGTGGCGAGTGGGAGAGGCGGCAGCGTTTGATGTGCTTGTTTTAAGTACACCGCAATATGTGTCGGACGCTTTGATGTTATAGTTGTAGGAAAGTGTCGGTGGTTGTTGGAAAAGTTCTCTATTATAAGACTAATGACTTTCTATTTTTAACTATTTACGCCTTTGAAGAGAAAAGAAGGTCGCAGTTCGATGTAAAACATGACCTTAAAGCTAGACCACCTACAGCTATTGCTTACAGTGTCATCAATGGTATTGTGACATGTCTGCTTTGTGCTTGGACTTTTTCGGTCAAAGTTGGATATGCTAGCCATTTGAGATCAAATTAAAGAACAGCCCACCAAAACTCTCGACAAACACCAAATAGCCGCCATCTTTGAAGCTGCTTTAATAATAATCTCCAATAATCTCAGATTTAACGACTTGAGATTTAGACAAAGGCGTACCTATCTGTACACTCACAGTAATAGGGAGGGTCCCATGTGGGGAGCCTATTGCCATCTACAGGGCACAACTCCAGACTCCATAGCTGCTATTATTCCTGATGGAAATATCCAATAACACTTACAAGACCTGGATATCGAACCTAGGACCTCATGTTTAGCACTCACGCATGCAACCACTACTAACAAGGCAATTATCACTTTATTTTTATTTATTTATTATTTATTTATTTATTTAGGTTAACCAACAATTGTTTACACGATGTACATTTCAGACTTAATGACTTAGAGTAAAATTTACAAGTGCAACAATTAATTACAGGTTAACACCACATACACAAAAAAAAACGGTTTTACATAACATATTTTTACGTTATTGCCATTAGAACTTATACACACAATTACATTTTTTTGAAGTGAAAACTTCTTTAGCGGCGTTGTGCACTTTTGTGATGGGTCAAAAATGTTAAACTCGCGTCAGGTGTCACGTGATCCTGATCCTGATCGAACGGATTGACATTAGGTTACGAAGGAATTTGAGTTTGGGTATGCACAAACAAAACCTTCAGTTTATCCAAAGAGGTAAAATTCGTAAGATGGATTGTAATACTTCGGAAGTGTTACATTTTTAATGTAATATAAATTGTCATGTTTGTATACGATAGCGCAATAAATGAATATTGTATTTTACCACATAAATGATAGTTCTTTAGTATTGATAATTAAAGCAATTCGAGCAAAACGGATGGCCTGGTAAAGGTTGCGGGGATCCATGCACGGGACCGGTCAATGTGGCGTCACTTCGGGGAGGCCTATGTCCAGCAGTGGACGTCTTTCGGCTGAAATGATGATGATGATGATGAGCAAAATTATTCCCTAACCATTCCAAAATATCAAAAATGCACAACGTTAATATTCAAGTTTTCACTTGTGCCGGCACTCCCGGAGTGCAACTCGTTTTTTTTATAAAAAAATCTTAGTGCCCCGAAACTCTCCCGCCTGCATCTTACACCACACCCCAACGGAAGCGCGTCTATTTTAGCCGCGATATGTACCTGCTTTTCCACGATTAGACTTTAGCGTGGCGAGTTCCGGCGCGGTTGGCTTTCAAGCGATATCGACGATATTGTGCCAATTGATGCCAGCGGGAGTATATTGTATTGGTATTATTAGAAAGGGTGATAAGTGATGAAATTATTAAAAATGGGTATTTTTAAAGACTAGTTTATATTAAACCAAAACAATGGCATACTATAAAGATTGCAAGATCGTGTTCACTATAACTGTGCGCTAGGCACTTAGCATTATGTATTTATATTTAGTTATATGTGTAATTATTTTGAATAAATAGTCTAAGTTAAGTTAGCTAAGGCACATAGACAAATTTTTCTCTTCATTCTCTCACACACTATCGTCTACATTTCTTTTTCATTTTTCCTTTCGCAGGTCTTCTGGCAGAAATTTCGTATGAAATAAGAAGTACCTAGTTTGTGCTCAAATATTTTATATATTTTCCTGTGTTTTCTATTAGGTGTATATAAATAGTAAAATAAATAAATAACATAAATAAAGTGCCTCTTCAACAAGCATTCTTAATCATTCGTTCTTCAATATTCAAATCAATGCAGTAAAAAATTAAAGTTTTTAAACTGACAATCATGGTCACTAACACTATCAATAACACTGGAAACAGGATATTTACCATGTTTACTATTTTATTTGAGTTGCCGATATTTTGGCGCTGTTGCAAACGTCATGATCACGGATAAACTGAAGAATAACAACTAACTGGGTTATTGTGTTTCCAGTGTTTTTGATAGTACTTATTACAAAATTTATTTTTCAGTCCTTCAGACATCTTGTTTTTAAATAACAGTTAACGGGATGATGATGATGTGATTTTTACAAAGCCAAAGATCAGATTAAACACAGAGATTTTTTTAATATAAATCTCACAGTGGCGTTGTGGTGTTTAAACTAATTAGATACTTATATTTAACATTAAAATTATATTTGTTCTTATTTTAAGTTTTGTTCTGAAAGAGGCCACATACACTCTTTCACAACTTGAGAGCAGCGGTGGCCCACTGGTGGCAGCCCCGACTTACGAGCAGTAAGCCTTGGGTTCGAACTCAGGCGGGCGCATTACTTTGTATTCTCGAAAAAACCGAAATCATGTGACATCTACCAACCCGCACTGGGCCCGCGTGGGCACAGCCCACTCCCTCTCATTGAGAGGCGGCCTGTGTCCCAGCAGTGGGAACATTATAGGCTGATGATGATGATGACTCTTTCAACCAAATATGTTTATAGAATTCGCAGTTGGTTCAAGAATCAACTAAGAATTCTTTAAACATATTTGGTTTCACACATGTATCGAATCCTAGCGCAGAAGTTGATCTGTCCGTCACTGCGCCAAACGGTGGCGTCAAAACGTGAAGCTTATCGTTCTGTCTTTACGTTTTATTGTTAAAGGTGACTCAGGTATTATATAACTGAGGGGTTGGCTACCCTTACTGCCGCCACTAATGCGTTTGTAAGGCGTGGTGATTATGACTTTTTTATTTTTATCGATAATGGAATGGAGGTTTACGATTTGCTGTGGTCATTATTTTATGATACTCATCATCTGCCTAGCCTTTTCGCAAACTATCTTGGGGTTGGCTTCCAGTCTAACAGGATGCAGCTGAGCACCTGTATTTTTACATGAAGCGACTGACTATCTGACCTCCACAACCCAGTAACTGGGTAATACCACACCCCTTGGTAAGTCTGGATGTCAGACTTTTGGCTTCTGACTACTCGTAACGACAGTCAAAGATCTACAAATGACAGCCGGGACCAAACGGCTTAACGAGCTTTCCGAGGCACGGAGGAAACTCGGTATGTATATATGTTAGAGATTTTTATAGTTATTTAATTGATTTGAATGGCAACACTGCGTAAACATCATAGACAATTTATGCGAATGACAACACTGCTTGTCTATGTCGAAGGTGTCAGTGTCAGTTGTATCTGTCAGTAGTGCGTTCGTCTAGATTTCGAGTTTCCTCTTGCTTCTGAGACAGCGCCTGTGCCGGTCGTGCGCACTGATTGATAAAAAATTATAACATGACGGACACCAACATTGAGCATGTGGACGCTAATCTGATTGAATCTCCGACAGCAGCGGTGGGATCGATTCCAAAATCTCCCTACGAGTCGATCGCGATACCAGCTACTCAAAATCAAGAATATTTTACATAGGGGTGTAAAACTCAAGAAAATATAGCGGCTGGGTCGTCAACATCAAAAAAAACGACTTACCTGGCGCGCCTACACATGGGACATGGGCGATATTTTTTCAAAATATGACAGCTGGCTTCCAGAACTCTAACCAGAAAGCTACTACGAGCACCGTGGAACCAAGAAAGTTGAAGCTTATTGCAACGAGGAGGTTCTACGACTTGTTTCGCGATATGGTGGAGTACAAGAGCGACGAAGCGGCTACGTACATCGAGTATTCTACGCGCTGATAGATCGGCTGGATACAGGCTGGGGTGAGTCAAACAAAATCGAGGTGGTGATCTCCGGCATCACGGATATTCAGGTATGCACAGAGTTGCTTAAAAATACTCCAACATATTTTGTGGAACTTGACAGACATTTAAGTATGTACCCTAACAATAAGAACCTTAAGCGACATCTTGATAAGAGTGAACATGAACCTTCTTATTCTAAACGTCATAAACCTAATGATAAGCCGGTTGGTATACAATGTCCCTTATACTGTCATAAGTCTAGTCATTCCGAGTCTACTTGTTTTAAGAAGCAACGAGAAGAAAAATTAAAAGATTTTAAAGACCCTAAGTTGCTAACAAAATCGGTCAATGTTTGTTCACACTCTGATTCTTAAGACTTCAATATTTAAGACCCCCGGTTTAATGTTCACCCTTAATTGTGACGGATCTAAAATAGTACGTGACATCAATGTCAATGTGTGTCATATCTAAAACACGAACGTGGAATTCGATAACATTAACACAGATTTAACTGAGTAGTGTGATATTGATAGTTTGAGATATATCTAAAAAAAAAAAAAATACGAAACTTATGTTGCCACCGGCAATTCTAGGTCAACTGTCAGTACAGGAAAGATGCAAATCAATGCAAATCTACTTGTCAATAAGAAAGATGGATCCGACCGTCGTTGTGTAGATTATAGGGAGCTCCAACACTGTGCGTGATAGTTATCCTTTGCCGTTGATATCAGAACAGATTGATGCCCTCAGTCAGGCATCTTATTTTTCAAATTTAGACATGACCTCATGACATTATTTGGAACACCCAAGCGAATTATTTCCGATCGAGACAAAACCTTTGAAGAGAGTGGTTTATTGAGTTCCGTGACATTGCCAGTGGCATTTGCCGTGCCAATGGACAGGTAGAACGTATAATACTAACTAACTGTTTCACAGTCGCTGAAAATCACGAAAACAAATCTTGGAAGTCTGTCATTGGTGAGGTCCAACTCATTTTGAATTGCACAGTGTCTAAAAGTACGGGTCAAAAGTCCATTCCAGTTGTTATTTAGTTGTAATAAAAACCCACCCAGATTATACTATCTCGTCGTGGATCTTGAAATTCACAATGAACAGGATTTGATGGAAACAAGACAAGCTACTAAGAATAGGATGGACGAGCAAGTGACAAAAGATAAAATATGCTATGGCGCTAATAAAGCCGCAATTCATTCTTTTATAAAAGGCGATCTAGTGATAGTCCAAAAGAATCCCCGCATAATTAACACATTAAGCGAAAAGTTTAGTGGTTCTTGTACGAGTAAAATCATGAAAGTTTGTCGAAATGAGCGTTACATCGTTGAGTCATTATCTGGGGGACGGAGTCAATATGTGTGTCATGAAAGATTACGCAAATATCCAGGTAGCCTACCAGAGCTCTCCGAATGTCTTGGTCCTGTAGAATCCAAAGATGATTAATTTATTTTATTTGAACAACTTGTTAAGTACTGTCGCCTGTAGCCTGGTACGTTAATTAGTAACAAATTATTGAATTGCAAATTTGTGTTAGATTAGAATTATTGTTTTGCTGAAATGGAGAACTTCCATGTTTATTGCCTTGATGATTACGAACTGGATATTGGATCAATAAACATGCGACTATACTTGATTTATAAAAAGTTTTATTAATACGCTGGAAGCTGTCACGCTTTGTCAGAGAGATGGACTGAAAGTTTTATCGCTTTGTCCTGATGAACTGTTGAAAGTTGCTACGCTTTGCTGTGAGGTTGAGCTGAATCATGTATTGAAGAATGAGTATTGCTGAAAGCTTCGACGCTTTGCTGTGAGATTGAGCTGAATCATGTATTGAAGAATGAGTATTGCTGAAAGCTTCGACGCTTTGCGATTTAATCGAAGCATTGCCTTCTAAGTAATGCTGAAAGCTTTCACGCTTTGCTTTGAGTTTTACTGACTTTTGAGAAGGTTGAAAGCTGTTTGAAACGCTTTGCCTATAATGGTGCTGTTTAGATGCCGTCTAACTAATGCTGAAAGATTTCACGCTTTGCTTTGAGTTTTACTGACTTTTGAGAAGGTTGAAAGCTGTTTGAAACGCTTTGCCTATAATGATGCTGTATAGACTCAACGCGAGAGCGCGTTGACTAGCAGAATGGCCGTGTTAGAGATTTTTATAGTTATTTAATTGATTTGAATGGCAACACTGCGTAAACATCATAGACAATTTATGCGAATGACAACACTGCTTGTCTATGTCGAAGGTGTCAGTGTCAGTTGTATCTGTCAGTAGTGCGTTCGTCTAGATTTCGAGTTTCCTCTTGCTTCTGAGACAGCGCCTGTGCCGGTCGTGCGCACTGATTGATAAAAAATTATAACATGACGGACACCAACATTGAGCATGTGGACGCTAATCTGATTGAATCTCCGACATATATAATTGTGGTCACCCATCCACGGACCATCCTCGGCAAGCACGGCTTAACCTTGAAGATCGACCCGTGTGGCTATTATTATTTAGCCACGAGCGCCTCCATTATTTTATGATACTGATTTGTAATCATGATAAAATAGATATAAATAAAAGAGTTTTTGAAATCGTATTGTTATTTTCGGAGTTTATTTCCTTCTAAAAACAAACTTTTTTAAGCTGGGATGTAGGAGGTCGCTACCTCATCATATTAGAGGCATAGATTCTCGTGTCTTGCACGCAAATCATTATTGATTCTGTAAGCGTAAATTAGATAGTGTTTTTTTTTTTATTTCGATCATAGATTTAGGCTGCATTGTTTTGTAGCATTAAACTATGGACTGTATATTGCACCCCAAAGCCTTTTTTTTAAGGATGGGAAATCATCAAATGACCCCTCCTGCTCTGGGCGGAGCGGAAGAGAGTGTCGGACTTGTACTGACAAAAACCCACCCGTGTTCCTTCTTAGCCCTTTGTGTTCCAGGGCCACGGTATCTATTTCAAATAGTCCTGCAGCCCCGCAGCCCATCCGATCTCCTTGAGGCGCGCGTGGAACACGACCGCGCCGTCGACACGGCCTGTAGTCATAAGACGGACGGACGGTGAGCTAGCCCATTCACCGTCCACATGCCCGCGACAACCCACAGCCTCACTATGCATGGACGCGTGGCTGACAAAAAATGATGTATCTCACAGCTAGTTCAAACGTATTAACTCTCCGTGGGCATTCTACGAAGCAGTAGTCAGTCGACAAAATCCAATTGGATACCCACAAACCGTGTTGTCTGGTGGCTCAGTTGTAGCAGCCCCGACTTGCAAGTTTTCGGTTGTGTATTCGATCCCAGGCCGACGCATTACATTGTGTAATTTATTTCATCACATAATTCATCATTAGCTGCGCCCCGCGGTTTTACCCGCGCAGACCGGGACAAAAAGTAGCCTATGTGTTAATCCAGGGTATAAGCTATCTACATACCAAATTTCATCAAAATCCATTCTGTAGTTTTTGCGTGAAAGATTATCAAACATATATTCTTACAAACTTTCGCGTTGATAATATTAGTAGGTTTCCATAGACTGGAATCCGACCCCAACATAGGTAGTTGGGGCTAGGCAGATGATCAGGTGTTGGTGCCTAAAGCAAGGAAGACCCAAGAAATGTTGTTTCGAAGAATACCTTGTAAAAAAAGGGAATACCCTCTACCGGCCCAATTCATTACAATGTAAAAGCAAATTAACAAATTAAGTATTAACGCGGACCGTAAACGTGATTTACGTTATTACGGTGTTGTACGCCGGCTATATATCGTGGCCTGGCTTGGGAGACGTTGTACTGAGATTTTATTGAAATTTTACATTTTGTACAAGATGAAGGTGTTTTTGGGGGCATTACTAAGGGAACTAGCTGCAGATTTTGATGGGCACAATTGATTGGTAGAACAGCCAAATAGTCAATTATAATAGCCTTTGGAACTTAGCTTGAGTTTAGATTTCCTTGGTGAGATTACAGTATATTAATACCCGTCTGTATGGTGTCGGACGTAATGAATAGCACCATATTTTCCCTTATCTTCCCGTGAGTGTAGTAAGAGGCGACTAAGGGACTTGCCAGAGAATGGGTAGCAGCGTTCTTTGTGCTTTTGTGACAACCGTACTGCGATCGCCAACCCGCCTGCCAAGCGTGGTGATTATGGCAAAACACCCTTTTTGGGGGATGCCTATGTCTAGCTATGTGGGCGTCTTTCGGCTGAATTGATGAATGAATGATAATGCCCGAAATCGGTAAAGGATAATTCATTATGCTACAATAAAGTAAGCCATTAAAACTGCTACAAATAGTAACATAACTAAGAGTACCGACTCAAATACTCCAAGAGTTTTATTTCCATTATTAATGAGAATTCCAACTATTTGTTTCAGAATGTTTAACAATATTTTACGAACATAACATAACATCACGCCTGTAACCCCTGAAGGGTTAGACAGAGGTGTTCCTAATAGTACACCATCATTTCTCCAGTTATGTTTTTAACCCCCGACTAAAAAAGAAGGGTGTTATACGTTTGACGTGTGTATCTGTGTGTCTGTCTGTGGCATCGTAGCTGCTAAACGGCTTAACCGATTTTGATAAAATTGGTTTCATTTGAAAGGTTTTTAATCGAAAGTGTTCTTAGCTATGTTTCGAAAAAATCTGCTCAGCCGTTTAAAGGTCATCACCTCTTTTCTAGTTGATGAAGGAATATAAACTTTTACGGATCTGGTCGATTCGAAATTTGAAATCTTGTCACTTGTAGTCCCATGTAATAGGGGGCGAGAAAATTGCAGTCAACCGGGCACAAATCCAGACTCCATGGCTGTTAGTGAGAAATTCGTGATGGAAAAAACCCAATAACACTTTGTCCGACCAGGCAAACCAACTCAGGACCGCATCCTCAGTGGTTGCACTTGCGACACGGTCGCGGTCGGAGCGGTACCGCTCAGTTGTTAATGGGCCACAAGGAAAGTCAAACACTTGCAGGTTTTGTTTTACGCTGCTGGGGCGACATAACAACGTTGCGGCGCCGTACCGCTTGTGTGCCCGCCGACACGGCGACATCTTTGCTGCAATCAACATTGCCATGCAACGTTGCAATACTGCCAGCCTTCGAGGCACTTTATTGACAACGATGTGGACGAATGTTTTGACGTGCTGTAATTATTTTCCCATTATGATACCTGTACATATTTTTATCCTTTTATTCATCTATATACATATTATTTATTTTACTATTAAATATGTATATAAAAAAAAAACATTAAGAGCGTTTATACCCTACGGCATTTCACACAAACTTTCAAGTCGTTATTTTCCGAAATGACTGAACAGATTTTAATGAAACTTCCTACGCATAAGCAGTAGCTTAGGTCTAAAAAGTCACTAAAAAAATTTTCGATAAATAATGTTACTGCTAAATTACACCGATTTTTAATTATCTATAGAAACAGTTGTTCAGTATGGTGTCGGACGTTAAGGTTCTGTATGGTGTCGGACGTTAAGAATAGCACCATCCCATATCTTCCCGTGGGTGTCGTAAGAGGCGACTAAGGGACTTGCCAGAGAATGGGCAGCAGCGTTTTTCTGTGCTTTTTGCAACAACCATACTGCGATCGCCAACCCGTCTGCCAAGCGTGGCGATTATGGCAAAACCCCCCTTATGAGCGCGATACAGAAATGGCCCCTAGTACTCGGCAGCCCGTCTACCCTCGACTATGGTAGCGGTCGAGGTTACGGCGTGGCAAGGGGTGCGAAGAATCTCCGGAAGGGATCCGGCTGCCTATACCGACGACTTGACCTGGCAACATATAACACGCGGACACTCCGGACCGACGAGAAGATAACGGAACTCGAGGAGGAATTGAGCAGGTTGCGATGGAGTATTGTAGGATTATCTGAAGTCCGAAGAGAGGGGGAGGACACGATGATCCTGAAATCCGGCAACCTACTCTATTTCCGAGAGGGTGACCGGCAGTCCCAGGGTGGTGTTGGGTTTATCGTCCACAAGTCCCTTGTGAATAACGTGGTGAAGATCGAGAGTGTGTCGACCAGGGTGGCGTACCTGATACTCAGAATATCCTCAAGATATTCGCTGAAGGTCATACAGGTCTACGCCCCGACCTCGGCACACCCCGACGACGAAGTGGAAACCATGTATGAGGATATCTCCAAAGCCATGCATGGTTCCAAAACTCACTTTACCGTTGTCATGGGGGACTTCAACGCGAAACTGGGCAAGCGAGACGGAGATGAGCTGCAGGTGGGGCAATTTGGGTTTGGATGTCGGAACCACCGGGGACACCAACTGGCTAGTTTTATGGAGAAGGAGGGCCTCTATATGATGAACTCCTTCTTCAGAAAGCGTGAGCACAGGAAGTGGACCTGGCAGAGCCCCGATGGTGCAACTAAAAATGAGATTGACTTCATCATGTCAACCAAGAAGCAAATGTTCAATGATGTCTCTGTGATCAATTCGGTGAAAACTGGGAGCGATCACCGCATGGTAAGAGGCACATTGAACATCAATATTAAGCTAGAAAGGTCTCGACTGATGAAGTCTACGCTCCGACCAGCACAGATCCAGATCCAAAACCCCGAGAGCTTTCAGCTTGAACTCCAGAATCGTTTCGAGTGCCTAGGAAGCTCAGTGGACGAATGCAACGATGGATTCGTGGAAACTGTCCATACGACAGGGTCTAAGTTCTTCAAGACGCGTCGTACACAGAAGAACAAAAAACTCTCTGATCATACTCTCAAGCTCATGAAGGAACGGCGTGAGATGATCCTGCAGTCTTCAGAAGACGCGTGGAAATACCGGCAGCTCAATAGACAGATCTCTAAATCCTTGAAGAGCGACCTCCGCCGCTTTAATACCGAGCGTATTAAAGACGCCATTGAGCGGAATAAAGGCTCAAAGGTATTTGCAAGAGATCTGGCTATTGGGCAGAGCCAGCTCACGAAACTGAAGACCGACGATGGCAGAATCGTATCCGCCAAACCGGAGCTACTGAGGGAGATCGAGAGTTTTTATGGGCAGTTGTACACGTCAACCAGGAAACCCGTTGTAAATCTAGCGAATGACCCAAGAGCTAGACTGACCCGACACTACACCGAAGACATCCCAGACATCAGCCTGTACGAGATTAGGATGGCTCTGAAACAGCTTAAAAACAACAAGGCACCGGGTGATGATGGAATTACGGCCGAACTTCTGAAGGCGGGTGGAAAACCGGTACTTAAGGCCCTTTAGAAGCTGTTTGGTTCCGTCATACTCGAGGGCAAAACGCCTCAGGCATGGTGCAGGGGTGTGGTGGTACTCTTCTTCAAAAAGGGCGACAATGCCCGGTTGAAGAACTATAGGCCCATCTCACTTCTAAGCCATGTCTACAAGTTGTTTTCAAGAGTCATCACGAATCGTCTCGCGCGCAGGTTTGACGATTTTCAGCCTCCCGAACAAGCCGGATTCCGTAAAGGCTTTAGCACCATAGACCACATACATACGCTGCGACAGGTTATACAGAAGACCGAAGAGTACAACCTGCCTCTCTGTTTAGCGTTTGTGGACTATGAGAAAGCCTTCGATTCGATCGAGACTTGGGCTGTACTGCAGTCTCTCCAACGGTGCCAAATTGATTATCGGTACATCGAGGTGCTGAAGTGTTTGTACAAAAACGCCACCATGTCAGTCCGACTTCAGGACCAGACCTCGGAACCTATCCTTCTGCAGCGAGGTGTGAGACAGGGAGACGTCATATCTCCGAAACTGTTCACCGCTGCACTGGAAGATATCTTCAAGGTTCTGGACTGGAGAGGGCTAGGCATCAACATCAATGGCGAGTACATCTCTCACCTTCGATTTGCCGACGATATAGTGGTCATGGCTGAGACCATGTAGGACCTCAGTACAATGCTCGATGACCTCAGTAGAGCTTCCGAAAGAGTGGGTCTTAAAATGAACATGGACAAAACCAAGGTCATGTTGAATGCCCATGTAACACCCACTCCTATCAAGATCGGAGACTCTACTATCGAAGTTGTAGACGATTATGTCTACCTGGGACAAACGGTCCAGTTGGGTAGGTCTAACTTCGAGAAAGAGGTCAATCGTCGAATCCGACTCGGCTGGGCAGCGTTCGGGAAGCTGCGTGGTATCTTCTCGTCCAACTTACCGCAGTGTCTCAAGACAAAGGTTTATGACCAGTGTGTGTTGCCAGTGATTACATACGGGACCGAAACGTGGCCGCTCACAATGGGCCTCATCAGAAGGCTCAAAGTCACCCAGAGGGCAATGGAGAGAGCTATGCTCGGAGTTTCCTTGCGTGATCAAATCAGAAATGAGGACATTCGCAAGAGAACCAAGGTTACTGACGTAGCCCGAAGAATTGCCAGACTTAAGTGGCAGTGGGCAGGGCACATTGCTCGCAGAACAGATGGCCGATGGGGCCGAAAAGTTCTGGAATGGCGACCGCGAACCGGGAGACGATGCGTTGGAAGGCCTCCCACTAGGTGGACCGATGACCTGGTGAAGGTTTCGGGGATCCGCTGGATGCGAGTCGCACGGGACCGATCAATGTGGCGACACTTGGGGGAAGCCTATGTCCAGCAGTGGACGTCTTTCGGCTGAAATGATGAATGATGATGATGATAGAAACAGAAATTTCCAATTATCTTCATTTTTAAAAGACATTTCGAAAATATTTACGATGACATTTAGAAAAGAGCGTTTATCTCTTAAATTAAAAAAAATAGTAGCTCACTGGCATCGGGAACAGGGTTCGGGTGACCGGTGGTCAGGGCTCTTGAGATAGGATCCTCCTAACAATACGTGCCATGTCCAGAAGTACTACTTTCCGAATCAAGCCCTTGATCCAGCTGCTGCCAAGCGAATGACTCCTCAGATGTTGATCGAAGCCTTTGGCTAATAAGCCATTGGCCGACACGACTATAGGCACAATGAATGCTGTAATATTTTTATTATTAATAAGTTGTATTTGTAGTTTGTAAATAATGTACCTACATATTGAATTTTAATAAAATCAATCGGCAACCAAAAGTAACGGTGCTCACTGATCCAGACGGACTCCTTACAATGCATGCCATGTTGCAAATCTAAGTCTATTATAGTATTGCCAAATTAGCATGTAAACTGTTTGCTAGACTATCGAAAAATGAATTAAAGATATAAGTTAGTGTTTAATACATTCACATCCTGAATCCTGATACCTAATACGGATTTGTTGTACAGTCAGACCAATTATTTATTGTTTATTCTATTTTGTCATCATCATCTGCCTAGCTTTTCCCAAACTATCTTGGGGTCGGCTTCCAGTCTAATCGGATGCAGCTGAGTACCAGTCCTTTACATGAAGCGACTGCCTATCTGACCTCCACAACCTAGTAACTGGGTAATACGATACCCGTTAGTAAGACTGGCTGTCAGACTTTTGGCTTCTGGCTACTCGTTACGACTGATTTTGTATCAGTTAATTAATCGATTAGGCTAGATAATCGTAAATCGGTTGGCAGAAAATGAGTCCAGATAGAAGATGAGAAACATCCTTTCTTGCCATATCATCGTTCACACAGCCCATCCATCGTTTCTTTGGTCTTTCTTTTCTCTTATACCAATCTATATTCATACTCAAAACTTTCCTCACGATATTTCCCTCATTCCTCTACATCTCATGCGCATACCACGACAACCGATTATGTATCAGTCGCCATTTTCAGACGTCCTCTTATGTACAATTTTTTTATTTGATCCATTCGCGTAACACCACACATACACCCTTCTTAGCATTGTCATCTCAGCTTCATGCAAATGCCTTTCATTTATCCCTTTTGTGGCCCAACATTCTGATCTAAAGTGTATAAAACGCTATCCAAGTATAACTAAATCAACATTCGAACTACTTCTTCTACTTCCATTTCTCTATGCATTATTATTTTCCCTACTAAATTATTAAGATACACAACAGATTTTGTCAGTGTACACACTCGAGACTCAAAAATTTCAACTGTCAAATTACCAGGCAGTGTATGGGTTTACAGTGCCTGTCAAATTAACGGAGCACAATGTCGAATCGATGCCGATGGCGGATGTCTTGAGTTTTAGTTTAGTTTGGCGCTTTTAGTTTTAGCTTGGTATAAGTAGTGTGCTTGCTTGGTTTGACACTTTACAATATTATGAAATTTACGTGTTTTAGTAAGGAAATTCTGTTTGAGCATGTGATTAGTTGCAGGAAAGCCGTTTGCTTGGGCTTCCTCGTTGGTCTAGTGGCCACAACAGCGACTGAGCATGAGGTTCTGGGTTCGACTCCTGGGTGGGGCAAATTGTTATTGGGTTTTTCCTTCATGAAACAGTCAGTAGCAGCCTTTGAGTCTTGATTAGTGTGGTTGGTGGCAATAGACTCGCCTACTAGTAATAGTCATAACCAAGTCTAAGTCCTAGTCTTCATTAGTCACATGTAAATGTGACTAATGAAGACTGTGACGAATTTACACGTATTTGTAATGCATGTGGCAAATTTACTTTCAATGTATGGAGTTCACAAAAATGTGGCGAGTTTACTTTGTGACGAATGTGGGTATAATTGCTATTGGGTAAACCTCTACCTAACCCTTCGGGTATTACAGTCGTGATCTTACGTTATAATACGAGCTCTTGTGTAAGATCGTAAAATGTGAAAAAGAAAAAGATTAAAAAGTTGTAGATAGTTGAACAGTTTAAGGACTGAGATCACATCCAAAGTCCGTTTGAAGATACTTGCCCCGACTCATGCTCGTCTAGTCGACGTCATAATCTTGACAACTGGTTCAGCTCTTATTTTCTTAGAAGTATCCTACCTGATTGGTGTTTCACTCCATGTGCCATGTTCTTGTCCTTAGAAAAAGCAAAATGTTTTTGTAGAGGTAAGTACTGAAAAATCAACTTAGTATGCTACTAAACTAAACTAATGCAAAATTTGAACTAACTCTTTCGAACCATTACGTCAGTTTAGTTTGTGTTGAATCGATATTAATTAATTCGATACTCATCATCATCATTTCAGCCCAAAAGACGTCCACTGCTGGACATAGGCCTCCCCCAAGTGTCGCCACTTTGACATTTTGGGGGGTTTTGCCATAATCGCCATGCTTGGCAGGCGGGTTGGCGATCGCAGTACGGTTGTTACAAAAGCACAGAGAACGCTGCTGCCGATTTTCTGGCAAATCCCTTAGTCGCCTCTTACGACACCCACGGGAAGATATGGGATGGTGCTATTCTTTACGTCCGACACTATACAGAGCGACACTATACAGAGCTATAATTCGATAGACCAATAAAAAATGCACCCAACTGTACTAGCTCAAGGTAAACACACGCATTCACTGGCTGTCACTGCGACAGCCGTGCGACGCATGATAATGTCGTTCTGTCACTTTGTGCTGTACCAGCGATTGTTATCAGCGTGCTAATAATCGGTGCAGATACCTTAGATATGGAGATACTGGCTCGTTGTGCGATAGGTTAGGGGTTTGTGCAATCATTTGTTTGGTTAGTGAATGCAATTTAATTCTATTTAATTCATATTACTGTGAACGTTGCTTCGGAGTTTGTGAGTGTGAATATTTACTACAAAATCACGCTTTTACATTAGCAGTTGAACATGGGTGAAAGCACGCAGATACACTGGAAAAGCTGGAATGTAATATTAGGTAGCTTCGATTAACAATGATGTTTGAAGTAAAATAGATAAAGGTAAGATAAACCCATAAAGGTCTGTGTTATTTTAGGTCTTTTTATACTGTGTGTGATGATTGGTAGAAAAAGTTTGTTTTATGTTAAAGATATACCAAGCTCGGAGTTTCCTTGCGTGATCAAATCAGGAATGAGGACATCCGCAAGAAAACCAAGGCTACCGACGTAGCCCGAAGAATTGCCAAACTTAAGTGGCAGTGGGCAGGGCACATTGCTCGCAGAACGTATGGGCGATGGGACCGAAAAGTTCTGGAATGGCGACCGCGAACCGGAAGACGATGCGTTGGAAGGCCTCCCACTAGGTGGACCGATGACCTGGTGAAGGTTGCGGGGATCCGCTGATGCTGAATGCGAGGCGCACGGGACCGATCAATATGGTGACACTTGGGGGTGGCCTATGTCCAGCAGTGGACGTCTTTCGGCTGAAATGATGATGATGATGTACAAGCTCATCAATTATCATTCTCTTGCCCTTATGCCAATTTATTTGGGGTCGCCGCAGCATGTATTCTTCTTCATATATGTAGGAAGTTACCATCATAAAAAAAAACTTTTTGTCTTTAAACTTTTATAATATGTATAAAGAGTCCATAAACGACTCAAACCCAGCAACGAGCCATTAAAAAATAATCCAAGTAACAACAACCCAACTCCTTCTAATTAATAATGTAACGACATTTCCCGACATGCCAACAGTTCGATAAAAGAAAGAATCGTGGGAAAATATACAGGGCTAATAATTAATAATGAATGTGTGTCCTTGTGAATACCAGCACCTGCTATTTAATTTGACGACCCGCATCAGTGTGTTGGGTTAAGGACATAGTACACACATCAGTGTCACCAGTGGTGGGAGAGTTGCGGTGGCCCAGTAGTGGCAGCCCTGACTTACGAGCATTAAGCTTGGGTTTATCACCGCTGCTCTCAAAAACGGTGAAGGAAAACATCGTGAGGAATCCGGCATGTCCTAGAACTAAAACATCGAAAACATGTGACATCAACATCAACATCTATCAACCCGCACTGGGCCCGCCTGGTGGATTACAGCCCACTCCTTGTCATAGAGAGGAGGTGCGTCTCCCAACTGTGGGAACATTACATGCTGATGATGCTGATGACACACATCAACTCGGAAAGGGATCGTCACCATATCAACTCGAGCCATTCAGAATTCATTTTGTTCGAAACTCCAAATCAAATCAAATCAAATCGTTTATTGCATCCATAATGTACATATAACAGGTGGTCGAATAAAAAATAATAGACACAATTATGGACCCTGTCGGGCACAGCAAGTTTTAAATAGGTAGAGAGAGGAAGACTGCTTCTCTTTTCCTTGTCAAAAGAAGAGTAATTTTACAATTATTATAATTTCGAAGTATTTTATATCCTATTTATTATTTTATATTTCCGTTTACTTATTATATTAATATTATGTATTCAAGTCTATCTATTCATTCATTATTTATTTAAATATATTAATAATTAATTATTATAATTTACTATATTTTTGTTATTTTACATATTAAATGTCTGTTATATAAATGTCTGATAATCATATTTATGTATTTTTACTAAATTTATCCGTAAAATATTCGTTTAATGAGTAATAGCTTTTTTTAATTAAGTATTGCTTTAATTTATTTAAAAATATACTGGTTTTATTTTGTTGTTTTATTTCTTCTGGCAATTTATTATATATTTTTATTGACATTGCATAAGGACTAGATGAGTGTAATTTAAGGCGGGAGGGGGGCAAATTTAGTCTGTTTTTATGGCGAAAGGAATAATTTTTTTGCATGTCTCCCCGTGTGCTATAAGAATCTGGATATTTGCGGACTAGTTTACATAATTCTAAAATATAAATACCAATTAAGGTGAGAATCTTATGTTTCTGGAAGTAAGGCTTGCAGCTATCTGTAGGTTCAATATTGGTAATTATTCTAATAAGCTTTTTTTGGAGGGTAAATAAGGAGGGAGCGTCTGTGCTATTTCCCCATAAGACGATGCCATAGTTAAACCAAGCGTGGGCATATGCGTAATATGTGACTAGTGCCGTTTGTAGGTTTGTAGTCTTTTTGAGTTCACGGAGAGCATATGAAAACTTTGAAATTTTGGATTTTACTGTCTGTATATGTGATTTCCAGTTTATATTTGTGTCTATTGTTAAACCTAAGAGACTGAAATTGTTTACTGTTTCTATTTTATGTTGGTTAAACGTAAAATCTATTTTTATTTGTTTTTTCTGCCAGGGGTGAAACGCTATTAATTTGGTTTTTGTAAAATTTATTTCGAGATTATGGTCGCTCATCCAGTTTAAAATTGTTTCAAGTATTGTCGTGAGTTTGTCATTTAAATTGGCATTTGTTTGGCATGAGGTCAGGATCGAGATATCATCCGCAAAAAGTACACATGGCCCGTCTATGGTTTTTGGGAGGTCGTTTATATATATGAGGAAAAGGAGACAGCCTATAACACTTCCCTGGGGAATTGATGCATGTATAGGTTTAACATCTGATCTTATAAGCTTTACTTCTTTTGTTTGTTGATCATAGTATTCAATCTCAACCAATTGCTCTCTATCCTTCAAATATGACGCGAACCAGTCATGGGCTTTTCCGCGTATTCCTATTCCGTATAGTTTATTTAATAGTATTTTAAATTGCACTTTGTCGTAGGCCTTTGTCATGTCGAGCAATATCCCTATTGCATATTGCTTATTATTTATAATATTTAATGCTTCTTGGATGTATTTATAAACAGCTAGCGTTGTAGATCTGTTTTTGCGAAAACCATTTTGGCAGTCATCGAAAATCTTATATTTTTCACAAAAGGAATATACGCGATCACACATTGCTCTTTCAAAGACTTTGGATGCTGTAGGAAGAAGGGAAATTGGTCTATAGTTGGTTGGATCTGTTTTAGTGTTCTTATTATAGATAGGTTTTATTAAAGCTTTTTTCAGTTGGTTTGGGAAAGTGCCCTCTTCGAAGGATTGATTAATTAGTTTATAGAAAGGCAGGGTAAGTTCGTCAGCGCACTGTCTGAACAGAGTCGGTGGGAGTTCGTCTATGCCGTGACTATTTTTATTTTTAAGGTTCTTTAAAATCTGGTTTACTTCGTATCCGTCGACTGGGGTAAGAAACATTGTGTTTTCAGTGGGGTTCATCACTGATGTGTCGTTGTGCGCACTGCCGGATGTTTGAGCGGTATTTTCCCCAATGGATGCGAAAAAGTTGTTGAATACAACGCACACTAATCGGAATCGTAACGTACCGCCTCGCCTCGTTCGACGGAAAGGCGATACGGTGACGATCCCTTTCCGAGTTGATACTATGGTATGTTCTTTAGCTTCCGAATGAACCTTTGGCTTCCGCCACATTCAGCCAAAAATACCGAAAATACCGATAGTCTTCAGCGAAAATACGCCAAAGTTTTTGAGAAGTTGAAGGTGTCTAACAAGCATCCAATGAGTGAAATCAATGTTACGAATGTGCGGAGAGTTTATAATACCTAGACTTTCTTTTTGCTTCCACTAGGCATAAATTCCTTTTTTTTCTGATGTTCCTTCTTAGCCCTTTGTGTTCCAGGGCCACGGTATCTCTTTCGAACAGTCCCGCAGCTCTGGCAGACATGGGCCCTCTCAGACCCCTTCCGATTTGCTGACATCTCCATTGAGGCGCGCGTGGAATACGAACGCGCTGACGACACGGGATAGCGTCATGAGACGGACTGACGGTGAGCTAGCCCATTACTCACCATAAATAATAAAGTCCTACGTTCGATTCTCTAGTCGGGCAAAGAATTATTGAGTTTTTCGCCCAGGAATTTCTCAGTAGCAACCACGGAGTCTGGATTTGTGCCCGGTTGATGGCAATAACCTAATAAATTAAATATAACTGGCGAAATGTGTGGCTCCCCGACCCTCGTCGAGCCAGCCCGCGATGCTGTGCCAGTAGTTTTAAATCGGGCCCTAAATAATTATATCATTCAGATCCAGCCTGTCCCCATGCTGTCCAACCCCAGCGATGCCCTAAGCCAAGGTTCGTACCCCATAGGGGTGCCTTTAGCGCGTAGTCGCTTAGTTTGTTAGTAGTTGTATGCCCTGGCTGGAGGCCTTACACTCAAGGCACCCACAGGATAGTCCGGTTAAGCAGACGACAACCTTTTAGGTTGAACTGCGAGATACCATTCCCAAAAAAATACATGAAATGTGTGGGTTAGGCACACGTCTGCCCGATATGTTATGTTATTGATCTGATTCAGTTTCGACCAGAATTCGACCATCGGGCTGGTAATCAATACATAAAGCATGCACAATGATTGCCGATGGACATTCAAAAAGCCATTTATGTGACATTTAGGTGACCAGTGGGCACTCTGATTCGGGGTCGATTTTTTCACTTTTGTTGCTTCTCAATTGGAGTTTTTATTGGAAGGCAATTTGAAGTAGTTTTAAACGCGAACTTTGTTTGCAACGTGTCTTTAAATCTTTAAATACTTTTGAATTAACCGTAAGGTTATCTATCTAAGCTATTCTTCTGGTGTAGCCTATTTAAGCTAACCAGCCGTCGATACGACGGGTATTTAAAAAACTATTTTTTTACCATAAAATGTAAACTTAATCAACCTGTTGTTTTTAATTATAGTTGATGCATAGGTTTAGCAATCAAAATATGTTTTCTAAATTGACCTTTTTTACTTTTATTACCATAGTAACTTTTCCTAGATCTTAAAAAAAATACATTGTCTAATTAAAAACTTTAACAAGCAAAACTAAAATAGTAGATTGTTGCATCGAGCACAA
Organism: Cerastis rubricosa; assembly: GCA_949152445.1. Lineage (NCBI taxonomy): Eukaryota > Metazoa > Arthropoda > Insecta > Lepidoptera > Noctuidae > Cerastis > Cerastis rubricosa. The sequence continues at coordinate 2,978,794 of OX424549.1, forward strand.
AGTGAGTCATTAATGCACGAGTGTTATGTTGGTGCCCGAGCGCATGCGAGGGCACTAAATTATAACGAGTGCATTAATTACTCACTTTATCGAGGTGCGTAATCTGCTTTTCTTTCAACTACCCTGACAAAATATACCTACTCAAAATAAAAACTCAAGTTAATGAAACAAAGTTTAATTCATCTTCCCTTCAAACATACAATTATTAAAAGTACAGTTATTAAAGGTTATTAACAACTTCATTTGCAGCTGTTTTATATTTTTTGGGGTTGAATTCATATCGCTATCGCTGTCAATTTCCATGATTTTTTACCATTTTATTTGGTAAATAAGAAGTATCAAAGTTTTACAATGGCCAAAAATGCGCGCCATTTGTTTTTTTTTTCACCAAGGCAGTTTTATTCAGCCGAGTTTTACTTTCAGCCAGTAATATTTTTGATCAAATGCATCCCTTTTTTTAACTTAATAGGAGACATTACACCTCTGTGGTAAATTTAATTCCAAATTTAAAATTTAAAACAGTGCAGTAATGAAAAACAGTGCAATAATGAGATTTCATATAACTTTTCTGCACTGTTTTGGTTCTAAGCAAAAAAGACATCCTTTGTGATCGGTTTTGTAGTGATTAATGATAACATTACTGCGTAGTTGAAAGAAAAAATAATAACACAACATTCAGTCTAATTGTTATACATGGCACTTAGGAACATAATAAGTAATTATAATATAAAAATAGTTATTTTTCTTTAGCACATGTGACATAAAACAGTTTTATGTTTACCACATATTCATCATCATCATCATCATTTCAGCGAGAAAAACGTCCACTGCTGGACATAGGCCTCCCCCAAGAAGGGGGGGTTTTGCCATAATCGCCATGCTTGTCAGGCGGGTTGGCGATTGCAGTACGGTTGTTACAAAAGCACAGAGAACGCTGCTGCCCATTCTCTGGCAAGTCCCTTAGTCGCCTCTTACGACACCCACGGGAAGATATGGGATGGTGCTATTCTTTACGTTCGACACCATACAGAGCCACTTATTGCTACCTTACAATTGGCGCAGTTACTTTACTCAAACGCTTTTTCTTGCAGTGGCACTTGTCACGCGTCTGTCTTTTCCGATTTTCTCTTCTTGAAGAAGTTTATGACTCTTCTTCATCAAGACAAGCTTAGCCTGGTGGCTGCTGGTCTTGACTGATGGTTGGTGGTTGCAATGACCACAACGTCTTCGGTCTCCCTTGCAGAACCAACATCAACAACATCGTCAATAAGCTCTTGGTTTAGCAGGTTGAATATCCTATCTTCATTTAGTGAAGACATGATAGAGAAGCTCGTGGCTAAATAATAACAGCCGCACGGGTCGATCTTTAAGGTTAAGCCGGGCTTGCCGAGGTTGGTCCGTGGATGGGTGACCATTAATACATACCGAGTTTCCTCCGTGCCTAGGAAAGCACGTTAAGCCGTTGGTCCCGGCTGTCATTTGTAGAACTTTGACAATCGTTACGAGTAGTCAGAAGCCCAAAAGTCTGACATCCAGTCTTACCAAGGGGTATCTTATTACCCAGTTACTGGGTTGTGGAGGTCAGATAGGCAGTCACTTTATGTAAAATATTGATACTCTGCTGCATCCGGTTAGACTGGAAGCCGAATCCAACAAAGTTTGGGAAAAGGCTAGGTAGGAGATGAGCTACCCTTGCGCCTTCCACCTTAATCCATGCTAGTTAGACATATAATAAGCAACTTTATGCAAGTAAAAAGGATCGTTTGCTATTTTGTATTTCGTAGCCGCAATACGGATGTGCCGCGTTCACTCGATCAAGGTGACTTGCCCGGGCGTGACTTGATAGTCACTGGCTCCACTGTTTCACGACAATTGTTATTTAAACTAATCACTTTCGGTAGTTTATAAGTATATGTCGGAGTCGATTTTTTATTAGTCATTAGCACGAACTATGAATCGAAAGCGCGCCAAAGGTCAAGCGACCTACTTACCAGTCTACCCACACCTAAGCGCGCTTACTACAGAGTCGTGATGTTTCTGGCCCGCTGCGAGTAGGACAGTCAGTGTCTGATTGCGGCGGAGTCAAGACGTCCCGAAACTGTAACCCGATCATGGTGCCTAGTGTTATTGTGTTGGATTGTAATTTCAAGTAATTTGTTAGTTCGAGAAAAGCAGTGTACCGTGTGTAGTGTGTGTTTTTATAGCACGGAACCCATGTTCTGCCCACATGATGACCGTGTCTAACGGAAATAAAATAATCAGACTGCGACATATATATATATTTTTTTGTATGCGAAAGAGCTGCCATGCGCCCAATAATATTGGATATAATCGGTTTAAGCGTTTGGAAGTTATGGTGGAGTAAAGAAACATACATGAACAATGAAGCGTCCGATTAATAAGACTTAGGTCCCACTTAGTTTTCCTTAAAGAAAAACTCTTCATACTAATTGCTTCAGCCACTGTGAAACGAGACATCCAAAAAAATATCGTTTTGCCCATGTTCCTTAAGCAAAGTTGTCCAGCTTTATGGTTTGAATCACCACCTAAGAGCTATGCTTCTATTCAGTTTTGCCTTGTAGATGGCATCTCCGAGGTTTATCCAGAAAGAGGTAGAAAATGACTTAGCACTGAACATACCCGGCTTAGAAAGAAGGAAAGAAAACATATTTATTTGGCATTCACCACAACTGCACAAAACAAAAAGAACCCTAAACAGAAAAAGATAATATTGTATATCTCACGGCTGCGCCAAATAGGCCCAGTTCACCAAACTGCCGAGCAGCTAGTGCCCGACGCTGGTTTTCAACAGCTGTCATTTTAAAATCGTGTCGCATAACAATGCACCCGCACGCTCACAAACGGTCGATCAGATGACTTTAAAAGTCGAGTTCATTGTACCAACGATTGTTAAACAGCTGTTTTTCTGTCGCCCCCTATCTGTAGGCTGATTATACTGGGAAATCCTTATTAATATTGTCAGGCAATTACAGTGACATGTGTTTTGAGAATTGAGATTTTTTCTGCGTATAATAATTGTTACAATTTTCCTGAATCATCATCTGCCTAGGATTTTCCCAACTGTGTTGGGGTCGGCTTCCAGTCTAACAGGATGCAGCTGAATACCAGTATTTTACATGGAGCGACTGCCTTAAAATGGTCCCCCTGATATGCACAAGAAGAGAGAAAATAATAATAAAAAAAATGAAATATGAGAATGTTAATCTTAACAATTTTGTATACGTAATGAAAATGTTTGCATGCCGAATGGTGAAATATGGCAGAACTCAGATGTATACCTACTACTACCTACTTATGTATTACCCATATTTGCAAATAAATGCTATTCTATTCTATTCTGAAATTAATTGTGCATTTAACAGGTACAAAAAAAATCCCAGGCTCAGCAAAAATCCGTCTACATACTTTAACGTAAATTAACCGGATCTGATTCTAATGATAGACCAGATCACGACTATGTAAATACTACGCCTACTTAAAAAAACTAGTTGGAATAAATGACCATTCATTAATTAGTTTTAGGTACTGAGAAACAGTGCTAGTAGGCACGGCCTAGCTATTCAAAACCAGTTTATGTGGATCTCTCATTGTATTGAAAATTCATCATCATCATCATTTCAGCCGAAAGACGTCCACTGCTGGACACAGGCCTCCCCCAAGAAGGGGGGGTTTTGCCATAATCGCCACGCTTGGCAGGCGGGTTGGCGATCGCAGTACGGTTGTTACAAAAGCACAGAGAACGCTGCTGCCCATTCTCTGCTAAGTCCCTTAGTCGCCTCTTACGACACCCACGGGAAGACATGGGATGGTGCTATTCTTTACGTCCGACATCATACAGAACACGTATTGAAAATTAGACCATGATGAACAGGCTGTAACGGAAAGGGTATATACAGACTTAAGGGTGTGCTTCAGACCATCAAACTGAACATGTTTCTCCATCGGACAAATAACGTAATAGCGAAAAAAAACATCAGCTGCCCCATACAAAATTTCAATACGTATTCGACCCAAATGTATGGGGCATCTGATATTTTTTTCGCTATTACGAAATTACGAGAATTATTATTACGAGATTTATTATTTGGCCGATAAAGAAACATGTTCAGTTTGATGGTCTGTAGCACACCCTTAAGTATGTATATACCCTTTCCGTAACACCCTGTATATGCACTTTCAGTAGCGTCCATCAGCTCTTATAATGTGAAAACAGCAGGACAATTTGGACAGATTATCTAGAGCCCCATCGTTTGTAGACCATCCTCACATTTTTACTCCAGGGCAGTGTCATCTATAAATCTCCATCTGAACTGGTTTTCCCAGCTTCTTTTTCTTCTTTTCCAACCTGCCCTGCCCGGCCCTAAACTGGCCACAGGTACCATGCTGCTATTGAAACATTTCTACTTGAAAATGGTCCGCATTCGCACTGTAGAGGCCATTCTTTAGCTCAATCAGAAAATAATAAATTACATTACAACTATATATACAAAGGAACACAGTTAAAAGGCTGTGAGCAGTGACGGCAGGTGCCTTCGCAAAAAAAAAACATCTCAGTAAAGAACGTTTACACCTTACGGCATTTCATAAAATCTTTCAAGTCCTTATTTTCCGAAATGACTGAACCGATTTTAATGAAACTTCATACTCATAAGCAGGATACTTATGTCTAAAAAATTACTACAAAACATTTTTTTAAAATGCTACACCTAAATTAGACCGATTATAAATTATATATAGAAATTTTAATAATTAACAAATATTTTATTTTTTAAAGACATTTCTAAAATGGTTTTAGTAAATCATAGACCTATGTTATGCTATGCTTAGGCGTATTAAGTTTCATTAAAATCTGTTCAGTTTTTTCGGAAACCAAGGACTTGAAAGTTTCTATGAAAGGTCGTAAGGTGTAAACGCTCTTAAGCAAAGGCCTTAACTCCCTCAATCTTATGTCAGTGGAATTTGATACCGAAGTCAGTACATATGTATTTCGGAGACGGTACATTCATTCATTCATTCATTCATTTCAGCCCAAAAGACGTCCACTGATGGACATAGGCGTCCCCCAAGTGTCGCCAAATTGTCATTTTGGGGGGTTTTGCCATAATCGCCACGCTTGGCAGGCGGGTTGGCGATCGCAGTACGGTTCTTACAAAAGCACAGAGAACGCTGCTGCCCATTCTCTGCTAAGTCCCTTAGTCGCCTCTTACGACACCCACGGGAAGACATGGGATGCTGCTATTATTTACGTCCGACACCATACAGAACACGGAGACACGGAGACGGTACAAAGTCCAATAATTAAACTATGATAGTAATCTACGGCCGGTAAAAGTGTAATGTGCAAAAAACTTGATCCAACTGAGTCACATTGAATGTGTATGGGGAAGTCAGCCTCTGCTAAGGCTTATCCTAACTATGTTGAGGTCGGCTTCTTGTCTACGCAGATGCAGCTGAAAACCAGTATTAAACACGGAGCAACTGCCTATCTGAACTCCGCAACCCATTTAGTAATGGGAAGAATGAGAAATAACGACCCAAATTGAAAAGATCTCGTCTGGTTTTAAGGTTTTACGAAAGGCGATTTATAAAAGTGTACTCGTATTGGCCAGATGTAAGTGACAACGAAGGTAAGGGAAGCCCTAGAACGACTTATTGATGCGGTATAATAAGGGAACGCCCGGAAAATCCGTAGCTAGATTTTATAACAGCCGCTTGGTTCGATCTTTAGGTTAAGCCGTGCCAACCTAGGTTGGTCCATGGATGGGTTGACCAACCATTACATACCGGATTTCCGCCGTGCCTTGAAATGCACGTTAAGAGCTTTTACGCCGTACGGCATTTCATGCAAACTTTCAAGTCCTTATTTTTCGAAATGACTGAACCGATTTTAATTAAACTTGATACGCATAAGCAGGATACCGAGGCCTTAAAAGTTACTACAAACATTTTCGAAATGTCTTTAAAAAAGGATAGTTGGAAATTCCTGTTTCTTATAATTTTAAAATCGGTCCAATTTAGCTGTAAAACTATTTTTCGAAAATATTTTTTAGTAACTTTTAAGACCTATGGATCCTGCTTATGCGTATGAACTTTCATTAAAATATGGACTTGTAAGTTTGTATTAAATGTCGAAAGGTGTAAATGCTCTTAAGCCGTTGGTCCCGACGGTCATTTGTAGATCTTTGACAGTCGTTACGGGTAGTCAGAGGCCCGGAAGTCTGACAACCAGATTTACCAAGGGCTATCGTATTAGCCAGTAATAACTGGGTTGTGGAAGTCAGATAGGCAGGTACTCCGAGGTAAAATACTGGTATTGAGCTGCATCCTGTTAGATTTGAAGTCAAACTGGACTAATAGTTTCGAAAAGGCTAGGCAGATGAGTAAGGGAACAACCACAATTTTCTGTTAGAAAGAGTGTTGGGAATGTGATTGTCCACGTTATAGTAGCGAGAAAAAGCATCATTCGTACCCTCTAATTGTTCCATGAGACACCAACTTCCCCACTCCGAACTCATCATTATCATCATTATTTCAGCCCAAAAGACGTCCACTGCTGGACATCGGCCTCCCCCAAGTTTTGCCACATTGACATTTTGGGGGGTTTTGCCACAATCGCCACGCTGGGCAGGCGGGTTGGCGATCGCAGTACGGTTGTTACAAAAGCACAGAGAACGCTGCTGCCCATTCTCTGGCAACTCCCTTAGTCGCCTCTTACGACACCCACGGGAAGGTATGGGATGGTGCTATTCTTTACGTCCGACACCATACGGAGCAAAAAAAAAGCATCATACGTTCACCCTAATTGTTCCATGAGACACCAACTTCCCAACTCCAAACTGCTACTAGCAAATTAATAACATCACGCCTAAAATCCTCGTGGGGTTAAGCAGAGGTGTACTTGCCAGTACACCTACGTTTCACCAGTTATGTTTAAGTCCATGTAATAGGGTGAGCTTATTACCATAAACCGGGCACAAATTCGGACTCCGTGATTGCTATTTAGAAATTCCTGATGGAAAAACCCAATAACGCTTTGCCTGACCTGGGAATCTAATTCTGGATCAAATGCTCAGCAGTCGCGCTTGTGACTACTCGACCAACGAGGGCAGATTTAAAGAAGAGAAGTTCCCATTAAAAATTAATTTAACCTAAGAGCGCCATTCAGGACTCCACGCTAATGATTGAAACACCTTGAAACTGTGAAGGCTAACACACTACAGCTGGTTTTATACTTAAATAGTATGTAGACTTATGTATATTTGACGATAGACATCCTACATATAAAATGAGTAGTACTCCATATTTGGATCTACACGTGCAGAATCTTTACTATTATTTAAAATACATAAGTGTGAGTTTGTCTGGTTTTTTTTAATAGTTGAGTTAGCGAATAGATTTTTGTATCTTCAAATGGTTAGGTTTGGTTTGGTTTGGATCTGTATGGTGTCGGACGTAAACAATAGCACCATCCCATATCTTCCCGTGGGTGTCGTAAGAGGCGACTAAGGGACTTTCCAGAGAATGGGCAGCAGCGTTCTCTGTGCTTTTGTAACAACCGTACTGCGATCGCCAACCTTCCTGCCAAGCGTGGCAATTATGGCAAAACCCCTCAAAATGACAATGTGGCGACACTTGGGGGAGGCCTATGTCCAGCAGTGGACGTCTTTTGGGCTGAAATGATGAACGCTGATGCCCATTCTCTGAAAAGTCCCTTAGTCGCCTCTTACGACACCCACGGGAAGATATGGGAGAAGCCATTGGGTTCTCCCTATCCAACAGTAATAGTCCACTCCTGTCAAACCCGTCTATTAAGCCAAATATGCAAATACTGGAGATCACAGTTACTGGAGAACTGTCTTGTTAGTATTCATGAGGTGTTGGTCTCGATTCCCGGATCGGGCAAAGTGGTAATGGGTTTTTCCTTGAAGAATTTCTCAGTAGCAGCCTCAGAGGTTGGATTTATGTCCGGTTGATGGCAATAGAGCTGTTAAATGGGACTTAAACATTTACTGGAGAAATGTGGGTGTACTATTACGTACAGCTCTGCCGTAGCCTTCTGGGATTGCAGGTGTGATGTATGTAGGTGTGGTATGGTATGATGTCATCATCATCATCTAGCCTTTTCCCAAACTATGTTGGGGTCGGCTTCCAGTCTAATCGGATGCAGCTGAGTACCAGTATTTTACATAAAGCGACTGGCTATCTGACCTCCACAACCCAGTAACTGGGTAACACGATACCCCTTGGTAAGACTGGATGTCCGACTTTCGGCTTCTGACTACTTGTAACGACTGTCGAAGATCTACAAATGACAGCCGGGATCAATGGCTTGACGTGCTTTCCGAGGCACGGAGGTAACTCGGTATGTAATTATGGTTACCCATCAACGAACCAACCTCGGCAAGCACAGCTTAAACCTAAAGATAGACGCGTTCGGCTGTTATGACTACTTATTTCTTAGCCACGAGTTCCTCAGGTATGGTATGATGTGTGGAGATCAAACTCACGACCTCTACGGTATCGGTATTTGCCATAACCATAGAACCATTCGTATTTGTTGCCCCAAATCCCACGCAAGCAAATCCGTAAACCAAAGCTATAGTAACATAAGTTCAAGTTTATTTATACGTCATACTTGCGTCGTGGTCCACCAAATAAGGCTGTTTGAGCTTGTCGCGTAGGCATATGACAGAGGCTGTGGTATCTATAAATATGGAGAGTAGCATTTAAGATGAATGTCAATGCACACGGTACTTTTTGGCTTCTTGGCGGTTTATGGACAAATACCTAGCCTTTTTTTGGCACTACGCTGTCGTGTGATAACCAGCTAAGATCGTGGATCCATCTAATTCTAAGAAATCCTCCGGTTTAATAACTTTTTCCTGTTACAGGACATGAGTACATCAATTTGACTAAACGCAATTCTAGGGATCTTGAAAACTAGATCAATGTGGTTGAAGCAAGCAACGGGAAAGTCCTATGCCGTCCTCTTAGATGACGCAGACTAGAGGGTGACTATAAATTTTTAACCAGGAACGTGTAACAGCACCATCCTGTCATTAGTCTGTTAGTGTCGTCAGCCTATAATGTTGCAATTGGGATATAGCGTAGTTGAAGATCTGACACCACATTAGCCAAAAATAGCAAGTTTACAGGAGAGTTCAAAAGCTTCATAATTATATCCAGGTAATGGTACAATCATCATCATCAATCAGCCTATAATGTTCCCACTGCTGGGACAAAGGCCTCCTCTCTATGAGAGGTAGTGGGCTGTAATCTACCACGCGAGCCCAGTGCAGGTTGGTTGATGTCACATGTCTTCGAATTTTTAGTTCTATGACATGTCGGTTTCCTCACCATGTTTGGCTAATGGTACAATACCATTATATAATTTAAGTTCTCTTCAAAAAGAGATAGCGACGGTGCTTATATCTGATTGGCTGAAACAACTTATCTTCCGATTCTCTAGCAAATGGCAACATAAATCAAAATGTCAAGACAGCCAAACATTTACTTACGTGGTGTTAGAACTTCGACGGCGAAAGCCTCTTCTCTATGAGAATTTTTGTGCTGGTCTCCTCAGTATGTTTCCTTCACCGTTTTGAGAGCAAAGGTAATGAAATTAATTACAGAAAATAACGCGCATGTCTGGTGGTGATCGTACATACGGCGACACATACTAGCATAAGCAACAAGCTATACATTTCCAGTATAACATGAACTCACTTAGCAAAGATTTCGCGTACAATGAGAGACCCGCATAAAAAGGTAATGTATAGCTGGATTGGTTGGACCAATTTACAATTCGTAAGTTAGGGTCGCTACCACAAAGCCACAGCTGCGTTCTCTCTCTCTCTCAATCCGTTATTTAGGTTGTAACTGCATGCGCAATTATGTGCAATTAATTTCTGCTTTCTTTGGATGACTTCGCATTGGCCGAGGCCTTTGGTATTGCAGATACCCATTGGTAGTGTAAACATAGGCTTTCAGCTGCTTGCACGTTTTTCACCTCATAAAAAGGTGTGATATTGAGGACCTCGTGGCTAAATAATAACAGCCACACGGGCATCTTTAAGGTTAAGCCATGTTTGCCGAGGTTGGTCCGCGGATGGATGACCATAATTACATACCGAGTTTTCTCCGTGCCTCGGAAAGTACGTTAAGCCGTTGGTCCCGGCTGTCATTTGTAGATCTTTGAAAGTCGTTACGAGTAGTCAGAAGCCAAAAGTCTGACATCCAGTCTTATACCAAGGGGTATCATATTACCCAGTTACTGGGTTGTGGAGGTCAGATGGGCAGTCGCTTCATGTAAAATACTGGTACTCAGCTGCATCCGGTTAGATTGGAAGGCGACCCGAAGATAGTTTGGGAAAAGGCTAGGTAGGAGATGGGCTACCCTTGCGATAATTTAGGACGGTACAGTTTTATCGTCTTATACAGCAGGCTGTTCATGCTGATCCCAATATTTTGCAATACCAAGAGACTTATTTGGCCTTTCCCGGATCACTGGGTGACAGTTTACGTTATCTAACATTTAGTCAAATGTCAGTCAGAGAGGTTAATGGTCTCAACACGATTTTCATGTGTCTCAGTTTAAATGGTGGTGAGTCAGGGGCATAATTATGCGGCTGGGTGGTATTTTTGTAAAGTGTAATTTTTTTTTTGTTTAAAAGTGTGCCCCGCAGTCCCCCCACTATGAATTTCTCCTGTATCGTGGGTGCGTTTAGAAACATTGAAACTCACATACACAAACAGCCAGACCCGGAACAACTATATATAGGCCATACAATTTTTTGTTCCGTGCGGGGATCGAACCTGCGATACGCAGCGCAGCAGTCGATCGCTCAACCACTGCGCCAACCGTGCCGTCTACTAGTATCCTTCTCAGACGAAACCAAGCCAATCTACTGTCTTTAACCAATGATCAGCAAAATCTACCTAGTGAAGGACATTTGCAATTCAAACCAAAAATCTCAAAGTTCTGGATTTGTTGGTACAAAGATAGGTAGGTATATTTATACCTTATATACTTGTCTGATGAAATCATTGTTAAAATCCTCATTTTGCCCCATACGTCTAGTGCTCGCTGTAGTAGGTACTGTTGACGTGAGGTCCTGACTTCGATTTTTTAACGGACAAAGGGTTTTAGACTTTTTCGATTAGGATTTTTTAGCATCCACTTAGAGTCTGAATTTGTGCCCGGTTGATGACAATAGGCCCCACCCATATTAGATGGAAAATATACATACTTAACTGGCTAAAAGTGCGTGACCTAGGTAAAGATACACGTCAGATTAATTCTTCGGGGAAAAAAAATAAAAAAAATCGTAATATTTTATTTTACATAGGCCTACATGGGCACTTATAAAACGTCGACAGAAGAGGCACGGTTCGGGTTGGTCGTTTCCTATGGAGAAGAACCGGCAAGAAACTCCATGGTTACTCTTTTAAAATCATTTGGTTCTACAATATTTGGATGTTACAGCTAAGTATGAGAGGACAGCGTAGGCCCGACAATAAGTCATCGCTCACTACAAAAGGTAGAAAAAGACGATACTGAAAAAAAAAAAAGAAAAACAGATGTCATATCTTACGACGGCTTACGGCTTTTTACTTTGCCCTGTATGGTGTCGGACGTAAAGGATAGCACCATCCCATATCTTCCAGTGGGTGTCGATTGAGGCAAAGCCCCCCAAAATGTCAATGTGGCGACACTTAGAGGAGGGGTACTGCTAAATTAGACCCATTATAAATTGTCTATAGATACAGAAATTTCCAATATCTTTTTTTAAAGACATTTCGAAAATTGTTTTAGTAACTTTTTAGACTTATGTATCCTACTTATGCGTATTACGTCTCATTAATATCGGTTCAGTCATTTCGGAAAATAAGGACTTGAAAGCTTGTTTGAAATTCCGTAAGGCGTTAACGCTCTTCAGTCGGCAGTCTAAAATAACTCTTCGTATTTCTGCGCTGTCCACGTATCATTGCTATCTCGTGAGCGAGCTAGATCTAGGTATTAGATAAACCAGGCCGAGGTGATGGCTAACCATTAAATGGTCCATTAACTTTACGAGCAGCAGTAAATCTATACTCGCTTTTAAAACATCGTTACTTTTTAGCCATGCAAGCAAAATCGTTTTGAAATGCGCTGATCTAATCTAGTTTTATTTTAGTACCTCCAGCATCTAAAGTATACCTACCAAACCAATGATCTTTATCATTAATGCCCGTAGATATAGACAAAATATAATATCTGAAGTAATATATTATAAAGATATAAAATAGTTTTTTGTCAGAGGTAGGTAAGCTTTGGAAGTACAGACCCGTTTTAAAAAATCGTTCTCTTATAAATAAATAAAAATCGTTTATTTCAGACATAAAAGTCCATAGGCAAGGCAAGGTTGTTAGTAACAAAAATTTTGCTTATAACTAATGTTCGTAATTCAAAAGTAAAAATAACAAAACTAGACAACACACCGTCTCCCCTGCATAGTAGGCTCATCGCTCTCGCAACACATGGAGTTCAGTGAACCTACTGAGCAGAACAGTATCTGTTCTCCCTCCAATCATCCTGAGGACGCTATTCGGGCTCCCCCGTACTCGTCGCACCACCGACGCAACTTTTTTACGCATAATTGCGTAGAAGTCATCCGCTAGCGTCAGCAAACGCTGCAATATCGAGGGAGCCGAAACAGAGCCCTGAACACGTTATTATACTGGACGCGCAAGGCATTGTAGGCTTTCTGTGTATAGTTTGCCCACAGGCCGCTCGTGTAGAACGTCTGGCAGAATGCCTTGAACATCGTTATTTTAAGAGGAGCAGTACACCGAGCGAACCTGTGTGCCAACATATTACCACGCACCGACAATGCCCTGCGCTCCCTCTCAATGTCTAATTCGTCACTCAAATTCTCAGTTACAATGTGACCAAGATATTTAAACTGTGCAACACGACTTAAAGGTACACCATTAAGTAATATAGGTGGTATAGAGATATTGTTTTTATTTTTACATTTAAATAACATGAACTCACTTTTACTTTCGTTGTAAGTACCTCAAGCCATGTTCCACAGCATAAACCTCACACACCTTTAACAGCTGTCTGAGACCACCAATTGAGGGGCTCAGCAGCACCATATCATCAGCATAACTCAAATTATCGACACATATGTCATCAATATGGCATCCAACATGCATGCTGCTTAGCTCCTCAATCAGATGGTTAACATAAATATTAAAGAGTCGTGGTGAAGTCAGCCCACCCTGCCTGACGCCACACTCCAAAGAGTATTCATCGAGTATACATTTTCCCACCTTACTATGTTAAGCTGAGAAAGAAAGAAGCAAGCTTGAGAAGTAAGCTTATAGAAAACTACATTATGACCTAGTGTATCATCATCCACGGATTATGCCCGACTTCACTCACTACTGCTGGGTATAGCTACTGCTGGGTATAGCCACTGCTGGGTATAGCCGTTGCTGGGTATAGCCACTGCTGGGTTTTGGCCGAAAAGTGTCGTATATCGACGTTTCCGAGAACGGTTACGCGACACCACGCAGCGAGACACGACGCCCATAACATTACGTGTTAAGTTATAGTTTTTAATAAGATTTTTTGTATTAGTTTACTTTTATTGTATATGACTATTTTGTGTATTTTATGTATAGGGCCTCTCTTTGCTTGTGCCAAGCTGATTGACTGATTGAATGACGGCACGGTTGGCGCAGTGGTTGAGTGACTGCTGCGCTGCGTGTCGCGGGTACTATCCCCGCACCGAACAAATATTTGTATCAGATAGTTATTCCGGGTCTGGCTGTTTGTGTATGTAAGTTTAAATGTTTGTAAACGCACCTACGATACAGGAGAAATATCTAGTGTGGGGCAACGTTTTTTTTTTTAAATACTCTCCATGTTCATGTGCTAGCCACATCCAGGATATTTCCGCGATGGCAACTATGTCGTCTACCCATCGTTGTATGGTATTTACTTCAATTAATACTAATTAATCCAGGTAGGTAAAAGTTTTCTTAACCAACAACTAACGCCATCTATAACAAAAAAGTAGCAACATAATACAGTCGCTTTTATAAATATTCAGTCATATGACTGTAAACTTCAACCAACTTATCTGTGCAGTCGGGAAAACACAGAACTAAAATAAATGTACCAACTTTGACATTTCGATGCATTTTTTCTTGACAAGCAGCGCCACCTTGGACTGCAAACATAAAGTGGTGATACTGTACATCAATTTTTTAAAACCGCAAATTGACATAAACGTAGGTAAAATTATGCAAAATTATGCAATAACTTTAGTTGGACAAAAGGCTGCTAGACTGTAAATGAGAAACTATTAGCTCTAGCTTCATTCATTGTTTCATTGCTTAAGCGTGAACGTTGCAGTTAAAATGAAAATATGAGGTTTGGTAAAATGTCTGAATAGGACATTACGTCATTGGGAACTTGACACACACCTCTTTCCTTTTCGTTAGTTTTTCAATTGTATAATTAAGTTTTCCAGAGTCCTCCTTGTAGGAGTTTGGAGTGAACATGCCTGGAGAATCATCATCTGCCTAGCCTTTTCCCAAACTATCTTGGGGTCGGCTTCCAGTCTAACCGGATGCAGCTGAGTACCAGTATTTTACATGAAGCGACTGCCTATCTGACCTCCACAACCCAGTAACTGGGTAATACGATACCCGCTTGGTAAGACTGGATGTGAGACTTTTGGCTTCTGACTACTCGTAACGACTGTCAAAGATCTACAAATGACAGTTGAGACCAACGGCTTAACGTGCTTTCCAAGGCACGGAGGAAACTCGGTATGTAATTATGGTCACCCATCCACGGACCAACCTTGGCAAGCACCGCGTTACCTTAAAGATCGACCCGTGCGGCTGTTATTATTTAGCCACGAGCTCCTCCTCACATGCCTGAAATTAAGTAGGGCCAAAACGGAATACTTATTCAATGATTTCGACGGTCGTGATTAGATCTGGTGTACTGTATGGTTCGGAATGCTGGACTGTGAGGAAGATGGATGAAAAAAGATTGCTTGTGCATGCTTCCTGTTCTTGGCTGGCCCATGTTGCTTGGGGTCGGTGAAACACGTTATCTTCCTACTTTGTCCTCTGTCAGCCGTCACAATTCACTCATTCTCATTTCTTTCATCTTATTTGTTATTCAATCCTAACATCTTGTCATTTCTCATTTTTAATTAAAACTTAAAATCCCGGAATACCGGGTACTCAAAATAAACAGTCATCATATCTGCCTAGCCTTTTCCCAATAATGTTAAGGTCGGTTACGTCTTACCAGATGCAGCTGAAAACCAGTATTTTACATGGAGCGCCTGCCTATCTGACCTGCACAAACCAGTTGGTACTGGTTAATACAATACCCCTGGTAAGACTGGTTGTCAGACTTTCGGGCCACTGACCAGTAACGACTGCCAAAGATCTACAAATGACAGCCGGGACCAACGGTTTAACGAGCAACTCAAAATGACAATACATGGTTAAATTTCCCGTTATAAGTGTTAATGATAATCTGTCCCGTCGTCTTCTAGTCACTGTTCGTCCATTTACTTAAATGTATTTAATTAAATAACCCAATACGACGTAAAGAATAGCATTCCATATCTTCCCGTGGGTGCCGTAAGAGGCGACTTGCCAGACAATGGGCAGCAGCGTTCCCTGTGTTTTTGTAAAAACCGTACTGCGATCGCCAACCCGCCTGCCAAGCGTGGCGCTTATGGCAAAACCCCCCAATATGTCAATGTGGCGACACTTGGGACAGGCCTATGTCCAGCAGTGGACGTCTTTTGGGCTGAAATGATGATGATGATGTTGAAATAACTCGATCAGTAATTTCGCAAATCCTCCTAAAACGCCGCCTCCATACAACACACGCCACGTAGGTAGGTCGCAAACAATGCTATGACATCACCCGCAGCCAACGAGCGTGATCTGCATGTAACGGACGGACAGACGGACAGGCCGATTGTGTAACTAGTCCGCACACTATGCTTTACGAGGATTACTGTATTGGTTAACGGGTGATTATGGTGAACGATGTTATGGTGGAAGTGGACTTGAATGAGGATTGCGAATCGGTAAACGTAAGGAAAAACGGTTCTAGAGCGACGATCTCCGCAGGATTGCTGATAGCAAATGGATGACAGACTTTTAATACAGTATGGATTTGATCACCAATTTTTGTTTAACTTTTTTTTTAATTACATTCATCGAAACTATGCCCGTTCACTGGGCCCACGTGGTAGATTACAGCCCACTCCCTCTCATAGAGAGGAGGTCTGTGTCCCAGCAGTGGGATCATTATAGGCTGATGATGATGATGATGGGTTCGCCTGGGTTAAGGAGAGGTGCAGGTAAGCTAAGAGTTACAAAGTCTTAGCTCCTACTGCATAATGCCTGAAGGAAAACCTCACTATATTTCAAGAGTATCTCACTTAGCCCGGGATGGCTTTAAAAGCAGTAGGTAGTTCATGCTCAGCAGCTCGGATTGTAACCGTTGGAGTAAATAATCATTTATTTCCATCAAAGTGTACTGACACCACGAATAAACAAATTGCTATAATGATAGTAGACTACTTAGGTAATGCCCATAGAGACTTAATCACTGAATCAAAGTGACCATTGCCTCTGAAAAACTCACTCCTTACTCACAATCCTGCATCTTTTAACTGAAAATAATGCTTTGCAGTGTTGAAAACTGGAAGAGAAATATAAAGAGTTATGAATTTTAATTAAAGTGTAATTTTAAAAGTATCCGTATTTGTTTCCCGAGAATTTCCAATCGAGTTTCCATTTTATTTCGCTGTAAGATAGATAGGAATGGATTAATTAAATGCAGCTGATTGGTTGAAATTGTAGAGGATAATTTTTTATAGTTTTAATTGAGGTTTTCATCGTCTACCATGTATCTTTATCGTTTTTAGGTCTGCCACATCATTAGGACAAGATTTAATGAGATAGACCTGTAGCGACTTTAAAAAAAGCCACTTATAACAAAAAGTACTTCAGCGTAATCTATGAGAAAATAGAAGGACTAATATGGTCTGAATCTCGCAAGCAAAGTTTACATCGTCTTAAGAATATATAGGAAAACTCGACAACAACTGTCGGGCAGTTGCCCACCAGAGATAGCACCTGTCGGGTCAGAGGATCCTCCCTTTTACTACACGGTCACCAGAATAAAATTAATGAATTTTGGGGTCCATTAATTTACTTATGTGTCTTGACTGTAAAATTTTGACTTGACCTAGGTTTTATTTACCATCGTAGTCTGGCTGTTTTGTAACTTTATTCAAAATATTTAAAATCCGGTTTCGACAACAAAACATGCACAATTTTTCTCCTCCGCCAACGCAAAAGAAAGCCATACAATAGCCCGTCAAGATGCAAAGCTATTAAACTAGAACTACCCTCGAAACCACCCCTAACTGGCCGTTATTAAAAAGCTAAGCATTTCATGGGGCCATTTCAACCCCTTTACGAGTAAGAAAGGGTAAAAAAATATCGTCAAAAGTACCATAAAATGGCAAAGACTATAAACCAAAAAGGTCTTATTATTTTGTATATTGCCTGTTAGGGATATGATTGGGGGTGTACCGTATATTCACGCTGTTGATTTTTATGTCACCAGGTAGAAGGGTTGGGCTAATAAGGTAGTTTAGGGAATTGCCGTCAAATTGGACGACAGGAGCGACAATAAGAAATGGGTTATGGGGTAGTATGGAGTTTAGAAATTCTCCTTTAGCATATATGCAGGCAGAGAATGGGCAGCAGCGTTCTCTGTGCATTTGTAACAACCGTACTGCGATCGCCAACCCGGCTGCCAAGCGTGGCGATTATGTTCAAAACCCCCCTTATGTCAAAGTGGCTTTGGGGAAGGCCTATGTCCAGCGGTGGACGTATTTCGGCTGAAATGATGATGATATCATTATCATTCTCTTGCCCTTATCCCAATTCATTTGGGGTCGGCGCAGTAAGTCTTCTTCTTCCATACCTCTCTATTACTTGTCATCTCATGAGATACCTCCTTTCTTGCCATATCATTCTTCACACAGTCCATCCATCGTTTCTTTGGTCTTCCTCTACCCTTATACCCATCCACATTCATACTCAAAACTTTCCTCACGACATTTTCTTCATTCCTCCGCATCACATGCCCATACCACGACAACCTATTTCCACGCATCTTTTCAGTCACCGGCGCCACTTTCAGACTTCCTTTAATGTACTCATAGGAATGAGAATTCTATCCATTCGCGTAACACCACACATCCCCCTTAGCATTCTCATCTCAGCCACATGCAAGTGCCTTTCATTCATCCCTTTTGTGGCCCAACATTCTGACCCATACAAGACAGCAGATCTAACCATTGTTTTATAAATCTTCCCCTTAAGTTTAAGGGGATAATGATATATATATATATAAATTACGTGTCACGTTGTTTGTCGGGGATGGACTCCTAAACTACTTAACCGATTTTAATCGAATTTGCACATCGTTATCACAACATTTTTCTTTGCTGCTCCCCTCCTATTGGTCGTAGCGTGATGATATACAGCCTATAGCCTTCCTCGAGAAATGGGCTGCTATCTCTAACACTGAAAGAATTTTTCAAATCGGACCAGTAGTTTCGGAGCCTATTCGATGCAAACAAACAAACAAATAAACAAACAATCAAATCTTTCCTTTTTATAATATTAGTTTAGATAATTTTATTCCTTATAAATTTTCGTTTACAGAAGATTATGCCAAATGTGTTATGCCAAATTAATTTCAGAGCATCAAGATTCAGCCACATAGATGGAACCCCACGCAAACAAGCATACACCATGCATGCAAGCGAGCATGCAGCATTCAAGCAAGCGTGTAGCATGCAAGCAAGCATGCGAGCAAACATGCAGCAGGTTTTTGTCACGGCTCCAGCGGTCCTACGCGAGCTCTAAATAAACGTCATGCTAAACAAAATTATGCGGAATTTTAACTTTGCCAAAGTCAATAATGCTATATAAAATTCTGCCATATTAAAAGTCATCATCATCATCATCATTATAGGCCTCCCCCAAGTGTAGCCACATCGACATAACATGGGGGAGTTATTTCAACATCATCATCATTTCAGCCCAAAAGACGTCCACTGCTGGACATAGGCCTCTCCCAAGTGTCGCCACATTGACATTTTGGGGGGTTTTGCCATAATTTATTTATTTTATTTATTTAACACTTCAAGTACAATGTACAGTGGCGGACTTAATGCCATAGGCATTTTCTACCAGTCAACCTTACATAATCATATAATATAATTAATAATCATATAATATAATTGTCATAATCGCCACGCTTGGCAGGCGGGTTGGCGATCGCAGTACGGTTGTTACAAAAGCACAGAGAACGCTGCTGCCCATTCTCTGGCAAGTCCCTTAGTCGTCTCCTACGACACCCACGGGAAGATATGGGAAAAAAAATACCATAAAAAAAACGGGTTGCACTCCGGGAGTGCCGGCAGAAGTGAAAACTTGAATAGTAACGTTGTGCATTTTTGGATATGGTTAGGAAATAATTTTGAACGAATTGCTTTAATTATCTAGTTCTATCATTTATGTGGTAAAATACAATATTCATTTATTGCGCTATCATACACAAACATGACAACTTACATTACATAACAAATTTAACACAGAAATATTACGATACGTTTTACGAATTTTACCTCTTTGGAGAAATCGAAGGTTTTGTTTGTGCATAAGATAATTATCCAGTTTTGGAAAACCAAACTCAATGACAGATGTCATAAAGTTCAAATTCCTCCGCAACCTAATGTCAATTCGTCTTACGAATTTTCGATCAGGACACGTGACCTGACGCGAGTTTAAGATTTTATACCCATTACAGAAAAAGTGCTCAACGCCGCTAAAGAAGTTTTCACTTCAAAAGTATACCATTCAAAATTCGGACATATTAACATTCGGCCAATTCAATTCGTTTGTGGTGCGCGTTCCGACTCACCATTTGGTGACCTTCCTCAAGGAAGAGTTTTGGCCGAAAGGTGTGCTGTATCGAAGTTTCCGTGGCCAGTTACGTGACACCTCGCAGCGTAACACGACGCCATCACTTCGTGTAGTTATTAAGTAATTTTTGTTTAAAGCATTTATAAGTTTTTAGTTATTGTTTTATACTTATACTAGCTGTCCCGCGCAACTTCGTCTGCGTAACATTTTCCCCGTTTTCGCTCCGCTCCTGTTGGTCGTAGCGTGATGATATATAGCCTATGTCCTTCCCCAGGTTGAATTCTATCTTCTTGCCAAATTTCATTAAGATCCAATCAGCCGTTTAGTCGTGAAAAGGTAACAAACAAACAAACATACAAACAAACAGAGTGACTTTCGAATTTATAATATTAGTATGGATATGCATTGTGATTTATGGGCCTTAAAATAAAGGATATTGTATTGTATTGTTTTCCACGATAAACTTCCTGCAAGTTGCCATCAGATAATTTCAGATTTTCATATTTTTTATACCATTGCCTCTAGAAGCCACCTTAACGAAACGCCATATCTCCCAAAACATTTAATCTATGTAGTTTTAACGGCCATCGTAAAGCATCACAGAGAATAATAATCTTTATAACTATCCATTTGCGAACAACTGCCGCGTTGTTTCGGATAGCAGGATGAAATTATTGGACATTACTCTTGGTGATATTATGATGGGTTGTAGGCAAAATGCTTGAATTGATAAATATTTTATTTGATCGTGTGTGGTCTGGGTCACAGGCCAAGCTATCTCTTTCTGAATGAAAGCTGATTTATATATTATAATGGATACATTGTTAATGTTTGGGGACCTAGTGACTAACGTCTAAGCGTCGGTCGGAGGTTAAGCTACGCGTACCGAGGTCAATATGTGGATGGGTGACAATCTATCACATATCGAGGTCCTCGTTGCCTCGGAAATTATTTGAAGTCTCTGATCTGATTAATAGATTTTTGACTATTGTTATAAGCAGTTAGAACCCGAAAGTCTGACAACCAGTCTTACCAAGAGGTATCGTATTACCCAGTAATTGGACTGTGGAGATCAGATAGGCTGTCGCTCCATGTAAAATACTGATATGCAGCCGCATCAGGTCGCCTATTCACAAACGCTCGGATTCGATTTCGATCCGATAAGTCGTATGTCTATCTTGTTTAGGCATTACAAAAGCGAGCGAGATAGACATACGACTTTCCGAATTGAAATCGAAACCGAGCCGACCATGAAAAGGCTAGGTAGATGATGATACCTCTAAGGGGTGTAAAAGTACCCAAAACGAAGCTGAAAGGCAGCTATTCTCCCCATCATCTGCCTAGCCTTTTCCCAAACTATGTTGGGGTCAGCTTCCAGTCTAACCGCATGCAGCTGAGAACAAGTATTTTACATGACGCGCCTGCCTATCTGAACTCCACAACCCAGTCACTGGGTAATACGACACCCCTTGGTAAGACTGGATGTCAGACTTTCTGCTTCTGACTACTCGTAACGACTGTCAAAGATCTACAAATGACAGCCGGGACCAACGGCTTTACATGCTTTCCGAGGCACGGAAGGAACTCGGTATATAATTATGGTCACCCATCCACGGACCATCCTCGGCAAGCACAGCATAACCTTAAAGATCGACCCGTATGGCTGTTATTATTTAGCCACGAGCTCCTCAACTAAGCTCACAACACAATAGAATTCAAACTAGTATTTTGTTCTATTGTAAACTGACCAATCAATGGCCGTTGTATATCGAAGTATTTTGTACGAACAGACGTATCTAGGACATTAGAGCGCGAACGAGAAACGTCTGTGTATTGAAGTCCGAACAAAGATCAGTTGTTTCCTTTACATAATAAATTATATACAGAGTTCTGTTAGCAAGAAATGTGGGGCAGACGAATTTATTACACGTGTTCGAGGAAAAATTAATAGATAAGGTTTTCAAGCGAGGTGGATATTTGCTAAGAATTTCATGAAGATTTAAAAATGGAATATTGAACTCTTTCAAACTTTGTAATCATTTGGGCAGCGATTTTTGATATAACTAATATAAATCATTGCCAGTTTTCATAATTTAAATACTAAGTGAAGCCTAAGTCAATACCTTACTGATCCATTAGTGAACATAAATCAAATATTATCTATACTACCAATATATTTGTATAAATATATTATATGTATATACAGGGTGTAACGGGAAGGGTATATACATACTTAAGGGTGTGCTACAGACCATCAAACTGAACATTTTTCTCCACAAACAAACATCATAATAACGAAAAAATTATCTGCTACTCCATAGAAAATGTCAATACCTATTCAACCAAATGTATGGGGCAGCTGATATTTTTTCGCTATGACGATGTTGGTCCGATAGAGAAACATGTTCAGTTTGATGGTCTGTAGCACACCCTTAAGTATGTATATACCCTTTCCGTTACACCCTGTATATGTATAAATATATAATACTATACTTATAATAAAGCTGAAGAGTTTGTTTGTATGCTTGAACGCGCTAATCTCAGGAACTACTGGTCCCATTTGAAAAATTCTTTCAGGTTTAGATAGCCCATTTATCGAGGAAGGCTATTAGCTATATATAATCACGCTACGACCAATAGAAGCGGAGCAGCAATGAAAAATGTTGCGAAAACGGGGAAAATGTGACGCAGATGAAGTTGCGCGGGACAGCTAGTCTGAATATAAATGTAATTTTTGTCTAAGTACAAGTAAAATCGAACCTGCCTCGTGGTCGCAAGCGCGACTACTGAGCATGAGTTCGTTTCCTGGGTTCGATTCCCGGGTCGGGCAAAGTTTTATTGCGTTTTCCATCAACTATTTTCTCATTAACAGCCACGTAGTCTGGATTTGTGACCGGTTGATGACAATGAGCTCACCCCCTAGCTATTACACTGCTGGGTTTTAAACATAACTGGCGAAATTTGGTTGTACTATAATTGCGTTAATCTCTGCCTACCCCTTTGGGAATTACAGGCGTGATGTTATGTCATGCCAAAGATGAACCGTTTATTTAAATTAATAAAAGGTACTTTTTCATTGATGAAATAGAATCTTTTTTACAGTGTCCTCTTTGGTACAATTGTACGGGCACAAGGAGCACTGAAAGACACTAGAGCTAATGACGCATTATCTGTCCAGTCCAGGCCCACCTACGCACACTAGATCCAGGTCTACAGGTCAATCAATAATAAAACCCACTAAATCCTCTTCACAGGAATAATAACAGGACCAGTTTATAACGCTTCGTTTACGACCTCCGGTGATGCGATTAGAAACGACGCACGCGACCGCGCGTAGGTCACTTGTTGCCTAAGTTGGTCTATGGATGGGACCACCCATTACATACCGAGTTTCCTCCGTCAATCGGAAAGCACGTTAAGCCGTATGTGCCGGCTGTTATTTGTGTCCTACCAAGGGGTATCGTATTACCCGGCACTAACTGGGTTGTGGAGGTCAGATAGGCAGTCGCTTCATGTAAAATACTGGTGTTCAGCTGTATCTAGTTGGATTGGAAGCCAACCACGACATATTTGGGAAAAGGCTAGGCAGATGATGATGATATCCCTTAAAGTAATTTATCGTATTTGCTTTCTAGCGTGGAACTCGTGGCCAAGGGGCTAGTGTATAATTTAAACTCCTAACAACCCCTCCCGAGGTTTAATCAGGGATCTATCAGAGGGGACTTAGTAACTTTCTGTGAAAGAGTAGTTAGGTTACAAGCGTTCATCGTCGGCTTAAGTTATGCATTAAAGTTTTAATCAGTTTGTTATGAAAAATGTGAAGAAAATGTAACGTTTTTAAGTCATGAAAATCTAGATTTTCCTAGTCTTGTTTACTGAATTGGCGTGTTGATTTTTTGCATCGTGTTAGGTTTCGATTTAGCTCGACATGAAATGTTTAGTCTACGTTTAGCTAGGTCATCAATCGGGTTATTTTACAAAAGTACACAGAATTACACTGATTTCATTTTCACGAAACAAGATGTAAACCATGTCTATACCTAACTAGAGAGGGCCTAGAAAAAGTGGTGTTCTATGAACAATGAAAAAAAAACCGGCTAAGTGCGAAGCGCGAAGGGTTTTAGTATTTTTTGTTAAAGCGGCAAGAGAAATACATAATTTGTAGAAATTTCAACTAGCTAACCATCACGGTTCATGAGATACAACCTGGTGACAGACGGACGGACGGACGGACAGCGAAGTCTCATTAATAAGGTCCCGTTTGACCCTTTGGGTACGTAACCCTGAAGAGAAGGAAAGGTATAAAAAATGGCATAATAAGCTATCTAAATTTTTTATTCCAATCCTGTCGACATTATATTTTAGGGGTGTGAGGAACAGGGTGTAAAGTTCCTCGATACTCCTTAGAAAAGGGAGGATCCTCCGGCCAGACAGGTGTTATGTCTGGCGGGCAACTGCCCGACAGTTGTAGTCGGGTTTTTCTATATACTCTTAAGTCGATGTAAACTTTGCATGTGAGATGTAGGAAATTGATGTTAGTTCTTCCGTCGTGTCATAGATGGCGCTGTAGTACTTTTTGTAGTAAGTTGCTTTTTGTAGGTCGCTACAATATAGATAACGGTTCAAGTCTTTGTGGAAACACGAAATACTTTTCAAATTATTGCCACATTTCTAGGCCCTCAAGTTTATCGAACGGCAGGTCATATTCATAATCATATTGAGAAATAATTGGGTATTATGGACCTACATGAAAGCGGTAAACATAATCACATGACATATTCATTTAAAATGTTTTTTGATAATGTAAAAAAGGTAAGCAAGAAAAATTCATAAACAAAGTAATTATCAATGTAGTAGTATACAACATGTAACGTTAAATGCGCAAAACTTGAAAATAGATTGATAACGAGCAGAATCAATTGAACCACTTTTTAATATAGGTAAAAATCATTTGGGGTGTCTGAGGTTTTGCGCATTTAACGTTACACGTTGTATAACCTTGTTAATTAAAATCGAACATTAAAACATTATCAACATCAACTTCTTCTCTTCTCTTCATTTTTCTCCTATCTTCTCTTCTCTTGTTCCGTAGAAAAGTCGCCACTAACACACCTGAAAGTTTGCTCACCTTGATTAAAACACAGGTTCGAGCAACAATTCAGGCCCATCAGTGTACCGTACTCTCTTCATTTAATCTTCTGTCATATTCTTCACTTCTTTGCTGTGGTTTTTTTTTCGTTCTTCAGTTTCTTTCCCTTCTTTTTTCAAATATTATGTACTAGTTAGTGCAGAACGCGTCCGTTACTACGCCATCGAGAAAAAAGAGTTTCGAGAATAAAGTTCGCGGTTCCAGAGTATTGTCTCTGACAATTCAAACAGTGTGAGACTATCTAAAAACTATATTAATGAACAGATGAGTTATGGGCCTACCACACGCACAAGCTTCACGGCTTCACCCCAGTTCTGCCCAGTTCAAGCCGGTTTGTACACGGAACACCGTGACAATTTTACCAACCGCACGCACGGTGTTCAGAGTACAAACAGGCTTGCGCAAAACGAACTGTGGTAAGCTTGTGTTTGTGTTAGACAAAGTCTCTTTCTATCAGCTATAATGATATCACGGAAAAGTCCAAAATGTATGGGAATGACACAGCACTTACCAAAAGGCTTACATTATGACCGCTTTAAGTTTGCAATTGAAAGTGGCGCTGCTTGTCAAGAAAAACTGCATCGATATGTCAAACTTGGTACATTTATTTGAGTTCCTTGTTTTTCCGCCTGCACAAATAAGTTGGTTGAAGTGTATGTATTTTGTAAGAAGAAGAAATATAAAACTTTAAAAGCGATTGTCAATTATTGTTTGGGCCCGTGTTGCTGTAGCTGTGTATTACTATAACGTAGTAAATAAATTAAAAAGAACCTAGATTTAAAATGGCGCCACTAAGATGTCAGACGTGACTTACAAATTAGGTCATAAAAAAAATACCACATCAAAATTTTTAATTACAATTCATGCAAGACTAATTAATACTACTTTTTATTAATAATAGATCTGTCTAGTAGCCAATCATTCAATAATAAATGATTGATTTGATAAGATATTGTAATGGATCCAGTTTTCGAATTGCGCGTGAGTCATTTTGAAGGTAGACTAGTCTAGGCGATAAGGTCGTCTTGTGTATTATATTTCTTTTGTAATTGATAGTCAAATGAATTTAAGTAAAGCATGTTATTACAAATAACATTTGCTTGTTATTTTTTTATTTGGATTGTGAAAGGACATATATTAGAAGGCATTCATTACAAATGGTGTGGACAAAAGAAGTCGTGTTATTAAAAAAATGTGACCTAGTATTAAATTATTGATTGTTAAAATATAAAAAAAAAATACTTGCGAACATAAACATAGTAAATGTTTTATGGTTGTATTTGGATCTTTTGAAGCTTGGACAAAATTGTAACAAAACATTTAGCACTGTTATTGCTCTACTTACTTACATATAAATCTATATTCCTACATAAATAATTGATTTCTACCTTGTAAATGAATATAAAAACAATTGATACCTTATAACTGAGCAATCACAAAACAAAACAAACAGAAACAAAACACACATCAAACACGACATTATCAACAAAAAAAATCTACATCATTATCACACTGACAGCAAAAATGGCGCAAAAACACTTTTGACATCTGTCAATTACGTGCGTTCGGAAACGCGACACGTTCGAATATGAAGTTTATTGCGAACAAACAATCGCTGATAAGTAGATTGGCTTAGTTTGGTCGTTGTAGTATTTGTGTTAGTTTCAAAATAATGGGAGCTCGGACTGCTCGGTTGTTAAAACATTGACACTAGTTGCGTGGGGTGCCGGCAGCGACTCGTACATTTAGGTTAGTTTGTATGTTATTATGTTTGGCTTTGATACGGTGGCCGTGTTAAACGGACACGGTAGAATGTGGATAGAAAAATAAAATGTTGAAATTTTGTTATAAATATGGGCGTGTATTCAAGAGGTCATTTCACTGCTATCGCTATGAAATTACACAAGAATTATTTCTTTCGTCTAAAATTTACTTGCCCAATAAATCACGTGATAAATGTTCTTATCTTGTCAGTATGGAAACTTGGTCCAGCTTTGGGACTAACAGGCTAAAAAAAGCCTAAATATCATCCCATTACTGACAACTTCCCGAGTATAACATGCGTCATGGAAAATTACCATCAAAGCGTATTCGTGTATGAAAAAATCGATGGCCTATCCCTTCTCGTGGTCCGGTCGCCCCAAAAATGTAATTGGATAGCCCGTAGTTCCACGTAATTATGTAGGTATATATTGTAATAGGTATTGAAGTCAATCAATCTTTATGTCTAAAAGGCTTTTTCTGGTAGATTTTTTGTCCTTTTACGTCCGTTTGAGTATTTTTAACCGACTACTAAACAAGAGGAGGTGTTTGTTACCTCATAACTCCATTTTTTTGTTTTTATGAATGGCATCTCGCAGTTCAACCTAGGAGGTTGTCGTCTGCTTAACGGACTATCCTGTGGGTGCCTTAACATAACTCCATGATTGCTTGGTCCAATTTACGCGCATTTTCTTGCGTTTGGTCTAATACATAGTATATTACTAAATTATCTGAGTGTCGTACTTTATATTTCTGCCCTTTGCAAACCACTATATATTTTTGGCATACAGAAAACACGTTGCTGTTTCTACATACCAGAACAAGCTTTCATCAAACATAAATCCTAATACCACACCCAATTTTATTATAAACCACAGCTGAAATATAATAGTAAATTCCCCGGCACAAATAACCAGAGTTGCCCAAACCAATAATGAGATCGAGATCAATCCGTAGTGTTGCCAACATCAATAACTAAATCTGCCAACATTCAGTCATAAACATTTGGCAAAGAAGTTTATTTTAAATCATATTTTATCCTCCTTAGTAAATTGTTTATGCGGAAAGCGTTAGTGTCTGTGTTTAATGTGAATTTCTAGAAAACTTCGTAATTAATTATTTATTAGTTTTTGTGTTATTCGTTTAGTTTAAAGTTGAATTAACAAATTATGGTAAACTTGAACAAAAAACATGACTTGTTTCATATTTTTTTTATAGCTGGAAGCTTTATTTTATACAACCAGTGTTTGTTTTTCTTTCTTGCTATATGCAAACTTTTTTCAGAGAATTTACTACTGCCAAAATTGATACCTACTTGAGACAGCTGCAAAAAGTTGCATAGACTAAAATGTATGGGAAACAAAGCAAAAAATTAACATAAGATATAGGAAAGCTTGAGTCCATCCTGAAGAAAGGCAATGTGAAAATACGAAAAGCTTTAAAAGCGATCACAAAACGGTAACATTACAAAACACAAGCACCAGAAACGCTCGAAAACATAAAACACATGCAAACAACACAATTTGAAAGCGAAAATGAACACTAAAAAACACGACCCGTACATTGCACTGACACATCATTTATCAAAGGAATACGGCCAAGTCACCGCTCCACAGCAGCCCACTGCTAAGCTTTACAGGTCATAGCTTCACTTTGTAAGAATATAAAGGCGAGACCGTCCATTGCGATCATCCGCACGAAACAAATGCAAATCGCACGTGGGTCACTTGTTTCCCTAGCGTGAGTTCCGTCGCTCTGCAGAAATATTCCCATTTAAGCACCTACTTTAAAAGCACCAAAGATATTCCCATTTCAGCACAGATATTCCCATTTTTTTAGGGTAAAGAAAATTGAACTGAACGAAACTTAAGATTTTATTTTATTGATTTATTTGAATGTACACCTCACCATTAGAACTTGCACGGTAGGTGCTCAAAAGGGAATAAAAAATTTTTTTTTTGTTTTGTTTCCCATTGAGCACCAAGCTATTGATGGGTGCTCAAATGGCAATATCTTTGGTGCTCTAAGCATTGGTGCTCTTAAAATCGGTGCTCAAACGGGAATACTTCGCTCTGCAGTTACGTGGCGATGACTTGTGGTATGTTCTAAGGTATGTCTTCGATTTGTTTGCTCTTCAATCCCCGTTGGAAGATGCGTGAAGCTTTCGGTCAAGAGGAATTATATGCACAGAGCAGCTGACGCGGCAAACATTTTTGTATACAGCCTTCGTAGCAGTGGACGGTCGACCTAACCTCCCAACCTGTTGCTGAAAACAGGAATATTTCAGTAAAAACATGGGAAATATAGCACTTTGCTACGGCGAGGATAACTTGGAATTGAGTAGAGAGTAACTTTGGGAGTTGTGTAAAGTTAGATGACTAAGTTTTTTGAGAACTTGAAAAAGTTATAATGATGATGTACCTACTTGTTTTATGACTATTTTATTGGCTTTGAAGTTAGATTGAAATCGTATAAAATAATATTCGATATGGCAAGAAAGGAGGTGTCTGATTAGAGATGACAAGTAATAGAGAAGTATGAAAATTTATTTGTTTTTTTTTGTAACGTATTTTTTTTTTCATTTTATTGTTTTGAATTGTGATGACATTTAATTCATTAACCATTTTTTTTTAATTTATTATAAATTTATTTTACTTGATTATTGAATGTATCCTGTGGGAATTTTATTTTGTCTTGTTTGTTTTTTTGTTCTCTTTAGTTTTAACGATTGTCTGACAGTTTGAGTACTATAAGCGACCTACTCAATGTCCTTTCTTTGGTATTGTTCGTCGTGTCGTGGAGATCCTTCAGTTATGAGTTGAGCTACACGATAACTGACAAATGCTTGCACTGATCGGATAGGTCCACTCAGATCTGAATGGTTCTTTCTTCAAAAGACCATCTCAGAAACTTCGAAGAAGTCTCATAGAGTTTGTTTCGGCTGTTTCTTCTCAGCCGAAACAAACACTGGCCTCATCTAGTTTTTAAAAAAGAATATGTGTAAAAGTGTTTGCAAAAAAAAACATAATTTCATATCATCAGATTATGGAAGAAGAAGACATGCAGCGTCGACCCCAAATAATTGGGATAAGGACAGTAGAATGATGATGATGATTCGAAAACAATAATACTTTGAAATTTAATGAATACGTAGGTATTACGGGATGCAAATGAATGAAAATTAGTTAATTGTATTTTAGTGAATCGCAACGACCCTTTTTTTTTTTGGATGGGAAATCATCAAATGACTTCTCCCGCTCTGGGCGGAGCGGAAGGGAGTGTCAGACTTGACTGACTAAAACATAAAATATTAAACGTAAAACGTGACGTTTTATGCAACGACCCTGAGATACAGGATCCCAAATAGCAGTTTTGAAAATCAATATACAACAATGCTATTTTATCATTAAATAGTTACATAATTATTATCATGAGGGGACCTAAACTCGTGTCTTATTACCCAGTACTTACTGGGTTGTGTAAGTCAGATAGGTAGTCGCTCCATGTAAAACACTGGTATTCAGCTGCATCTGGTAAGACTGGAAGCCGACCCCAGCTTAGTTGGGAAAGGTAAGGCAGATGATAATGATGATGAAGAGAATTAAACTCCGTAAAGTTACGAATCACTCAGACGCAATGAGAAAGAGCGGTAATCTATGAATTTATGGTTTAAGAACTTTATTATTCCTCACAAAGAATTAAAAATAATTCACTTACTGAGAAACTAAATTTAAATAATATGTTTTTGAGCGCACAGAAATATACGTTCTTAAAAAGTAACAAACATGAGGGTAAGTGATCACAATAACAAAAACGAATATATCTAGTAGCTTATCACCAACAAAGCAAACACGGATTCAAACTAAAAGTAAGTGTACTAGATGTAGCAATGCATGGCAACATACTGATTAATAATGTTTCTTTTTAATTATTGAAAAAATTCTGTATGAAAAGTCGAGTTTTTTACTAACAATTAACCTATCCTAGAGTATAAATAACCACTATTTAAACACAGAAACTAAAAAAAAACCAATACATTCACCAAAGTATCCCATAAAATAGCAAACGTCTGACAAAACACGCAAATTCTGGTAACTTTCCTACACGCCCATAGACTCCATTATTATAGAGGTATGTCTATGGCACATTTAGGTTAATACCACCACACCCGCGGCTCGCGTGACCACAGACAAAGTGGTGGCACTACACGTAATTGAATTAGCCAATATC